>JAAGEH010000393.1:12076609-12222262 GCA_011751065.1 Lasiurus cinereus | reverse complement strand
ATAGCCGGATGTTGGCAAAACAAACTAATTTTATGACATTATTGCATGAGCAGGAGGTTAATTGGGGGTGGGGAGGTGGCAGGGACAATTAAAGAACAAGCTGGGGGTGATGAAGGAACAATATTTATAATACTGTATCAAAATTCAGTAACTGCCGAGACCGGTTTGGCTCAGTGGATAAAGCGTCGGCTTGCACACTGAAAGGTCCCAGGTTCGATTCCAGTTGGGGGCATGTACTTTGCTTGCGAGCACATCTCCACTGTGGGGCGTGCAGGAGGCGGCTGATCGATGTCTCTCTCTCATCGATGTTTCTGACTTTCTATCTCTCTCCCTTCCTCTCTGTAAAAAATCAATAAAAAATATATTTAAAAAAAATTCAGTAACAGATTTTTGTGATTCCTCACAATACCACCATTTTATTTTTAAAATCCAACTTCACTAGAACCTCACAAGTTTTAAGCAATTCACACGTCTAAAGTGATCACTGCTAAAGCTATCAGTCGTCTAAAAACATGCAAGATTTGCCCTGGCCAGTGTGGCTCCATGGGTTGGAACACCGGGCTATGCACTTGAGTCGTGGCTTCGAGTCCAGGTCAGGGCACATATTCAGGTTGCAGGGGCCTGGTTGGGCACATATGGGAGGCAACTAATCATGCTACTCCCCCTTGTGTGGGATCGATGTTTCTCTCCCCAATGTTTCCCACTTGTGCTCTCTTCCTCTCCCTTCTTCTCTCTCTTAAAATCAATTGTTTTAAAAAAAAATATCCTCAAGGGAGGATTAATAAAATTAGTATATTTAAAAAAAAAACACACACACCACCCAAGACCCACATACTAAACTGTAGTTTCATTTTTATACTAATTTTGCCACGAGTATGACATTGCTGCTTTGTATCTGGCAGATAGCTCCTGGCCATGAGGATAATTTGAAAGATTCTCTAATGCCCAAAGAAAAGATATGTACGATTCAATTGATTTTTTTTACATCATTAAACCAAATATTACAGTAATGCACACAAATTTTTGATAGTTAGCCATTATCCTAGAAAAGAGCTACAGCATTCCTGCTCTACTGACTCATGGTCCCCCTTGAAAAGTAGATGAGAGCTAAGTATTCTCTTTCTGGAAAAATGTGCAGGCACACATACAAAGTCTGCAGAAAATTTCCAAAGGCGCTTGGACTCCTTGACTCCCTCAGTAAACGTCTGTGCCAGAGAAATGGTAAACTAACTGACTGGGAGGAGTAGATGGAGGTAAAGGAAGGATGAAATATAGAGAAGGAAGTTTTCCTTTCTGGACTTGGCCTAAACTTTTTCTGTTATTTGCTTTTCACAGCAGCTCCGTGTACTACAGATTTTTTTTCTTAACATCCAGGAAATTAAGGTTCAGAAAGGTTATGTAACTTTCCTACAGGGTCAGACTGCTGGAAAGTGGCAAAATGCAAAGAGTCAAAATGCAAATCTGTTCTCCTGAATTATTAAGGCCAATGCACATTTCACTTTGTACTTCCTATGTCAACTGACTGCTTTTTGATCTTGGGGCTTCTCAAGGTAGAATTGAACTGTGAGGCTAAATGTACCCAGGAGACGGTGAGCTCCCTGAGAGCAGTGCCCATGTCTCAGTCATTTTATATACCCAGGGTCTGATACATAGAAGGTACTCATTAAAGGAGAAATGAATGTATAAATTAAAACACTGGTGCAGCAATCCCCTAGACAGTGGCAGAAATTATAGGTAGCTGTGTGTTGCCACAACACCAAGGTACTCCTTGTCATTATTAAATATTCCTTTACATGACCACGAGACACAGATTTTAATATATATATTTTTAATTATTTCAGAGAGAAAGGAAGAGGGAGAGATAGAAACATTAATGATGAGAATCATCTCTTGGCTGCCTCCTGCACCACCACCCTACTGGGGATGGAGCCAGAAACCCCCGCATGTACCATGACTAGGATCAAACTTTGACCTCCTGGTTCATAGGTCATGCTCAATCACTGAGCCACACAGGCAGGTGATTTCAATATGTTTAGAAACACACATGGTAAAACCTATTTTGAAAATAAATGCATAAATTAGGACTATTTATAAAGATACTTAATTTTTAAAATTTCATAGTAAGAACTTAAATGCATTTTTGTTCTTGGGATCATTGCTCTGAAGATGAAAAGTAAAGCACCATTTCAGTGTAGTAAAGGTAATTGCTGCATTTACTGCTCATGTCATGTTGATGTATCACTATGTATCAAAGGTCATCCTTCTGTACTCATACATTATCAAATTTGAAAGCACAATATTTGATTCTGACCAACCTTTAAACTGCCCACAATGTTTGTGAAAAATAGATGGAGTTCTACCTTGAGTTTTTTGTGTTTTTTTTTAAATGAACGTATGTTTCGGAAGCAGAAGGGTCAGGAAACCAGTGGCAAGGTTAGATGTCAGCGCTATGAATCTCATACTGTCATAGCTTATCAATGAGGTCTAGCACAATGATCACAAGCTAACATTGCTGTATTAATGAAGACGAAGGTCTAAAAAATTAGATAGCACCGGCCCTCTGACAGAGGGCAGTGCCTTGTGGACAATAATGCAGAAATGAGGACATAAATCACTCTTTAGAGACAATAAAACCTATAATGCACAAATTGAATTGTTTACATGTGCATTGGAGGCACTGATAAAAACAGAAGTGTCAGCGATGGCCATGCCTCTTGTTAGTCACCTGGAAAACGGCAGCCTCAAATCCAGCCACTTGATTAGAAGGCAAGTCGTCTGCTTCCCACCTCTGCTCTTCCAGCTCCAAGAACACAGCACTGCTGTCCTGACACCCAATTTAGTAGCCTGGTGCCATCCTGACCTAAAAGGAGGGCTGGACATTCAGGCTTGCTGCAAAGTATTGCTTACAATTGTTTGCTGAGTGGATAAATTGGTCTTATCAGAATCTACTAAAACCAGAGCAGCTGCTGCATGTCGGGGTGGGAGGTGGTGGTGGGAGGGGTGGTGAGGGGGAGAATGGACAGCAGGAAAGAGAAAATCCCCACTTTTCAGCAATGGTGGTGATTGTACTTAAATAAAGAACAAGTAATTTCATTAAGCCTAGCTACAGGAGATCGTCTTATTGGGAAGAAGGGACATCATAGAAACATGCAAAAAGAATCCAGGGCTTCAAAAGCTAAAAGAAAAAAACAAAAAGTGCTGAAAACAATCCACAATGTCCACCCAAAACATGTTTCAAGCATATCAATTTTACTTCAGACTGTACTCAGTTTAGATTATTTTATAAAATTCACAGTATCCTATTCCGAAAATTCATGTATACTTTGGCTGTGTGAACACTCATAATTGAGAATATGCTTTCCAAAATTTGATTCCTTTTTATCCCTAGAAAAAAAAGACTTTTTAAAAAGCAAACCACTGTAACTTCATAAAATGTGTCAACTCTTGGCAGGTAAGCAAAGCCTATAGAATCCTTGCTCTAGACAGTAAGGCACAAGTTGCTTGTTTCATTTTTATTTTATTTAAATATATATATTTGTATATATTAATTTGAGAGAGGGAGAGGGTGAGAATAGAAACATCAATGCTGAGAGAGAACCATTGATTGGCTGCCTCCTGCATCCCCCTACCTGGATTCAAGCCCACAACCTGGGCATATGCCCTGGCTGGAAATCAAATCATGGCCTCCAGTTCCAAGGTCAATACTCAACTATTGAGCCACACTGGCTGGGCACTTGTTTCATTGTTAGATAAAAATAATAATTAACCTAGGTGATTAAGTCATAAAATATACCTCACTAATTCAAGTTTTAATTATGCATGCCATATACAGTATACATTGCCTTTTAATGTTCTTTTACAGCAAGTACTCAACTTTAAGGTCTGAATTCTTATGGCCTATGTACTGAAAGTGAAAATATTCTTAATATATATATACATATATATACATATATGTATATGTATAGTGTGTGTGTGTGTGTGTGTGTGTGTGTCCAGACTCCACCAGGTAGAGTCAAAAAAGCAGCAACTTTATCCAGAAAAGTCCTAACAATGCCAGCTATAACATTAATGGGTCAAATATGAGCTAATAAATAAGAAAAAAAGATTTTTAAATACCTCATTCCATAGGTAAGTAAAATGTAAGTTTAGGGGATGGGGAATGTAGGAATCTTCAAGAATGGGAGCTTGGCCCTGACCAGTTGTATAGTGGTTAGAGCACTGGCCTGTGCACCAATGGGTCATGGTTTTGATTCCTGGTCAAGGGCACTCACCTGGGTAGCAGTTCCATCCCCAGTCTCTGTTAGGAAGACTACAAGAGGCAATCAATTGATGTGTCTTTCTCACTATTTCCCTTCCTCCTTCCTTCTCTCCCTTCCTCTCTCACTAAAAAATCAATGGGAAAGATATCCTTCCATGAGAAACCAAACAAAAAAAGGGGAGTTTGTTGAGCAAACTCAATTTATTTTGTATATGATTTAGAAACTTCACCCAAATGATGGGTTCATATGAATTAGGAAAGAGTTTCTACACTGTAATCTCTCCCTAGCATGTTGGTTCCTAGGTCATCTCCCGTTCAATTTATTTAGTTATTGAACATCTATGTCAGGCACTAAGAATACAAAAACAAATGATTCCTTCCTACCCTCAATGTGCTAACAGTTTCCATACTTGCATATCTTGAGCTAGTCCTCACTTTCTAATCTAAGCACACCAACCACTAGTTAGTGCTGGCCAAGTCAATTCTACCACATATTTATACAAATCCACTCTCTAAACATGCATGTAGCAGACACCATGCCAGGCTAAAGTTTCATTTTAATTTGTGTTGTTTTGTTTGAGAAGAGCAAGATAAAACAAAAATTGAGAAACATAGCCTATCTTTAGTGTTTACAGTCAAATAAGGGAAGCTGACAATAGCAAGAGGTCAGGACACTACAAGTTACATATAGTGTATCAAGTGCAAGGGGAACAAAAAGCAAATAACTGCTTAGGAAAGCTGAGAAAGATATCGCTCAGAAGATTACAGATAAAGCTAGGTCTTAAAGAAAGGAGAGTTTAACCAAGATAGCATTATATGAGATCAGTGCTGAGCATCTCTCAGAAGCATGGAATTCTCATCTGCGATCAGAGCATAAGGAAGAGTAGTGGGAGAAAAGTCTGGAAAAGTAATTCACATTCTGAAGGTCATCCTTACAAACCACTTAAGGAGTCTACCATCCTCAAATAAGCTTTAAAAATTTTAACTTATGTTTTAGAAAACTCCAACAACAATGCAGGTGATGGATGGATATGAAAAAGAAAGACAAAGGAGTCCATTGGAATTTGCCTAAATTACAAGTTAAAAGTTATCTGGCCCTTTCCCTACTGAATAATCGAACTAATAGGCTATTTGCAAAATTCCCCAAATTCTAAAATCTTTACTAAACAATAGCAATATTTCCCATTTTGTGTGTGCACGTGCATGCATACTATCTACTCAACAGATAATTTATTGTGTCTTCTAGATGCCAGACACTAGGAATGTAATGATGAACAAAAACAGATATGGCTCTGCCTTCATATTATGAAAGAATTTCAAGGGGAGGGTTATGAGTGGAGAGTCTGACAAGTGTTAGGCTAAGAGAAGACGGCCGATGAAGTAACACTTGAGTTATCACAAAAATATGAGAACCTAAAGAGCATTAGTCTATGTCTTTCAGCTACCCAAGGAGAGAACTCATAGGTAGTGAAAAAGACAAGGTCTTGACGATCCTCTGTTCCAATTCCATTTACAACATTTACAATATCCATAAATTAAGAGGTCTTGGGAAATTAATGTAATCCCTGCTTGAATAGAATTCCATCTCCTCACATGGTGGTTGTGAGAACTGTTAGGGAATGTACTTGTAAAAGTACCCAGAGCACAGTGTCTGACCAAGAGTAGGTATCCAAAAAATGTTCATTTAATTCCACACTTTCTTCACCCTTCAAAATCAGACTATGATAGAAATATTTATTTTCACAAAAGTAAATTATTTTTCCCAGTTTTCCTAAATCAAGTGCCAGGGATCTGGTAAAAGTCTTTGGCAGATGAAAATTTGGCTTATTCTCACATAATCCTGGAATAAGACCTTTAAAAAAAACTAATTTATGATGGAGATTTTTGAGAACACTTTTTAATCTTCCAACTTCTACCAAGTTTGCTGCCAAAGAAGAAAAGGAAGGTATAAATATTTTTTAAATCTAGAGAAAAATACATAAAGCAGAAAATCTAGGTTTTAAAAAACATCAACTAAGATAGAACTATGTATGTAAATAGTGTTTTCTTCAACTAAAGCCCATGAATAGCATAAATTAATCCACATACAACAGGAACTCTGGAGGAGAAAGAATGCAAAAATGGGCCCTGGCTGGTTTGGCTCAGTGGATAGAGCATCGGCCTGTGGAATGAAGGGTCCTGGGTTTGATTCCAGTCTAGAGCACATGCCTGGGTTGTGGGCTCGATCCCCAGTAGGGGGAGTGCAGGAGGTAGCTGACCAATGATAACCTCTCGTCATTGATGTTCCTCTCGCTCTCTCCCCTCTCCCTTCCTCTCTGAAATCAATAAAAAATGTTTCTTAAAAAATGAAAAGTGGCATCTAAGTTTCACACAAAGGCAAACTGATAAAGGGCAATTGGGGGGCACCTACTATCAGTAAATGCAACAATTTCTAAAAAGGCATTTTTAAATAGTATTAAAGTATAAAATGTGGATTAATTTCTGAGGAGGAAAGAAATTCAGCTGAGACAATAGTTTATAGACTGATACAATTTAATGTTTTAATCCAGTACTTGTTTAATTTTTATTCTTAATTTTATATTTAATAAAGTACTTTTCTGTATTTATATATTTATTACCAAAATTCAGAGCCTGAATTTATTAACTTATTAACCAGGTAGAGTTTATACATTCAGATGAAATATTTTTGAAATAAGTCAAATTACAAACTCTAAGATTTAGCAGATCATCGATTCACAACCATCTGTTTTGCTTCATCTTTGCATATTATTTTAATAGCTCTTTGTAGCTCATAAACTATATTTAAAGCGCATATAATTTTTGTAATGAATTAAAGTTATCCTAGATAATAACACTGCATTTTCTTCCAATTTTCTAAAGCAGCTCTGTTCTCCATAATTGTTTCATAATCTATCCATAATTCCATAAGTTATCGCCATTCTTTGACCCATTGTCTAGCTGATTTGCACACAATTCAACAGGTGATATTGGAAGAGTAATATTGTAAAATAATATTACAAGAAAAAAAAATGTTTAGTTTTAAGAGTTAAGTAGCCGTCAGCTGGAAATAAAAGTAAACGTTACATTTTTAATCTTAAACGCTAACACAAATATTGATTGATAGTGTAAAATTGTTTCAATATAAAACATCTTGCATTAAGAGATCTGAGTTTTGGCTTAGTTAACATGCTATTTATTCCTATGATCCTTTATAAGACACTTAGCTTTTCTAACACTTAGCATACAGTATTTAATGAATTATTAATTAAACCTCTCATCACACACACACACAAGAAGCTATACCTCTGATTCAGTTATATTATCCATAACAATATTGTATCCAATGTATAAAATGAAAAAGATTTCAAAAATAAAAGGCATAACTTAACAGTTAGCAAAATTTCTAAACTTGAGTTTTAACTGCAACTTTTTCAAGTCAACAATTATTTATTGAGTGTCCCTGGTCCCTGTGACTGTGTGAGTGGAAAAATATTCCAGGCAGAGGAAGAACACAAGGTTAGAAGATTAGAAACACTTTGCATATGCTCACCACAGAAAATATTAATGTAGCAAAATTAAAAATTTGTATGTGGAGAGAGGGGAAGGGGACAGTGGCAGTAGTTGTAGTAAGAAATGCCAGAGGTAATTAACAGCAAAGTTACACAGGCTCTGTAGGCCATATCAGTAAATTCAGACCTCTTCCTAAAACCAGAGAGGACTCATTAAAGGGTTAAGCATTGGTGTGGTGGTATGATTCAATTTCTAATTTTGAAAATTCCAGTGCACAGGATAGCAAGGCAAGACTGGAGACAAGAAAACCAGTTAAGAGACAGTTTTGAGATGATGAATTAGAAGGCAGTACAACAGTAATTAATAGGAAAACTTCTGCAGTTAGTTGTCTGCATTCTAATCCCAGATTTTCCATTTACCATTTTGCTGTTTCTGTTTTCTATAATCCAGAGATAAAAAATCTTCACAGGGTTATTGCCAAAGAAAAAATAAAACAATACTCATAAATAGCATGTTGCCAGGCACAGAGTAAGACTGCTAATGTTTATTATTAACTAGAGAACCAGTGCATAAAATTTGTGCACAGGGGGTGTCCTTCAGCCCAGCCTGCTCCCTCTCCAATCTGGGATCCTGCCTGGATCAGGCCTAAACAGGCAGTCAAACATCCCTCTCACAATCAGGACTGCTGGCTCCCAACTGCTCATCTGCCTGCCTTCCTGATTGCCCCTAACCATTCCCCTGCCAGCCTGTTTGCCCCTAACTGCCCCCCCCCTGCAGGCCTAGGTCCCCCCAATTGCCCTTCCCTGCAGGCCTGGTCACTCCCAACTTCCCTCCTCTGCTGGCCTGGTGACCCCTAACTGCCCTTACCTGCAGGCTTGATCACCCCCAACTGCCTTCCCCTGCTGGCCTGATCACCCACAACTGCCCTCTCTTGCAGACCTGGTCCCTGCCAACTGCCCTCCCCTATTGGCCATCTTGTGGTGGCCATCTTGTGTTCACATGGGGGCAGGATCTTTTGACCACATGGGGGCAGTCATCGTGTGTGTTGGAGTGATGGTCAATCTACGTATTACTCTTTTATTAGGTGGGATAGAAGCCTGGTGCATGGGTGGAGGCCCAGCTGGTTTGGCCTGAAGGGTGTCCTGGATCAGGGTGGGTGTTCCTTTGGGGTGTGAGGTGGCCTGAGTGAGGGGCATGTGGTGGTTTGCAGGCTAGCCATGCCCCCTAGCAACCCAGGTATCTGGGACTTATTTATCTTCTACAATTGAAACTTTGTAGCCTGGAGCAGAGCCAAGCCTTCTACTCTTTCTGTGGCAGCAGCCATTGAAATTTTGTTGCCTTAAGCAAAGACCTGGATGGCCAGGGTGTGTGGAAAGCTTGGCTTCCTCCATCACCAGAGGCAACCCAAGCCTCCCTCCTGCTTCTCTGTGGCCATAGATATCTTGGTTGGGTTAATTTGCGCACTCGCTCTGATTGGCTGGTGGGCATGGCTGGTGGGTGTGGCTTGGATGTAGCAGAGGTATGGTCAATTTGCATATTACTCTTATTAGATAGGATGTACTAGTGGACCGGTGCATGAAATCGTGCACATTAAAAGGGGATTAATTAGAATAATTTTTAATACATTTTATTGATTTTTTACAGAGAGGAAGGGAGAGGGAGAGTTAGAAACATTGATGAGAGAGACATCGATCAACCGCCTCCTGCATGCCCCCCACAGGGGATGTGCCCACAACCAGGATACCTGCTCCCGACCGGAATTGAACCTGGGACCTTTCAGTACTCAGGCCACTGCTCTCTCCAGAGCCAAACTGGTTTTGGCTAGAGGAAATAATTTAATATTGCTATTTGCTCTCTCTCTGTAATAGAAGTGCCAGAGACAAAGAAAATTAATAAAATGTATATGAAAACCTTCCTCCCGTCAGTCTGGGGCTCACCATGGGACCCAGAGTCAAGTCCTTGCCCATCCACATGCGCCTCAAAATCACATGAAACCTAGACTTGGCTGGCCCCACCCCAATTGGTGCCAGGTGAGAGGCATGGCCTGAGGTCTCACAGCCTGGTACCAAGGTGGGAGGCACAGCCTGAGGTCCCCTGTCAAGCCCAACCAGACAGGGGGACACAGCCTCAGGTCCTGTGGCCCAGCGCTGGGCGGAAAGCATGGACTGAGGTCCACCGTCAAGCTCTGCCGGGTGGGGGACAAGGTCTGAGGTCCTCAGGCTTTGGTGTCAGGGTGGGGGGCACAGCCTGAAGTCCCATCAAGCCCCACGTGGTGGGGGACATGGCCTGAGGTCCCCCAGCCTGGCATTGGAGCAGGGGGAGCAGCCTGAGGTCTGCTAGCCCAGCACCAGGATAGGAAGCACACTTGAGGCCCCCCATCAAGCCTCATGGGGCAGGGAGCATGGCCTCAGGTCCCCTGGTCTAGCACTAGGGCAGGGGGTGTGGCCTGAGGTCCCCTGTCAAGCTCCATTGGGGTGGGAGAGGGTAGAGCCTCAGGTCCCTGCTGATCGCTTATTAAAGCTCCTTATGGGAACTTGGCTTCGGCTGTGGGTGCAGCCATCTTTGTGACAGAGTGATTGCAATTAGCATATTCCCTCTTTATTGGGTAGGTTTATTAGTGGGCAGAGAAATGGAAATATTAAGTTGAAGATGTTCAGGGGACAGAAATTGACAGTGAAGATATAGCACAAAGGGAAAAGGAATTAGATTCGAGTTCCTGGCTTGAATAATGGCTCTATTTGATGAGATGAGAAACACAGGTGGTTTGAGAGTTTTGAAGTTTTGAAGGTGAAATAGTGTTCATTTTTTGATATGTTGATAGTGAGAGACATTACAGTAAGCAGGTGAATGTAGTACTCTGAAGTGAAGGAAACAGATCAAGGCTGGAAGTCTGAGAATCTGAGCAACAGATGGTAATCTAATCCATGGAGGTTGGTGAGAGCCCCTGGAGAAAGGACACATGGGATGAAGAAACACTGGCACTAGGTGGAAGTTATGGAACAGCAACATTAAAGGAAGCCTGCAAAGGACAGAGAGAAGGCAGGCCCAAGAAATAAGAGAAAATAGTGTGAGCACTCAAAACCAGAAGGAAAAAAACAGTGTTTCAAACAGAGGACAGTGCTCAGCAACGTCCATACTGCGAAGCAGCAAAATAAGAGTTTTCACGGCATCAAGCCAACAAATTATTCATTCATATAATAAATATGTATCAGACAGCAGGCCCTGGAGGTGCAGTAGTAAATAAGTCAACAAAAACCTTGCAACATAGAGTTCATGTTGTGAAGATAAGACAGTAAACTAGCAAACAAAATATTTACTTTGTTTGAAATAGTAGAGATAAAGTGACATATATGAGAGTAAAAAGCACAAACCACTTTAGTGCGTTTGGGATGGCATCTCTCTGAGGGAATATCTAAACTGAGACCTAAAGCAGGAAAGGGCTCAGCATGGTCAAAGAATTGAAATAAGCTGCTGAGGCCACAGCCTAACAGTGGAGGAGGGATGGAGAGAAGCCAAGCCATGTTTGTAGATTATGCTGAGGGTATTGTGAGCAAAGTTTAGATGATAACCTATTAAGCATGTAAACAGGGAAGTTAAGGTCACTGCAGCTAATAGCACTTAGTTGTTTGCTTTTCCTCCTTTATACTAACTAGCCTTAACAATCAGAAATAGGACATGTCACCATTCTTTCAACCATTAACTGTTTTATTACAATATCAGAATAAACTTTTCTATTTTAAAGGATATTATGATTATAGCATGTTACCTCTAACATTAATATTACTAATCCTCATTTTCCATATTTCTTTCGAAGATATTTCTCATATTTGCTTGATTCTATGACTAAATTTTATTTCTCTGGGGTATTTTCAAGCAATGTACATCAGAATTTGAATATTTTATAACAAGAAGAATCAGCAAGGTGTTACTAAAACCTGATTAAATTCATCCAAAAACATTTCCATAGTTTATATTCTGTAATGTTATGTTCCTATCTCCATATATATATATTTTTTAATATATTTTATTGATTTTTCACAAAGAGGAAGGTAGAGGGATAGAAAGTTAGAAACATCGATGAGAGAGATATCAATCAGCCGCCTCCTGCACGCCCCATACTGGGGATGCGCCCGCAACCAATGTACATGCTCTTGACCGAAATCGAACCTGGGACCTTTCAGTTTGCAGGCCGACGCTCTACCCACTGAGCCAAACTGGTCTTGGCTCCTTTATATATTTATATACATGTATATCATAGGTAAAAGTTGATGCAGAAAACATTGGCTTGATTCTGAGCAGTTGAATTACATGTTCATATTGTTTTTTCATTTCTTTATCTGCAAGAGAAAGAATTTATGGCCCTTTCCCATTTCATAAGGATATCAATAACAAAATGCTATTTACTTGATATGTATTATCAGGCACTGAGGTAGGAACATTATATAAATTATGTTTAATCATCCTCATACTAAGACTGCAGAGGCATAATTTAAGCCAAATTCTGTAATCTCAAAAAATTGGGTCACTAAACCATTATGCTTCAAACTATTAACAGATGGAGTTTCTTAAAAATACCTATCCAATATAAGTTATTAAATTATAAACATGAATTTTAAATAACAAATGTTATTTTATTAAATTTTTAATAAACTATGTACAACTTAAAAATATTTGCTATACACACCATTCCTATACATTTCTCCTTTTGTCATAACTTGATTTAAATTTTTTTAATAATGGAGAAGAGAGGTAAAAGACAGAAAAGATAACCACACTGTGTTTAAGGTACCAGAATATCATTATGAGTCAAAATTTTTCTCAGTTAATCTTTAAAACATATATTAAGTCCAATAAACTGCCTATTCTCATAGAACTTATACATCTTCCAAAATTACAAATGGCCTATAGTTTTCCTAAATCAGAAAAACCTAATCTCTGATTAGAACCTCTAAATGTCACTAGTTCCCTGAATTCAGAAGGTAACAAGTCTCAATAAAAGCATCATAATTTGCCCTCAGCAGTATCTACAGAGTTGTTGTATTGTGAGCTCTTCCTACTAAGATTTTTTCAGGTAGCTAAGTCATCCATCAAGATTCTATCTGAAGAAGTCTAGATATTTAACAAAAAAAAAAACTACTGCCAGGTCATCTTTATTTTTCTTAACAAAATATACACAAGAGCACAAAACTCACTTATAATATCATTATTTTACAAGTATAAATAATGCTCAGAATTCAAGTTACAGTCAGGTGCAGAAATATTTCCTATGTTATGTAAACATAAGCTAATTATAATATTATGTGCCTTTGGCCCAGCTGCAAAGTAAGAGATATCAAAAAGAAACACTGCACTTGACTATTCAATTGCATTCTTACCGAGAATTCGTACCAATGCCTATATAGTTAAAACTTGTATACCGCTTAATGTAAATGCCTAAATAGACATTTCCCCGCCCCAGGCAAATATCTTGAGAGTAAAACTTATATCCATTTTTAATGATGAACTATTAAAAATCTTGAGTTTCATTCCTTAAAACAAACACTGTTAGAACTTATTCCTAACTAAAGTTCTTCCTATGTCAAAAATGGATATTATTTACAGGTCACACATATAAAAAACAAGAATGCTATCATGTTTGTTTACTTTTAGAATGCAAAAAAAATTCTAAAAGCCAGTGTAGGTCTTTGTACATTCAAAAATATTTTACTTTACTGATATCACTTGCTTGCAGTTTTAATACCTAGTAGATATAATTTTGACATATTGAAATAGCTAGGCAATCTGAATTCAAATGATATCAAGCATATCCTTAGAGAGAGAAAAAAAGCATCACCTAAAAAGCAATAATTGACATCAACAAAACTACAGCTATCCAGTTGAAGGCATATGGAAGCATTTACTACATCGTCATCAATGATTCTCCACTTAATTCAGGATTAGGAATAGAATCAGGAATAACATCAGAAATAGAATCAGGAATAGAATCAGCTTTAGGAACTATTGATTTGGCTTCAATCACTGAGGTTTCCTCATTCTCAGTCTCTTCTTGCTTCTCTTCTGGTTCCTCTGTACCAGATGCTTTTTCAATCACTTCATTTGTCTGTTCTGTATTTGTTATTTTATCCTCTGTCTGCTCTGTAGTGTTATCCAAAACATCTTGTTCTTCTAAAGATTCTGAAAAGACAAAGAGTTAAGACTTCAGGAATACAAAAATGTTAAAATTGCTAAATAAGGTGTATGAATTGGTACAAAAACAGAAAAAAAAAACTATTTGGGGGAAACAAATCCATACTTTATCTAATGTCCCATATTTTCATAAAATTTAGAAATTTTCATAATATTTAAGAATTTTCCTAAAGATGCATTGGAAAGTTGAATGTCCAATCAAACAAAGCTCCAATAGAATTATGAGCTATAAGACAATAGCCCAGCAAACAAAACAAATATATTAAATCTCAGATTGTTTAAGGAACTGTCTCCCTTGTACCAGGCAATCCTGTGAACAGTGTGTAAATATGTATCTTTGCGTGTATGTAGGTGGTGCTATTTCCCACACTGATTTATACGATTATCCCAGATCTTAGAAGGTCTATAGACCAAGACCTTACATCTCTTTTATCCACCTTTTCCAAAAGCATGACAAGACTCCCCTCATTCCTCTATACAAGACAAATTCTCAGGATTTAAACCTCTGGGTCAGAATATGCTATATACCTATAATGGTAGAGAGAGAAAGAAAGGGGTCTTTTGTTCCTGTCTCTAAAACGGAAACTAATTAAAAGTCTTGTTCCCCTTAAACTCTCTAGTAAGTTTCATTAAATCCAAATATCTTAGTAATAATAATAACAGTCTCTATAATTCTTTATGATTAAAGAATGGGATGGGAGAGGGAATAACCAGAGCAGTTTTTATAATAAATAGCAACTAATGTTTTTGCTAGGAAGATAAGGTTAAATCACATCAGCTAAACAAATAAGCAGATTTTCCTGCCATCATAGAAGATTTCTTATGACAAACAACAAATGTTACTAATTCAACATTTATGGAGTAAAGACCAGTCTACATCAGTAAAAAGTTCTAGTTTAGTTCCTTATATAGTACAAAGTGTGTGTGTGTGTGTGTGTGTGAGATATTTTAAAACAATTATTTCTATACAGATATTTTATCGAGTCTAGTTTACAGAATTGTAAATTTTTTTCCAATTTTTATATTTAGGACGAAGGACCAAAATTATACAGTTAGGAACATCCGAGTTAATGAGGTTTTACTATATAAAAACTTCATATAACCACAAAAAGTAGTAAGAAATGGTTTTCAAATCATATTATATCAAATGTCATAAAAATGTATTTTTATTTCAAAAGGAATTTAAAATGGCATTGCTGCACCACTTCAAACCTTACAAAAATCCAAGGTGAAAGAAAAGCCGTAGACTGACTGAGTTTGTTATTTGAATGTTCCAGTGTACAATGGGAAAGCAAACAGTGCAGATAAAATTCTATGGACATGTACAGATCATTCTGCTACCTGGGCAAGTAAGGCCTTCAATGGAAAACTTCAGGAGTCACGAACCATTTGTAATTCTACCCTCACAAAATTTATCAATAGAATTTTAAGTTATGGTTTTCCACAATACTTACTTGCCAAGAACTTTACAATTCGTTAAAATTTAGTAAGCCTTCTGAATAAAACCAAACAAAATGAAAAAAGTTCGGAATCTACGACTCAATTCACCAGTAAACATGTTGAAATGAACATAGGCCCAAATAGTTTGTCAGTTTCTGTCAAGATAGACTGCCTCAGTACTAAACAAGAGAGGTGTCAAAGTCTATGGTTTATCATGTTAAAGCTCTGTGATAGAACTATTTTCAGAAACACATCACTACTCGAATCCATTTAATTTTAAAATTCTTGGATTTAAAAAATGTAGTTAATACAAACAACAGAACTACCATACTTAAAATTTTAAATGCCAATAAAGGTAAATTCTAAGAAATACGTGTGCTAATATAATTAGAAAAGGATATTATTATACACAAAGGATACTATATACTGTGTTGTATTTCACAGAATATATGAAAGACTAAAAAAATTGGTAAAATGATAGTGCTTAAAAATAATCAAAAAGCCTACTGACTACTTCTCCCATGTTAATTTGCAGAAAGGTAATTTTAATAGCAGTAACACCACAAAAAGCTGTCATGTGCCATGATGCCTATAGTACAGGTATTGGCTAGTCTAAATGACATAGATATTCAATGTTTGGACACCAATGCTATTTTATGAGAAGTTATCCAAAAAAAGATTAAGTGAATTAATGAGCAAGAACAGAGAAATACTTACCAGTTTATTAACTAAATCATAGAGCTTTATAATATCACTAGAGGCCCGGTGCATGAAACTCATGCACGGGGAGGGGGGAGGGTGCCCTTCAGCCCAGCCTGCACCCTCTCCAATCTGGGGGTCCCTCAAGGGATGTCCAACTTCCTGTTTTGGCCCGATCCCACTAAAAGGGAAGTGGGGCATCCCTCTCACAATCCAGGACTGCTGGCTCCCAACTGTTTGCCTGTTGTCCTTCCTGATTGCCCCTAACCACTTCTGCCTGTCAGCCTGATCACCCCGCAATCACTCCCCTGCCAGCTTGATTGATGCCTAACTGCTCCCCTGCCAGCCTTTTTGCCCCTAATTGCCCTTCCCTGCAGGCCTGGTCACCCCTAACTGCTCTCCCTTTAAGGCCCGGTTTCCCCCCGCCACAACTGCTCTCCCCTGCAGGCCTGGGTAACCCCCCCCAAAAAATGCCCTTCCCTGCAGGCCCAGTCACCCCCAACTTCCCTCCTCTGCCAGCCTGGTCATCCCTAACAGCCCTCCCCTGCAGGCTTGATTGCCCCCAATTGCCCTCCCTTGCAGGCCTGGTCCCTCCCAACTGTCCTCCCCTGCTGGCCATCTTGTATCCACATGGGGGCAAGATCTTTGACCACATGGGGGCAGCCATCTTGTGTTTTGGAGTGATGGTCAATCTGCATATTACTCTTTATTAGATAGGACTAGAAGCCCGGTGCATGAAAATTCATGCCCAGCCTGCCCCTCTCACAGTCCGGGAGCCCTCAAGGGCAGGAGGCAACCTAAAGATCAGGGGAAGGTGATACTCCCTATCACACCTCTGCTACTGCCACTGACAGTAGCATAAGCCTCAGCTGGCCCTGGTTACCTGAGACTTAGGCGGCCCTGGGCAGCTTGGGCAGCCACCATCCGAGGCTTCCCTGCACCTCGGACAACAGCTGGACAGCCGCCATCCAAGGCTTGCCTGTGCCTTGGGCTGGCCCTGGGAGGCTGGGGGGCTGAGGAGACTGGGGGATTCTGGAGGCAGGAGCATGGAGCACCTAGACCTGCCTGGGGGTAGGGGGGGGCAGCTGTGCAGCATACTTGCCACCCTAGTGGGGCTGAAAGGACTGGGTGCCACTATCTTATGGTTGTGGGTACCACCATCTTTGAGGGCATGGCAGTCAATTAGCATATTCCCTCCTTAATGGCTGTGAGTACCACCAGCTTTGTGAGGTGTGATGATCAATTAGCATATTCCCTCTTTATTAGATGGGATTAAGTATATTCTAAAGGTGCTGATTTTATATCTATGAGATAGTATCATTTGCCTAGTCTAATAAAACAAATTTTTTCTGTGAAGTTATAATTTAATGAGATGTCAACATTTGAGCATAAAATACTAAAAGAAAACCAGCCTTTGGGGTCACACCAGTTTAGACTAAAAATCAAACAAAATTATCTGAATGATCTAATTCCATTTATAAGAAATTTTAAAAATCAACTGTTGCCCCATTGGAGTGGCTCAGTTGGTTGAGATCAGCCCATGTACCAAAAGACTGCCAGATCAATTCCCAGTCAGGGTACATACCTGAATTGCTTATTTGATCCCCAATCAGGGAGCTGAGGGAAGGTACCCCCCTACCCCCACTCCCCAACTCTAAGCATGTCTTTGGGTGAAGATTTAAAAAAGAAAAATGGTATCTGTAATGCCAAGAAAACAATATATTGCAATGTGATGAAACAAAAATGACCCATGAAATGTGTTCCTTTCCCCACTCCTATCCCCCTGCCCCATGCCCACCCCAATAATCTTAAGAAACTTTTTCTACCAAATGTAAAATATTGGCTTCCCGTTGTTTAGGAAAAGCCTTAACCAGACAACTCAAAATCATAAAACAGTGTAATTGTAAAACTAACACTACTGCCTCACCTATAAAGCACACACATGCAAAAACATATAAGAACATCAACTTACCTTTAGACTTTTAGTCTAGCTCCTGAGAGAATAATTTTCTAAGAAAATTAAAGAATAGTGTAGCAAAACAATTTCATATATTTACTTTAAAAAATATATGAAATTTTCACAGAAAAATACATAATTCTATTTAGATTATATCTTTAAAAACCCCTTATGCTGAGCGTCAACCTATGAACTGGAGTTTACCATTCAATTCTCTGTCAGGGCATGTCTGGGTTGTAGGCTCAATCCCCAGTAGGGTGATCAATGGTTCTTTCTCATCATTGATGTTTCTATCTTTCTCTCCCTTTCCCTTCCTCTCTTACACACACACACACACACACACACACACACACACACACACATATATATATATATGTATATATATATTAAATCCTCATATTTTGGTGAACTCATTTAGATTTGGTGAACTCATTTATTCCTTTTCCCAATAACAACAACAAATCTGCCTTGCTAAGACAGCAGTACTCACTATAGACTATGAACTTGCCCATATGAAATTTATTAAATTAAAATAAATAATCTGTCTTTGAACTTGCAGGTTTTAAACAAAGAAGTTTTTAAAACATTTTTCTCTCTTAAAGAAACTGGCCAACTTATTTTAAGAAACAAAGACATGAATTTCACTCCAAACTCAAACCACAGGTTATTATCAATTAAATAATAACCACCTAGGAGCTATTATATAGCTCATCCTATATAATAAAAGCTTAATACGCAAAATGTCCCTTCGGGTGGTGGTTCCACCTGGAGTTTGACCACTCGTTATGACGTGGCTGACCACTAGGGGACAGTACGGAACATGGTGGGCATCGGCAACACAGCACTGGCAGCAGGCAACAGTGGAGGCGCTGCCGGCCCTGATGGGCCTCGACAAGAGTAGAACCAAACTGTGGCGGGATGGTGGAACAGATGAGCAGGCAGTGCCAGGCCAAGGTGGGTGTGAGCAGGGGCCTGATCATCCACAGATGGCAACCAGCGGCAGCAGCAGGGGCCCAGCCCTGATCAATCACTCTGCAGGTGGGATGGTGGAGCAGGTGAAGGGGTGGTGCCAGACCACAGCAGGGTGCCAGGTGAGGTTGTAAGGCTCAGGGCATGAGCTGGGACCCGACCTCTGCAGGCCACCCCAAGGGATCCCACCCATGCACGAATTCATGCACCAGACCTCTAGTATTCAATACACCACTAGTATTCAATACACAAAATACTGCTTATTTACTGTTGGTGAACAAATCCATTAGATGAGTAAGAATGTCATTATTAAGCAATGCTATAAAACTATTTTTTTTTCTGGTCAAGTTATTTTAGAAAAGAGAATCTGCAGGCCAAAAGATCTCTATGAATAAAATAAGCATGCAAAACTGATACTACGGTTAAATATAATGAAATATAAATAAAGGTATAAGCTTTATACTAAATCTAGTAAATATACAGAATTCATCAAAATTTACATTATCAAATAGTTCAATATCATAAAGCATCATAACAAACAATACTACAAATAGAATTTTCTCTAGATCAACAGAATCTAATAGCAACAGTATATTGCTTAAAAGAAAGGAGGAACAGAAATCAGATTATCAAGATAAATTTCTACATTATATAAATTTTACTTGTTATTTTTTATAGTATTGATTAGATGCCATGAGTTTTATTAGCAAGTTATTTCCAGTTGAATAAGAGCTATTTTTTCTAACATAATTACATAAAATCTAGATAAATACAACTGAGCAATGAAAACAATATTACTATTTTTCAAGCATGCTAGCCTGAAACTACTGTACACTAGTATATTAACAATGTAAAAACTTCATACTCTCTTACCATATCTAACAAAAAAATGCTATTTGTCAGGTATTTTGGATTGCATATTTTTTTAAAACAAAACTGATAAACCACTTTAATGTGGCTTAGCAGATTCAAGTATTATTGTACCATCCATTTAACCATAAAAGAAACTGAGGAACCTAAAAGCAATTCATTACTTTGGAATACCATACCTAATATGCTCTTAGATACAAAGACAATCCATAGTCCTAATTTCTTGTGTTTCTTTAATATTCTATTACCAAAGCATTTTCTATAGAAAATTCTAAAAAAAAAAAAAAAAAAAAAAAATTCTAGGAATTCAAATGAGCAATTAATGGAAGAAGTTTCTTCTAGGCCTCCTTCTTTGATGAAAACTTTCCAAGATTTCATATGTTGTTCTAAAGAGTGGTTCAAAAATTTCCAAAGCCTTGTGCCTCATTCTAAATGCAGATTCTTCCAGTAGCAGAATCAAGACACAACTTAATTTCAAAGTCTCACATCACAGATTTTTAAGAAGTTGTCTTCTATTAAGTCTACATTATTCATATAAATGGTTTTAGAATATTCATTGAAAGAAAATTCAGATGAAAGAAAGTTACCTTTTCATTCCATTTGTAAGTTCAATAACTGAATTTCGACAGCTTTTGCTGCTATCAAGGAACCATTGCAATACTTAAAAAATATAAAAATTATAGCAGAAAAGTTGTAGAAATCAGAAATCTAAGCCCTCAATTACATTGGCTGTCAGCATAGAGAATAGATGATTAAGATAATATGATCTTAATAGTTCAATTTAATCATAAAGATATGCCTCCAGTGTTCAAAACAAATGCATCTTCTCTGTTCATCAAAAATACTTCCAGTCATTCACTAAAGGAATCCAGCTTGAAATTGATAACTTTTTATCACAGTGTTGAGATATGAATCTTGTAGAAAAGTTCAATCTTCTAGAAAGCCAAAGAAGTAAAGGGTGCTCATTGTCATTTTAATGAATCCAAAGAGAAATTTAAAAATTACTACTCTAAAGATTATCTTAAGTCAGATGCAAGTGTTGCTTCAGTTTCTAGCACTATGAAGTTACTAGACCCTGCCTCAAGTTTTGTCTTCACCTATTAATATTACCTTATTAGGGTTGAATATGAGCCAGTTAGACTTCACTCCAGAGATTTCAGACAGAAAATGAGACATCTGGGGTATTGCTCCTCCTAGATTAGATGAGAAGGAAAGGTATAGCTCGGTGTTGTTTGCTAACTATCTATATTGACGTTAGCAGAAAATATAAAGCATTAGGCTCATTATCAAGATTTTATTTTGTTGGCTGATTTTTCTTTTTCTTTTTGTCCCAACTATTGGCTTTCAAATATTCGCTTTAGCTTTCATACTCATGGAAAAGACTTCAATGTTTTCTCTCTAGGCATCTTCAGTAAGAAAGTCTTTCATTTTCCAGTTCCAAGAGGCTGCATTGGTGAGGCAGATGATTTTCATGTGACAGCATGAAGCTCAGAGCAAGACTTCAGCAAAAGAAAAAAAATCTGTTATTATGTTTGGAGTTGATGTTGCAGACTTGGAGAAGATGAATGCATTGATTCACTTTTGGAAGTAACAGACCTCTTGTTATGCCTATCTATTCAAATTCCTTTTGGTATTTGTTAATTAAGCCCAAAGCCAAGCCTGAGTCAACACATGTATTTTATTATTCAAATTTTTTAAAAAGATATACAAATTTTCATAATAAACTTCTGATATCTGAAAATTTCCTCTCATATTATTTTTAAAGCAATTTTCACCTACTCAATGCTTTTATAAAGAAGAAATCAAATACATGTAAATGATAATTCCTAGAAATTAAAAGGATGAATATTGATTGTTAAATAAATTATGTAAATTAAACTTCCAATATGAATTATTTTCTTTATCAGCCATAGCACCAAAATATCATGACCTGTATCATAATTTTAGCAATCTTCAGAATTCATAGCTACTTAACAAATAGCTCTTCACTTCATTATTAACAGCAAGAAATAGTTGGCAATTTTAGACAGCTCTTCCAACTCATGTTTCCCTTTTTTTTTTTCATGAAATTTCCTCAAGAATTCCTAAAATAAAATTGCAAGATAAAGCCTAAAATCCAATTAATTCTGATGAATTCTGTTTCTCTAAAATAAGGTTGTTTACATAAAGCCATGTGTCAGCAATGTTAGTCTCACTGATCAAGATAAACTGTTTCAAAGGATTACCAGTCGTATCAACAGAGTCAACTAAAGGATGCAAGGATGATTTTCCAATTCCAAGATTTCCTGCTTGCAGTAACTTCTAATTCAAGTGGTAAGCACAAACTTATTTTATCAATGTCAATTGCAATTTTTAAAAAATTATATCTATAGTTGCTCCATAATTATCATAATCTGCTTCATTTAAATAAATTGGAAAAAAAATGATTCTAAAAAACATTACTAGTGAAATCTTCAAACAGTTATTAGAAGAGGTCACTCCATAAACAATGTTGGCCTAGCTATTGTTGGATGCCGCTTAAGTTATATTTTAAAACTAAAATACGTAATACCAATTACACAGGAGGCTACAGTATCAGAGTGATAAGTGATATATGTATGCTGCAAAATCTGATAAATAAATCTGATTATTGTTAAATAGTAAACATTATTAAGACACAAAACTTTTTAATTAACACATTCATACCTTCACTTATCTGGTTCTCTGATGAAATCACACTTCCTGAGGGCAAGGGGCCAACTGAACTTGAGCACTCCACAGCCTGCCTCTTCTCAAAACTAAATTCTGGCAGTCTTGGAGCCTGAGGTCTGGTTTTTCTTGCAGGATTCAAGAAAAAACAGTAGGCACACCGAAAAGCTGCAGAGAATTTAAAAAAATAAACAAAACCATAAACCGAAGAAAACTCAAGGACTGGTCAGATAACTCGCAAGATTACTTTTGCAAATAGTCAAAGAACTCTTCAAAAGTTATTTATCCCTAGTGAACTTACATGTGATTTTAGTAATATTATTGCAGGTGTTCTAACCAAAGCTAATTTTAAAGTATACTTTCTAATTATTATTAGAATATCAATTTTAAAGTAGAAAAGATAATTTATATAGCAGGTTAACTAGTAATAGCAAAACAATATTAATAATGACCTAAGTGTATCATAGAAATTACATTTCTAGTCACCAGAGTCATTAGGTATTTTTAAACCCAGAACCTTGTTCATTTACCTAAGAAAGTGAAATATATCACATATGAGAAACATAATTAACTTAGTACAAAGTTTTTTAATAGTGGCTACTCGTGAGAGTCATCTGAGGAGCTTTAAAACCATGCTGATGCCCAGAACCCCACCCCCAATCAATTGAAGCAGACTTTCTGTAGGTGGGCCCTGGGCATCATACTTTTTAAAAGCTAATCAGATGATTCTGATACACAGTGAAGTTTGAAAACAGCTGGCCTAGAGATTGTACATTGTTGTGAGAAAAATCTCATTTATCTTTCCTGCTTTGCTGTGTTCTAAAATAAGGACAACAGGTTGAAAAATAGAGACAGTACCAAAATTAAAATGACATTATATGAAAATGGGCATAGAATAAAAAATTTGAGCATAAAATATTTAAATCTAACTGCCTAATAATTCTTACCAATGTATTCAAATTCTTCTTTCAAAGCCATGCCATTATGAGAAAAACACTGCTGACAAATAAGGGCATACCTATACCAAAAGGAAAAACAGACTAGTTACAAATGCAAACAAAGCCCATGGGAAAGGCTACTTTAGCCATCATAGCTAACTTATATTTTAACATAACTAAGTATGTTATAACAAACTAGATGTTCTTAATAAACAATACTGTTTAAACATAACAGTCAAAATTTCAACCATTTTAAAATATAATTTATACATCAAATTTAAAAAAACACTAAGCAACCAGTCAAATGAATACAACTTTTTTACGTTAGCAGAAACATTTAGTAACAGAACACTTCAGTGTTTTGGAAAAGATGGAACTTATTAGAGATTCACAATGAGTAGTTTTGTAGTAAAGAAATTAATTTTGTTTAGTTCAACCCAAAGATTAATTTCTGTACACCATAATTCCTGTATTTATCCTAGTTACACTTAAACATCTTCCTCACTTTCTATTTGTAGATTCATTCTATTCTTTGTGTATGTACTTAACAAAATATTTGGCCCTATTAAGTGACATTTTATTTTGAATAACATACAATTTATTATATTAACTTTACCTAGTTCCTCTGTTAAGTTCATAACATTAACCAATAACTTTGTCAAATATCTACTCTACTACCCTAAAAAAAATTCTTAAGTCTATACTATGACAATTGCTATATCATAACTCTCTTCCTAAAATTACTGTAAGGATTAAATAAAATAATTGAAAGAACATTCTGAAAACTGTAAGTGCCAAATAAATATAAATTGTCCTCATTGTTATTAAAATTACCCCAATCGCCAAGTCTAGCACTGACATCTATAAAATTCCATTTCTTATAACCTATCAAGTTTTTACTATTTGTATGCTCTTCAATTTTAAAAGTTTTAGTAAAAAGAATCAATTTCTCTCAAAATAACTGTAGAGTAGAATTATAATATAGTAGGGTTGCAAAGTATATATATATATATGTATATATATATATATATATTTCAATATTTTACTTCTATACTTTATCAAAACTCCTACTGAAAAAATTGAATATATACTCTTTTGCAGGGCTATGAAATATTCCATTATGTTTTAAAATAAGGAAACAGGAGCTATAAAACTATAGAAATCTAGTGCATGCAAACACAACATATACACCATGACAAATAAACATTTTCTTCATTTTCATTTTTTACCATCCTACTAAATATTACCTGTTTTGTGGACCATCACCAACTAAATATTCAACAACCCTATCCAAAGCACTTCGTTCTCTGGGGAGAATGGGTCTAGCTAAAGGTGGACCTGGAGGATGCAGACCTGGTAAATAAATAAACACATAAAAAGTATATGTATAAAATACATATAAACTTTAATTCCGTTTACCAAGAACTACCTATGCTTTTTAGAATTTAGATGATTTTAACCAAAATAAATAAATAAATAAATAACACTGAATATTATAAATCTCTGTAAAGCATTCAACATATATAATCTATTAAGTCATGAAATGATGTTAGGTTCTATACAAACTAATTTTTAAAATAGTCAGACTCTTAAAAGCATATTAATAATAAATTATGGAATTCCACTTTGGACCATTGTAGTCACAGGGGTCATATTTACCTCCCCAACTAAAATATTTTGCAAAATATATGATACAACAATTTTAAAAACAATGGATATCAGGCAGTGTAGGATAAAGATTTCTGACAGACAGAAAGCAAATAAGATGAGCCCTACAATTGCCCCAGCTTGTTGTCTAAAAAGAATTTCTAGACAACAACTCAGGGAGGATAATCCCAGGTGAAGTGAACCAGTCTCCCTGAGATAAGAAGAGAAAGCTGGAATTTTGGGGAAGCCAAAGCAGCTTGAGTTCACAGGAAAGAGTAAAAGAGAATGCACAGAGCAAAGATTTACAGATAATTCAACAGAGTACTGATTGACACATGCATATGAGGAAACTACCTGAGGACAGAGAAAACTGCTCCAAAGTATTTAAAGGTAACAGTAGCTCATATGGAGCCAAAAATGTTTCATGTTTCCACTAGTCAGAGTGGAAAACTTCATAACTCACAGGTCACTGATCAAGTATTCAGAGGAATTTTGTATAAGAATATAAAAATATCCCATATCCAAATAAGCCGAAAAATGCAACCTATCATGAGAAAAATCAATAAAAAATGACCTTGAAATGACAGTGATAACAGAATTAGTAGACAAATATGTTAAGACACTTATGACTACATTCCATATGCTTCAGAATCTAGAGGAGACATTCAATGTTAAGTACAGGTGCAGAAAAACTTTAAAAGAGCCAAACTGAACTTCTGCAGATTAAAAGTACAATGTCTAAAATGAAAAATCCAGAGATGGGATGAATAACAGTTTACATATTACAGAAAAAAATATTAATGATTATAAAGGTACTAGAGGCCCAATGCACAAAATTGGTGCACAGAGGAGGGTAGAGGGGGGCAGGGTGTCCTTCGGCCCAGACTGCCCAATCTGGGACCCCTTGAGGGATGTCCGACTGCCCGTTGGACATCCCACTCACAATCCAGGACTGCTGGTTCCCAACTGCTCACCTGCCTGCCTTCCTGATTGCCCCTAACCACTTCTGCCTGCCAGCCTGTTCCCCCCCCCTAGCCACTCCCCTGCCAACATGATTGATGCCTCACTGCTCCCCTACCAGCCTGTTTGCCCCTAATTGCCCTCCCCTGCAGGCCTGGTCATTCCTAACTTCTCTCCCCTGCAGGTTTAGATCCCTCCCAACTGCCCTTCCCAGAAGGCCCAGTCACCCCCAACTTCTCTCCTCTGCTGGCCTGGTCATCCCTAACTGCCCTCCCCTGCAGGCTTGATTACCCCCAACTGCCCTCCCTTGCAGCCTGGAACCTGCCAACTGCTCTCCCCGGCTGGCCATCTTGTGTCCACATGAGGGTAGGAGCTTTTGACCACATGGGGGCAGTCATTTTGTGTTGGAGTGATAGTCAATCTGCATATTACTCTTTTATTAGATAGGATAGCAAATGAAACCATACAAAACAAAACAAAGACTAAAAATATTTTTAAATGAAAAAATCATTAGTGAGCTATAGAACCTCAAGCAGTCTACTTTAACATACATATAATTGGAGTCCAGAAGAGAAAAAGGGAAAAGAAAGTAGTATTTGAATAAATAATGCACCAAAATTTTACAACTTTGATAAAAATTATAAACTCATAGATCCTAAAATATTAACAAACCTTAAGCACAAGAAGCATAATTTTGCAGTAAAATACAACATATTCAAATTGTTTAAAACTAGTGATAAAGAAAACATCTTAAAAGCAGTCAGAAAAGGATATATTATGTACAGAAAACAGAGATAGGAATAACAGCACATTTCTTATTTGAAAAATAAAGCAAGCCAGAAGACAATGAAACAATGTTAGAAATTCTGAGGGAAAACTATCAAATTAGAATTCCATATTAGTGAAAACAGTCTTTTAAAAATTAAGGCAAAGATGAAGACTTTTTCAGACATACAAATTGAAAAAATTCATCACTAGAAGAATTTCATTACAAGAAAAGTTAAAAGAAGTCCTTCAAGCAGAAGGAAAATGACACCAGATGAAAAGCTGGATCTAAAGAAAAGAGGAGTACTACAAATGCTTGTGGGGAAAAATACAGAACTTCTACTTTTTAAATCTTGAATATTGGAATAGGGTTGTTGAATATTTAGGTGGTGATGGTCCACAAAACAGGTAATGTTTACTAGGGTGATAAAAAAATTAAAATGAAGAAAAGGTTTATTGGTCATGGTGTGTATAAATGCACTAGATTTCTGTAGTTTTGTAGCTCCTGTTTCCTTATTTTAAAACATAATGGAATATTTCATAGCCCTGCAAAAGAGTATGTATTCTGTTTTGTGTGTGTGTTGTTGTTTTTTCAGTAGGAGTTTAGATAAAGTATGGAAATAAAATACTTTATTTCCATATATATGTATACATTGCAGCCCTACTATATTATAATACTACTCTACAGTTATTTTTAGGAAAATTGATTCTTTTCACTAAAACTTTTAAAATTGAAGAGCACACAAATGGTGAAAACTTGATAGATTATAAAATTTTCCAAAATTAATTTTCAGTTTTGTCTGAAAAAAATCTTCATCTTTACCTTCTTTACAATAATATGGAATTCTAATACTAAATTTACACACGAAAGCAATATAGCTAATAAGACAACAAAATGTATAAAATGAAATCATAAAAAAAATAATCCAGACCAGCTAGTGTGGCTCAGTGG
This sequence comes from Lasiurus cinereus, assembly GCA_011751065.1. Lineage (NCBI taxonomy): Eukaryota > Metazoa > Chordata > Mammalia > Chiroptera > Vespertilionidae > Lasiurus > Lasiurus cinereus. The sequence goes on along the minus strand of JAAGEH010000393.1, from coordinate 12,194,423 downwards.
TTGAATGTAGACCTATGAAGCAGGAGGACAGGGTTCAATTCCCATTCAGGGCACATGCCTGGGTAGAGGGCTCAGTCCCAGTAAGGGGTGTGCTGAAAGCAGCTGATCAATGATTCTTTCTCATCATTGATATTTCTATCTCTCTCCCTCTCTCTTTCCCTCTGAAAGCAATAAAACAAAATTAATTTTTGACAATACTAATAATCCAAAAGAAGGTAAAACATAAGAAGAAAGGTAGCAGAACAGATAGCACAAATAGGAAAAAAATAGAATAGAACATTCAACCAACTCAAACCTACACGTACCAATTGTTATATTAAATGTATGTGGCCAGAACATCCTCATTATGAGGCAAAGACTGGCAGAATGAACAAGAAAGCAAAAACCAACATTAGCTACTTACAAAAAAAAAAAAAAAAGACATTTTAAATATAAAGACCAAATAAGTTGGAGGAACCAAGATGGTGGCATAAGGTATACACCTGTACATGCTGCGTCTCACAACCAGACCAAAACTACAAATATAAGACAGAACGACTATCCCCCAGAACCACAGGGAAGCCGGCGGAGTGAAAGTTCTACAACTAGAAGGAAAGAAAAAAGTGCATTGAGACCTGCTAGGACGTGCAGAGGCTCAGAAAGGTAGAGGTACAGAGATGCACAAATAAGGCTGGAGTGCGCTTTTTTTTTTTTTCAATTGTGAGGGAGTTAAAAGTTCCCGAGTGCTCTGAACCTCCAGTTCCAAGATTCTAGGGACCCAGACTCATACAGGGAGAAACTGGACTGTCACCATCGGGTTGGAAAGAGAGGGTGGCCTTCTTGCTGAGGTGCGCACAGGAATCACTGTTTACTGCGCTAGGACACAGGACAAGGGACATGGAACAGTCAGCAGAGAGGGCTAACTGGCAACCAGCGCTGTTTGCCACGCCCTACCTAGTGATTCCCTGGGACCCGCAACCCGCCCAATTTACAATCCCACAGAATTATATGCAGCAGCTTTTGCATATGAATGGCTTGCTCTCTCGCAGCTTAACCTAACAAATTGCAACTGGGTCAGACAACTCTAAAACTTCCAAACTCCAAGCAAAGAGGAGAAATCTGCAGGTCTCTCTCTAAGCTCCTCCTGGGTGGCCTCAGATAGTAGCTAACTTGCACCTCCGTGGAGATCCAGACACCAGTATACCTAGAGGTCAGTGTGAGACCACAGCAGATTTCAACTCCTCATATCCATAAGTGACACACTCAAGAGGCAGACTCAGTGAGCACCAAAGCCCCACTGAAGCAAGTCCTGCCCCAGAGGGGTGTCTCCAGCACAGCAGTTCTTCCATTAATAGACACAACTAATCCTCATAGTCATATGGCCTAAAGATCAATTCCTCCCAGTGTACCAATAGCAATCAAGGCTAAACTACAACAAGACTGTGTACCCAGCCCACAAAGGGGTGCACGAAGAGTGTCCACCTTAGGTGATTGGGGAGGCGGAGCTACTTGGCCATAAAGGACAACTAGCACACAAAGCCATTCCATCAACACAGAAAAGCAGCCAAAAGAAGATGCGGAGACAAAAAAACATGTCACTAATGAAAGAAATAGAGAAAAGCAAACTACTGGACATAGAGTTCAAAACCATATTTACAAGGTTACTCAAAAATCTTCTACAAACAGCCAAGAAACTTAGTGAGACCTTCAAGGATCTTAATGAGAATGCCAAAAAAATGGAAAAGGACCAGTCAGAAATTAAGCATACACTGTATGAAATAAAGAATAATATACAGAAATACAACAGCAGACTAGAGTAGAGGACCCCAAGAATCAAACTAAAGATTTAAAATATGACAAAGCAAGAAACACCCAACCAGAAAAACAGAAAGAAAAACGAGTCCAAAAATGTGAAGATAGTGTAAGGAACCTCTGGGACAACTTCAAGCATACCAACATCAGAATTATGAGAGTGCCAGGAGAAAAGAGAGAGCAAGATACTGAAAACCTATTTGAAGAAATAATGACAGAAAACTTCCCCCACCTGGTGAAAGAAATGTATTTACAAGTCCAGGAAGCGCACAAAACCCCAAACAAAAGGAATCTAAAGAGGACCACACCAAGACACATCATAATTAAAATGCCAAGGGTAAAAAACAAAGAGAATCTTGAAAACAGCAAGAGAAAAACAGTTACCTACAAGGGAGTACCCATACGACTGTCAGCTGATTCTCAACAGGAACTAACTATATAGGCCAAAAGCGAGTGGCAGGAAATATTCAAAGTGATGAATAGCAAAAACCTACAACCAAGATTATTCTACCCAACAAAGTATTCATTCAGAATTGAAGATCAGATAAAGAGCTTCACAGACAACAAAAAGCTAAAGCAGCTCATCACCACCAAACCAGGATTATATGAAATGATGATGGGTATTCTTTAAGAAGAGGAATAAGAATAAAAAGGTAAAGATAAAAATTATGAAAAACAAAGTGGTAACAAATATATACCTATCAACAAGTGAATAAAAAATCTGATGAACAAAATAAACTGGTGAATATAATAGAATCAGGGCCATAGAAAGGGAATAGAATGACAATTCTTGGGGGGAAGCAGGTATGAGAGTGTGGGAAAAGATTGGACAAAAATCTTACACCTATGGATGAGGACAGTGGTGAGAAGTAAGGGCAGGGGGTGGAGGGCGGGGAATCAGGTGGAGGGGAGTTATGGGGGGGTAAAAAGGAAGAATCTCTGTAATAAACTGAACAATAAAGATTTTTTTAAAAAGAAAAAAGACCAAATAAGTTAAAAGAGGAAGAAAAATATATATACACCCCACACATATATTAACACCAATTAAAAAAAAAAACTACAGTAGCTGTATTAATATCAAGCACAGTAGATTTTAAAACAAAGAATATTCTCATGAATAAAAAAAAAAAAGTAATTTTGTAATCACAAAAAAGTCAATTCATCAAGTGGGCACAGCAATCCTAAATATATATGTGCATCAAAATAGAGCTTTAAAACACATAAAGCAAAAATTATAGAACTATAAAAATAAATAAATAAATACACAATTATAGTTGGAGATTTCAACAGCCTTCTTTCAATAGCTGGCAGGACAGCAAATTATATAATGTTGATAAAGAACAACATTATCTACTACCAACTTAATCTAGTTGACATTTATAGCCACTCTATCCAACAGGAATAGCATATAGTCATGCACTGCTTAATGACAGGGATATGTTCTGAAAAATGCAGCACTAGGCAATTTCATCATTGTGCAAATATTAAATTCGCACTTATACAAACCTAGACAGTATATAACCTACTATACACCTAAGCCATCCTATATAATAAGAGAGGAATATGCTAATTATCCATTTATGCCCCGAGGCATAACGACCAATCATATAATGAATGACCAGATTCCAGATCTGCAGGAGGGTGGGGCAGTGAATTACAAGTGGTCAGCTGAGAGCTACAGAAGGGGGCAGGGCAGTAAGCTATGAGGGGGCGCTGAAAGAGGGAAAGCAATGGGGGGAGCTACAAGAGGGTGGCAGCAACCTACTGGTGCATGAATTCATGCACAGGGCAACTAGTATATTATAATACTGCCTATTGATCCCAGGCTACAAACCTGTACAGCACATTACTGTACTAGACACCGTAAATAATCATAACACAACTAAAGGCCCAGTGGACAAAATTTGTGCACGGGAGGGGGGCAGGGGGCGGGGGATGGAGGTCCCTCAGCCCAGCCTGCATCCTCACACAATCCAGGACCTCTCACAGGATGTTGGGCCTAAACCAGCAGTCAGACATCCCTCACAATCCAGGACACTGCATGCACCAGTGACTATACTTTTTATCCAGATGAAAGGCATTTTGCTGCTAGATGGGCAGCTATATTATTTTGCCCTGATTATGAATAGTACATAACATGATCATTCTGAGGCAGTAGTACCATTTTCCCCATCTTAAGGGTGTAAAAACTGAAGCAGAGAAAATTTAAGTAATTGGCTTTGTCACAGTTATAAGTGTCAGAATCAGGGCTGACCACAAACTGTACAAGCCAGAGTCCATGCATGTCATCACTGCATCATCCTGTTTTTTTTCAGTGTCAGAGTAGCCTTGCCAGGTTTTAATTTTTAAATCTAAGAGACTGTTCCCAATATGTAGGGTAGAAGCCCTAGGCCTGGCCAGTGATCAAGGCCATCTGTGGGACAACCGGCAGGTAGGGCAATTGGGGGGCCCCACTGGTACCCGCATTGGCTGGTGGCCAGCCTCGCCCACCATTCGCCAATGCTGGTCACCTCCCACTTCGGGGGGAGGAGGAAGATGCTCAACACAGTGCATTCAGTCAATTTGCATATCAGGGTTTTATTATATAGGATGGTACTTGTGTATCCAAACATAGAAAGATAAAAAATGATATACTTAGAAGAAACCAAGATGGCGGCATAGGTAAATACCTAAACTGATGCCTCACACAACAATTTCAAAACTACAATTAAAATACAAAAATGGACATCATCCAGAACCACAGGAAGGCTGGCAGAGTGGAAATTCTACAACTAGGAGAGAGAAAAGCACAGAGACTCAGAAGTTGCGAAAGGCAGAGGTACGAAGGCACGTGCACGGAAAAAGAGGCGTGTGTATGGAAAAAGAGGCACGCATGGAAAGGGCTGGCAACTGAGTATGCAGCTGCCTTTTTCAATCTGTAGGGTGACACAAGCTCCGGACTGCTCTGAACTCCAGTTCCTGGAGAGACTCTGGGGATCCAGACTCATATGGGGAGAAACTGGAAGGTCTGGCGCGAGCAAAACTCAAGGGCAGCTTTCTCTCAGAGATGCTTGCAGATATTACTGCAGGACACTGAGAATCAGGGGTCTCTTAGGGCGGGGCTGACGGGAAGCCATCACTGTTTGCTCAGCACTGAGACCTTCCCCCTCCACGAAGCCATTGCTGACTGTACTGCCCTGAGACTCAGCCCCACCCAAGCTGAGTGAAAAGGCTTTTGCATATGAATGGCCTGATCCTTTGAATTTTAAACTTACCTAAAAAACTGCAGCTGAGTCAGTGAGACCGAGAACATCCAAAAGAAGGCCCAAAGCCCCACAGCAGCTTGCATTGCTTTACAGCTGGGCCTCATCTGGGCACCTCCAAAACCCAAAGAAAGAAGAGGAATCAGCAGATCTCTCCATAGCTCCTGCAGGGTAGCCTCAGGCAGAGGCTAAATTAGCACGTCCTTGGAGATCCAAGAGCCAGTGTGTCCAGGGATCAGAGTGGGACCATCCAGATTACAACTCCTCAGATCCATCAGGGGGAAGACTCAATGAGCACCAAAGCCCCACTGAAGCAAGTCTTATCTCATAAAGGTATCTCCAGCATAGAAGTTCTCCCATCGTAGACACAAATGATCCTCAGACCCCACTGGCCTGGAGGACAATTCCTCCCAATCAGGGCTTAACTACAACAAGTCTGTGCACACAGCCCACAAAGGGGTGCACCAAGAGTGTCCACGTCAGGTAACTGGGGAGGCTGAGCCACTGGGCCCTATAGGACACACAGCACACAAAGCCACTCTATCAACTCGGAAGCAGCCAAAATGCAAAGACAAAGAAACAGGTCACAAACAAAAGCAATGGAGGAAAGCAAACAACAGAATATATAGTTCAAAATCACGAATATAGGTTTTTAAAGAATTTTCTAGAAAAAGCCAATAAATTTAGCAAAACCCTCAAGGATATGAAACAGGACTAACTAGAAATTAAGCATACACTGACTGAAATAAAAAATAATATAGGGAGGTCCAACAGCAGACTAGAGGATTGCAAAAATCAAGTTAAAGATTTGAAATACAAAGATGCAAAAAACACCCAACCAGAAAAGCAAAAAGAAAAAATGAAAAAAATATGATAGTCTAAGGAGCCTCTGGGAAAACTTTAAGCATACCAACATCAGAATTATGGGGGTGCCAAAAAAAGAGAGAATAAGATACTGAAAACCTACTTGAAAAAATAATGACTGAAAACTTCCCCCATCTGGTGAAAGAAATAGACTTACAAGTCCAAGAAGCACACAAAACCCCAAACAAAAGGAATGCAAAGAGGACCACACCAAGACATAATTAAAATACCAAGAGCAGAAGACAAAGAGAGAATCTTGAAAGCAGCAAGAGAAAAACAGTTACCTACAAGGGAGCACCCATACGTCTGTCAGCTGTTTTCTCAACAGAAACTATGCAAGCCAGAAGGAAGTGGCAAGAAATATTCAAAGTAATGAATAGCAGGAATCTACAACCAAGATTACTCTACCCAGCAAAGCTATCATTCAGACCTGAATGTCAGATAAAGAGCTTCACAGATAAGAAAAAACTAAAGGAGTTCATCTGCACCAGTATTATATGAAAGACTGAAAGGTACTCTTTAAGAAGAGGAAGAAGAAGAAAAAGGTAAAGATAAAAATTATAAACAACCAATATATATCTATCAACAAGTGAATCTAAAAATCAAGTGAATTAAAAATCTGATAAACAGAATAAACTAGTGAATATAATAGAATCAGAGGCATAGAAAGGGAGTGGACTGACAATTCTCAGGGGGAAAGGGGTGAGGGGGATTCAGGGAAAGACTGGATAAAAATCATATACCTATGGATGAGGACAATGAGGGGGAGGTAAGGGCAGAGGGTGGTGTGGGAGCTGGTGGAGGGGAGCTATTGGGGAGAAAAGAAGGAACAACTGCAATAATCTGAACAATAAAGATTTATGAAATCAAAAAAAAAAAGAAGAGGAAGAAGAAGAAAAAGGTAAAGATAAAAATTATGAACAAATACATATCTATCAACAGGTGAATCTAAAAACCAAGTGAATAAAAAATGTGATGAACAGAATAAACTGGTAAATATAATAGAATCAGGGGCATAGAAAGGCAGTGAGTAGACTGACAATTCTCGGGGGAGGATAGTGTAGGGAGTGCAGGAAGAGATTGGAGAAAAATCGTACACCTATGGACGAGGACAGTGGGGGGGTGGGGGAGTAACAGCATGGGGTGGAATGCAAACCCGGTGGAGGGGAGCTATGGGGGGAAAAAAGAGTAACAATTGTAATAGTCTGAACAAAAAAGATTTATTTTTTAAAAAATGGCACACCTGTATAGCTCATTTACCATCAATGGAGCCTGCAGGACTGAAGTTGCTCTGGCTGAGTCAGTGAGTGAATTTTAAGTGAATGTGAAGGTTTAGAACATTGCTACACAATACTGTAGGCTTTATAAACAATGTTCCACAAGCCCTCCTCCTGCTTTCTTCTAACAGGGTCAGAAATAGACCACTGAATCTGTCAATGTTTCTCCATGAACAGGGATGTGACCTAAACTAATTAGAAACATGGAAGAGAAACTGGGTGGATAAGGCATAGATCAGCATAGTAGTGACTATTAGGAGGGAGTGAAAGGTAGCCTGAGATTCAGTAAAAATAAGAAATCAGATGAAGACATAAATGAACATAAAGAATTGTCATGGCAATGTGGTTTTTGGCTACATATTATAGTAGTCATCAAATTAAGAAACTTTGTAGTATTCATGAAAAAATAGAGTTTAACATGGAGAGGGTACAGAATTGAGGAAATACCTTTACTTTTGAAATATGCTTTTGGTTCTATTGACCCTGTCTGGCACAAAGGGCTCTCTCTGGCATTGAAGTGAAAATATATGCAAAGTTCAGGGACAGGCTGGCTCCACACTACTTCAGAAAACTTTAAAGTGGCAGCAGCACTTAATACTTTTTAAGGTAGTACCTGTGGGCCTGTGTCCTTTTACAGGATCTAAGTTCTTCAACAAAAAATTTACAGCAATGTTCTCTGAACACCATCAGCTAGATCTGACAGGGCTGGGCTGCCCTTTGAATATAGAGTGCTGCGGGAAACAGCTCCTCTATGCTGATACAGGTGAATGGATGAGTGGTTGGGATATAATCTATACACTCAAAACTGAGATTCTAAGAGTAAGAGGGAATCTATTGTTAAACCCAACAGATATTGTTCCCATCAAAGAAAAAATTCCTCCTGAACCAAATATCCTTCCATTTCTTATAGGAAATTCATCTCCATTAAAATCTTATGGGACCCCCATCATATGTATATAAGTGTCATCACTCACCAAAACATCATATGTGGCATATGACTATATTCTTTACAAGTAGGGAAAAAAAACATTTACAAAAACAGATGATATTCAAAGACATAAGACAAAATTTCAATATATTTAAGAAGATTCAATAATACAAAGTATGTTTTCTGGCCCTAATAGATACAAATTAAAAATAAGCAATAGAAAAATCTCCAAGTATTTGGAGATGAAATAATATCCATGAAATAATTCAGGATTTACAGGGAAATTAGAAAGTATTTCAAAATATTTAAAAAACTTTAAAACATCAAATTATGATATGCAACTAAGCCGTACTTAGAGAAAATGTTATAACACTAAATACCTATAATACCAAACACTTACAAAAGAAGATTAGATAGGTCTAAAATCCATGAATTCCACTTCCACCTTAAGAAACTAAAAGCAGAAGATGGTGACATAGGTAAACACCTACACTGTTGCCTCGCACAACAATTTCAAAACTACAACTAAAGGACAGAACAGACATCATCCAGAACCACAGGAAAGCTGGCTGACTGGAAATTCTACAACTAGAAGGAAAGAGAGGGGCTCACAGAGACCCAGAGGAACTGCAAAAAGCTGAGGTACCGAGATGCGCGCATGGAGAGAGCAGGTGCAGGAGTACCTGGCTGGCTTTCTCTGGTGGGAGACTCCCAATGGCATTGAACCCCTTATCCTACGACACTAAACCCCAGGTCCAGCCAAAACTCATACGTGAGGAGTTTGGACTGTGAAAAGGGAAAAGTGCATGGAAATTTGGGGGAGTCACAGGAGGACAGAAGTCAGGGGGCACGCACAGCGCTGCGCGCAGAAGACCGACTGCTGATTGTGCTGCTGGCTTTCACAAGAGGGCAGGAGACAAAGCATCGCAACTGCATCACTTCTAACTCCACTAAACCCCAGATTCGGGCGAAACCCTGGGGACCCAGATTTATATGGTCCTGGAGTGCAGGGAAGCCGGAAAGACAGCAGTCTAGAGGCACTGCGAGAGAGAGAGCAGGCGCGTGCACACAGGGACCACTCCAACAATTACCCAGTCACGTGAGACTTGTGTGGCTGCCGAGGGTGGGACCGACTGGAAGGCAAGGTGGTCCATTAAGCACTGAGACTTCACCCATTCCAAGCTCAACAGAGAGGCTTTTGCAGTTTTGCAAGTCTGGTGTCATAAGGCTGAATCCAACACATAAGTTCTCCTGGCATAGTGAAAATGCCAAGACAAGGGAAGAGATCACAAACAAAAGAAACAGAGGAGAAAAAATAACTAAATATAGAATTCAAAACCACGTTTATAAGGTTTTTCAAGAATATCCTAGAAAAGTTGGATAAAGTTACCAAGACCCAAGAGGAGATGAAAAAGAACCAACTAGAGATGGAAAAGGACCAACTAGAAATTAAACATAACACTGACTGAAATAAAGAATATTATACAGAGACCTAACAGCAGACTAGAGGAACACAAGAATCAAGTCAAAAATTTGAAATATAAAGAATCAGAAAACACTCAACTGGAAAAGCAAGAAGAAAAAAGAATCCAAAAATGTGAATATAATGTAAGGAGCCTCTGGGACAGTTTCAAGCGTACCAACATCAGAATTGTGGGGTGCCAGAAGAAGAGAGAGAGCAAGATACTGAAAACCTACTTAAAGAAATAATGACTGAAAACTACCCACATCTGGTAAAAGAAATAGACTTATAAGTCCAGGAAGCACACAGAACCCTATATAAAAGGAATCCAAAGAGGACTACACCAAGACACATCATAATTAAAATACCAAGAGCAAAAGACAAAGAGAGAATATTAAAAGCAGCAAGAGAAAAACAGTTCATTACCTACAAGGGAGCACCCATACGTCTGTCAGCTGATTTCTCAACAGAAACTATGCAGGCCAGATGGGAATGTCAAGAAATATTCAACGTGACAAATAGCAAGAACTTACAACCAACAATACTCTATCCAGCAAAGCTATCATTCAGAATTGAAGGGCAGATAAAGAGATTCACAGATAAGAAAAAGCTAAAGGAGTTCATCAACTCCAAACCAGTATTATATGAAATGCTGAAAGGTACTCTTTTAGAAGAGGAAGAAGAAAAAGGTAAAAGATAAAAAATTTGAACAACAAATACATATCTATCAACAAGTGAATCTAAAAATTAAGTGAATTAAAAATTTGATCAACAGGATAAACTGGTGAATAGAATCAGGAGCACATAAAGGGAGTGGACTGATAATTCTCAGGGGGAAAAGGATGAGGGGGGTGCAGGGAGAGACTGGACAAAAATCATACACCTTTGGATGAGGTCAACGGGAGGGAGGTAAGGATAGAGGAAGGGTTGGGAGCTGGGTGGAGGGGAGCTATGGAGGGGGAAAAAGAGAAACAAACTGTAATAATCTGAATAATAAAGATTTAATTAAAAAAAGAAACTAAAAACAAAAAGCAAATAAAATCCAATGTGAACAGAATAAAAGAAATAATAAATATCAGAGAGAAAACATAAATTGGAAAATACAAGAATAATATAAAAAAGCTAGTTCTTTGAGATCAATAAAACTGGTAAACTTCTAGCCAGACTTACCAGAAAAAGAAAGGAAAATACATGATACCAATATTGGGAATGAGAGAAATAAAATAAATCAAAATTGTAAAGATATTAAAATTATAATAAGAGCATATTATGAATAATTTTATGCCAAATAATTTTATGTTAGATGACATAGAGAGATTGATTGCAAGACTACAAAATTACTACAACTTGCTCAATAAGAAATTATTCAATTTGCTAAAAGTTTGTTAAGAATTTTTACATGGCCCTAACTGGTTTCGCTCAGTGGATAGAGGGTTGGCCTGTGGACTGAGAGGTCCCAGGTTCAGTTCTGGTCAAGGGCATGTACCTTGGTTGCGAGCACATCCCCAGTAGGAGGTGTGTAGGAGGCAGTTGGTCGATGTTTCTCTCTCATCGATGTTTCTAACTCTCTATCCCTCTCCCTTCCTATTAAAAAAAAAAATCAGTAAAATATATATGTATATTTTAAAAAAGAATTTTTACATCTGCCCTAGCTGGTTTGGCTCAGTGGATAGAGCATTGACCTGCGGACTGAAGGGTCCCAGGTTCTATTCTGGCCAAAGGCACATGCCTGCGTTGCAGATTCAATCCCCAGTGAGGAATTTGCAGGAGGTAGCTAATCAATGATTCTCTCTCATTATTGATGTTTCTCTCTCTCTTTCCCTCTCCTTTCCTCTCTGAAATAAAAATATATTTTTTTTAAAAAAGAATTTTTACATCTATGTTCATAAGGGATATCAGTCTGTCATTGTTCTTTTAAAAATGTTTTTTAATTTTAATTTTTAAAAAAACTCCTACAAATAAAACACCAGGCCAAGATGTTTCAACCTATAAATTCTAAAAAACATTTAAGGAAGAAATATCAATTATATACAAACTTGTCCATAAACTGAAGGAAATACTACTCATATAAGGACAGCATTACACTGACAGAAGAAAAAACAATACTATTAATTGATATTCCTAATGTAAGTATTTTAACAAACTGTAACGAAATGTGTATGTGTGTGTGAGAGAGAGAGAAAGAGAGAGAGGGGGAGGAAAGGAGGGGAAGGGGACAGACAGAGAGACAGAGAGAGAGACGGAGAAATAAAACATGACCAAGTGAGATTTATCCCAATAAAGGTCATTTAACATTTAAAAATTAATGTATTTCACTAAATGAACAGATATTTTTTTTTAAATAAAATAAAACCCCATATAAGCATCTCAATGGATGCAAAAAAAGCATTTGACAAAATTCATAATCTATTACTAATAAAAACCTTCAGCTAACTAGGAATAGAAAGGTATTCCTCAACTACTAATATCATGCTTTCCTCCTAAGATTAGCAATAAGGCAAGGATATCTGTTCTCATCACTTCTATTCAGCATTGTACTACTAAAGGTTCTAGCAAGTGTAATAATAAGGCAAGAAAAAGAAATAAATCAAGTAGAAAGAAGTAGAACTGTATTCACAATTATGTAAAAAGTACTATGGAATCTATAAAAAAGCTATTGGAATGAGTTTAGCAAGATTATCTGTATTATAAAAACACAGTGGCCCTAACATCATAATGAGCAAAGACCAGCACAGGTGGGCGGAGCTGTGTGCGTGGCGAGGCATGCACAGGTGGGTGGGGCTGTGCGATTTCGCACACTGGGCTTCTAGTAGAATATAAAATTAAAATATAAAAATCAATTGTACTTATATATATATATTAAAAAGGAACAATTGGACAGTTTCTAAAACAATTTATAATTTGATCAAAAATATACAATAGATGTACTAGTACATTTAACAAAATTATGTGCAAAACATATACACTGATCATTATAAAACATTGCTGCAAGTAAAGATCTAAATAAATGGAGGAATATATTGCGTTTGTGTAATAAATTAGGTAATACCAGAAAGAGAGGAATGGAAAGTGGGGAGTGGAAAAATAACCTAGAATTTAGTTAATGATCCTATCTAATAAAGAGGGAATGTGCTAATTGACCCTCATGCTATAACAAAGTGCCCACAGCCAATAAGGAGGGAATATGTTAACTGACTGCCCCACCCTCAAAGATGGTGGCACCCACAGCCAATAAGGAGGGAATATGCTAATTGTTGCCCTGCCCTCAAAGATGGAAGTGCCCACAGCCAGAAGATGGCGGCACCCAGTCTCCTCAGCCCTGCTGGGGCAGCAGGCGCATGCCATGGCTGGGCCTGCCCCCAGGTGGGTCCGGCCACTCTGCATACCTGCCTCCAGAGTCCCCATTTCTTTCAGCCCCCAGCCACCCAAGGCCAGCCTGAGGTGCAGGCAAGCCTCAGATGTCAGCTGCCCAGGGCCGCCCCAAGGCGCAGGGAGGTCCTGGATGGCGGCTGCCCAGCTGACACCCGAGGTACAGGCAAGCCTCAGATGTTGGCTGCCCGGCCACCCAGGGCCACCTGAGGCTCAGATAACCAGGATTGGCCGAGGCTTGCGCTCCTGGCAGTGGCAGCAGCAGAAGTGTGATGGGGCGTCACCTTCCCCTGAGGGCTCCCAGACTGTGAGAGTGGTCAAGACGGGCTGAAGGACGCCCCCTCCAGTGCATGAATTTTCATGTACCGGGCTTCTACTTTGTTTATATCATATAAAAACAGTAACAAGAATAAAGAGTTACACAAACTTTATGAATTGTTACTCCACAATCTCTCAAAAGTGAAAAAGAATGTCTACAGGAAATACTCTGAAAAGACAACACAGAAGACACTGAAAAGAAAGTGGGAGGATAAAGTAAGATGTGATGTTTACCTTTGTAAAACAAAAAAGGATGAACATAAGAGCAATAGGAGCAGCAATTGAGATTTACAGGGAAACCTCATAGAAGCCTTTGAAACAAAATAAGGCTTTGTTGGAACAAGCTTTAGACTACAAGGATACAAGTTTTACAAATTGCCCATGACAAAAACTTTAAAGCAGTCAAGATAGGCTTAAGGTAGAAATATTATATTAATATTTTAAAGAATAAGAGATTTGCTTTATACATAATCACAAACCTAAAAACTATTACCAATTTAAAAATAAGCAAATGATGCCAAAATTATAACTTTTAGTAAATAAAATATAGGTTCTAGAAAAATTAGTATTACAAATCAAGTAATTTTTCTGGCTTTATCATATAAGTTATTTGTTTACTTGTACTATCAACATTCAATCATTATCATAACAAAATAAATACTAATACAGACATTAAGTGTTAACTCTTATAAAATTTTCAACTTGAATAAGCATGCCAAATGAGATTCAGAAAGCATTTAAGCCAACTTAACTTTTGCTGGAATATTTTACTTTTACATGTTTAAAATGAAAATGTCCATAATGGAATCTGAATATATAAAACAACAGATTTCGTAAAAATATCTTAAAATCTTTACATACTTAGTAACTTTTAAAATAATGCATATTCATCTTCATATCATTAAGGATAACAGTAATTAATACAAACATCAAGTGCAATCATTGTAGGAATACTGGTCATTTTTATATAGCTTGGCAAATTATCAAGTACCTGCTGCTTATTAATTTTCAAACATATGGGTGCCCCGTGGTAATACACATTAAATTGATTCTCTTCTACAAATATGGCATAATGAAAAAATGAATTATTAATCTTCTCTATAAGAAATCACTTAACTCATTCATATTTTTGGCAATATTCAATTTAAATACAGTCTTTTACACAGAAGCTAATTTAAAACTTTGGTAAAATGTTATATTGACGTGATCATGAAATTTAGGCCATTATTCCTTCTAATCCTATTCTGAAATGTGTAATACAGTTTTTACTTTATGTAAGTAACTAAACTTGTATTTCTTTAAAATTAATTAAATACACAACTGTATAGAATACGTGCATTCTCACCAAAATAGTTATTTCATTAAACAACTAAGAACTTTATACATCATGGGTGTCTCAAATCAGTCAGATAACAATTGAAAGATAAATCATTTTCAATCAATTTCATTTTTCTCAATTTCACAAAATATATGGCTACCTTAAGGAACATAATTATATGTCAAGTTTAAAAGTATTTTTTCAATAACTATTTTGAAAAATGTGTTTGTATATATTTCACTTATAGCCAGATTTCTTAATGTTTATAAATTAACAGTTTTCTAGTTTTCTAAAATATTATGCTGCTTTTTTAAGGAAGAGCAGGAAAAACAATCTACTGTAATATTAACATTTAGATTGCTTATTGATTTTATTACATAAGTGTCCTGAATACCTGATATCAACTACTGACTAGCCTCAAAACCATTATAAATTATGTTAGTAATTAGTCATAAAAATACCAAAATAATCTAAATTAGAATTAAATATCTTAAAATAGTATAATTTACAATCAAAGTCAAGAAACTGCATGAAAATCTACATAAAATAATGTGATTTGCTAAAGCAATGAACTTCCAAGTCCCAATCCCACCCCAAAAGAAAATTGCAGGGTAATGTAATACGTTACACTCCAAAAATGGGATCTTCCCTAGTGATCTTCCACACTAAAAAAGGAGAATCTATACGATCAGTGTAGCTCAGTGCCTGAGCATCGACCTATGAAATAGGAGGTCAGGGTTCAATTCCCATCAGGACACATATCAACTTGCACTTATTCCCCAGTAGAGGGTGTGCAGGAGGCAGCCTATCACTGATTTTTCTCTCAACATCGATGTTTCTATCTCCCTCTCCCTCTCTCATCCTCTCTGAATCAATAAAAACGTATTTTAAAAAAAGAGAATCCAAAGGAATGAAATAATAAATATACTAATTTATGGGACTTTATGCTAAAGTATCTGTCACAAAATACTAAGGTTCTTTGGCTTAAAAAAAAGAATACTTTAATACCAACCCATATTAACAATAGTAGTATTGTACACCACAATAAAAGAATGTCCTTCCTGAAATATGTTAATTGTCCCTCGTTTAAAAATATATGTGAAGGGTATAGCAAAAAGTATAAATATATTCCAAAAGTGTTCTCTTCTATCCTCATTTTAAATAAATCTGGAGCCATTCTAAAGGTGAATATAAAAAGATATGCTATACTGTTGACTACAGAATACTACAAAGTTTTATCACCATTTAAACAAAGAAGCCATAACAGTTAAATGAGTTCAAGAAATAGATTTCAGTATCACAAGGTGCCAGCTGTAAAGAGTTATGGCTAATTGAATATGGAACTCCTGCTTAATCAGATAACTGCTCTGCTATTTCCAAATGAAATGCTATTTCCATACTGTCTGAAAATGGCCCATTTTATTGGTAACCAGAGAAAACAATATAAACTGTAAATAACATTAAGTGCTCTGTTTACCCATTCCAGGCACAGAAGTAGCAGGGGATCCAAGACGTCTTGGTAACACATTTGACGATAGGGCTGGAGTAACAGTTCTTTCTGGGGGCCCACCAGGGGCTGAAGTGTCCTTTGTTGGACCAGGAGATACTGGAACTTGTGGAGGAGGGCCCTGGCTAGACCTTACTGGTGTTGGAGAAAGGTTTCTTTGAGCTGCAGTTCGCTGACGAATCTCTGAGAAAAAGAATAAACAGTATATGTTACATTTAATATCTAATATACCACATTAGCCAATACCACAAGTATTATTTACATTTAATTTACTTTTGTGACACCAAAAGGCATCTGTAGGGCCAAAACTGCTTGTAATAAAAAATCTATAAAATGTAACACTGAAAACTGACTATAACAAAGTACTCAATTTCTGAACCTACAAATCAACTGCATATGTTTACACAACAAGCCTTGATCTCAATCCATCTACTAATATCACTTTACAAAATAAATTCAAGTAAAATAACATCATCACCCACTGTGTCGTGTCTTTTACAGAGTAATCCTTCCTAATTTATAATAAAGAAAAGAAAGCTTACCAGAATTTAGTGAAAATTGCAGGTTTTTCAAGATAAAAAGAATGGTAACTCTAAGAAATGAGTGAATAAGTATATCCTGGTACTATCAAATAATTTATGAGGTTATTAATCTGAGTAGTCATAGAAATGTTGCAAAAGTATTCTTTATTATTAAGTGCCATGCCTATTCTCCTTTACACTACTGCTATTTTCTTAGTAAATTTCTTTTGCCAATACATTCAATAAAAAAAAAAACTTCCTACTCAGCATAATGTATCATCATAAATAAATCTTATATTTAGTTGCAGAAATTAAAAGATTTCTGTAATGGGTTGGCAAATGTGCCACATTCAGGCTGCTGCCTCTTTTTGTAGTTTTACTGAAACACGATAATGCTCTTTTGTTTACATTTTAAAGACATATTTAAATATTGTCTTTAAAAGAGCTAAGTGCTGTAACTGAGATCGTATGGCTCTCAAACTCATCCTATGTAATGAAAGACTAATATGCAAATCGACTGAACAGTGGACCTACTGGTCACTATGATGCTCACTGCCTACCAGAGGCCAGACACTCAATGCAGTAGCTGCCCCCTGGTGGTCAGTGTATTCCCACAGGGGGAGCGCCACTCAGCCAGAAGCTGGGCTCATGGCTGGCGAGCACAGCAGTGGTGGCAGGAGCCTCTCCCCTTTCTGCAGCAGCACTAAGGATGTCCGACTGCCGGCTTAGGCCCACTGGAATGGGCCTAAGCCATCATTTGCACATTCCCCAAGGGCTCCCAGACTGCGAGAGGGTGCAGGCCAGGCTGAGAAACCCCTCCCCCAAGTGCATGAATTTCTTGCACTGGGTCTCTAGTTTATTATACTTACTATCTGGCCTTTTACAGGAAGTTTTATGATCCCCCTAACTCGATAACATTAAATTCAATTCTATCAATCCCTATTCCCACCAATACCTTACTTCAGTGGTTGGCAAACTCATTAGTCAACAGAGCAGCAAACTGTGGCTCATGAGCTGAGCTACGGTTTGCCGACCACTGCCTTACTGAATGTTGATGGTAACATCTCAAGTAAAGAAAAACATATAGGTTTTTAATTCTACATATCACATTAAGTTATTATAAATCTTGAACTAGGCTGAAACTAAAGAAGTTAAATTTTAATTGGCATTATTGGTAAAAACGCACACTCCCATAAGCAAAATACTTTAGATTTGGACTTTGACAGTTAAAGATTTTCATGAAAAGTTCATTGCAATCAAGAGTACAGCTCTAGCATCAGACTTCAGTTTACTACAATTACCTCTACTAGTTAAGAACCTGGGCCCTCTGGTCACAAAGGTTTGGTTAGAATCCTGGCTGTTGCTACATTACCTCAGATGGGTTAACTTCATTAAGTCTATTCCTAACACACAAAATTATTATGAAGATTAAAAAAGATAATATCTGTAAATTAATAGCTCACACTTATTGGATTACATATTATTTCAGATGACAGTGTTTTCACACAATTAACTATTTTCAAATGACCAGTTAACTATAATAATTGGAGTCAACTAATTTTTGATTGATTCTTAATGTAGTCTCTAATCCAGCCCCTACAATTATAAATTATAAGCATGTCATCATTATATAAATAGAACTATCTTTATATTTGGTTATTTTCCATGCAATTTACATAGAAAGTTTCAGATTTTACCTGGATTTGCTGTATCCTAATATCTCCTACAAATTATTTGATCACTTAATAATTACAAGGAATTCACGAGGAACACCTTAAAAGGTAGTTACTCATTAGGAAAGCCATTAAATGCTACAAAAGGTACTAAGATCAATAAAATCATATTAAGATTTGATCATTTAAGTTAATTTTCAAAAACAAGGTATCAAATACTATTAATCATTTTTAGCTAATTTTCAGATTTTTAGCTAACTTAAAAAATGACATTTCTTTCACATAAAGTTTAACATTTATTAGGTTATATTAAAAGTAGTTATCTTTTTCCTTCTTGAAGAGAGAACTAAGGCTGCTTCCTCTGAATGTGCATTTGCCCTGTGAAAATTAACTAAAGCACATTTTTAACATCACTCATGTGCTACTAAAAGGTGAGGTTTATAAATAACTGGAAAGCAAAGAACACCATGTCTAACATTCTATAAAAGAGACTTAGCATAATAGTTTCTAAATTTAAATTTAGGCAGACAAAGGGGGGAAATGATATGCAAGAGTCAGGAAAGAGAGAAAATAGTATCATTTTCAAAAAAAAAGGCAAGTAATAAAGACATACAGTGATTACTAGAAGGAAAGGGGGATAAGGAAGGTAAAAGAGGGTATAGGGGGATCAATGTTAAGGGGAGGAGACTGAACTTTGGGTGGTGAACACACAACACAATATGTAGATGATGTATTATAGAATTGTACAACTGAAACCTATATAATTTTATTAACCTATGTCATCCCAATTCAATAAGAGTTATAATGTTAATAGTTAAAAATAGTGATACAATCACTACTGATACAATCTAAATCTTTACACTTGGTAAAGTGTTATGAAATACTCAGGTAAGGCTGGATTTAAAATATCTAAGATTTGCCCTGGTCAGTATGGCTCAGTTGTTTGGAATGTCATCCCATACACCAAAATGTGGCAGGCTCAATTCCTAATCAGGGCACATACCCAGGTTGCAAGTTTAATCCCGGTTGGGATGCATGCAAGAGGCAGCCAACAATATTTCTCTCTCACACTGATGTTTCTCTTTCTCTCTCTCTCTCTTTTCTCTCTCTCTTTTCTCTCTCAAATCAATTTTAAAAAATAAAATACCTGAGATTTCTCAACTTTTAGCCACTTGCCACTCACAAATGCCTTGTTTTATTACTACACCAAAAAGTTTCTAGTACTCAAAAAAGTAGTGATATTGGTTATATTAAATATTTCCTGCATTTAAATATAAAATAGCATCCCAAAAAGATTTACCAAGTATACCACCTCAATCTGGCATAGTATCATAACAGGTATTCCATAAGGTCAGTTCTAGACTGGAGGATGTTTTAACATCCTTATCAATGACCAATCAGGGATTCAATAAAAATCACATTCACTGAACATGAGGACATATCCAAATTTTTAAAATTATCATGAAACAAATCAAAATAAGATTTTAAACTACTATATTATGATACAAAAGAAAGATTTAAAATAATAATAGGATAGTTGCTAAAGCATAAACTTTGGGATCACTGTTTTAAATTTTAGCTCCACCCCGTTTATTAGATATGCCTGCAGCCTTTTCCAAGTTGATAGCATTTCTCAGTACAGCTTCCCCATGAGAATATTTACCTCTTATGGTTTTTGTAAAAATTAAAGAAATTAATGCAAAGAACTTAGCCACAGCACAGAAAATTATTTAATAAGCAATAACTAATAGAAGTAGTATACATCCAAAGGTTCCAGAGATTACAATAAATCAATAGTTAAGCAATCTACAATTTCTAAATCAATTATTGAAAATAGATTAATTTACAAATTACATATTTTCCTAGTTATTTGTGAACTTATTTAAAGTGTAAATTCATAATTTATATAAAAACTTAAATCTATAACCCTAGCTTGATATTAAATAATTCTTGAGATAAATGTGCTATAATACAAATCATTAACTCTCAATTTCATCAGATTTTTAAATACTATTTCTTTACCTACTAATAAAAATTCTGCATTTGTTTTGGTATTAAGCTGTAGTAAGAAGAACACTATAGTATCTTTAAACAGTGTTGGCAAAGCTATAAACACAATCCTCATATTTTCTTTAACTGGCCAAAGACTTTCTGAATTTTTGTGACCAGTTCTGAGCCTAAAAAAAAACCCCACAAAATTTAGTAAGTTTTAGTAATGAGGAAAAAACTTTCAGTCTATTAATGACTCACATGCATATGGAAACTTAAGAGTCAATTTGGCTCTTTATAAATATGATTGAGATATATTTAGATGGGGTATGAGGGTATATCTTCAGGAGAGTTTCTATTTTTCAACTTATATAAATTCAGGTTTCATTATTTAAATTTATATACATAATAGAGGCCCGATGCACAAAATTCATGCAAGAGTAGGTCTTCCTTCCCCTGGCTGCCAGCACCAGCTTTCCTCTGGCATCCAGGACCCGGGCTTCCCTCTCAGCCCTGGCTTCCCCCCCGGAAGGTCTTCTGGAAGAACAACCAGTCTAATTAGCATATTACACTTTTATTATTATAGATAGCCCTAGCTAGTTTGGTCCAGTGGATAGAACATCAGCCATGGACTGAAGCATCCTGAGTTGGATTCTGATTAGGGCACCTACCTCAGTTGCAGGCTAGATCCCAAGACCCTGGCCAGGGTATGTTCAGAGGCAACCAATCAATGTGAGACACATTGATATTTCTCTCTGTGTGTCTCTTCCCCTCTCTTCCACTCTAAAAATCAATGGAAAAATATCCTCAGGTGAGGATTAACAAAAATAAATAAATAGGCAAGCAGGTAGATTCAATAAACAAATAAATAGATATATTTACATATAACTCCTTTAAATAACCAAAATAATAATGTGCATATGACATCTCTTCCTTTACTTTCTAATTTTTCTAAAGTCTACATTCACTATATCATTCTTCAAATCCTTTTCATACTAAGATCCTTTAAATACAGTTTCTACCCTATTTCTCTATGGAAATTATTTTCTCAATAGGTTGATGGCTTTTTATTAACAAAAATGACTCCAAAATCTTCCTTCCCATAGAAGAAAAGCTTTTTGAAAAAAGAAAAACTTCCCCAACACTTCAGTCCTCAACACAACACAATCAGATTTTTGTGCTCCTTCATAGCTTCCACAGTATCACCCAACACTGAAAGTACCACTGTTTTGGTTATATCCCCATTATTGTCATTAACATAGCTGCTTTTTACCAATCCCTATTATCTGCTAGGAACTATTCCAGGTGCTTTATATATGTTTACTAATCCTCTCTAATAAAAGGGGATATGTGGATTGATCCTCATGTCATTATAAAGATGGTGGCACCCAGAGCCAATAAGGAGGGAATATGCTAATTGACTGCCCTGCCCTCAAAGATGGCAGCATCCACAACAATAAGGAGGGAATATGCTAAATGACTACCCTACCCTCCAAGTTGGCAGCGCCCACAGCCACAAGATGGTGGCACCCAGTCCCCTCAGCCCTGCCAGGATTGCAGGCATGCAGCAAGGCTAGGCCTGCCCCCATGTGGGCCTGCCACTCTGTGCCCCTGCTTCCAGAGTCCCCCAGTACCTTCAGCCCCCCAGCCGCCCAGGGCTAGCCCAAGGCACAGGCAAGCCTCGGATGGAGGCTACCCAGCCGCCCAAGGCCAGCTCAATGCACAGGCAAGTGTTGAATGGCAGCTGCCCAGCCACCCATGACCGACCAGAGGCACAGGCAAGCCTTGGAGGGTGGCTGCCCAGCTGCCCAAGGCTGCCCAAGTTCAGGTAACCAGGGCCAGCTGAGGCTTGAGCTGCCAGCAGTGGCAGTAGCAGAAGTGTGATGGGGCGTCACCTTCCCAATTGCCGGGTTGCCTCCTGCTCCTGAGGACTTCCGAACTGTGCAAAGGGGCAAGCTGGGCTGAGAAACGCCCCCTCCAGTGCATGAATTTTCATGCACCAGGCCTCTAGTTTATGTAATATTTATACAATATTATGTACTAATTCTTTGAGATAAGTTTTTACCCTCAGTTTTCAAAAGAAACCAAAGCTCAGAAACTAAGTAACTTGCCAAGAATCTCACAACTCAGAGATGGAGCCAAGATTCAAATCCCAGTTTTTATGACAACTAGAGGCTTAATGCACGAAATTCGTGCACGAGAAGGTCCCCTCAGCCCAGCCTGCACCCTTTCCAATCCAGAAACCTGTGGGGGATGTCCAACTGACAGGTTAGGCCTGATCCTGGAGTAAAAGCCATGTTGGTAACAGATCCTTCAGCTCCTGGAGGATCAGGCCTAACCTGGCAGTTGGACATCCATCTCACAATCCTGGACTGCTGGCTCCTATCACTCACCTACCTGCCTGCCTCGTCACCCCTAACTTCCCCCTACCCCGACAATTTGATCGCCCTGCCCCTGCTGATCTGGTTGCCCCATGCAGCCTGCTGTTCAGTCGTTAGGTTGTTCCTCACTAACCCCCTGCCAGCCTGGTTGCCCCACACAGCCTGCTGTTCAGTCATTTGGTTGTCCCTCACTAACCCCCCTGCTGGCCTGGTTGTAGGCAGCCATCTTGTGAGGGCATGAGGGTCAATTTGCATATTACCTCCTTATTATATAGAATGCCCTCACTCTGTTATATAAGCTGTAGCTACTATTGCCTCATTTGTATTCTACTTACTTGACTTTTTGCAGACTATGACAGTGGATGCCTTCTCTATTAGACTTCAACTTTTTACTAGATACTAGTTTAGTTATACTTTTAACTCTGCTCATTGCTTCTATCTTTTTTCCTGGGTTCTTCTTTTTCCATTTATCCTTACACATTAATGTTCCCTGGAGTTCTGCCATAGATCCTCCTACTCTATTTTCCCATCCTAAGAAATTTTACTCAATCCCATGGTTTCAATAAGTATGTTGCCTATACTTCCCAATGATTCCTAATCTATATCTACAACCTCAACCTTTTTTCTGAACTCCATTAGAAATAATAAACTTCCTATAAACCACACCACTTGAATGTAATTCCCATTCAAAAGATCCAAAAGCAAATATATTATCTTTTACACAAGCTACTACTCCAATTCTTATGTTCCTTATCTTGCTTAAAACACTAACATCTATTCAGTTATCCAAGCCAAAAACCTAGGCAATATTGTGATTTCTCCTCCCATTCCTCACTTCCCAAATCTGATTGCTATTGAGTCCTGTCAATCTACTCTTACATCTGAATTCTCTTAAATCTCTTCCTTTTCCAACTCCTTCACTACAACTTTATCTTGTGCAGGCCTTTCTCTCTTTCATATGTTAGATGATATCCAAATTGATCTCCATGTCTCAGCCTTGCTCTCTTCAATCCATTCTCCATGGAAGGAAGGAAGGAAGGAAGGAAGGAAGGAAGGAAGGAAGGAAGGAAGGAAGGAAGGATGGATGTTTCTCTCCCATCAATGTTTCTAACTCTCTATCCCTCTTCCTTCCTATCTGTAACAAATCAATAAAATATATTTTTTTAAAAAAGGAACCAATAAACCATGGAGAGTTCAAGAAGGGGAAGATATAAACTCAGTGATGGGATGAAGAAAGGGTTTATAATAATGGTAGCATTTAAGATGAATACTGAAAATGGATGGAGATAGAAATGCCTTTGTTAACTGTATTAAGGTACATGCGGCAGTTTCAAGAATCCAAAATTCTTTGATTTGACTCCCATCAAATACAGGAAGAAGGATGTAAATATCCCCTCTCTTGAATCTGTGCTGTTACTGTTTGACAACAAAAATATAGGTGTACCAGTTTCTATGACTACTTTCTGTCTCTTGAGCTGTGTGCTTCTTAGAACCCAAACAAGCCCAAGTGACCCATTTGTCTTCCAGGCGGAGATAAATCAACAGCCAGCACCAACATTTTAGCTTTGTGAGTTAAGCCATGTTGGTAATAGATCCTTCAGCTCCAATTAGATAGCTCTATCTGATATGAGGCAGGGATGAGCAGTTTCTACCAAACCTTGCCAAAATTACAAATTCATGAGCAAAAAAAATGAATACTGTTTTCAGCCACTAAGTTTTGAGGTGGTTTGTAACAATAGATAACTGTAACAGTATAAATATGACACTTAATTAAAGAACACCCAAAAAAGAAAATTTGCTATTTTATAAGGTGTTTTCCAGATTTTCTTAATCAAATGTACAACCTCCCCCAAAAAACAGCAAAATATAAGTGCCATTCCATTTGCTCTCAAAAAAGAATAATGATTTCTACTTCAATCTTCCCTATATGCCACGGAAGTAACTAAACTCTAAATTCCTACTTAAATAAGAAGTTGTAATCTATTTGGTAGAGTCATTAAATTTTTCTGCAATACTTATTGATTTCAAATTTAGCTGTGGCAGGATACAATTGACTTTTCTTTTGTTAATTTCATTAAGAGAGATGTAGTGCTATATACACAGGTAAAGAGAATGTATAGGTGGCTTCCTTTTTGAAACAAATATAGAAGGGTCTGTTAAGAATTTATTTTAGGCAGAAACCGGTTTGGCTCAGTGGATAGAGCATCAGCCTGGGGACTGAAAGGTCCCAGGTTCGATTCCGGTCAAGGGCATGTACATTAGTTGCGCGCACATCCCCAGTAGGAGGCGGCTGATCGATGTCTCTCTCTCATTGATGTTTCTGGCTTTCTATTCTTTTCCCTTCCTCTCTGTGAAAAATAAAATATATTTTTTTAAAAGAATTTATTTTAGCTACAGATAACATCTTCCAATATTCTTATCAGCCTCTCTACTTCAATCATTCACTCCTATCTATGGTCATCATCTAGTCCTATATCCTTGTCATTAAGGATAATTGCACTCCTCTCAAATTCAATCATCCCACTCTCAAAACACACTTAACTTTCCAGCTATTTTGTAAAGGGTCAGACAGTAAACATTTTATATTATGTTGACCATATGTGGTTTCTATTGAATAGCTTGTTCTTATTTTTTACAACACTTTAAAAATATAAAACCAATTCTAAGATCAAGAGCCATATAAAAGAGATTTGGGCCCGGATTTGCAGGCTGTAGTTTGAGAACCTAATTTTAATACTACCAATATCTCTGACTATTCATTATTCCCCTCTCATTATCCTTATTTCCCTCATGATCATCTTAGATTTCATAATACAGTGTTATTGTCCTTCCTTTTTTATATACAACTTCACTTCCCTGCCCCTTTATCACTTTATCCAATCCATTAGGTAAAAATCTTAGTCCTAGGTTAAAGCCAACTCTCTGCCTACCAGGTCATGCCTGGTACCCATAGAGCTAAACACAACTAGAAAAGACACATGCTTTAAATGCATGACCATTAACTTCAAGTGAATGTTAGTGTCACCCGGCATTCCTACATTTTCCTAATCTATTTACTCTCATACTGTGCTAGAGAATTATTTTATACCTTCTCTTCATAACTCCAACATCTTCCTCATCCATGCATTCTCATTAAGAAAACAAATGAGCCCTATCCAGTTTGGCTCAGTGGATAGAGCATCAGCATGCGGACTGAAGGGTCCCAGGTACGATTCCGGTCAAGGGCATGTGTACCTTGGTTGTGGATACAT
The DNA here is from genome assembly GCA_011751065.1 of Lasiurus cinereus. Taxonomy (NCBI): domain Eukaryota; kingdom Metazoa; phylum Chordata; class Mammalia; order Chiroptera; family Vespertilionidae; genus Lasiurus; species Lasiurus cinereus. The sequence continues at coordinate 12,168,532 of JAAGEH010000393.1, read as the reverse complement.
CCCCAGTGGTGGGTGTTCAGGAGGCACTGATCGATGTTTCTCTCTTGTCGATGTTTCTAACTCTATCCCTCTCCCTTCCTCTCTGTAAAACATCAATAAAATATATTTTAAAAAAAGAAAAAGAAAAAGAAAACAGATGAAACACAAATGCTTCTGCCTCCAGCTACCTATTTTTCCACTCCCTTTTACTCAAAATAATTGTTCAATTGTCTTCAACTTCTCTACTCCCATACTTTCTTAAACCCACCCTAATCAGGCTTTTGCCCCCATTCTTCAAGGTCACCAAGGAACTCAACATTACTAAAAATCAACAGTCAATTATTGACCCTCAATTAGTTTGGCAGTAGTTTTTATAACAGATAACCACTACCTTGAAACACTCTTTTCGATTAGCATCCAGGACTCCACCACTCCTGGGTTTCCTATCTTACTGACCACCTCTTTCCAGTTTCTTTTTCTGGTTCATCTTCATTATTCCCAACAGCTAAATGTTGGCCTTAGTCCTTTTCTTCCTCCACATTTAACATCAGTGGTAATCACATCCAGTCTCATGGCTTTAATACCATCCACATACTAGTGACACCCAAATTTATATCTCCAGCCCAGATAATCCCTGTTTGCCAGACTTACACTCAACTGTTTCCTTAATCTTGCCACTTGGATGTCTGTCTAACAGGCATTTCAAACATATATGTCCAAAATTAACTCTGTTCTTCACCACCTTATCTCTAAAAAGCAGTTAATTACAATAGACCTAGTAGAGCCAGGAATATTGGAACAATACACTCCAGAATAAATCTTTTTAAAAATTATCACCTTCTTAAAGTAAAAAACCCCGTATTATCATCATCTGTTTATCCTCCATGGTGCCTGCACATAAGTTATTTAATACATTCTTTTAAATGAACACTTCATTTATATGTAGCTAAATGTTAATTTTCCAGGAAAGAATATTTGAAAGCAGAATATTCTAAAGCAGAGAGATCACCAACAGTAAGTTTTATTGTTGTCGTTTTTAGCAATGGTTTTTCTATAATTATGACATGACATCAGAAGGAAAAAAATGTATTTGAATATCAAAGCTTCTAAGTAAATATAAGTTTAGCTTCCTGAAGAAACTTATGTTGCTTAAATATTAATAAATACTTAAGAATGTCAGTAAAGGGAATCATATATCTGTATTTTTTAAATATGAGTGAAAAGGTCATATTTTTTATAAATAACTGTTAGCAACAGATTTTTTAAAGTAACTGCAAAATAATCACATTTTAAAAATGTATTCACTAAAATATAAAAAGTATTTTTTGAAGTTAGTCCCAGTTATACAAAACACTGCAAAAATATAGAAACATAGCCTATAGACAAAAAAAAAGTATTGTATAATTATTAGGAAAAAGTTTAAATTGAAGTAGAAAATTTAAACTGATTATAAAAGTAGGAGTTTCATTGAAAGTATCGATGCCTAATTTATTTTAATCATATGTAAACTTTTACACTCATCTATGTAATGATTCTAAAAACCAAAATCCTATTTATGGAATTATGGGAAAGGATAGGATTCTTCCCAATTAGAAAACTAAAAACTAGTATAGCTTATTTAGAAAACAGAGTCATTGAGGACATTTATGAAAGAATTTACTTCTCAAAGGTCTATATGACATCCCAATTTTATAATCAGACTACAATTCTGATGATTTATGAAAATAAATGTTAAAAAATTTTAAATAGTACAGTCTATATTGCAACAAAAACCTTACAAACTTTTATTTTATTAAACAAAGAGGAAAGCCAATGCAAACTCAAAAATATCTTTTCACATACCAGTCTTGGGAAAACTTTAAGTAACCACTTAAAATAATAACTTAAAATTTACATAATAATTAATAACATAATAGTGGTGATTTCACTAATAACCTAGCAATACAACCTCCAAAAGAGTTAATGTTATTAGATAGCAGTAATCCAATTTTTTCCTCATTTCTAAAGTGTTTTCTCTTCCTAAATAAAAGTGCTATTTCAGAAGAAACTTCAAATTTGATAATAATCTTTATTAAACTTAATCTCAAAAAAAATAATAAAGTAAAAATTTTCTTAAAAATAGATATTGTAAGAAATCCTTACTTAGAGGAGAAAAAATAATTTTACAATATTGTTTCAATTACTTAGATTTCAAAAAATTAAACCAATTGTATATTTAGTCTCAACAGAAAACATCTTTGTCAACATAATCCTATAAAATCAAAATGAGATAAAAATATTGCCATCATTCCAAGTCATATCCCAAATTACCAAATAAAAATTAATGCAAAAGCATTCTACATAAGTTTTTATACACCTCTAATACATTTTTGAACTCACTTGGAGAAATATGGATCTTTCCAACAGCAGCAGCAGTTTCTACAAAGTTATTTACCTTGTCCGGGTCTTGCAGTTACAGCTGGTCCAGCAGATGGCGGCTCAAACTCCTGTCAATTACAATAATGTTATTACAGTGATCTATTACAATGTGCAATTTATAATAAAACAGTAGTGGTATCACAGCCTTACCTTTGCTTTCTTTGAGTCTGGATCAAATCTTTCAAGAATTAATTTAGCTGTTTTATAAGTTTCTTTTTCCATGACTTCTTCAAGCTGCAAACAAAAATTTCCATAAATTCCACATTTTAAAACACACACAACTTATTTTATAAGTCCCATTCAAAAAGTGTTCACATATAGGCTTAAAATAAATAGCACATAATATATCCAGATAGCATGAAAGACTTCCTACATTCAACTAATTACAATCCAGATTTTAAAATGACTTCTAACCTCTAATATGTTACTTGTATTTAACAGTTTTACTGCAAGGAAATACCAAATATTGCTAATTGTTTGCATATAATGAGGAGAATAATTACATGCACCAACTTCAATAATGGAATGTGCAAAAATCTATCAGCCATCATTATTGGAAGTTATTAGACATGACAAGCAAATGACAGGCAATTCCTTAGATTTATTTCCTCATAGCACTTAATGCTATTAATTTAAAGAAGGTCGTTAGCCAAGAGCTTTACAAAATAAAATCTCTGTGCCAATTAACTGCTGTCAGCATCGATTTTAGATTATTTATTAGCAGAAGCAATTAGCTTGCTGCAAATGCAGCGAACACTCACTAAACTGGGAGAACAGCCATGGAATTTGCTCAAATTACTTTAAAAGCTAGAGCTCCCCCTTTTTATACTTAGAATCAAATAACTTTAAAGAGAAAAAAACATGAACATACTAATAATTAAAGTTAAAATTTTACTGAGTTCTATGATTACATTAGAGACTGTAATTAAAATACTTCATTATTATAGCTTTTTATTTACAATGCACTCAAGTCACTTTATGGGTTAATACTGGGTTTAATTTTAAAGTAATTACTAGTAAAGTATCATTTTAGCAGTTATGGCCCAATATCAAAAAAAGTTTAAGTTTAGTACAAGACAGTCATAGTTATAACAAATAGCTAATGTGTAGAATAAAATGCTCTTGCAAACATTGGAACAGGACCTTTTCCTTCACAGTGACCACCGATAGCAACTTGGATTCATTAAATGTCATATTCCAAAGAACTATTATTTTAATATGCAACACAGAACACACATACCAAATTAAAAATACAGTTAAAAATATGTTGCCAGCAGATGGCGGCTCAAACTCCTGTCAATTACAATAATGTTATTACAGTGATCTATTACAATGTGCAATTTATAATAAAATAGTAGTGGTATCACAGCCTTACCTTTGCTTTCTTTGAGTCTGTAATTAATAGATTCATAGATTCTATGTATGAATAGTAATTAATAGATTACTATCAATTAATAGATTCATCATGAAAAACTCAATTTAACATTTATGCAGCTAAATGCTTAGATGAATGATTTATTAACCTAGGTTTAGTGAAACTAAAACATTTTCCTAATTATTTCAAAATTATAATAAATTCTCAAAGCAGGAAAATTTAATCTTCTGGTGTAAAGGAAATATCACTTTAGAGTTGGGGAAAAGTTGGTAATGAGGTTAGAGAAAGGATATATGATAGAATATATCCCCAAATAAACATAATCTATATAAAATATCAAATAACTGAATCCCTGATCTCTACAAATTAATTTTTGATGTTTTAGACAAGTGTTGTGGCAACAGAACTTTATGTAGAGATAGATAACTACCTCTATATCTAGATAACTACCAATGAAATTGAAGCAGTAATAAAAAATCTTCCAGCAAACAAAAGCCCTGTTCCAGAAAGGTTTACAGGGGAGTTATAACATTCAAAGAATAACTAAAACCTATCTCCTCAGACTATTCCAAAAAATTCAAGAGGAAGGCACACTTACAACCTCTTTCTATGAAGTCAGCATTACCCTAATTCCAAAACCAGATAAAGATACCACAAAGAAAGAGAACTACAGGCCAATATCCCTCATGAACAAAGATGCTAAAATCCTCAACAAAATTCTAGCAAATCAGATCTAGCATTACATTAGAAAGATCTTATATCATGACCAAGTGGGACTTATCCCAGGGATGCAAGGATGGTATAACACCCACAAATCAATAAATGTGACACATCAAATTGAGAAACAAAAATCACATAATCATGTCAATCGAAGCAGAAAAAAACATTTGACAAAATCCAACACCCTTTCTTGATAAAAACTCTCAGCAAAGTGGGAATATTGGTATCATACCTCAACGTAAGTCTTATGTGACAAACCTACAGCCAACATCATACTCAAAGGGCAAAAACTAAAAGCATTTCCCCTAAGAATAGGAACAAGACAGGGATGCCCACTTTCACCACTCCTATTAGACAAAGTACTGGAAGTGCTAGCTATAGCAATCAGACAAGAAGAAATAAAAGGTATCCAAATTGGAAAAGAATAAGTAAAACTGTCTTTATTCACAGATGACATAATATTGTTCATAGAAAACCCTAAAGACTCCATCAAAAAACTATTAAACTTAATAAATGAATTCAGCAATGTAGCAGGATACAAAATTAACACCCAGAAATCTACGGTTTTTTTATACACCAATAATAAACTCACCGAAAGAGCAATTAAAAATACAATTCCATTTACCACTGCACCAACAAAAATTAAGATACCTAGGAATAAACTTAACTAAGAAGGTAAAAGACCTATACACGGAAAACTATAGGACACTGAAAAAAGAGATAGAGGAAGACATAAACAAATGGAAGAACATACCGTGGTCATGGACTGGTAGAATCAACATCATTAAAATGTCCATAATACCCAAAGCAATTTATAGATTCAATGCAATCCTCATTAAAATAGCAACAGCATATTTCACAGACCTAGAACAAACTCCAAAAATTCATCTGGAATAAAAAAAGCCACAGCAATCCTGAGAAAGAAAAACAAAATTGGAGGGATCATAATACCAGATATCAAGCAATATTACAAAGCCACTGTTCTCAAAACTGCCTGGTACTGGCACAAGAACAGACATAACAGAGAATCCAGAAATCAACCCAAGCTATTATGCTCAATTAATATTTGACAAAGGAGGCAAGAGCACACAATGGAGTCAAGACAGTTTTTTCAATAAATGGTGCTGGGAAAATTGGTCAGATACATGCAAAAAAATGAAACTAGATCACCAACTTACACCAGACACAAAAACAAACTCAAAATGGTTAAAGGACTTAAAATGTAAAAAGGGAAACCATAAAAATCCTACAAGACTTCATAGGCAGCAAAATAGCAGATTTATGTCATAGCAATATCTTTACAGACACAATTTCTAGGATAATGAAGGCTAAGGAGGACATAAATAAGCTTTGAAGTCAGAAAAGATTTGGGTCCACAGCACATCTCCATTCTTAATCATCTAGAACAGTGGTTCTCAACCTGGGGGTCGCGACCCCTTTGGGGTCGAATGACCCTTTCACAGGGTCGCCTAAGACCATTGGAAAATGCAGATATTTACATCACGATGCATAACAGTAGCAAAATGTTATGGTTGGGGGTCACCACCACATGAGGAACTGTATGCAAGGGTCGCGGCCTTAGGAAGGTTGAGAACCACTGATCTAGAAAGATTTTAAGCAAGTGTGTTTCCTAAAAGTAAACACTAACACAAAATAAATGTCAAAAACATTTTAATTTTGAGCCTGGCTAGTGTTGCTCAGTAGTTGAGCATCAACTCACTGAACCAGAAGTCACTATTCCATTCCTGGTCAGGATACATGCCTGGGTTGCAGGCTCCAATCCCCAGTAGGGGGCGTGCAGGAGGCAGCCAATCCATGATACTCTCATCATTAATGTTTCTATCTCTCTCTCCCTTTTCCTTCCTCCCTCTGAAATCAGTTTAAAAAATTAAAAATAGAGGATTAAACTTTAAAGTTTAATTTTGAAAGGTAATTCTACACATATTTGATAGTTAGCATTATTGAAATGAAATTTTAAAATATATAAATTATTAATTGCCCTAGCCAATATTCTTGATTTCTGTTTCAAGACAAATATCCCAAATATAGAACAATGTCTTTCATTTTGCATTGGCTTAGGTCAAATTATTAAGAATATGCTCAAAGGCATTTTCAATTCATAACATTAGGGTACATGTCATAACATTTAAACTCATCTTTTTACAACAATGAAAATAGTGTCTGTTTACCCTGATTTGGGTTTTGCTGTTGAAATCAATATTGTACTGCCTAATTCAGATTTTACATCATTTTCTGATTTCATATAGGAGTATTTCACAATAATAGTCACAACTTTTCCCTCTCTGCACTTTTTTGTTAAAGTATTTACAGAGATCTGTAACCTATGGGGAATATTCAAACACTGCAAAATGCTAGCAAACATTATTAGATAACGTAAAAATGTAATATTTGAAACATCTCATGAGGTTAACAACCTTACACAGAATCACATACTGAAATTGCCAATTTAAGGACATCCTTTATTTTCAAGTTTATTTCATGAAATATCATTTGCAGGATTTTGTATAAAGTGTACTATATGTATAAGCTTACTAATATTTATTTGTGAGAAAAACTCACCATTAATAATAAAACAAGGCCATAAAACATAGTTATAACATGGCCACAAGAGCAAGACTGACTGACTAGATTGTTCCACTTCTCTTGTACATGGTCCTGTTTCCAGAAATGTCCACATTAACTTACAGCTCAGAATGTAAGCATTTTTTGCTCTTGTTTTCAAGTGACATTAGTGGATTCTTTTGAACCAGTAATATTTGTAGTTGAGAATTATAACATTTCTTCCCATGTTTCCAATTTCTCAACTAATTTTTTTCAGGTTGTGGTAAATTTCCTGAGAAATGCTAGAAAGAAGTTACACACAGAAATGCTATCTTGGAAAAAACATGGCATTTTCATGAAGTCATTTAAAGAGGTCATTTTCACTAATGTGTTCTATCTTGATTTTGAATTGTTTTGATAGGATACATCATATACTGAACAATGATTTAAAAAAAAATTAAGATGTTACTCATTTTCCTTTCTAAGTAATTTTTTTTAGTAATTTAACTTTTCAATCAATTGATAATACACATTCACTGTTAAAAATTATACTTTTACAAATTACACATTATATTGTAAATCTAATCATATTAAAGAGATGCATCCCTAAGAAAACCACCTTTAATAAAATATCAAGTAGTAAATATAGTATATTAATTTTGTTAATAAAAGAGAAGGTTAAAGAGTTGGATAATTTTAGACTTGATACTCATTTTCCTGCAGACATTTCAACAATAAAATTATTTTTAAAGCTATAGATGTAGAGAGGAAACTTAAACATCAATGAACAGATCAGTTTTGATTATTTAGCTTTTGCTGAAACTAATGTCACTTCTTTTTCTTCTTAGAACCAGGACAGTCACTAGCTAGCCCTGGCCTACTACTATTTCACCCTTAACAAACCTATTGTTCTAAACAAAGTGTAAAGCTAGTCAACAAAGCAGCTTTGTTAAGTGCTCCAGCAATAAAGGCCAGAGCCTAGTTCCCAGTAGCAACAGTATTAATATCAACAACATTCAAGTCAATGTAAATTATGTTCCCTAATTAATAAAATGAGTTACAACAGCCAACTTATTTTTCTTTAATCATACTATAAGAAAAATGCCATACTGAACTATTTTGTTAATACTAATGCTTCATAATCCATTTCAATATTCAACTACTGAACCCTAAAATGAATTTTCCAACTGCCAGGCCTCAATGAAGCACCTTTTATGTTATGAGTCTTTCAATGGCTATTAAAGAATTAGTAATTAGCTTGCCTTGCCCTTTCACAGAATTTTCCAAGTTTGCTCCAAGATTCCATTTTTCAGTGATGTGATGCCACTAATATGGGAATGGTTTCTTATCATTTCGAATTTTTTATTTTCTTCTGTTTTTTTCTCTTGTCTTCCTTGTCTTTTCTACTTTAATCAATACTTCTCCATTTTAGTACATACAGGGCTTGGCTCTGACTACCACAACCCACTCCTTTTTATCATATCAGAAAACTATATCAATCATATCACAACATCTAATTACTGAGAACCATCATTATTTCCTCACTTTGGTTTTTTTCTCAATTAAAGTTTATATTCAATATTATTTTGTATTAGTTTCAGGTGTACAATATAATATTCCCCTTAGTATTTCCAGTACACAAATGGCACAATATATAGTTATTACATTACTGACTATATTTCCTATGCTGCAATTTACATCTCCATGACTAATTTGTTACTACCAATCGGTACTTCTCAATCCCTTCACCTTTTTCACCCAGCTCCCCAACTCCCCTCCCCTCCATCAACTATCAGTCTGTTCTCTGTATCTGTGAGTCCATTTCTGTTTTATTTGTTCATATACATTGTTCTTTAGATTCCATATATAAGTATTTCTTCACTTTGAATTCTAGCTGCTCTATAATGTATAAAATGCCAGAAACATAATACAATATAATGAAAATATTTGTTTCAATTTAGGACCAAGAAAAATGTTAACGCAGTTTTGATAAATAACTCATAGAACACTGAAGAAACATTAAACAAAACAGGTAAGAAAGCCCTTGAACTTAGTTTCTTAGGTATTTAAAACCTTCAAGACCAATGTCTTTTACTACCAATTCACAGAATAATTTTTAACATTAATCTTAACCATACTAATTTTACTTATTTCATACATAATTGTTACATATTACTTAGACTAAAATATATTCATTATTTGCATCTAATTTACATGATAGTACTATTAATTATCATTTTCATACTTCAAAAAAAATAATTACATGAAAAAATACATGTAAATTCAAGTCAAAAGCCAAGTTCAATTAACTTATTAGAGACTACTATATATAAACCTCTAAATATCTAGGGCCCTTTCTCTCACTCTTGGCCCTCCTTCCAACATATCTGAAGGATGCATTTAACTGGCCCCCCAATAGCTACCCATGTAATCTGAGTTGCTGACAAAAAAATGAAAGAAACCAAAAGGGGAAAAAAATCTCTCTTTCCCCTTTCTTAAGTCTTTACATGTTAAATTTGTCTCTTACAATCAATTTTCTTAATTCCCTCTTACCCTTATCATGTCAAGAAAACTTAAAAACTGACATAGGTAAATGTTTGGTTCTTTTTTGCCCCTAATCAATAATCAATCTGGACACCACTTTTTCATCCCTCTGCCTTATTTAGTCCTCCAATATGATTCATTTACTTCTCATCTTCCAACTGATAAGATTCTCAGGATCTCAAAAGTCCATTTAGCTCCTTTTTCCTGTCAATCATCATTAACTAGCAAAAATATTCATAACTTAGCTTCATCATTAAAATGCTATCTAAAAGCATATTTGTATCTTAGAAGTCATTACTTAGAACATATAAACATTATTCAGTTCTTTATTAGTTTTACATAAATTAACTTTAAGTAAAAGTTAACTTACTATTTTTTTCTTCTGGGATTTTAAATCATCCAATGCTTCATCTAGAAAGAGATTTAAATCAAAGCTAAGTGAGATATTAAGATACTTAAAGAAAAAATTGTGCCAAATGATAAACATTAAGCAACTGCAAGAAAACTTCATTTTAGTATTTCTCACTGATATGTACAGATAAAAATTACCTCAATCTTTACCCACATATATTTCATATTTTGCCTATATTATACACTGAGTGGCCAGATTATTATGATCTCTGAACACATAATAATCTGGCCACTCAGTGTATATCTTATGTATTTGAGGCCTGGTGCATGAATCCGTGTATGGGTGGAGTCTAGCCAGCCTGGCCAGGGAAGAGGACATGGGCGGTTGGCTGGCCTGCCTGCTGGTCAAACACTTGGTCGAGGAGACAATTTGCACATTAGCCTTTTATTATATAGGATAAACACTGAGTGGCCAGATTATTATGCATTCAAAGAGCATAATAATCTGGCCACTCAGTGTTTATTACAAGCTACTGAAGTAGAGAGAAAAATTGCCTTAACACGAACTACACTTTTCCAAATTTAAAAATATATTATTCAGTTTTCAGAAACATTACTGTTATTTCTCTTTCCTTTTGTTATCCCACCCAAGTTTATAAAATTAATACCAAATCTTTATATATTGCTAATAAAAATGTTCTCTTTGTTTATAAGAAAATAAGTGCATAATATATTTTATTAAGTTATTCAACCTTCAAGGTATTGAGCACTAATAAAGAAAATATTTTGAAAATCTATAGTAATATACCTGAGGAGGGACTTGGAAAGGAAGAGAATACTCTTCACTTTTCAAAATTAAACTTTTCTAAGATTAATCTGCTTTAGGTTGGCGTGATAAAGAATCAATTCAAATGAATTATGAGTGTCGATGTCTGCTTTACAAGTGTATTTTCGGTTTCTAGTTTTTCTCTAGAAATACTGTTAACATCTAACTTTACAAATTAATTTTAGGTTTTGAGTTTTTATCTAAAAATATTTAATTAGTACAAAGAGGAATACTATTCCAGCTGGATAAAAAGTTATACCTTGCTTTAAACATTTTATAAAAGAGAATTTAAATTGTTCTTAATTTTTAATTAAATTGATAAATAACATTCTCTCTTTATTCAAGTTCTGGGATAGCAAACATCTGAATATCTAATTTAAAGCATATTATTGAAAGGAATTTGAGGGATAAAATAGGCAGGTTTAGGAAGTCTTAGGAATAAAGACTGTCCATGGGGGAGGAATGCATAGGTGTGAGGCCTTGGAGCCTCCAGAAGGCATACATTCACAGAGAATAGAAAGGTGCCACAGGATAAGGGGAAAGGAAGGCATACATTCACAGAAGATCATGAAAAATCAAGTGGGGGGAAACAGGAAACATACTTTCAGAGAGGATAGTGAAATGCCAACAGATGCTGGAAAAAGGTAAACATATTCACAGGAGATAGAGAGATGTTACAAGATAAGAAAGAAAAAAGGGGCACCACATGGGTTTTGGACTTTGAAACTGATAGTCTACAAAAGACTGACCAATTTAAAAAGCACAGTCATAAAATCGGGAAGGGGTCCAATTAGAAGAGAGCATGAAGAGACAAAAAACTATATCATTTAAAATCTTAGAAAAAAAGCTTAGTGGATTACCACCTTGGGACCCTCTCCCTACATGGGAGTTTGTATCTGCTTCCAATAAAGCTCCACCCTTTTCACCTATCACCTTTTGTCCATGGGTTCATTCTTTGAATCCATCTGGACAAGTACCCGGGAAAGAAATCATCCTTGCATCCTGCTCAGGAAATCGACTCAAATCGTTATTTTTATTTTCTTCTTGATATTTGCCTTTTATTATGTCAGCATTGTACATGATAAATTAATCACTTTTGACTGAAGATAAGTGAAAGCTCCTCAATTATCAGTTAAATGAATTTTGGAATATTGGAATATCCTTTAGAGTTGTGTGAGCTCAGGGGAGGAAATTGCTAAAACTGTAGTTTGAGCTCAAATAATGTATCTGCTACATTTTTGTGTATAATGGAGATCTTGCTTGAGGTTTTAGCTTTTCATAGCACTTTTTTAAAAAATTACTTTTTGTTATTACAATGTTATTTGACTTCTAAATGTCTTTAAGGCAGTATAGGTTTCACATATAGGATCGGATTATTTGTCTTGAAATCTTAGTTTAACTCATTAAGAATCATTATAAAGTCTGTACCAAAAGCTAATTTCCAAAACCACCTCAAGGTGGTTTCTCTCAGAAAAATTTCAATCTGGGCTCTGAGCTCAAAATAGCAAATAAAACTTTACCACTGCTAAACCATCAAACTGTTGTGTGGAAGAATAGGTCAAGCTATTCATCATCTACTTCTGATAAAAGTTCACATATCTAATTATGGTTAAGTCAATAAGAGCAAATGAAGCTCCCCACTGACACTACTAATTCAATAACATGTAAATTGAAATATAATCTGTAAGTACCTGCTATTAAATAGTACAGTGAATAACCATATAGTTCAAACACCTTACAGTTTCATGAGCTTTTTCTATTTCACACATATTTTTACTACCTAAAGTTGCATCTTAGCAGATTCCACTTCACGTTGTACTGAGTTCATGCATGTGTTTTTCCAACTTAACAAATATTCTCTCCAGAAGTTGTTCTACAGACTCTTCAGAGAGGCTAATTCTTGAGTCATCTCAAGTTTAGCAATGACTCCTTAAGTAACTACAATTGAGTAGTATATGTAACATCTGTTAATTCATCAAGAGCCAAGGAAGATCATTTGAAATAACTTCCCTTGTTTTTAAATTGACTATATTATTTCCAATATTCTCAATTTTTCAAGCAACCATTCTTGCCAAATATTACTAGTCAAACAAATATATTTTCTCTGAATACATTTATTCAGCTGCAGCAAACACACACAATTTAATTAATTCACCATTGGTAAATGGCTTTCTTTGCTTACTTTGGTAAACATTCCAATTCCTCCCAGTGATACCAACAACAATCAAGACTTAACTACAAGGCTGTGCACACAGTCCACTAAGGGATGCACCAAGAGTGTCCACCTCAGATAACTGAGGAGGCTGAGCTACTGGGCCCTATAGGACACCAAGCACACAAAGCCACTCTCCTAACTCAGGGAAACAGCGAAAATGTGGAGACAAAGAAAGAGATCACAAACAAAAGAAATAGAGGAAAGCAAACGACTGGATATAGAGTTCAAAACCATGGTTATAAGGTTTTTCAAGAATTTCCTAAAAAAGACCAATAAATTAGGGGGACCCAAGAGGAATGAGCAAGACTCTCGAGGATATGAAAAAGGACCAACTAGAAATTAAATATACACTGACTGAATAAAAAATATTATACAGAGACCTAACAGCAGACTAGAGAAATGTAAGGATCAAGTCAAAGATTTGAAATACAAAGAAGCAAAAAGCACTCAACCGAAAAAGCAAAAAGAAAAAAAGAATCCAAAAATTTGAAGATAGTGTAAGGAGCCTCTGGGACAACCTCAAGCACACCAACATCCAAATTATGGGGGTGCCAGAAAAAGAGAGAGAACAAGATACTGAAAACCTATTTGAAGAAATAATGGCTGAAAACTTCCCCCATCTGGTGAAAGAAATAGACTTACAAGTCCAGGAAGCACACAAAACCCCAAACAAAAGGAATCTAAAGAGGACCACACCAAGACACATCATAATTAAAATGCCAAGAGCAAAAAACAAAGAGAGAATATTAAAAGGAACAAGAGAAAAACAGTTCATTACCTACAAGGGAGCACCCATACGATTGTCAGCTGCTTTCTCAACAGAAACTATGCAGGCCAGACAGAAGTGGCAAGAAATATTCAAAGTGATGAATAGCAAGAATCTACAACCAAGATTACTCTACCCAACAAAGCTATGAGTCAGAATTGAATGTCAGATAAAGAGCTTCACAGATAAGAAAAAGCTAAAGGAGTTCATCAACACCAAACCAGTATTGTATGAAATGTTGAAAGGTATTCTTTAAGAAGAGGAAGAAGAAAAAGGTAAAGATAAAAATTATGAACAATAAATACATATCAACAAATGAATCTAAAAATCAAGTGAATAAAAAATCTGATGAACAGAATAAATTGGTGAATATAATAGAATCAGGGGCATAAAAAGGGAGTGGACTGAAAATTCTCAGGGGGAAAAGGGGAGTGGGAGTTGCAGAAAGACTGGATAAAAATTATGTACCTATGGATGAGGACAGTGGTAGGAAGGGAGGTAAGGACAGAGGGTGGGGTGGGAACAGGGTGGAGGGGAGCTATGGGAGGAAAAAAGAACAATTGTAATAATCTGAACATAAAGGTTTTTTATTAAAAAAAATTCCAGGTGAAATCAAATACTGATCGATTCCAACAACAAATAATAAATTTGAACCATGCTTTGATAGTGAAATGACCAAAATTGACATAAGACATGGCAAATAATTTTGCTTCATGATGACGCACCATCCAGTTCCAGACACGTTAAAAGATCTTGCCTGGGAAGTATTAATCCACACACCGTATACACCAGACCTTGCTCCTTCAGGTTACCACTTATTCCGATCAATGGCACATGCACTTTCTGAGTAGCACTTCAAAACTTATGAAGAAGTGGAAAATTGGGTCTCTGAATGGTTTGCCTCAAAAGAGAAGTTCTATTGGGATGGTATCCACAAATTACCTGAAAGATGGGGAAAATGTGTAGCTACCAATGAACATTACTTTAAATAAAGCACTTTTGATGTTTCTCTTGAAATTACCGTGTTTTCTTTGATTATAAAATCCGCATTATTAACCAATAGACCAGAAAATTGAGTTAAGAATTCAAATTTTACTTTGGTTGCTATAAGAAGCCATTAGAAATTTTAAAGAGACACAAGATCTGATTTAAAATAGACTGGTTATATAGCCCTGGCCAGGTGGCTCAGTTAATTGGAGTGTTGTCCACTTGAATTGCAGGTTCGATTCTCAGGCTGGGCACATACCTAAGGTTACAGATTCAATCCCCAGTCAGGGAGTGTGTGGGAGGCAACTGATCCATGTTTCTCTCTCACATCTATGTACTGTATCTCTGTTTTTTCTTTCTAGATGATTGCATTGAGGCAGAATTAAATGCCAATAGAGAATATCCAACAGAAACAGGTGATGCAAAAGAGAGGAAAATTCTAGGAAAGGGTAATTAAAAGAGCAAAGCACTTGAGATGGCCAGAGAGCATCTAGAATCCGGGGCATAAATGGAGGGCTTAGCCACATACGGGATCAAAGTCATTCTTCCAGAATTTCATGAAGGATAACAACATACGCAGTAACAGATGGAGCTAACGATATTATTTGGTGGCAGAGGTAGCTCCCATCTATTTACATCTATTTTCTCCATAAAGTGAGACTATCAGGTGAGAGTGGCCAGGTAGATTTTTGTGCGGTTTTATTTGTGGCTTTTGAATTTTTATTCGGTTGGTCAGTTAGTTGGTTGGTTTTATTTTGGTTTGATTCTGTGGTTTTGGCAGGGAGGTCGATATTAGAAATTTGAGGAAAAATACAATCTCAAACAATGCTCTTAAAAAGGAAAACCGTGAATCTACTAGAGAATTATAAAATAAAACTGTGCAATGTTGAGTGTACACTGGTGTTTGCAATAAGTCTGGTCAATATGTTATATGATTTTCCTCTAACAAATTTAGCTTTTCTGAGGCAGGCATAGATTAAGCATATAAATGTTTTTAACTAGGACAGGGTTTTGGCAGTCACTGATTAAGCATATAATTATGTTTAAAGAGAGTATGGTGTTCCCAGACAAATAGAGTGGAAAAGAGGGCAAATGAATCAGGAGAGCCTGTAAGGGATGGTCAGGGATAGACCACAGAACCTCAACTGTGTTCAAATAATGAGCAAGTAGGGCAGTTTGAAAGTCATATATCTGTATGACCCTTATCTGGATCCTGAGTCAAACAAATGAAATACTTTTAAAGCAAATTTTATTTATGAGATAACTAGAAATTTAATACTCTCATATTTAATAATATTAAGAATTATTTTCAAAGAAACAAACAAACAAAACAAAACAAACAAAAAAACTCACAGATTCAGACTTGGTGGTTTCCAGGGGGGAACCAGATGGGGGAGGGTCAAATATATGGTGATGATGGAAATTAGACTATTGTAGCTAGCGAATTATAGTGTATACAGACATCAAATTACAATGTTATACACTTGAAACTTATTACCCTATGTTAACCTCAGGATTTTTAAAAATTCTTTTTCCGCTGTTATAATGTATGGTGTTAATTATTTTAAAAGTCTGTTATGGATAAATATACTTAGGATATACTTCAGAATAATACAGAAGATAGATAAGTGGGGGTAAAAATGAAACAAGATTGACCATGAATTAAAGACTGTTTAGGTTGTATGATAGCTATAAGAGGTTTCATTATATTATTCAGTCTATTTTTGTATACGTTTGAAATTTTCTATAATGAAATGTTATAACAAAACAAAACAGAAAAAGAAAAGTTAAAACAAGAAAAGAAAAAATAAGTCACATAAATTTTATTAAAAATAAAATTGGCATATCTTTGGTTAATTATAGCTCATAGTTTTAAGACCTGAAAATTCTTAAAATTTGTACACATACACAACAAATACAAACTATTTTATCATAATTTGCGTATTTCAATAAAAACAAAAGCTTAGGGGCTGTGAGGTTACAGAGAATGGTGCAATTAATAAAATAAATCAAAAGATATATAACCATATTTTACTCCATAATGAGATTTCTATAATTTAACAAATATAATTTCTCTTGATTTAAATAAATGAATTATTTTGTTTTGTGCAAATAAAAATTCTAAATGAACAAGACAGAAATAACACAAATGAAAAGTGGAATCATCTTGATCATTCATAACCTTTCTTATGCTTCACAGTAAACAACTCTTCAATATTTACCATGTTTGTCATTTCCATATAACATTTCATAACCTGCCATTTAATTACAAACCAATGCACTATGTGTTTTCTAAGGTACAAACTTAGAAATTTAACTTACTATTTCTTTCTGTTCTCTTGGAAAAGAAGAATATAAGCACTGTTCTTATGCTCCAGATGCTATAGAGGTGACAAAATTCAGAAACAAAAATCATTAGAACAAGTAAATTAGAAGCCATATAAAATTAAAACAAATATATATTTTCATTAAGAGTTAAATTCAAAGTTTCCTTTTATATGTTGAAAATAAAAAACTACTTTTTTTCTTTCAGAGACATCAGAAGTCTACCTGTGCTTTCAAAAGAGTTCTCAATCTAAAATCCATGGGCCTTCTTAGGCTCTTCTGAATTGCAAAATTGCCTTTGTGTAAATAAATGCATTTCTCTGGAGAGTTCACTGTTATCATTCTCAAAGAGGTCAATGAACTCCACAAAAGATTAGAAACAAAATTTAGAATCCCTTCGTACTAAGTAAATATCAACTCCAAGAATTTATTTATCCTATGCATTAAGGGAAAAACATGTTTTTTAAAATCCAGAGCATTATACAAAAGTAAGTAGCTACTCTTTCCTTATTATTTAACATTGGAGGGAACTTCTCAACTAATAGAATAAACTATGGGCAGGGAATAAATTCAAATAAACACTGATGAGTAAATTTAGCTAAATACTTCCTTCTAAAGATTTTATGAGGATAATTGTTTAAACCCTGCATTAGGAAGCCAGTAAATAATAATAAAAGTATTGAAAAGAAAATCAAAGAACGATCCTAATCACAAACTTGTCAAGGTCATCTTTTAAATTTAATGTAAATATAGCAAAATATCTTTCTCCATACAACATAGCAGAATAAGTATACAAACATTATTCATCATTTTATAAAAGAAATATTGTATCTGAATATGAATTCAGATAAGTATGGCACTGAGTTCATTACTCTAAAATATTACTGCTATTCTTGGAAGTCAGCCTGCAAGATAGTCACAAGTGTACTCTATCTCCTGATATTAACATCTTTGTGTAGTCCTCTCTCATCAGTGTTGATCTGTGTAACCAACAGCACATAGCAGGAGGATGGTATGTCACAACAAGATTACCTTATAAAAGACTACAGCTTGCATCCTGGACCTCCTTTTCCACTCACTATCTTTCTCTCTCTCTTGGATTACTCGTTCTGAGAGAAACCAACTGCTATGACATGAAGATACTCAGGGAACTCTACAGAAATGCCCTCGTGGCAAGGAACAGAGGTCTCTGGCAAACAGCCAATGAGGAGCTGAAGCCTGCCAAGAACTACATGTGTGAGCTTAGAAGTAAATTCTCCAGTCTTAGTTAAGCCTTGAGATGATTACAGTCCCAGCCAACAACTTAAATGAAATTTGTACACTCTGTATATGAATAAAAGACCCTGAGCCAGAACCATCTAACTAAACTGCTCCCATATTCCTGCCCCTCAAGAATATAAAAGATAATAAACATTTGTTGATTTAAGCTAATAAATTCTGGGGCAATTTGTTACACAGCAACAGATAACTAATACTTGCTTTTTATATTGTTATTTACTTTTTATGATCTGAAAACACGAAATAACCGGCACCAGATTCCCACATGGTACTTGAATAGCTACCTAAGCACTAAAAAAACCCCTGATTATTGTCCTTATCAAGGAAAGGAAGATGAGGAGTTAAACATAAGGATCATAACTTCAAGGATCCCACCACAGTAGAAAGGTCCCATATTTTTCCACTTCAAACAAATTGAAATAGTGGCCAGCTGAGAGATGAATTAGAAAAAAAGTACAGGGAACAAAAACAGAGAACACAAGAGAAAAAAACACAGAGATAGTGCCTAGAATTCTATAGTAAATCAGTAAATTTTCTTAAATGAGTAGATACATTTTTTAAAAACATATGTAATTTTTGCCCTGGTCAGTGTGGCTCAGTTGACTGAGCATTGTCCATTGTACCAAAAAGTTGCTGGTTCGATTCCCAGTGAGGGCACATGCCCAGGTTGCAGATTTGATAGCTGGTCAGGGTGCATGCAACCGATTAACATCTCTCTCTTAGATGTTTCTCTCTCTCTCTTTTTCTCTCTCCACCTTTCTCTCTCCCTAAAATCAATAAAAACATATTTTAAAAAACAAACATGTAATTTTCAAAGTGTAAAAGCTACAAGAATTGAAATAGACTCCCTTACTTCAAAATAAAACTCATTAATTCACCATCATAGACAATAAGTTCTCTCTTTGGTTTTGATCAGAACTACTGCGGGAGAAAGTGAGCTATCAAATTTTCATGTGTCCGGTCTTCAAGACTTGAAAGTGTAGAACATGTAAGTTATTTTTTAAAGCATGGTTCTCAACCTTCCTAAGGCCGCGACCCTTGCATACAGTTCCTCATGTGGTGGTGATTCCCAACCATGAAATTTTGCTACTGTTATGCATCGTGATGTAAATATCTGCATTTTCCAATGGTCTTAGGCAACCCCTGTGAAAGGGTCATTCGACCCCCAAAGAGGTCGCGACCCACAGGTTGAGAACCGCTGCTTTAAGGCTAAATTAAATGAAATTCATGGCATTTAAAAATAAAATTTAGAAAAAGAATTAAAGTACATCAGGAATCTATGTTTTAGTTATCTCAAGAAAGGCTTTTCTCTCCAAATTAAATATAATTTATGAAAATATGGCAACATATTTTCTGGAGACATTGAAGATACCATTACTGACTCCTACTTGGAGAATAATGATATAATCAAAATTTCCCCTTCCCCTTCAAGAAATAATCCAAAAAACAAAAACAAAAATTCCTTCTCTGGTAAAACTAAGATATAGCTAAAACCCAATCCTCAAAATATGTGGAAGGGCTCCCAAAAGCAATGAAAATCATGCAGAGACTCAAAAGAGGGGGAGCAGAGAAGAAAAATTGCTTATCTCACAAAGAGGTAGCAAGAAAAACTCAAAGTATAATAAAGCCTTGTTTATTACAATGAAAATAAGACATCCATGCTATAGGCAGAAACTCCTTAGTTTGGTCCCATCAAAGACACAGAGAACACGGGGCTTAAAGAGAAATCATTCGTTCATTCTGTAAAACTTAAGTGCTCTCTTTCAAGCAACCACATAAGCCCTATCCATTTCATTGTAATGTTTTTAGGTGAGATTTTAATACTATATAAAACTAAAAATGAAAAGATATATAGGCCTCAATATTTAAAACTATATTGACTATTTTGTCTGTTTATTTAGCTATCAAAAGTTTTGCAAGACTAACCTTCACATTCAGACAGAAAAAGAATGATTTATTTTTATATAAGGCAGGCATCAAGCTTTACATTTAACTTTTATTTTTTTTTCGGTATAACTCAACACCATTTCTCCTCAATGATTTGAAATACCATCTTTATATGTATCCTATATAATAAAAGAGAAACTTGTAAGTTGACCATACCTCTGCTATGCTCACCAGCCAACCAGGAGTGGGTATGCAAATTAATCCAACAAAGATGGCAGGTTAATTTGCATAAGGCTCCAGGTGGAGAGCTGTGCAGGAGAGCTGGGGAAGAGTGGAGCAGCAGGGGGAACTTGGCTCCCCAAGCCACCAGATGGAGAGCAGAGAGGGAGAGCTGGCGGCTTGGAGGACTTGGCCAAGCAGGAGTCCATGAGACAGAATCAGAGCAGGAAGGGGAAACCAAGAGTATGGGAGCACCAGGAATTCTGGGAATGGTAGTTCTGGTGGCAGCCCAGGACTGGAAGCAGAAGCCCAGACTGTGGGGAGCACCAGAAATGCTGGAAATAATAATTCTGGGGGCAGACCGATCTCCAAGACACTAGAGCAAAGTGAGCCTGGAGCAAGTTACTACTGTTGGGGATGCAGCATTCCACTATCTTGAGTTTGTGGTTTCCAAGGAAACAGCCAGAAGGGATGATAAACCCTCTGCAAATGGAAAATAGCTCAGCCAGCGCCTATCTAAGCAGGGGATTCATTTAAATCAAGCCTTCTCCAGCCCCTCCCCTGTAATGAATGACCCCAACCCTCTCTGCATCAGACAGGTTCCTGTGGAGCACAATCTGCACACAATACAGGGCCCCAGTTCCATTCAGGTGATCTCATGCACATTAGCTCAGGGCAATGGGGAAGGAAGGGAAAAGGCATCAATGGCATCCCGACCACAACTGGTCACCAGGAGGTGCATGGAGCACCTCTCCACCTGGAGCCAAGCAGGGCGCCTCCTTGCGCAAATTTAATCGCACACTGGGCCTCTAGTCATATATAAAAACCATACATAAAAAATCCTTTGGGGATTTACTTTCTGATTCTGTGTCTCTTTGGTCTGTGTCTCTATTTATACACTGCACCAAGCTTTTAATTAATAAAGTTTTATAATGAATTTGATGTCTCGTAGACCTCTGCTTCTCATTCTTCTCCTTTGTTAGGATTTCCAAGACTATTTTTTAGGTGTTTATTTTTTCATTAAAAATTATAGAAGGGTGCCATGACTTTTAAAGTATTGTTATTTTTATTATGATCACACATTTTTAGATTAATTCAGGGAGAACTGATCTAACAATATTGAGTCTTCAAATCAAAGAATAGGTTGTGTCTCTTAATTATGTCTCAGTACATAATTTTTTAAGTATAAAATTCTATCAAGTGAATATCTATCAATATTCAAATATTATCAATACTGCAAGGGGAATACTTACAAAATGATTTTCTTACCTACCAAAGTAAATACAGTTGATTTTTGACAACACAGGTTTGAACTACATGGGTCGACTTATATGTGGAATTTTTTTTCTCAATAAACGTCATTTTCTCTTCCTTATAATTTTTTAATAACATTTTCTTTTCTCTAGCTCACTTTAAGAATACAGCATAATACACATAACACACAAAATATGTATTAATCAGCTATTTATATTATTGTTAAAGCTTCCTGGAAATAGTAAATTATTAGTAGTTAAAACTTTGGGAAGTCAAAAGCTATATGTGGATTTCTAGCTGCCAAGGAGTGTGGAGGGGGTGTCATTGCCCCATCCCCACCTGGTTCAAGAGTCAATTGTATTTTCCTTGAGTAAAAATATCGAGAAAATGTTCACAGATATTTTCTCCTTTAAAAGCCAACTATAATTGATGAGAGATACTTTGTATTCTTATTAGAGTGCCATGAAACAAATATGTAACTTTCTTCAAAAGGCTACAAATGATCACTTCTTTGCCTTTTGGCTGAGATTAAGCAAAGTACCTGTTTTAATCAGTGTAAAAAACTACAAATTATGTTTTTCAACCTTCTAGCTAGATTAAGTGTGAAAGAGGAATAAAAATTATACAATATTAAAGCCCTATTCTCAAATGGCTTTCAATTTAGTATCACAGCAATTTTCAAAAAGTATGCCACAGCAAACTGGTATGGCACAAGAATTTGTAAAACATGCAATACCTGAGGACTGACCTCTTTCCCTTTATACTGTCAAATAAAAAATGTCAACAGCCAACACAATAGCAGTAATCAGTATTATACCTTTTTAATTTTTTTTGTCATATTGGCAAAAGATTATTCTTTGGTATGTCGTGTAATTTTAGTAATTAGTTTATGTATACCATGAGATGAAAAAGGTTGAAAATCACTGTGATAGAAAAACAAGAAAACATACAAAACAGGAATAGTACCACCTTCCTCAGTTATTCTGCTTACAATTCCCTCCCCCACTCCAATAACCCCATTTAAGAGACAAAAAGAAGGGTGAAAAAACACAGGGAAAATAATCCTTTGGGGAGGTCAACATTTTATGCTAATTGGTTTCTGAAAGGATCTTACAGTGAATGAAACTTCTAGAAAGTTATAATCTGTAAGAATAAAGTATCTAGGAATAAAAGTCTATAAGGTTGCTTATAGAGTCCATCAAGATAGAAACAAAGCTTCTCGGATGTTCACTCTTAGGAAATGAACTAACTCTCAAGGTAATGCATATCTGCCAGCATAATGAGAAATACAAAAATTTAACTGTAGCCTCTTTGACCTCAGTAAGCATAGCCTTAATAATCCTATGAAATAAGTTCAGCATTTATACTATAATCTCAATTTTAGTAAGAGTTGCAAAGATCAGACATATATATTACTGAATCTGAAAGACAGAAAAACAATAGGTTGAAATCACAGCAAGTTCCTCCATATTACAACCTAAAAAGATATAATTAAACCTCAAAGGATCTTATATAATATACTACCCTGCATACGAATCCATGCACCAGTAGCTCTCCGCCAGCTGCCCTGCCCTACTGTAACTCCTCCCCCGCACTCCCTCATAGCTTGCTGCCCTGCTCCCTCCCATAGCTCGCTGCCTCACCCTCCTGCTGATCTGTGATCCAGTCATTATGCGATGGATGTTACACTTTACAATGTAACAACCATTTGCATATGCAATTGACCATCACTCCAACACACAACATGGCCACCTCCATGTGGACATAAGATGGCCGCCACAAGATGACCAGCAGGGGAGGGCAGTTGGGGGCGATCAGGCCAGCAGGGGAGGTCAGTTGGGGGGAACCAGGCAGGCAGGGAAGGACAGTTGGGGGCAACCAGGCTGGCAAGGGAGTGCAGTCAGGGGTGACCGGGCCAGCAGGGGAGGGCAGCTGGAGGCAACCAGGCCTTCAAGGGAGGAGAGTTAGGGGTGACCAGGCCAGCAGGAAAGAGCAGCAGGGGCAATAAGGCAGGCAGGCAGGCAAGCAGATGAGAGCCAACAGTCCCGGATTGTGGGAGGGATCCTAGATTGCAGAGGGTACAGGCTTGGCTGAGGGATACACACCCCCATGCACAAATTTCCTACAACAGGCCTCTAATCTATCATAAAAGATAATTTTGAAACAGTTATGATTATGTAATATATGCTTAGCCCTGAATCCCTAACTTCTCAGTCCAGTAAAAGTATTTGGAAAACCTGGACTGAAGATTTGCACTTATTGAATGGATTTCTAAGCTGTACAATCAATGAAGACAGTGATAAGTAAAGCAATACATTTTATTGTTCCTTTTGCTTCCATATATTTAAGCAAACTCTGGTCCAGACCTCAAAACTTTGATTTCCAAAGGAAAAGAGTCCAGGGGTAAGTTTGAAGCAATACTCACACTACGCACAAAAGAAAATGTCCTTTGGTAAGTCTTCCTTCTATCTACCACAACATCCACTTTCACGTTGTTGTATTTTATTTCATGCTTTTTTGATTGTCATCAATCAGAAGGACAATTCTATTCTTTGTTGGGTAACTGGACTATGCTTCCAAGGGAGAAAAGTTCACTGAAATAGATGCTGCAGCAGTTGAGAACCAGGTCACAGACATGAATGAGACAAAGTGAGAAATGGCTCTGAAGCTTAACCAGCCAAGAAATACTAGATGCAGGTGATGCAGAACAGTCAGGAGAGACAGTAAGAATAATAAAGTTTCATACTCAAAATAGTAGAAAGATCAAAATGAAGAAAAACAAACATTTTTAAAGAATTGAAATTTTTCTACTTTTAAAAACAATTAGTATATGATTTGCAAAAAAAAAAGTCTTCTGAATCATAACAGCAGAAGCCAGTATAATCACAATGTGTGGGTAGCCATTAAAATTGGCACAGTAATATTAACTCCCTTTCTAAATTTCTTTTCTCCCATCTTTTTATAAAAAAAATACCAGGAAAACGAGAGAAAGCACAGCAGTATAAAACCCGCTACTAGATCTAAAGTAAAAAACATTCCAAAAGCTTTCCAAAGGAAAATAAAATGGCAAGACATTTACTAGTATTCTGTATATACGTGTGCACTCAATTTTTGGTTCTTTTTTCTACCTACAAAGTTAAAATTTTATGAGCTCCAGGAGTTCCAATTTAAAAATACACCTTGCACTACAGACTAAAGATACAACAAAAATGTATTATAGTAATCCCTAAGAAAAAAATCCTATCCTTGCCCTAACTGGTTTGGCTCAGTGAATAGAGCATCGGCCTTCAGACTGAAGGGTTCCAGGTTCAATTCCAGTCAAGGGCATGTACCTTGGTTTCGGCACATCCCCTGTAGGGGGTGTGTAGGAAGCAGCTGATCAATGTTTCTCTCTCATTGATGTTTCTAACTCTCTATCCCTCTCCCTTCTTCTCTGTAAAAACTCAATAAAGTATATTTAAAAAAAGATCCTATCCTTCCTCCATGCCAAACCAAAAAATCTAAGAATCACCACTTTTCTCTTACCTCTTACTTTTTCCCATCAAACATTTACAAGTCATCTACACATCTCCACTGTCACTAGGCAATCCAACCCATCTTCCATTTTTAGATTACTTCTATAATAGTCTGCTTCCTACTCTTGTCCTCCTCTTAATCTCTACAAAGCAGCACTCATGATCCTTTTAACTTAAATCGCAAGCCATTCTTCCACTAAAATCTTTACAAGCTTCCCATTTCACCCAAAATGAAATGCAAACTTTCCTCCATAATTCTCCATGATCTAGATTCTACCTTGATTCTGAAAGCTCCCTTCCTCTCCATTACAAATGTCAGACATACCTTTTTTTTTTTTACCCTTAAAATAAGTCATGCTGTCTCCTACTTTACAGATTTTCCATGTTTTATTTTCTCTTTTTATGCAGGAGAATTACTAAACAGATCTCTCATCTTGAATTTTGATGTTATTTTTAGGATTTAAAGAACACATTGAGCCCAGGTGGTGTGGTTCAACGGTTGAGTGCTAATCCGTGAACCAGAAGGTCACGGTTAGATTCCCATTCAGGGCACATGCCTGGGTTGTAAACTCAATCCCCAGTAGAGGGTTGTGCATGAGGCAGCCAATATCAACGATTCTCTCTCATCACTGTTTCTATCTCTCTTCCTCTCCCTTCCTCTCTCTGAAATCAATAAAAACATATTTACAAACAAACAAATAAAATAGAGAGATTATTCTATTGGGTCTAATATAATCTGTTAAACCCTTAAAAGCAGAGGTTTCTACACCCGAGGGCAGAATACAGCAGAAGAGTCAGAAAGATACAGCAGAAGT
This sequence comes from Lasiurus cinereus, assembly GCA_011751065.1. Classification (NCBI taxonomy): domain Eukaryota; kingdom Metazoa; phylum Chordata; class Mammalia; order Chiroptera; family Vespertilionidae; genus Lasiurus; species Lasiurus cinereus. The sequence continues at coordinate 12,142,496 of JAAGEH010000393.1, read as the reverse complement.
TGAAAGAAGATTCTCCCCACAGAGACCCTAGATAAGATCCCAGACCAGCTAATGATCTTGACTTACACCTCTAAGACCCTACACAGGGAACCTATTCTGATAAATCACATCTGTTCTGACCTTCACAACTGTAATACAACAAATGGGTGTTGTTTTAAGGTACTAAGTTTGTGACAGCAATGAATACAAAGGCCGTTCCCTGACTCTCACGTCCTCCCCAGATGTGTGAGGGCCCCCATTAATCCTCCCATAGTATTTGGCACTTCTTTTTCATAATATTCATCATATTTAGTACTTAATGTATGCTGTCTAAACTCTACAATCAAAAATTCTGTATTTTTGTGTACCATACACCATTATAATACAATGTCTATGCAATTGGTACCCATAAAGGTGTATTGACTGAATGGACAAATTTTTTATTCAATTCTCCAATCACAATACATCTTCTATAGTGGCCTATAGTACAAAATATTTCTATCATAAGGGCCAATTGTTTTATAGCAGTGGTTAAAAAGAGGGGAAAAGAAATAGGATGAATGGAATAAATTTGGAATCATTGGGGCAGTTGTTGTTTTATTTTACAAACTCTCCCTCACTTTCCACTACCCACAATTTGAAATGCCAATTCCATGCCCAATATACATAGGGAAGCATGACCTGTATTAGGGAATCACAAAAGATTGCCATTGAGTCTTTATTACTAATGTCACTGGGTCATATTCCTTAAGTATGTTGAATTATAAGAAAAGGCTTAAAACATCATTTTACTTTTTTAAAGAAATATTTTTCAAAATGCAAAAACAAGGTATATTTATTCAATTTGAGACACTGCTTATTTTCTAATTTAAAAAAAAACTAAATATATTAAAACTGTCTAATCAGAAAGAGGAAATGTCAATAAAAGAACAATTTACTTACATCAATGGGAAAGTAAAAAATGGGAGTGTCATGGCAAGTCTTGCTGTAAGTTCATCGGGAAGATACCACAAGTAAACAATTAAACATGTAAACAGATAGAGAATTGAGGAGTAAAGAATTAATCTTCCAACCCATAATTTTTGTAGTCTCTGATTTTTTTCCCTAAATTCTTCCAATGCTTGAATTTCCTGTTAAGAGAAAATTATTTTATACTATTTAATCTCAAATTTCATAAACATGTTGATAAAAATTTTTCACATGCTAGAAATTATATAGAAAGAACTCCTAAATTTCAATGAAATACCTTATGATTTTAAAACAGAACATAATATAAAAATCTAAAATTAAAAATAAATAAAAATATCTATTATGACAAATCACTTTTTTAAATGCAATATATTAAACATACCATTTTGAACCTAGCAAAAATTGAAGGTATGAAATTAGCATCAATAAATAGCACTAAATCAAACAAGTAGTAATTCTCCTGTATAAAGTCTATAAAATATTTGGCTATAAAAAAAATTAATAAATACATTATACTATATTTTCCCTATACTATATTCTTTCAATCCATTCATCACTCACAGTATTCCCATGAAATAGCCATTTTTAATAATCATAGAAAGCATAAAAAGCTGTGAAGTTTGCAGACTAATAAAAATTGTTGCAGACTATTTTATAATCTATTTTATCCTATCTGTAACATTGATTTACACAATGCTGTAGACATGCAATTCCATTAAAACAGGCTCTATAACTTGGTACAATCTTAAATCAGTGATAGACTGGATTTTTTTGAGATTATGTAACACCAGGGTTTTCATGCTTACTATCTATCATCTCTAAATTCCCATACCAGACCCAGTCTCCAAAATAATATACACTAAAGTAATATTTACATAATACCTAAAATGGATTTAAAACACTCTAGAGACTTACCTTATCTATATTTTCCAGAACTTCTACAGTTGAAGGTTTTGTCTGTTACAGAAACAGAAATGAGACACAGCATTAAAACTTATTACAAATTTAGAAACACCTTGATTTATATAATCATAAAAGAACACTTTAACCCAAAATTATTTTTTTCAAATGCTGTCAAACAATATATATCCCTGTTTATTTATAAATAAGAATTAGATTTAAATAAAAATTATAAACAAGACTATATAAGATTAAATAAGCATTTTCCAATTGACGTCTTTTTAGTCTTATAAGTACCTTAAACTGATAGCTCAATTTTTACCATTCTTAAACCCAACAGAACATATTTTTATCAAAAGAAACAAGTTTTTCTCCAAGAAAATTTTTCTTAGATATTATTACTTCTAAAAATTCATATATTAAAAATTCAAGACTAAAATTAGTCTGATTTTCTATTGCTAAAACTTCACTTAGGACTCTGGAGGTCAAAAATCATTCTGAATTCCTAAAGTACTTTTCTGATGATCAGATTTTAAAAGGGCATCTAAAAATACTTTCATTAAAGCAGAGCTTGTTTGTTAAAGGTGTTTTTAATACCACCTAGAATAAAAACCAACCAAAATGAATTATACAACACTTGAGAAAATGTTTACCAATTATACACTCAACAATCTGAGTAGGTAATGAATGTCAACTCATTGTCGTTCCCACAAGAGTTGCTAACATTAGGTTGAACCATATGAAATTGCTATTTATGTAAGTCAAAGCTGTTGAAAATTGGCAATTTCATATGGTTCAACCTAACACAAGGGATAAATTTGATCTTCTGTAAAAAGGTTTCTAAAGGGGGGCACGGGTCAATATGACACCAGTACAAAACAGAGCAGTTCCAGCAATAGTTCAAAACTAAATTCTGTACCAAGGAGTACCAGATTCCATTATTATGATAACAAAAAGTCTAAAATAAGCAACGTAATTTTTCCGAGGCTATATTATCTTCTTTTATATTAGAGAAGAACATTTATCAATGTATTTTATATTTTCTAGCTCTAAAGTTGAGCTATTTCCTCTAAAGACTTAACCAATTAAAATCAGACTGCATTTTTAAATCTGTTTAACCTATATTTCCTGAAAGTATATTTAGTGTGACTTCAGTAAATATTTACAAGTTTTAAGCAAAGAAATACAACCTGTAAAAACTTAAGTACTGTATAAAATACTAATTTCAACTATCTTTCAAAAAAGATTGAAAGTTAGGTATTATGAGAAGAAAACAAGATAACTACCCATTCATAAATATAGAGAGAAATAAAAATTCGTAAGTCAGAATGAAATAATTGTTAAACAGAGACATTAGATACCAATATAGCAAGTAGAACTCTAAAGTCCAAATAAAAAACTAATTTGTAAGAGAAGAAAGAAAAATTATAGTCAGGGATATTATCAAACTACTATTCAAGTCTACATCACAAAGGAAACTTTCACAAATAGCTTTTTTTGGACACTTTCATATCAAATTAAAAAACTGACTGTAAAGAAAAGTAACTTACCCTCCATCGGGAAAATAATCCACCCATCTTTTAATTGTAGAAACTGGGCACAATGATAAATATCATCAATTGTCCAAAGAAATTCACAGCTAGAAATAAAACAAGAACTTAAAAAATTTGAGTTACAACACCTAGTCTACCCACTATAAAATTTAGATGTAGTACTCCTTAAAAATACAATAGAAGATTAATTTCTTTGGACTCCACTTAGGTGAAATTTTAATTTAGACAGTCTTGGGATAGAGTCCATCTTTTTAAAAATCCTCCTTCCAAGTCAGGATATATTTAAAAGTGAAGATAAAGCTAGAAAAGCTTCTTAATAGCAAGGCATTTTAGAAGTGTATACGGTATTCATACTACTTTGCAATTTTCTATTCTTTAAAGTAAGTCCCCCATATTGTTCTTGTCAGAAAAGTTTTAATCTATTATTTTCATTCTACATGACTAAACATAACTTTTTCTTTCAGCTGTCTCCAACTAGTTATTTGAAATTAAGGGTATTTTACAATATTAGGATAATATCACCTTACAACTAATCATACAGAAATCCAACTGAATTTGAATTAAAAAAACAACGGTTTCAAGGCTACCTGTGACCTTGAGTAAATCATTTCATGTTTCTGAACCTTAATTTTCTTTTCTGTAAGTTAGAGTTAATGCTATCACTTTTCACAGGATAGCCTTCATTGTTACCATTTTACAAGAAAATTAAGTGAAAGAGGTTTAGTGATCTGTCCAATAGCTCAGAAAAGACATGGCCAAAAGCCACTCTATCTTCAGAATTCTCATCTGTTCACTACTGTTTAAAACCCAAATAAACATTTATCTCTAAAACTGCGTCTAAGTCACCCTCAAGTTAGTTGATCTTCATATGTCAGCTATCTGTATATCCTCTTCATTTTGTTGTTTTTCTATTACTCTAAAATGAATTATAATATTACCATATGCTTAAAAACATATCAGCAATTATATTCTAAATCAATTTACCAGTCAATAATTACGCAAATTTTTCTTCTTTTAAGTTGACCCAGTGAAAGCACACTTTCAAACTTATATATATTTTACCAGGTTATAGTTACATACTGCCAATGTATAAAACTATTTCATTTCCATAAAATAAAAAGTTAGGTCATGATTCTTAACATTTTTAAACCATATGCGTAATAAAAAATAATAATAATAATGCCAGGACCAAGTAAGTATTCTCTGCAACACTACTAATAGGTTAGAATTAGCATAAGCCATACCTATCTTGGACTTTTTTGGTTAGAGAAGTAAGAAAGAGCCTAACTATAAAATACTTACACTTACTGAATAACTTTTATAGACAGAAATAATCTGTCCCAAATTTGAAGTTTATAAATATAATGAATGTTATAAGCCATATTTAAGTTGCAATCTAAATATTATTAATCCTATTAACTCAGTATTCAAATTTCTAACTGCAGTTGTAGGAAATCCAGGAACTTTAATGAATGAAAGTATAAATTTCTGAGTTAAGACACTAAATAGATCTTAAACTTTCTTAAGATGCTAAAGAAATAATCAAGAAAGATGACTGGGGAGAGGAGATTTCAGATGAACCACTTTAAGTTGGTATTTTCAAAGTATACATCATTCTACTATTTTGAAACTAATGTATGGTTATCTAGTTTTGTACACAACTGACCTACACATTTTTATTTGTAACAGACTTACATGCCAAGTTAAGTCTATAGCCAACACAAATCAGAATTTTTAATACTTGAAAGTAATAAACAACAATGATAGTATCAGTTAAACACTTGCTAAGCACTTACTCTAGCAGGCCCTAAAATAAATGCTTTATTATATGAATGTTATCATTTAGATACTACTATTGCTCCATTTTATAAATGAGGAAACTGAGGCTAGGGAAGTGAAGTAATTTAATAAGGCCCCAAAGATGTTAGAACCAGACACATTTTAGTTTTGATTCTTTTAAAGCAACCAGTTATTCCCAATAACACAAAATCAAAAATGTCTAGTTTATATATGAGATTGAAATATTTATATGTAAAATACATGAAAGCACCTATGTCATTCTCAAATAGCTGATAAACAGAGATACTGAAGTGGAAAATGAGTTATAAACACAGGAGACAGTGTTAGTATTGTATATCATAGCCCAATTCCTTCATTTGATTAACTTTGAATGCATAGATCTGCGTGGAAGAGATGCTAATGGTTTGCCAAAATCATGCAACTCCAGCTAGAAGCAGAACTGACACTAGAAACCTGCGAGCACTTCCTTTATTTATTGTATATCACTTTTAAAATAAGTGTAATGTTAAGTATATGCATAAAATTGCAATTAATAACTGATTTTGACATTATTTATTTGCTTGGATAATTGTTTTGGAATTAACGAAACAAACTATGGCATAGCCTTTAAGATCCCTGAAGCAGAGGATTGTGCTTTTCAATTTGTCCTTTAAAACATTAGAGTAACAGTCATTAAATGCCATTATCTATGCTTTCAGGCTCATAATCAAAGAACCAGTAAGCCCTCATTATTTCAGCAATTTTCCTATCAATTTCTGGTATTTGTTAAAGAAGCTGACTTACTATAATGCACATGTAATGTTATAAAGATATAAAAGTATAACAAAGTGAAATAAACCAACTATTTCTCTATAGCTTTAATTTCATACTTTTATTTTCAAACACTTTTTCCCTCCTTGCCACCCAAATATCTTAATTCCAATTCCTGTGACCCATTACTTACTATAAAGCCTTGGGCAAATAAGTTATCCTCAGTTACTCAATATCTTCATCTTCAAAGGAGGGAGAGTTAAGGACCCTCTTAAATGTTTAAAGGCTTAAATGACATAATGCCTTCTAAACGATTTATAACATGCCTGACCCACATTAATTTCTCAATACAAATTGTTGTTTTAACTGCTATGATTACTGCTAGCCCATCTCTGCTTCCTTTCAACACATGGAAATTACATTGGAACCAAATAACTAGCATTTCTTTCTGAAGCATAAATCAATCTGCTTGTCCTTGAGTGGACAAGATGGCTCAGTTTCAAGTGGCTTATCCCTAAGAACTCTTCCATGAACATGTACAGAGAGTCTCTTTCCACTCTGATATCATAATGGGACTTGACATGACCTTAAAAGCTATGTGCATCTAACACGCTTTCAATGAATAATAATGCCCCATAGTACTTGATGTTCTTTTCTATTAACTGCAATTCACACTCAGGTTTGATGTCAACAAAATTTTAAATCTTAGGGCATGTTATTTTTAGATTTTCAGCTCATTTCAAGTCATATTAAAATAATGGAGTAGAAGTCTAGGTTCAAAATATGACTCAAGCACATAATAATTATGTGATCTTGGGTAAATTAAACGCTCTAAGCCTCAGTTTCTGCATTTATAAAGTGGCAAAAATACCTATACTTCACAGAATTACTGAATGAATTAAGTGAATTTATATATCACTTGGTACAGTATCCAACGAATTTTAAGTGCATTGTAGCCATTGTTATTACTACCAGAAAACACATGTAGTACAGACAGTACTTCTAATATGAACACATTTCTTTCTAACTTCCTATAAAGAGCCTGTTTCATAATTTTAAAATTGAAAAATAAAATTGCAGTTTGCTTTACTGAAATTGTATTGCTCTCATCTTTAGTATAAAAAATAAAGCAAAATACTCTGCAGATTCTTCCATTAAAATAACATGTAGGCCTTTAACAGCAAAGTTTAGTTTTATGATTATCAAGTTTAAAACGTAAGTAGAAACTACTCAATCACTATCAACAACAGTACCTCTATAACACATTGTACTATTCAATTTAAGATTAAAAGTGGTCTGTTTCAAAGCTCTAACTTTCAAGTACATAACTGAAAAGGCAGTTCTGAAATAACCCAAACTGCCACATTTATTGCTTAAAAATAAAACTACTGAAAAGAAGTACACCTTCCAAAAGCACTTTTACTGTATGATGATTACGCTCTGCTCTTCATGGTAGGTCAATATTCATTCTGAACTAAACACTATCAAAAATGTTTATTTGATTAGAAAGTCTTTTTATGTTGAGTTATGACAGTCAATAATGCCTTCCTCTTCGTGTATACTTTCTCAATTTAACAATATATAGACACTATATATAAGATTCTAATTTTAAATGCATCACTCGTATTTTTTTTTTAAATGTGTGCAAAATCAATTTGGCCCTCCTAAAACGGACCATGGGAACAGCTAAGGATAAGGGATTAGCATTCCCTGCCAGCCTGAACATTAAGACTGAAATCAAGCCTATCCACATCCCACACAAACCCCTGGAGAACAGGGTTAGTTTTGTCCATGGTGACACCCAGGCCACAGAGAAAGGAGAAGATAGTTGGCACTAGGCACTGCAAACCAGAAGCTAACTGGGAAAAGCAGGACATGGAAAAGTTTAGTGAGTCACAGGTTTCGCTTAGCACTTGTCCTGGGAGGGGAACCCTCAGCAAAACTGAGTTCCCCCACCCCAGCTCGCTCTCGATCCCCACGCACAACATTAGAGAATTAAAACTACTGAGGGTAGATTCGATTTGCTCTTCCTCTGCCAGGCTTAGGACAACCGAGCCCTCCTGCCCTTCCCGCCACCCCCTACGTGGCCCGCCATCCCTCAAACCAGGACGACAGCTGTGCGCACGCAGGCTTCCCTCTCCACACTGTGCCGACCCCACGCCCACACGCCTGCGGCCGAGCCGGGTGACACTGACAGCTTTCAGTCCCTCCCGCCCTCTCCCACTCCGGACGCCTCCGACCCGCTCAGGCCGACCTGGGTAGGGCACCGAAAGCCCCTGCGTGGCGCGGGACCTTCTGACCCTCCGCCTCCACGTAGGTGGGCCCGGGAGCCGATGCTCACAGCTCAGCTCACCTCAGTCCCCATCACCCCGTCCCTCCCACCCCCCCGCCGACCACAGGGCCGGGCACCACCTCCCCTAGGGGAGGGGCAAGGCAGGGGTCTACAGCATTCCAGAACCACCGCGGCCATTGTGCGGGGAAATCCAAGGGCCCGGGGTGGGGAGCGAGGCCGGGTCGGCGCGCAGCCGGGAGCGGATCTGCCCGGCCGCCTCCGCGGAGCGCTTAGGCCACTCGGCAGGGGCGGGGGCTGCGCGGAGGGCGAGCGCGAGAACCAGGAGCGTGTTTCCCAGGAGAAAGCTCGGCGCGCCTTTCCCGCTGCCACGCCCTCCACGGTGCCCTCGTTTTACGCGCTTTACCGTCAAGAAGCGGGCGCAGCCCGGCGCTGGCGTCCACCTCGGCCAGCTTTCGGCAGCCACCGCGCAGCCCGCCTCCGGAGCAACCAGCAGCCGCCACTGACAGAGAGAGAGCGGCCCGGCCAACTCCTTCCCATCAAACCCCGCGCTCCCGCCGCCGGCCAATCGGCGCCGCGGCCGGTGCGCGCCGCTCCGTCACGTGACTGTGAGAGGGCGGGCCGTTGGGGAGGGCGAGCGGGCGGTTGGCCTGAGCGCGCCTCCCCCGGTGACTTCACAGCCAAAGCGGGGGTGCTGGTCATCGCGACTCAGAGGGGTGATGCTATTGATTTGGACTCTTACCGATCTAGTTCCTTCTCCCTTTTTCCTCTGCCTCCTCCTTTGCTTTCAAAGCCTCCTTTGCTTGCAAAACTCCTCGCAGAAAGAAAATGCCCGAAGTTGGTCCTTAGACCATCACGAGAGAGGAGTTGGGGTTGAAGGTGGAGGAGGTGGGGGCGGATGGAAGGTAATCCTCCCTGCAGAGTCCCCCCCTGGTCGCCGTCATCCAGCGGGTAGCAGAGCAAGTTAGTGCTACACGGAATAGAAGAGACCAAGCCCCACCACCACCACCACCCAAAAAAAAACAAACAAAAAAAAACCGGTGCGAAAACAGCCAGGAAAGCCTGAGGCTCCTATCACCGAGGACGTCAAGGAGTCACTTGAGAACCGCACGCTTACCTCACCCGCGTGTGGTAAGCTTCCGAGGCCAAGTGAGGTTGATTTCAAAATGGAGAAAACAACATAAGCCGAGTTTTTCTTGCTTGAAACCCTTACCTCAAAAACACTCCTTTCACACAAGACACTCGGGGTTTAGGGTATTATGCATGGGCGTGGGGGGCGGGGAGGAGGGGCAATGGGAAGATATGTATGCATGTAATACATTAATTAAAAATTTAAAAAAACACACACACACTCCTTTCAAAGGTCCTGATACCTGGAACCAAACAAAGTAACCACCCAGCCTCCACTTGCCTCGGTTTTGAAACATGGCCCAGCGGGCATTCCGTTTCCTCGTCCAACGGGAATGACAGTCCCGAAGAACCAGAGACTTGCACCGCCACACAGGGTCACCTGGAGAAGGGCGGAGAACCCTCAGCCAAAAGCTCTTGTCGTGCGTTACCCCTGTGACATGGGTTTCTGACCCTGTGTTCCAACCTGTTCATGGGATTGTCGTCCTATTGGCTACACATCCTAAAATCCAAAAGCGGCGCTGATTTTTAGAGCGCAATTGTCTTAACGTGCAAACAAGCACGTAGAGAAACTGAACGTGGTTACCTACATGGTTAAGAATAATTTATTTTGGAAGCTACCAGATAATCCTCTGTGGAGTTCCTTGTCCTCGCTGCTCAAAATCTGTAGTAGCGGAATGACGGAAAGGGAACCAAAGGTTACTTGTTGTGTACTGTGGGTCAGGCACTCCATAAATGTAGAAGAAAATGAAAACAGTTCACCTAGTTTAATGTAGAAATGAAGCATTTTGTTTTTCAGCCTTTGCTATTTCAATGTGTTTTTGTTTTTTTAAGGCCTGTGCTGTTATGCAAATACTACATCTCACCTCAGGAAGATCTCTTTTCTAAAAGAACGGGTTTTCCACTTGCTGAAGATTTATTCGATAGTTTTAATTGAACCATCAGCATCTATTTACAATGGGGAAGGAAACAGGAAGTGGGACACAGAAGAGTTTTGAGATTTCAAGAACCTAATCCAGCCACAAAATTCTCTAGGTAATTGCTCTAGAAGAGAAGAGAAGAGATTGGGCCTGACAAGGAGAGGGAGAGAAGTACTGAATCATTGTAATCCTCCCCACAAATGAGGAATCTGAAAAGTAGATTTTATTGTTGAAGGTAACACTGTACCCACTGCCTCCTTTATATCAGGTGGTAGCAATGTTAGACACAGTGAGAGAAGAAGACATTACAAGCTGAGAAATTGACATGTGCACAATAGGGCTGGACTACAAGCTACAGGGGCCCTTAAAAATATTGAGGACAAGACCTTGTGTTAAGTGCTAAGGACACTGAAATAAATAAAATAGCTGCCCTAAAGCAACTGACACTAGTGAAAGAAACCTTCAAGAAAACAAAACAAAAAGTAAGTACTGTGATAGAGAGAAATATTCAAAAATAATAAGCCAGAAGTTGTGTGGGAAAGCTAATGAAAGAGGTGCTTAGTTGCATCCAGATATTGGTGTTATTTCCTACTAATTCTAAAATTATACCGTGATAGATTCTTGGGAAGTGACAATGCAAGAGCACCAGAAAAGATGCAAAAGGAAACTATTCTAGCCAAAGGAATTCTAAAAGGTCCAATTAAGTGAGCCACGTGAATTTAGAGAAATAAATGAAGATTGCAAGAGATAGGTGCTATGGGGCTTACAGTGGAGGCATTCATTGACCTGGTCAGAAAGTTTAGGAAAGGCCTCTTTGAGGAAGTCACTCTGGAATAGAGATCTACAGGATGAATAATTGAACAGAGAAAAGGAAATAGAACATCTTATGTAAAGGCATTTTTGTCGGGAAACAAACAGTATAAAGCCTGATGGATTGAAAGTAGGCCATTGTGCGCCGAAACCAGTTTGGCTCAGTGGATAGGGCATCGGCCTACAGACTGAAAGGTCGCAGGTTCAATTCCGGTTAAGGGCCTGTATCCTGGTTGCGGGCACATCCCCAGTAGGGGGTGTGCAGGAGACGGCTGATCGATGTCTCTCTCATTGATGTTTCTAGCTCTCTATCCCTCTCCCTTCCTCTCTGTTAAAAAAATCAATAAAATATATTTTTAAAAAAAAGAAGAAAGAAAGAAAGTAGGCCATTGTGGCCTAGTAAGCCATAGGTTGCAGACAGAGGGTGCTATAGTGTGAAGCACTTAGACCACACTAAGCAAGACCTCACTGGCCATACTGAGAACCTTCATCTTTTTCTTGATAACAAAGTAGAAAGAGAATTTGATTTAATCAGCACTGTGTTTTGAAAAGATCATTCCAGCTGCAATGTGAGACTATGAACAGGGCCAGCATTGGACCAATTAGGATTTATGATGGTGGTTAGTGTTGGTAGTTAGTAGTCAGGTGGGTTGGGGTGTGAACAAGGAGATGAAGACAAGTGGGGGTATACATGAAAAAAAAAAAAAAGCCACATGCTACCTGACTAGTTCAGGGAAGGCCTGCATGACAGTTTTACAAACTCAAAGACCTAAAGTAGCCACAAAGAATGGTCTAAAATTAAAAATGTAACTAAAAGCAGTTTATAGTAGGTAGTCATTTCCTAGGCCACTATTTTCCCTGACAAAGATCAACTTCGATCTTTACTGAGCCTATTGTCTTTCTGCATCTAAGACAGCATACCTGTGTAAAGTCTGGATAACTTGTAATTTCCCTTTTTCAAGGCTCCTTAGTAACAACTGTCTGAAGACCACAAATTCCCCCCATAGTTATTGTTATCATGTTAATTGACAATTGTTAACTATTCTGTATCCACCTAGGAAAAGTAGCATGTGTCCATCATTTCACTTTTTAACCAATCCCAGAGGTCCCCACCCCCTACCCCACCCCCGAAACCCGCTTTGCTTTCTCCCATCTATCACCAATGGATTTCTTGTATCCCACTTATGGCTCCTCCTTTGATTGTAATTTATAAAAACTAGGTAAAAACCTGCCATTCTTCAGAGCATTATCCCAATATGTTGAGGTTTTGCTTCCCAGCAATTGTTGATAGTTAGGCTCAAATAAACACAAAAATTCTTTACAGGTTTGAATGTTTTTGGTTTTTTGGATTTGTTTGTTTGTTTTTTTTACGTTAACGGGGAAATGGAACAATTTAGGGAAAAAAGGTTAGCTTTTGATGATGAATTTAGATTTGGTGGGACTGGATGGGGATTGAAGGAGAGGGAGGAGTCAGAGATGACAGGATTTCTGTCAGGCACAGTGAGTGGATAGTAACGCTATCCACTGAGATTTGGGAACACAAATAGAGTTGAGTTTTGGGAAAGGGGGTGATTTCAATTTGAACACATTGAGTTTAAGATGTTTTTGTGACTGCAAGGAGAGATGCCACATAAACAGATTATGAATCTTCAGCCCTGTGGAGAAATTTGTACCGGAGGAGGGGAAAAATAGTTTGTAATCTTTTCTTTTCCATGAGGTACTTATTTTTTCAAAATGCAATTATTATAAACAGATGTTTTTAAGTACATTGCAGAAAACTAGAAAATAAAAAGTAGTCTCGAGCAGTTTCCCAGACTTCCCTGTGAATCACCTGGGGTCTTTGTTTTTAAAAAAATAAACTCTCAGACCCCTTCTCTGGAAATTCTGATTTTACATGTCTGGTATGGGGCCCATAAATTCAGATTTTTAACAAGTGCCTGCTGATGGGAGTTTCCCTGGGCAATGGTACTTCCAGTACCAGAGGCCACCTGCATAAGAGTTACCCACAATGCTTACGAAAATACTAATTCTTGGGCCCTGCAGACTAAAATCTCTAGGGGTATAATAGAAGGGAGGAATGGAGAGAGGAAGATTGTGCAGTACCAGGTGGTCCACAACTTTACCCTCCATCTTTGACAGAAGCATCTTAGGCTCACTATCAGGAAATTCGGAGGAAAGCTGGTGTTCTTTGCTGGATGATGCATATGTAGGCAGTAGGCAGCCCTCAAAAGCTGCTCTGATAACAGCTTTCCTGGCTTCTAGCCAAGCCTCCTTTCCTGTCCACTGAAATGGCACTCAGCCCAGTCTGATGCTGTTTTTCCACTGCTCCCATCAAATCTATCCTTCCCTCCCTGGCTTCCAATCTTCTTCAGTGTTATGCTCCATATACTCCTCCCACTTGAGTGTGTGTGTTTTTTAGCTAATCTGATCAGGGCTGGGAGGGAAACAGGGTCAAATGCTATGTTTCACTCTCAGCAAAGCTTCTCTTTTTTTGATGGTGGTGTTGAGAACCTACTTTGAAAGTGTTTTTGTTTTTAAAGACTGAACTGTGTGTCCTCTTTGTAATCTTGCTATAACAACTCTAAGTCTCTATGAGGCACTGTATATGCTTCTAACTAGAGAAGGAATCAGAAAGAATGGGAGAAAAATTAGAATTATTTTTTGTGACTGTTAGTATAGCAAACATAGAGAAAAGTTCATAAAACAGGAGTGTGATACTTAAAGACTATAACTTAAACATTCATGTAACTCCACTGGGTCAAAAAGTAGAACATTAGCAACATCCCCAAAGGTCCCATGTGCTCCTTCACTTATAAACCCCAATGTCCACAAATAGCCATTATAATGATTATCGAATTACTTACTTTGCTTGTAGTTTTACTGCCTAATTGCTCATTTTTAAACAACATAGTTTATGCCTGTTTTTTTAACTCTACATGAATGGAATTATAAAGTAAGTTTTTATACATATTAAAATTCTTTAATCAATCTTATATCTTTAAGATTCAGCCATGGGATGTGGCTGTGATTTATCCGTCTTCATTGCTTAGATTACTATATTGCGTGGATATACCATAATTTACTTATCTACTCTAGTATTGATGGACATATAGGCTATGTCAACCTGTAGGCTATTGTAAAAAATGCCATGTGTGTGTGTGTGCATATCTATCCTGGAGCACCTAAACAGATTTCTATAGAATTTTTAGCTTGAAATGGAATTATTGGTTCATAGGGCATGTTTATCTTCAGCTCTACAAGACTATTCAAGAATTTTTCAAAATGATTGTACCAATTTATGAAACCAACAATCTATAATAATAAAAATATACTATGCAAGTCAACTGAACGGCCGAACAGCAGAATGACCATCTGGACAATCACGCTGTGACACACACTGGTACCAGGCCAGCCAAGGTGGGTGCAATGCGGTTGGTCAGGGGGTCCTGCCATCGCCCCATGATTGCCCCAAAGAAGGAGGCCCAGGCCACCCTCTGCAGGGAGGCTCTGCAATCGCTCCAAAGAGGGAGGCCCAGGCTACCCAACCAAGGGCGCTGCAGCAGGTGGGTGGGGCCTCCCTCTTTGAGGTGATAGGGGTGATAGATGCGGCAGGGGGTGATAAAGGGGAGGAAACTCCACAATTGATCACCCTGGCTGGTGCTGCTGCAGCAGGTAGGTGGGGCCTCCCTGTACAAGCTCCTGGACTGCAAGAGGGCACAGGCCTGGCTGAGGGGACCCCCCCTCCCCACCCAGTGTATGAATTTCATGCACCAGACCTATAGTAACATATAAAAGTTCCTGTTGCTCCACGTTCTCACCAACTCTTGAATTGTCTGAACTTTTAAATTTTTTTTTTTTTGGTCTAAAGGATGTGTACTGCTAACTTATTGTGACACTATTTTGGATTTCTCTGATTATTAATGAAGAATAAAATCTTTTGCCCTAGCTCAGTGGTAGGCAAACTCATTAGTCAACAGAGAGGCAAACTGTGGTTTGTGAGCCATGTGCGGCTCATGAGCTGCAGTTTGCTGACCACTGTCCTAGCTGGTTTGGCTCAGTGGATACAGCGTCAGCCTGTGGATTGAAGGGTCCCAGATTCAATTCTAGTCAAGAGCATATGCCTGGGTTGTGGGCTTGATCCCCAGTAGAGGCATCTACAAGGGGCAGCCAATCAATGATTCTCATCTTTGCTGTTTCTAACTCTCTCCCTCTTCCTTTCTCCCTGAAATCAATAAAAAAAAATTTTTTTAAAGAATTTTTTCATATGAACATGGGCTCATTGTTCAGGTGTTTCCCCATTTTTTTTTAAATATATTTTATTGATTTTTCACAGAGAGAAAGTGAGAGGGATAGAAAGAAACATCGATCAGCCGCCTCCTGCACACCCCACACTGGAGATGTGCCCGCAAGCAAGGTACATGCCCCTGACAGTAATCGAACCCTGGACCTTGCAGTCCGCAGGCCAACGCTCTATCCACTGAGCCAAACCGGTCGCGGCTGTTTCCCCATTTTTATATTAGGTTGTTTGTCTTTTTTTATCTATTTGTATTAATTATATAGTGTGCTACAGATGTTATTTACCACTCTGTGGCTTGCCTTTTCACTCTCTTAATAATGTCCTTTGATGAAAGAAATAATTTTAAACCTTTATTGTTGAAAATAACACATATGTTCCCTATTTTCCCCCATTGGCTCCCTTCAGCCTACTCTTGTCCCCATCCCAGGCCTTCACCACCCTATTGTTTGTGTCCATGGCTGATACATATATGCATACAAGGTCTTTGGTTGATTATCTCCCACCCATCTTCCCCCACCTTCCCTCCAAGAAAAAAAGAATTTTTTAATTGAGTCACATTTACCACTCTTTTCCTTTATGGTTAGTGATGTCTGTATCTTGTTTAAGAGATATTTTCCTACCCTAAGGGCATATGTCTTCTAAAATTTTATTGTTTTGCTTTTCACATTTAGTTCTAAGCAGACCTGAAGTTAATTTTTTTATGTATGAAGAAAGTGAGACATCTGTAGTCCTCACATCCCTCCACCTCCTTCCAATGTGGAAATTTAAACCACCATTTATTGACAAGCAGACCTCTCCCCTTTCCCCTGCAGTGCTATTTTGATAATAAACAAAGTAGTCTTATTGTGTGGATTTGTTTCTGACCTTACTATTATGTTCAATTCCTGGTCAGGGCACATGCCTGAGTTGTGGACTCAATCCCCGGAGTGAATATTTCTCTCTTTTCTACGTCCAGCGTGACTAGAGAGCACTCCAGTTCCTGAATAGGGGCTGCTGGGGATTGAAAAAAATGAAAGAAAGAGACAGAGATGGAAGGAAAAAGCTGGGGCTGGGTGGGACCACTTCCTCTGATGAAGAGACAGGGACCCAGAGCCAATATAGCATGTTTATTTTATACCGCAAAAACCAGGAAGTTTTACTAAAGGTCAAGACAAGGAGATTATTCACATTCTTGGGTGAGTCAAATTCATTCCTTGTGCTTGGCTGGATTTAAAAAACAAAGCCCACCCCCTGGCACCTGGGCTGAAGGTCAAGCTGACGACTCTCCTCTCTCTGGCAAAGTGTGTTTTCAGGATATGGCACTGCCAATGCCACTGGATTCAGCTGAAAATAAATAAATGCCCATGTGCCTTCTCAGGTGCTCTCTGCACTCTAATAGGGGGCATGCAAGGAGATAGTCAATGGATGATATTCTTCATTGATGTTTCTATCTCTCCATTCCTCTCTGAAAAAAAAAAAATATATATATATATATGTATACGTGTGTGTGTGTGTGTGTGTGTGTTGACTTGACCCATTGTTGCTGACTGAAAATGAAGGGAAAAGATCATAATCCAAGGATTGTAGGCAAGCTCTAAAGCTGAGAATGCCTCGTCTCTGATAACTAGCAAACATTCAGAAAACTCAGACAACTACATGGAACTGAATTCTGTCAGCAACCTGTAGGAAACCACCTATTGTCTTCACTAGTGGAGAGATGTGGACAAGGAGCCCAGAATACTGGTGACCCTTGAGCCCTGGCAAAGGTCAGAGCTATGCACCCACTGTTTAGTCCAGACATTGGTAGCTGAAGCAACTTCCTCATCAGACAGTCATGTAAATCTTTACTGATGAGATAGTCTTCCTGTAGCTGGAAATTGCCTGCCTAAGGGCTATCCCAAATTGAATAAGAGGATGGCAAGGCCTGAGCCCAACCAGAGTCCTTCCTCTTGATTTGGGCTCCAGCCTGGTCTCACAATATTTCCAAATTATTATTTATTATCTCATCTCTTCCATTTGCGTGCGATCCCTCTTCCAGAGCCCAAACCCTGAACCACACAGGATGTGGGACTTTCTCAGCAACCTAAACAACCTAGAAACAGATTCTCCCTTGGAGTCTCCAGAAAAGTACATAGATAGCCTGCTGGTTCCTTGATTTCAGACTTGTGAAATCAAGGAATCACCCTTTTGTCTATGCCCATGGGTTATGCACATATGCATACAAGGTCTTTGAGCAGAGAACCAGCTGTGCCAAATTGCCTGGATTTCTGATCCACAGAACAGAGAGAGAATAAATAAGTGCTGTTTTAAGTTATGGCAATGT
This sequence comes from Lasiurus cinereus, assembly GCA_011751065.1. Classification (NCBI taxonomy): domain Eukaryota; kingdom Metazoa; phylum Chordata; class Mammalia; order Chiroptera; family Vespertilionidae; genus Lasiurus; species Lasiurus cinereus. Next base: position 12,124,798 of record JAAGEH010000393.1, on the reverse strand, counting down.
GTTATGGCAGAAAAGAAAACTAATACATACTTTTCATACACACCTTTCTTATTAAGCAAAAATACATTTGGTGGCTCATCAATAAGCCTTTAAGTACAATGATACCAGGAAAGTCATACTACTCAAATCCTGTAGCTGAGATTGTTTTTTAGAATTCAGACTAAAAATGCACATACACTGAAAGGCCAGATTATTATGATCGCTGAACACATAATAATCTGGCCTGTAATATACATACACATTACAGGCCTGGTGCATGAATTCATGCATGGATGGGGTCCAGCCAGACTGGCCAGGGCGAGGGGACATGGGTAGTTGGCCAGCCTGCCTACTGGTTGAACTCCTGGTCAAGGAGACAATTTGCATATTAGCTTTTTATTATATAGGATATACACTGAGTGGCCAGATTATTATGTGTTCAGAGATCATAATAATCTGGCCACTCAGTGTATATTGCTCTGACCAAGTGGCTCAGTTGATCAGAGCATCATCCTGTACACCAAAATGTTGCAGGTTTGACTCCTGGTTCAGGCATATACAGGAGGCAACTGATCGGTATTTCTCTCTTCCTCCTCTCTCTCTCAAAGTCAATAAAAACATATCCTCAGGAAAGGATTAAAGAAAATTCACATATATCTAAGTGAGGTGGCATTTAAAACTATTCTCAGCTACCTCCAGAAGGTAGGTTGAGTAGACAAGACAAGAGAGTATGTGGGAGAAGAGGAACAAATCAGGGAAAAGACAGCACAAAGTCAAGAGCTCAAAGTGCAGCAGAATGAGCAGTGTGGCTCCTCAACCTCTCTGCTTGCCCACTTCAATATAAACTCATCCATCACACTTTCCCAAAGCAAATGTGTGCTAGATTTGGTTTGTAGATTCCAATAAAAAAATAAGTAGGAAATAAAGTCTAGACTTCTGTGAAATAACTTTAAAAATATCAATGTATTATATATACATATTTTTTTTCTTTTATTTCAGAGAGGAAGGGGGAGAGAGAGAATCATTGATTGACTGCCTACTGCAAACTGCCCACTGGGGATCAAGCTCGAAACCTGAGCATAAGCCCTTGACTGGAATTGAACCCAGGACCCTTCAGTGTGCAGGCCAACTCTCTATCCACTGAGCCAAACCAGCTAGGGCTATCAATGTATTTTGATACATTTGTCCAGTCTAACATTGAAGATTCCTATTATCATAAATAGTGCACAATTCCAAAGATAATTTATATCTGAAAGGCATGATTTAAAATTAGGACACAAGGTATTCTGTCATGTGCATAATTCCATGTAAAATCAATCTAATTTTGGGGGGAAAAAAGAACATTTCCTTCTTACAATGGAAAAAGAACAACTATATATATATATATATATATATAAAAAGTTAAAATACATTATTGGATTGGTGCCCAGTAATTCCAAAAGATGGCATTCTAATGCTACCTAAAAAATGATACACATGACTAATCAAGTAGCTGGTAAAACTTGAATCTTCTCTTGTATGCTTGCTTGTAAAGCTTACACATAAAATAAGAAAGATGTAGCTTTATCTAAGTCATACTAAGATTTATTGTTAATAAAAGTCATAAGAGTACATTGTGTAAAAACAAAGCATAAAATATGGAAGACAAATTTTTCTGCCCTAAGGAGTTTAGTAAAACATGTGTAGGCAATAGCTAACACGAAAGGAAAAAAAAAATTAAGACATGGTGATTTACAAAGTGATCACCAATGGAAGACTGGGTGTTAAAAAAAGTCCTATAAAAAGAAAGAATTGAAAAATGCCAAGGATTTAGATAGAAGGAGACTGTGAAAGCTCAAAGAATAAAAAAGAGATGAGAGAAGTGAATAAGAAATTAGGACAGAGGAAGATGAAAGGTAAATGAAAATGCTTGGTGCTGTGAGATACAAACCAATAGATGAGAAAGAAAGTAGGATTGATTTGCTTGACAAACCTCTGAAATTAGATGACTGGAAATTCTAACTGTGCAATTAATTTCTTTTATAAGATCTAGTTTTCCAAACAATAGGCATTAAACCAAATCTCTTGTTCAAGCCATATTATTCTATCTATAACATATGTATACAAATTCCATACAAATCTATATGCAGGTGAATTGTGAACAACTTTGAAAAGTTAAGGATATTTTTAGCTATAGTGTAATAGGAACTTCACTTTAGAAGATATAGTCAAAAACACTAGTTTTCTTTATATATGCATATGTTCTAGAAAAGTCCCAATGCTAAAGCAGTACTGAATCAGACTCAATATTTTCCTACAAGATAAAAGACCAACTTCCTGTGCAGTGCAAACAGAGGCCAAACCATCTCCAGGCACTACCTTTTGTGGACACCGAGGCTATAAAGACTTCTCTTTATTCCCCAGATATATTATACTCGGAGAATTATCAGTTTTTAAAAAAAAGGTTATTGCTCAGCCCAGTGTGGCTGGCTCAGTGGTAGAGCTTCAGCCCAAGCACCAAAGGGTCTCAGGTTCAAGTCCCAATCAAGGGCATGTACCTAGGTTGCAGACCAGGACGAGTTCAGGAGGTAACCAATTAATGTTGTTTCTCTCTTCCTCCCACCCTCCCTCCCTTCCACTCTCTCTAAAAATCAATGGACATATCCATGAACACAGACCTGGACATGGGGCAAGGGAGAGATGTGGGCAGGGAGGGAAAAAGGAGGAAGAAAAGAAAAAGGGTTCATCTGTAATCTTAACAATAAAAATAATCAATGGAAAAAGTATCCTCAGGTGTGGATTAACAAAACAAAACAAAAATGTGAATTGCTTTTTCTGCATCCATTGAAATCATCACATGATTTTTTTCATTACTGAGTAGATATGATGATTGATATTGATTTTCAAATCTTAAATCCTGTACAAGAATGTAACCATAATATAACAGCTCTCACTAAGTTCTGTGCATCCTTCTAGTGAATGACCAAACCTGAAATGTGGTTTTGAGAAGCCCTCTGAACTTGTAGTTGGTGTCAGAAACCTTAGGTGGAGTTGGCAGTCCAGAGAGCTGTACCTCAAACTTAACAGTTTACCTAATTCTAGGTAGCATGTAATCCATCTATTTAGACTCAAAACACAAATTTCATCTCTTTCTAAAGGTGATGGTTTCAATGTTAGTTCAGAGTTTTTTGTTTTGTTTTGATTGGTTGGTTGAATGATTTGCTAGGCAGTTTTGTATTTGTCTTATGTTCCATTTAAAGGTTAGTCTGAGTTTTGAGATTTGTAGTTCCAATCTCAGAGCCTTTTCTATGTAACTCTGTGTCTCCCATTGTGATAAAATAAAAATACATATTTGGTCTTTATCCCTAGGTCCTGGCACAGAACTCCTAAAATCCTTACAATCTTTTATATAAAAATTCATTTGGAATGCTACGAGATGGCTGATGCCTGAGGGTTTCCTAGATAGTTTCAGGATAGGATTTAACACTAGAAAAACCAAACCTTGATTAGAAGCTTAGAACTTTTCTTTCCTTTTTTTTTTAATTTAACAAATCTTTATTGTTCAGACTATTATAATTGTTCCTCTTTTTTTTCCCCCATAGCTGCCCTCCACCCAGCTCCCACCCATCCCTCTGCCCTTACCACCCTCCTTCCCACCCCTCACCCTCCGCCATTGTCCTCATCCATAGGTGTATGATTTTTGTCCAGTCTCTCCCTGCACCTCCCTCATCCCTTTCCCCCTGAGAATTGTCAGTCCACTCCCTTTCTATGCCCCTAATTCTATTATATTCACCAGTTTATTCTGTTCATCAGATTTTTAATTCACTTGATTTTTAGTTTCATTTATTGATAGATATGTATTTGTTGTTCATAATTTTTATCTTTACCTTTTTCTTCTTCTTCCTAGAAGCTTAGAACTTTTCAACTCTATCCCCCAAACTCCAGGAAGGAGAGAGAGGAGTATGATTACCAATGGTTCAGGCCAGGCCTCTGTAAGCCATAAATAGGATTTATCTGAGTTTTAGCTTGCCCCATCTCTGCCAGGGGCCCACCCTCAGCTTAAGAACATAAGCAGAAAACTCTCTAGGTTTATTCTTTTCTCTGCCTGCTTTTCTTAACTTATCCAAGTCCTCAGATAGTTGTTTTTTGTATTTTGTTTTGAGTTTTCAGTTGTAATTAGCAGAGAGAGAGACTTCAATGGGCTTATTCCATCTAGGCCACATCAGAAGTTCAACCTGCATACTTTCTAATTGCCTCTTTGTATGACAATGATTTTGTAATGTCATTTTCTATAAAGAATGGAAAGATAATTCAGTCTTTTTGTTGATTTAAAAATGCATTATTTACAGGTTAGGAAAATATTTCAGCTTTGTATTAATATTATGTAAGTTTTTAGAAGGGCTGTCAAATATAGGAAAAGTACTATCAGGTTAGATTTTTTTCACATATGTGCTATCACTGTAGATGTCAGGGGTTTTCAAATTTCCTTATGCAATAATTAATCTGAAATGTTATTTAAACAATGAGAGTATTACCCATCTGTGATGTCCTTGTTGAAATGGCATATTCTATTACTTTTTTCAAACAAATTATTTTATGTCAAATCAACCAGTACTTTGAGTCCTTTTTCAATGTGTTTATTTATATGGCCCCTCCTCTCATTAAGTGGATTAGCAAACAATCCAAGAGCCTATTCATTACTTTCTATTTGAAATTATGTCTTCTAGTGAATTCCTGCTTTTGGTGATGATTTGAAATCATTTTAGTTAAAATTTTTCTTGATATCAAAATATTTTCTATTGATTTAAGTACTTATCTTTTTCACTTTTGTGTCATATTCCATTAATTTTTATCTGAATTTTTTCTTAGTTCTTTACAAATAAATTTAAACATGACAAACAATTATCCACTTCATATAATTCAAACAATGTGATTGCAGTTTCTTAAGTGTCTTATAGAAATGTTTCAAAGTATCTTTCTGAATTGTAGTTAAAACATTGTATTTGATTTTTATCATCTCTTTGAATAAGCTTTTTGCTTTTTTGTGTTGCAGTTTTTCTTCCAAACTTTGAAAAATACTTTTTAGAGTCCATAAACTGTCCTTGACCCATGTTGCAAGACTTCAACAACTTATAATAGACAACGCATTATATTACACTTAGACTTTTTTTAAATCCAAGTTAATATATGTATGTAAAATACTCCATTTATGAGAGGAACCTAAAAGGAAAATAACTGTCGTAAAATGCCAACGTGGTTAACAACTGTGGAGGCAGCTTTTTCTCTTACCAGATTAAAGAAATGAGCTGCACATGGTGTACATCCTGCACACTTATTAATATCTTTAAAGAGTGCTAGGAGCCCTTTTCCTCACCTTTCATAGCAGCCATGTTGTTGGACAACACTCCATGAATGTTTTCAACCACAGGTTACTATTGTCCAAAAGTTATTCCACATTGTTGAATAAAGCCACAGGCTGGTTTCAGTCAGTGAAAAAGTTTAAAACTATACAGTTTTCAGTCACAGCAGTAGAGCACAATAATGGCCATCTAATCAGTGTTGGATACATCCGGCATAGAATCTACAATAATGAAGCAATATTTGGTGTCTGGTTTATTTATTTGTTAACCCCTTTGTTATTTGTAAGTCTTCTGGTTTTCCGGTTCATTAACTGTTACTCTTTTTTTTTTTATTTTGTGTATTTTTCCAAGTTCTCATGCAAAAATTAGTTAAATATAACAATCATTTATAGGATTAAATTTGGTTTTTGAATCAGGATTGTTATTTTCATCATGACCTCTGAAGATTCCCTTAAAAATGCAATAACCTCAACTACTCTCTTGAGCACTTCAAAATAATATGGGATGTTCTTTTTTAGCTGTTTATTTGTGTGTAATCTTAAGAAAAAAGGTAGGTAGTTTTCTTGTGCTCATAGAATAGTCACAGCTTTTTCAATATATTCATTAAGTCTGAAAAACTACACAGTAGAAGTTATGTTTGTCTTATTGGAAATAATTTACAAACAATATTTATGACCTCCTTTTTTATTGCCTTGAACTAGACTAGCTAGAATCTAAGAATATGACTATTTAAAATATTTTTTAATCTTTTTGAGAAATATCTCTCTTGCCCACTTCATATTCTGTTGATTCTATATAAATATTATTGGAATCACAAGTTTGAAGGAAAAAAGTCTTTAATTAAAGTATTAAATGACATTATTACTTTTTGTAACAGACCTTAATGAAACCATAGTCCATATTAAAGTCAAGGAAGTCATCAACATGAAGCTGCTGCCAACTTTTGTTGACTATACACATTGTATTTTGTTTTGCTATTTTCCATTTCTTCTGCTTTTTCATTTCTTCTTTAGGAGTATCCTGATTCTTAAAAATCTTTATCTTTTCTATTAACCATCTGTATTTTTCTTGACCCTCATGAATGCTTTCTTTTCTCTATGATTTTGACACTGGCAGTTCATACTTTAATGTAAGGTAGTTTTTGAAGCTTTTGTGAGTCTTCAGTTTAAATTTTTGGCTTCCAAAAGGATACTTTCTTTCCACTGTATTTGAATGTTAAAATGATCAATAAGCCTAATTTTTTTTAATTCTGAAGTTAAAGCATGCAAAGGAGCAATTCAAATGCATTTTTTAAAATTTGAATTTATATTATGAGCTGGAAAATTGTGTAACTAAACTATTCTGATTGTATACATTGGTTTATTGTTGAATATATACAGGAGTTTTGTCACTGGAATACTTGACTGTACTGAGTTAGTGACAACTTTGTATGCCAAGTCCCCTGAACCACCAAATTTTGTCAGGATAAGATGAATCAGTTAGCCTAAGATACTTTTTAATACATTGAGATGCAGAAAAATTCACAGAATGTTCATTGTTTTACTGTTGCTATAGGAATAAGCCCTACAAACACCAGAATTCTGATAAATGCTATTTTGCGCAATTCCCACCAAAAAAAACAAATATGTGAGTCAAATATAATTGCATACACTGCATTATCAAGTACATTCCTGATAAGAAATAACTTTTAATTTCACTAGATATTAGTGGGAACTCAATCCTTCATTTACATTTTACTCATCTGATTGAATGAATTTTCCACAGACTAGCTTCCAGCTCCATACATTGCAAATCTTGTTTCTGCTCCACTAATAAACAATTTTCACTATCTAGGTACCACTCATTTTTGTAATAATCTCTGGCCTTGTACCTTTATACCATTGTGCCAAGTGAATTGGCAGAATGGACAATTGGAATATTCCTAGAAGTTATCATACCTGGAGAGAGCTAGCAATCACCACAGGAGGGGCTGTAAACCATGTAAATATATCCCACGAAACGCCAAATAGCCTATCTCCAAATCAACTGCTCCTAAGCTCGATCCTAAAAATGCTGGATCAATTGCAAAGCCACCTAATGCAAGGGGAAGTATGATGGAGGGAAAGCCAAAAGAGAAAGACATAGCAATCTTCTCTGATTGGGATTAAATTATTTTACTAGGGCAAATTTTGCAAAAATATATGACCCTGTGAACACGTTAGAATCCCTGTGAAGAAGTTTGTAACAGGTTCTTCCCAGGAATCGTGACACATAGACCTCCATAGCTTCATGGTAAATCTGTCTCTGGACATTATTTCCAGGTTTTATCCACAATTCCCCACACTGCCAGGAATGCCATATCCCTTTTTCTGCTCCTAGAAACCCCTACTCTTCTTTCGGGACTTGATTCGAATATCAATAGTTCCCTGAGAAAGAACTTAGTGTATTGAAAAGAATTTGGGCTTTAACAAAACAGATCTAAGTTTTAATGATGGCTGAGTCATATGCCATTTGTGTGTCAAGCAAATTACTAACTTCTTTGAATCTTTATTTCTTCATAATATATGGATATATATATACATATACACACACACATATACACCTATACTTTGCTAACGTGAGAATTTTTTAGAATTTAGCATTTCACCAATTCTATTTTTCCTAATTTTAATATCTCTCCATAGACTATTAAGAACATTGAGAAAATGGTCCTTGAGAGGCTTTATTTATTTCTCTACTTTTTATATTTTACTATGTGGGTGATCAACAGAATTGGAACTAGGATGAAATGAGCGAGGTATTTGCCTCAAGTCTGAAATATAGGAGGGGTTATCAAAAAACTCAACAATCAATATAAATAGTATTTAATTCAATATTATTCAAAAACCAAAATGAACAAAATATCAAAATTTTATAAATGACAGGATCAGCTTTATTAATGTTTTTCTTTTGCTCTAAGATCTAAGATGGCTCACTGTAGTAGTGGTGTTCAAAACAATAAAAAAATTTGTAATATTTCTCTTTATATTTATTAACAAATTTGAATTATTCTCTTTATATTCCATTGTTTTGACAGATGTCATCTTTCAATAACTCCAAAAGTAATTTTTCTAGCATTAAAACTTAACCATCCACAACAGATAAATATGAGCAAATTATCTTGGTTTTATCTTACAAACATTATTTGTACTATTAAAAAGTGCTTGTTGTTTGGGGAATCTTTTAATAATTTCTTTTAGAGATAACTTCACTCTAGAATGATCTGTTCCATGTTTTCTTCCACTGAAGTTATTTAAATTTCACTCTCCACCTTTTGCAAAATGACTCATTTCAGAGAACTTCAGAGACCTTATGCTTCCCTGTAGTAACTACCTATATATCAGTAAGCTGTTGTTATTTTCCATCTATGTTATTTAGATAAACATATTTATGGCCATTTCTCTGAGATAATGGAGATATTCTACTTGAGATGTGCTCTGAATGTGTAGTCTTACACACTGTTGGTGGAAGCACTTGTTTAAGTTCAAATTGGTACTTGTTTAAGGCCAATTTTTTAAAAATACCAAATTTTAAATATGCATGACATATTACCTTAATAACTAAAAATGATCATTTAAAAAAGAAGTTTATTGTTTTTTTCCACTCTATCCTTCTAGGTGAAAGAGTATAGCTTCAAGGACCTTATACTTTAAGGATGAAGGAGAAAATAATGAAAACCTGTGACTTTTACAAAGGATGTTGTTTTTAAATTGCTTTGAGGTTGTGTTTTCATATTGTAAATATTAATAACCCACTCAGAAAGTGTGGCAGAGTCTTAAAAATCTTGGAATTGCCTATAATTTTATAGTAAATGTAAGTATAATATCCCTAAAACTAAAAATAAATGAGTGCTTATACTTATTCCTAATATTTCTATTTTTAATTATTTTGATGGGGTTTTTTTTTTTTGAATGGGTAATACCTACATATGACACAAAGTGTAAAAAAGGGCCTACAGTGAAAATTAAGTTCTTCTCCCACCCTGTCCTCAGGACTTATGGTTCCAATGCCTATAGGCAGCCACTGTTGCCAGTTCTTGGGTAGCTTTTCAGATACATTGTGTAAATATGTAACTCTCTCTTTAAATTTTTGTTAATTTTTATTTTTCACAAAGAGTAGTTCACTCTATACACTATTCTGTATATATCTTGAGAATTAATTCTCAGTCTTTTTAGTGGTTGCATTACATTCAATTGAAAGAATGTAGCATTCTTCCTCTAGTCTTCTACTAATGAACATTCAAGTTGTGTCTGATCTTTTACAATTACAAATAAGGCCCTGATGGGTTTGGCTCAGTGGATAGAGCGTCAGCCTGTGGACTGAGTCCCAATTCCAGTCAAGGGCATGTACCTTGGTTGCGGGGAAAACCCCAGTAGGGGATGTACAGGAGTCAGCTGATGGATATTTCTCTCTCATCGATGTTTCTAACTCTCTATCCCTCTCTCTTCCTCTCTGTAACAAAAATCAACAAAATATATTTTAAAAAATTACAAACAAGGCAGCTATCTATAACCTTATACATGTACCATTTCTTTATGTGTCGATATATAACTATAAGAAAAGATTTCCACAAGTGGAAATGCTGGGTTAAAGAATATATGCAATTATAATTTCAATAGATATTGTCAAATTTCCCTCTATAGAAGCTGTGCTAAATACCAGTCCCCTCAGTAATGTACTCCTTTTCTAATCCTGGACAACACAGAATAATCACATTTAAAAGTTTTTTTTGACAGTGTAATAAGCTTTTAAAAATAATATCTCATTATAGTTTGTATTTTTTCAATTATAAGGGAAGTTGAACATGATTTTATTCAAGAGCAACACTTACTTTCAAGATTAATTACATAAAGAGTGGTCAATACTTTCATAGATAGATGATAGATAGATAGATAGATAGATAGATAGATAGATAGATAGAATATAAAAGCAGAGTTTTCCACCTTTTTTGGAAGAATTCCATCTTTGGACTTGTAACAAATGAATAAAGTTTCACTAGTATTATCTATTAGTATAGTTAGAAATCTCCTCAATATATAAATCCCCAATTGTAATTGTTTCACAATTCCATGCCAAAATGCAAAATACATATATCAATAAAAAAGTTTTTCTTCAAAACTAAAGCTGTGATGTTATTTAGTAATAAAAAACCAAATTTCTAAGACTTAGAAAATCTCTTCTAAATTTCACTTCTAAAAAGTGAAATTTTGTCTTTAATCAAATAAGCACAATATTGCTGTTCTATATGACCATTGATGAGTAATTTAACCATGATATAAATTTTAATGCAGTATCCATAAATAGCATTTTTACATTGTCGCTAGATTTACAATACTAATGTAAATAAATATCATAAATGAATGTCAAAGGTATTGTTTCTCTATGTTCTATCATTTCACTGTTGACAATAAATCATTATATTTCCATTATTACTATCAAAGTTAAATTTTACTAAATAAAACCTAGCACTTGAAATGTATAAAAAAAAATCTCGACTTTTCCAGTTAGTTTGGATTGACCATAAGGAAATAACTTAGTATCTTAGAGTTCTAAGTACAAAATATACTCCTTAATATTATTAATTTGAGAAATTAATCTTTCTATTCCTACATCCCACTCTACACCATCAGCCTCACCCAGAGAAATAACTCAAGTTACAGATAAGAGATGCCAATTAATCAGTTCTGCTGGTCACTGGAGTGAAAGATGCCGCTGCCAGGTTCCCTGTTACCCTGTATAGGAGCATAGACTCCTGAAATTGAAAGGGAGCCAGCTCAAGGAATCATTTAATCCAGACCTCTCTCTTCCTGCAAGCCTCTGCCTGAAATGTCTAAGACAGATGGTTTGTCCTTAAAATTCACTAGGGACAGAGATTCTACAGTATTACTCTGGAGCCTTTCTAATGTTTAATCACTATTACTGTCAGATCAGTTTAAGCTCTTTCCTGCTAGTTTTTCCTCTGCAGACATGGAAAACAGTTGGTCAGCAACCTCTTTATAATCACCTTCCTGAGACTCAAAGGCAGTTACCAAGGTGCCCTTCAACCCCTTTTATTTTCAAAATTATATCATTTATCTTCTGTCCATTTTTAATATATCAATATTTATCTTATTAATCATTTGTATTTCTTTTCATTAAACTCTTTCCATTTGTTCTATGTCACTCCTAACAATGTTACAGCAAGTTCTTTCATTGTAATTTTAAAAATTTTAATTGTTGTAGGGCAAGGTAGGTGCACTTTCATTTATTCACTAAATAAGTACTCATTGGATATTTTGTGCCAACAAGAAAAAGATAGGCAAATTTTCTGCTTTCCTATAATACATAGTATATATAGAAGAAATCAGGAATAAACAAAAACGGATCTGTAATATAATATAATATTATGATAAAATAGGCATCTTATACTAATTAGCAAAATACTAGGTTGCTGTGCTAGAGAACCAACAATATTATTCAGTGGTTTGAAGAAAAGGTTTGTTTTTTTTACCTAACAGTCCAATGTGATTGCTCTGGATCATCAAGGAGTTCAGCTCCATGAAGTCTTTCAGGGACTCCAATCCTTCTATCATGTTTCATCGTCAAATCTTAAATTTTTGATGATGTTGTTAATCCTCACCAGAGGATATTTTTCCATTGACTTTTAGAAAGAGCAGGACGGAGAGAGAAAGACACAGAGAAAGAGACATCAAACTGAGAGAGACACATCGACTGGCTGCCTCCCACATGCATCCTGACCAGGGCCAGAGATCGAGCCTGCAACTCAGGTATGTGCCCTTGACCAGAATCAAACCAGGGCCTTACAGTCTGCAGGCCCACACTCTATCACTGAGCCAAACGACTAGGGCTCATCATCAAATCTTAGATTATTGCCATTACTTCTATAGAATAAAATGGGTCACCCTGAGTTGCAACCCATAGGGAGGAAAAAGACGGTATGGATGAAGTTATCCTAGGCCCTGAAGTGGCGCACATCTCTTACACTTAGTGCCAATGAAGAGAAGGCAGCTACAGGGCCACACCTGGCAAGAGAGGCTGCCAGGATCTGTAATATAATATAATGTTATGATAAAATAGGCACCTTATATTAATTAGCAAAAGGCTAGGTTGCTGTGCTAGAGAACCAACAATATTATTCAGTGGTTTGAAGAAGAGGTCTATATAGTCTAACCATGTGACCAGGAAGAAGAAGAAAATGAATTTTGGGGGACCAAATAGTATGTTGAATTCTGAGTCACAACTTACCTTCCAGAGTTCCCATGCAGGCAAAGGTTGAAGCTACCCTCAATAGGAGTTGGCCTGAGATTCATCCTTGCTTGGCTGTATTTTCTTTTCTGCCCTGCCTTCCGCATCCCCTTATTGGTTTTTCCCCAGGAGTTATTTTCTTATTTCACTTGCACATGAATCCTCATTTGATGGTCTGCTTCTAGGAAACCTAATCTAAGACTCAAGGTAAAAGATTAAAACTGCTGGATCATTTTTAATGGCTTCACACATAAGATCATATTCATCCATACATTAGCTCACAACTATCATCACTACTATGGGGAAAAAAACCGAATGTATATTTTTATTATTTTGCTAGGGTCACATTCATATGTGTAAATTTAGATTTCGTGCTGTAGATAGGTACAACCTATTGCAAAAGAAATTCCTCTGCATCTTATTCTATTTTATCAGATTAAGCTTCATAAAATAATCTAATTAGAATTTTGCTGATATAGTTAAGAGAATGAAGAAAATGGGTAACAAAAGTGCTCAGCAATACTGAGCTCTGGGTAACCCAACAGGAACTTCAAAATACAGGATGTCATGGAATGAAAAGTGACCTCTTTCTATTGGCCAAATATGTTGCATGCAGTTGTTTTGAACAAGGACATTGGCCACTGAACTATGAAGGAGAAGAGTGTGCAGAGGGAGGATTCCAGAAGAAGCATTTGACAAAAGATTCACTGATTTAATTTTGACTTCACTAACCGTAACCACCTATAATTCTCTTCTGTGATCCCAATTACTAAGTTAACACAGAAGTTTATGTCATGCAATATTTTTACCATAATATTGAAGTATGTAAATGTTAGACTTACTTGTGTGTTGCAGAATTACTATGTTTTATATAAATAATTGACTCGGTAAGATAAAATTTTTAAAAAATGAGTTTTTAATTTAAAGTACCATCTTTGACCAATACAAAAATCAGGAAATACAGATAATACTTAAAGTAAAATTAAGCTACATTGAGATTACTGTTCTACAAATTTTACCCTGTCAGGTCCTGCAGACGTCTTTTAGAGACCTTTGTGCCTCTGATCACAACTACAATTGTGCATTTATTTTTGTGCTTATTTGATTAATTACTGAACTGTAAATCTATGAGGGTTATTTTTTTATCATTGTTGTATCTCCAGTATCAAATACAGTTCTTTGACATTGTATATATGTATTTCATTGACCAAAAACATTACTAAATATATAAATGTGGGATAACTTATATTCATTTCAAATAATAGAATCTTTCCCATCTAAAGTACATGGCACAAGTATTATTATTTATTAATCCATAAATTATAGTAAATAGATAATACAAATAATTCTTTTTCATAAAAAATGCAAATAAATTATATCCAGTAGAATGCAATTGATTATTGCTCTATGCCAGTGATTTTTATCCAGTGTGCAGCGGCATACTGGTGTGCTACAGGAATTTTTAAAACATGCAATATCAGACTATTTACTCATGGCACTGATCTCTTTTCTCTTAGATTGTCAAATCAAAAAATGACAACAGCCAACATAACAATAGCCATTCAGTGTGACTGAATTAAAGTCATTCATTTTAATTTAATTTAATCTAATTTAATCTTTCTATTCTTATATCCCACCCTGCACCATTAGCCTCACCCAGAGAAGGTGAGGACAACTTCATGTGCTCTTCTTGCATCTAGTCTTGGACTCCTTTCTCATAATTTTTGGTGTGCCACTGAATTTTAATAATTAGTTTCGGTGTGCCATCAGATGAAAAAGAATGGAAATCGCTGCTCTATGCATAGATCAGTTTTGCATTTATTTGCAAATGTATTTTAACTTTTCATATTCCCCAAATGCATGCAGTTCTTTAGCTTCTCCTTAATTTGCTTACAAGAACACTCCACTGGTTCCCTCGTTATTTAACGCATTAAATAAAATATTTTATGTGTGTTCATTTATATTCACATAAGTCATTTTACCTTCTTCTAGAAAATATTATTTAACCTTAATAATAATTTGAAAATATTTTAAATAATGTTAATAGTTTATCTATGTACACAAAAACATATTGAGAATGAAAAAACAAGTTTCTCTTTGCTATACCTGAGCATAATAAACAAATGCAGAAACTGAGTATCTTCATAACACTTTTTAAAAGAATTTTACTAGTCAAACAACAGAGATTTATAAAAGAACTATTCATACATGTTTTGCCTTCTATCTTTATTACTGATTCATGTAACCACAAAGGACTAGCACTGCACTGTATCAGTGGGGCCTGCTCCAGCTTCCTGGGATTTGCCATACTAGGGAAATATTTTTATACAGATCATCCATGTGAATATTTCAAAATGTTTCTGTTTGCACTTAAATTCATTCTTTCCTTTTCTGTTTTCTTTGGTTGTTATTATTTCATTCCATTTTACGTGCTTTATAACTGAATAATTGAAAAAAGAGATAGCTCGAGCATTGGCATTTCAACTTCATACATGTTTCAAAGAGTGCAAAAGGTTGTGTTTCAGGGGGGTAATAAAATTACATATGATTTTTTTCAAACAAATGCCACGAACTGTATCTGCTAATAAGTTTTGCCCAGCTTGGAAACCAAACTCAGCCACGTAGTATGAGAATGCCAGATATACGACAATAAATATTTTTGGCATAGTTTCAAAGCTACATAATGCCAGACATAGACATGTAAAAGTAATGGCAAGAACTACAAAGATTATAAAAGAAATAAAGTCACAGTTCGTAATTCATATGATTATGTTCAATAGCAGGCTTAGACAGCTTTTCACATAATAAGATCCACATGTAAAAGCATCAGCTTATTTTACTCAAAAAAAGATAACAAATATTAAAATGGCTTTTAAAAGTAAAATTTTGTTGAGAGCTTGTAAATGTATTTTTGCAAGCTGAAGGAGAATAACTTAAATTGTTTTTTGTTTCTATTTAGATACCCAATGTTTGCTTCCCTTTTTTGTCATGCAGAAAAAAAGAAGAAAGAAAGAAAAGGCAATCTCAAAGACAGGACCATCTTTTAAATATTGTCACTATAATCTATATATTAAAACTGGAGTTCAGTAAAAACACCATTCCCCTAAAGTTAAATAAATTGTGCATTGCATTTATTAAAAAAAAAAAGATGAAGGAAATGTAGTTGTCAGATATTCAAACCTTGATGTGACTACTGGGTACAGATTACAAGCTCAAAGCCAAAGTGAATAAAATTGAACAAAACAATTGCATTGCATCCTCTTTTGCAAGGTGAATGTATATATATAAGACTTGTTTTTAAGCACGGGTATTCTAGCAATATTTTGTGCTACTTGAAATAATTTATTTTACACCCAGAGAAATCAAGCTAAACTGAGTTTGTGATGGGTTTGATTTCCAGAGATAAAAGAAGCACACTTTTGTGTTTTCCTTCTGTTTAATTTATGGATGAGAAGTGGTTAGCCATCAGGGTGGGCTAATGAAAAGCAAGACTAAGGGGAAATGCTAGTGAAAGAAGGATGGAAGAAACTGTAGAATCTGAGATAAACTGTCAGTCCCTTAGGCAAGATAAGCCAGAACACCACAGTGCCAAGAACAACTAGCTCGGATTTCAGGTCTCAGTGACCAGCAATCCTGTGAATTGAGGTTCATTTTTTAAAAAGGATTTGCCAGGATAGAAAATTATAATTTAGAAGGTGGACTGAAAATAGTCACTTTCTAAGATTTTATATTAAATACAATAAAATGTGTTTGTTAATACTCTAGATCTATATTGTATTGAATTTTTTATTTTGTTGTTTAAAATATAAAAATATTTTGTTTTCAACCTACTGAAATGTATAATGTAAGATAAGTTATGTGAAATCTCTTATCTATCAACTATTATAAAAGAAAACATAATGATTTGCAAATATTTTTCTTACTCCAAGTTTTGCATGAAAATGTTAAATACCTCTCTAGTAATGCCCTGTTTGTGTTGAATACAGGTTTAATGCATTGGAGGTGATACACATTTTTACTTAGATGTGGGTGAAAATGTGTTTTTTTACAAAAGGACACTTTCAGATTGAGTTCCATGCCCATTTACACGTGGATCCCTTTAATGGATGTTGCGTCTTGATTTAGAACTTTTAGTAGGCTCGTTTACATTTTGCAAATCTCTACCTTTGAAATAAAAACGCAGTGATCCACCCATCTGTAGACAATTAAGACCAGCAGCCAAGTATAAAAGGGTGGAGAACTTTTAATGGGTGTTTATAGATTGGAAGCACCGACCCCCTTTTAAATGAAAGAGGTCTAAGAAGAAATAGTAAGTGTTAAGGATAACCATGAAATTCATTTAACCCCCCAAGCAGAAGATCTGTTATCAAAGAATTGGCAGGGCTCTATTCCTTCCAACTTAAGGTTCTTAGCTTAAGTACTTAGCAAAAGTACTTAGAAAAGAAATACCTTATTTAGAAGTGTTTTGATTATAATTTTTAGCTGCTTTAAGGTCAAAACACAAGCCCACAGGAAGACCAACAGTAAGGTATGTGATATAAAAACAAATATTTCCATAAAATCTTTGCCCTAGCAAAAAGAGAAATTCTTAGTAGGTTTAAGGTGGGAATTTAGGGAATAGTATTTTTTTTACAGGAAATACTGGTTAGGCGTTTTATATAGGGGGTTCTGCATTTGTGAAGGGATAATTTGCTCTAAAATATGTGGGCAACCAGCCTAAATTCTCTAATTGAGTAGTTTGCTCATAACCCCAGGCCATTAGGTGAATGTAAACTGTTACAGGCTTAGTAAGAAAATAGTCCCATTAGGATTTTTGTATTTGTATGTGGTTGTGGGTTAGAGTAACTGTTTCCAAAATCGTGGATTAATGAAAAGCTCTTTTTTCTGAGTTTGCAAATACCAGCTTTGAAATGCTCAGTCAAATTAAGCCAAGGATTCTTTTTTTCGTTGTTGTTGTGTGTGTTTTTACAGTAAAAAAAAAAATTTTACAAGATCAAGTCTCAACTGTAAGTTCCATTGTAAGTTATCGGAGGAAAATTAGATATATTTAATTGACTGGTTGTTAATAATAAAGGAAAACAGACATATTTTCTTTGATACTGTCATTCAAATACTCTGTTCATGACAACTGCCAAGGTGCACAGAAAATGGGTATGACTTTTAGAAGATAAAGAGACATACAGAAACTCAAGAAGTACCATATACATGAATTTCACTTGGTAAACATGATGTACTTAAGCTTGTATTTCTGTGAAGGAGAAGACAACTTTATGTGCTCTTCTTGCATCTAATCTTGGACTCCTCTCTCATAACGAAGCTCTTCAGTTGAACAGTCCATTTCCTTTTCTGTTCTCTGATTCCTGTTAACTCATCACATTGTATTTCTTACTAAGTATACTTGTACATTCCAGCGTTAAGCAATGGATGGACACTAAATAGATGCATATTATTCCTTAATTCAATAACTGTAAGTGTAGAAGAAATTCAAAGGAGGAAAATATCTGACCAAACATATCAGATAAATTTAATAAAGATTAAAATTAAGATAATTCATGTGTTGTTTTTTTCATGTCTCCAGTTCTCCTTTGAAGTTGACTCTAGTACTAATAAAGTCATGGCTAGTGTTACATCAAATCTTTTAAAAATTGACTTACACAAGAACTTTTCTTAGCAATTAAATAAATAAGAAACATAAATAAATAAGTTAGAGCCCAACAACAATCTAGGTGTTTTCATAGGCTGTTTAACTTTTTACTCTGTCAGGTTTTCTGTTTTCCATCTTAAAATTTCTTATTTCAAACTATAGTAAAGCAATCCCACAAATATACATTTGCCTAAACAATTTAGTTGACTAAATAAGAATAATGTGATATGGAAGAAAATATCTTTCTTTAAAATAAATTCGGAAAGCACATAAAGCAGAATTTTTCTGAAGTGATTTGTGAGAAGTGGAGAATTAAACTTATATATAGAGAGAATATATGAAGAAAGAAGGACTGTAAAGAGGACCTCGCTCTACTGTGAAGTAGACAATTGTTTTATTAAAACAACTGAAAGAATCTATAAAGATTTCCAGAACAGTCCAAAATCTTTGAATCGCTTTCTAGAAAACTTTCTAAAAGACATAACAGATAGAATGTGTTTATTCTCTGCTTTGGATTGAGCTTGAAACTAGAACTCTTGAATAATAAATTTGGTCAAGAGATGAGATTTGGCTAAAAGAATTAGTGATAATGGGAATACAAATTGACTGTGGTAATAATGAAATGGAGAATTCATCTTCAAAATTCTTTCCTTAATTTCTCATTTTCAAAAATAATAAATAATACTATAGAGAAAAAAGGGAGGGATTTATCAGATTCTTTCACATACCACCTTACCTATATTTTAAATACCAGCATACATATGAATTGTGTTTAGAACAGAATGAAAATGGAGAACAAGCCCACATGGAGTGACCAAAAGAGACAGGAAATGCTACTGACAGCTGAGACCTCACAGAGGAAAAGAAAACTCCATAAATACAAACATAAAACTAGGAAGCATCTGCATGTAAATATGATTTGAGAGAATCCTAGATGATTTCTCAGATATATGTAGCATTTTAAGTGAATAAATATCCCATCTCTCCTAGTTCCACCTGGTACATACAATGCCTTTGCCATTGTTTTAGAGAAATAAGAAAAAAAAATGAAAGCCTATTATGACACAATATCCATTTTATGAGAAAGAAAATATTTGCTCTAATATTATGTCTAAATATTTGCTCTTTCAAATGTACTAAAATTTGGTTTTAAATGGGTTCCTGGTAGTTAACTGTAGAAGCCAAGTAAGGAGATTTCATCATAACATTCTCTCTTTTGCATATGCTTGAAAATTTTCCATAATAAACATTTTTTAAAAATGAAAAAGTGGATTCCTTAAGATTTGGCAAGTAGATAAATTGGCATTTGCCAAGTTCATCTTTGTAATCAAAACCTGGAAAATACTGTGGAATTTCTTCTCTAGGAAAAGATTTGTTGGGAAAAGAGATAGCGTGTTGGGTGTCTATTCTGTCAAATGACAATGTAACAAGAAAGTGGGATGAGGCAGGAAGGGAAGTCAGAAGGGAGGGACAAGCAGCTGTTTTAAGCTTGGTGGCTATTTTAATATTACAAGACTTTGTTCTTCTGATGCTTCACCACCTCATTAACCTCTGTGTCATTTTGAAGTATTTTGCCATGCTCTGATGATTCGAGACTTGCTCACTAACAACACAACAAGTAGAGTCGTGGTGAATTAATTTTCAATTAGTTCTCATTAATGAACTTCATTGTTATGGGTCTAATTGCTGTCCTAACTTCAGAAAATTTAGCAAGCACTTTGATGGGGTAGCGGGGAGAGCAGCTATAAGAGTTGGGAATATCGTGAGCCCTTTTCAGAAGAACTTACTTCAACCATTGTCCAAAACAAAACAAAAATTATGTATGAATTATAAATCAAACACATCCAGTAGAACCCATGCTTCTTTTCTGGGGTCTTCAGAGGTAAGTTTTATTTCTAGCTGTACCTGGTGTTTATCTTGTCCCCCAAAAACAGGCTCAAGAATGGAAAAGATTAGATTTAACAAGAAAAGGGCCCTGGGCAAGGCATTTTCTCCTCCTATGCCTTCAAAAAGATTTAGTCCAGATCGTCTAGATCCAACGAATACGAGTCTATAATACTTGGAAAATAATCCCAAATGAATCTAATACAGAAAGACAAACTGCATAGTAAAATCAATGTTCTTGGGTTGCTTAATGAAGGACCAAGAGCCTGAGTAACATGCCCACAAACCAAAACCTCTAGCAGTTTCTCAGGAAGAGTGTGATGTTCTTATGCCAAGACAAGAAGATTTCTATGCTCCTTCCATTTCCATTTTTAAAAACCTGTGACTGAGATGGGTGAGATGCCTTCGTCTTCATAAAATTTAATGAACATTTTTTGTCTTTATGATTTTTTTTTCATGAAAAACTGAGTTTGTTGATAAATTAATCCTTTGGTGTTTGCTCTTGAGGAGACACACATTTTAACATACACTATGATTTTAGAATTAGAAAAAAGGTATTTAATAAACAAAGAGCATTTCTTAGTTTATGGTGTGAATTCTTCCTTTCACACAGAAATGTTAATTTCAGTGTTTTTTTGCTAGGTATTTACTGAGTACCGATTTATTCATAACATGAAACTTTTAGGATCATGTCTTTAAAAAATTAAAATAAAACTAGAATATGGGAGATCCTGTTCTGATGAAACTATAAAGTAGTTGAGATAACAAAAGAGAGATGCATGAAACTGTAGAATAGTGACAAAGCAACAGATAAGTAAGTACAAAATAATGCAGTAGAAGTCCTAAGGGGATGTTTCGGGCACGTAAAACAGAGTCAGTTGTGATGGGCAAACCTTTGCTGGTGATTTATTGGCTTTATTTACTTCCTTCATCAGAAGCAGTTTCACTGCATTGCTGATCATTTTCTTTTGAAAACAAACTCAGATTTAAACTCTTTAAATGAGTGGTATTTTATAGACAGAAGAATTTCCTGGCATTCAGCTCTCTGACACAGAAAGGTGTAAGAATAACATTGGGGATTTTCTATGGTGATGTAAAGACAATGACTTCCTTGTAAATCAGCAAGAAACTGGAAATGTGAAACACTTTATTATGTCAGTCACTTTTAAAGATCTGGAATGAAACTATGCAGATTATATGTAATCTATAAAAATATCAAAAGAACGATAAATAATAAAACTGTACATTTTTAATGAACAGGAACAAGACTCAGAAGAAATAGGTGGCCCATTAGTTAAGTCAGTGAATTAAGAAACTTTGTCAAGACATTTAGAGATAATTAATCTTTAATAAATGTATGTGTTTTTAACCAAATATTGTCTAAATGGTTACAAACTTAAGATCTGGAGTCTGGGACGGCATAGAAGAAAGCTCAGGTTTTAGAAATAGATAGACTTGAATTAATCCCACTTCTAACATTCATGAACAGGTTCTTGAACAAGTTTCTTCTCTGAGTCTCAGTTTCATTATTGGTAAAGTACAAAAACAATAATGCCACCATTATAAAGTTTTTGGAGAGGACTAAATGGTAAGCACTCAATAAAAAGGAACTATTGCTATGATATGTACTCAGCTGAACATTTGGAAGTAAGCAAGACTCTCTAGGAGGATGAGGAAAGTTATCTTGCAATGTCATCTCATTAGTGAAATCAATAAAATATTGTTATTAAAAACCACCAGGAAACTTGGAGACATAACCAAGTAAGAATTATGTCACTGCCAAAACTTAGGCTGCCTGGTGGCCAGTTCAAAAAAGTTGATGTCGGTTTTCAAATTTCAACCTATGGTATAAAAATCAAGCATTTAATATTATTTCACCTCTATAATTACACTGACATACCAGATGATTGGATTCTACCTTTTGTCCTAAACTACCCTGAGTGAAAAATCAGCGGTGTGGCCCAGCTGGTTGAACATAATCCCGTTTGATTCCCAGTCAGGGCACATGCCCAGATTTCCTGTTCCATCCCCAGTTGGAGTGCATGTAGAAGGCAACCATTGATGTAGATGTTTCTCTCTTCCTCTCCCTTTCTCTTTCTCTGAAATCAATAAAAACATTTGTTTAAATCAACAATAACATACATGTCCTATTTTTTTTCCCATGAATAAAACTTAAGTGTATGTATGTATGTGGTTTTATTAGGTCAGCTGGAAAAATAAACCGCCCTGCAGCCAGGCACCTGTTTTCTACATATACCAATACGTGAAATGTCAACTCCCTTAAAAGAACTACTGTGAAAGCGGTCTCTCCGCGCATTGTCCCCACTCAACATAATAATTCTTTTTCTTACCTGTCTTTGCAAAGCATTAAAGACCTTCTCAGTATCTCTTGTCTCAGTCATAATGTTCTTTTAAGATGATTTTATTACTTTAATTCTTTTTTAGACACAGTCATATCATAGTAACTGAAATTCAGATTGTATTACTTTAAAAAAATGAGAAAGAATTGAATAAAATTTTAATTCTGATCTTGCAAGATACTTTTAAAATAAGCCATTTTACCTGTGGTAACATGAATAACATGTTATTGCCCCCATTCTAGCCTAAGAAAATGTCAACTACTTTGTTTTCTTTTTTGAAAATAAAACAATAATAAATGTACATAGTTTCAAAAATTGAAGAGTTCAAAAGAATATGCTCCTCTCACTAATCTCCCAATTAAACTTGGTTCTTAAATTGAAGTCACTATTCATGCATGGACTTTATTTTCTTATTTTTTAAATTACTTTATTTTTTCACTAAATGCAATTTTACGTTGATGTACCTGACACCATGATAGATAGATAGATAGATAGATAGATAGATAGATAGACAGACTTTACTCCTATCATAATATTTGTAGTATGTATTGTTATACTTAATATTATAATATTAGTTTTAAAAAGTTCTAGAACCATTTCACTTAAGTTACTGTTTATATGAAGTCAAAAGTAGAATTAAAGCAAATAACATAAGCACCTATTTACCCAGAGCTAAATAACCTGGATTCTTTGTAGTCAGACAATGATAATTTATGTTCCTAGATAGTCCTTCTCTCTGCAAGATACAAATGCCTTCTGAAGCACAGAGCAGTCATTTGACTTAGTCTTGATGTTAAAGTCATCTTATTATATGCTATTTCCTTGAAATGTATGATCCAGAACTAAAAGTTTCATATGAGTGGCAACTTTTTTGTTACTTAGAATATTAATTATACTATTTTATTTTCCTTAGATTCTTTAAAAGAAGCTCCCTTTAAGTTTCACATGGAAATAAAAGGACCTGTGGAGAAAAGGAAAAATGATATTTACCTATACAGCATTATGAGTAAAAATTCTGTTTGTCTTCATTCTTGAGTGCATCAGTATTAATATTGTTTTAACATATACAAAGTAATTTTACCTTATTTTTCCTAATACATACAACCAAATATCTAGATGTTGTCTTCATAGATTTTGATTCTATAAACACAATTCCATTAACTTCATATAAATGTACTTCAAATGATTAAAGTTCAGCTATTTAGGTATTTTATACAAGGAAAAATACTTTCAGTAAATAGAAGTAATTGTGCTCATAAGTAGGTTACATCAAAATTTATGGTACTCGGTTTTATAAGTTAATAATTTAATACCATTTACTTATTTTGCATAATTTAAGTAATTTCTTCAGAGCGAGTTACCTCTATTTTCTACAGCCATTTTCATAATAATTAATTGTACATAGCATGAATAACCACCTTAAAAACCTCTTGCTCTGATTATTATTTGGAAGGTAAATAATTAACACAGAAAACTGCTTTTAGAAATTCCTATAATATTTTATGTACTAGAGGCCTGGTGCATGAATTTGCGCACTGGTAGGGTCCCTCTGGGTGGCCTGCAGGAATTGGGTGAAAACCCACCGTCCAATTCCACCTTCAGCTCCTACCTGCCGCTCCGCTCATCCTGGCCCCACTGTGCCTGCCGTGGGCTTGCACCTAATCAGTCCCGATCGGGAGAGGCATGCACTGCCACAGCAGCACTCACCAGTCATGAGCCCTGTGTCTGGCACCCTCCCAAGGGGAGTGACCTGTGTGATCTGGCTGAAACGGGCTCTCCAACTTCCCCTAAGGGGTCCTGGATTGCAAGAGGGTGCAGGCCAGGCTGAAGGACCTCACCAGTGCACGATCAGGCTGGAGAGGGACCACAGGAGGGCTCCAGGGCATGTCTGGCCCATCTCATTCAGTCCCAATCATCAGGACGCCAACAACAAGCTAACCTACTGATCGGAGCATCTGCCCCCTAGTAGTCAGTGCATGTCATACCGAGCAGTTGAGTAGCCTTAGCATATCATTAGCATATTACGTTTTGATTGTTTGTTCAGTTGTTCTGCCATTGGGTCTATTGGCATATTACCCTTTTATTATATAGGATGCTTTGCTTTAATTTTTTAAAAAATAAATCTTTATTGTTCAGTTTATTACAGATGTTCCTCTTTTTCTCCCCCTAGAGCTCCCCTCTACCTGATTCCCACCCTCCACCCCCACCCTTACCCCGCACCACTGTCCTCATCCATAGGTGAAAGATTTTTGTCCAATCTCTTCCTGCACCCCTCATACTCCTTTCCCCCAAAGAATTGTCAGTCCATTCCCTTTCTACACCCCTGATTCTATTATATTCACCAGTTTATTCTGTTTATTGGATTGTTTATTCACTTGATTTTTAGATTCACTTGTTGATAGGTATGGATTTGTTACCATTTTGTTGTTCATAATTTTTATTTTTACCTTTTTCTTCTTCTTTCTCTTCTTAAAGAATACCCTTCAGCATTTCATATAATCCTGGTTTGGTGGTAATGAGCTCCTTTAGCTTTTTCTTGTTTGTGAAGCTCTTTATTTGACCTTCAATTCTGAATGATAGCTTTGCTGGGTAGAGTAATCTTGGTTGTAGGTTCTTGCTATTCATCACTTTGAATATTTTTTGCTACTCCCTTCTGGCCTGCATAGTTTCTGTTGAGAAATCAGCTGACTGTAGCATGGGTACTCCCTTGTAGGTAACTAAATATTTTTCTCTTGCTGCTTTCAAGATTCTCTCTTTGTCTTTTGCCCTTGGCATTTTAATTATGATGTGTCTTGCTGTGGTCCTCTTCGGATTCCTTTTGTTTGGGGTTCTGTGCACTTCCTGGACTTGTAAGTTTATTCTTTCACCAGGTGGGGGAAGTTTTCTGTCATTATTTCTTCAAATAGGTTTTCAGTATCTTGCTCTCTCTCTTCTTCTGGCACCCCCATAATTCTGATGTTGTTATGCTTGAAGT
The DNA here is from genome assembly GCA_011751065.1 of Lasiurus cinereus. NCBI lineage: Eukaryota > Metazoa > Chordata > Mammalia > Chiroptera > Vespertilionidae > Lasiurus > Lasiurus cinereus. The sequence goes on along the minus strand of JAAGEH010000393.1, from coordinate 12,099,355 downwards.
TGTCTCAGAGGTTCCTTATACTATCTTCACATTTTTGAACTCTTTTTTCTTTCTGTTTTTATGGTTGGGTGTTTCTTGCTTTGTCATATTTTAAATCTTTAGTTTGATTCTTGGGGTCCTCTAGTCTGCTGTTGGATTTCTGTATATTATTCTTTATATCAGACAGTGCATGCTTAATTTCTGACTGGTCATTTTCCTTTTTTTTTTTTTTTTTGCATTCTCATTAAGATCTGTGAAGGTCTCACTAAGTTTCTCAGCAGTTTGTAGAGGATTCTTGAGTAACCTTATAAATGTGGTTTTGAACTCTATGTCCAATAGTTTGCTTTCCTTCATTTCTTTCATTTGTGACATGTTTCTTTGTCTCTAGATTTTGGCTGCTTCCCTGTGTTGATGGAGTGGCTTTGTGTGCTAGTTGTCCTTTATGGCCCAGTACCTCTGCCTCCCCAATCACCTGAGAAGGCCACCTTCTCTTTCCGACCAGATGGCTGATAGTCCAGTTTCTTTCTGAATGAATCTGGGGCCCCAGAATCTCACCAGAAACCAGAGTTCAGAGCAATTGGGAACTTGTTACTCCCTCCCAATTTAAAAAAAAAACAAAACAGTGCATGCCAGCCCAATTTGCACCCGTCTCTATACCTCTGTTTTTCTGAGCTTCTGCATGTCCTACCAGGTCTCAATGCACTTTTTTCTTTCCTTCTAGTTGTAGAACTTCCACTCTCCCATCTTTCCTGTGGTTCTGGGGGATAGTCATTTTGTCTTTTAGTTGTAGTTTTGGTATGGTTTTGAGAGGCAGCACATACAGGTATATACCTTATGCTGGCATTTTGGTTTTCCCGCTTTGCTTTGATTTTTTAAAGTGTTTTGAGCATACAAAGTTGTTCTATTATTAACTATTAATTTTTTAGATTTATATACATCAATAAAATATTTGTTTTGACAGAAACCAAAGGAAGCAAGTAAATACACAATTAAACCAGAAAGATATTATGTCATCTAATACTCAGATACTACAGGGTATGTTAAGAGATTCTGTTGTATTCATGATGACATGTGGTAGCCTTCCAAAATTAACAGAGTATTTTGCTGTCTACTGGCTTGTATCACAGTCTAAGTAGTTTTGTGTTTGGTTTCATTCCAGAGGGAGGGCCTTAAAACATCTCCTTGTTCTGATAAGCACTGTTCATTGTTGTTGTCAATCCTCACCCAAGGACACTTTGATTTTTAGAGAGAGTGGAAGGGATGGGGAGACACATTGATGTGAGAGAGACACATCAATGGGTGGCCTTCTGCACATGCCTCAGGACTAGGGATTGGGCCTGAAACAGAGGTACATGCCCTTGACCAGAATAAAACCTGAGACCCTTCAGTCCTCAGTGGCCTAACCATTGAGCAACTGGCTAGGGCTTAATAAGGAGTTTTTAGAAATGATGAAGCATTAACCTCTTATAGTTATGTGATTCTAGTTAAGAAAATACTCAGAAGTCACATTTCTTCTATTTTCCTTACAGCTCTCTCCTCCACTCTACCTATCCTCTCCTGTTCCTTGGGGTAATTTCTTTATTCTCTTCCTCTCAGCCAAACTGAATTTTTTAAAAGATATTTTTAAAAATAGATTAGGAAAGATATATACTTACTAGTATATGGTTGTGATACCTGTTTTTCATGCCTGACCTAATAGGTTGTGCATTTGTACCCCTTGACCTTTCACACGTGCTGTGGCTTCTCCAATTTTGTTCAAGACTCACAGGGTTAGCATTGCTGAGCACACCCTTGACTCCCACGGTGGAACTGGAGTCACTGTCACTTCACTTCAGCTTTATAAAATATTCAGTTTATGCCCAGAATGTGTTCACTGTATCAATCAGATTTCAATCTGATTTCAAAACATGGAATGTATTTTTAAATTCTAAGGAAGAACATGGAGTCTCATCTCAAATTCCATAGAGCCAGGTCAGAATGTGGCACTCTTTTAAAATGAAATGAAGGTTTTCAGAGTCTCGTAAACTCAACCTCAGTGTTCATGTATACACTTTGTAAATATTAATTAGGATACTCTGTGTCTCCCATAAACCGTAGCGGGACCTCCTTCTCCAAACCTGCAACCACTGCCATCTGGGTCTGAGGAATCCCTGGATCATTTATTCTGCTAGGTGTCAAATTTTTGTTGAAGGCGTTATATTTAGATTTCTGAAATAGATGGCAGTAATACCTAGCTCTATGCCCCTCACTTACCCACAAAGGAGCCAAAGAGCAATACACATTTTGAGATCAATTACTCTCTCTTCAGTTTAGAAGGACCTTAGTGACTCAATCTTCAAGACCAGTCATTTTGGTGAGAGATTCCAGCCATGCCAAACTCCTTCTTCACACAGTGTCACACGACAAAGCACAGGCACAAGTTCACCAGGCAAGGGATAGCTGGATTGTTGTTAGTTGCCTTTAGCTGACTTTCTCCTCCTGGAGCAGAGGGACGACTCAAACATAGCATGTTTAAGATCACAAGCACTGGAGTTAGCCGGTCCTGGTTCAAATTTCACACGTTGCTAACTGTGTGACTTTGGGCAAGTTAATTAAGCTTAACTTTCTCCTCTATAAAATAGCAAATAACCACATGTACTTCATAGGGCTTCAATGTGATAATGTATGTAATGTGTCTAGCACATGGTGAAAACTCAGTAAGTGTTGATAATTATTATTTCATTCATTTATTCCACAAACACTGAACACCTAACTGAAAAGCATTTTATGGATGGAGAAACTGAGGCACAGGAATCTGGTAAATCTTCCAAAGTTACTGTTGAGGTAGAACAAATGTCCTAATGTCAATTTTTTTTGTCTCACTAGGTAAGCCCATTTTCTTAATGTAATGTTAAAAACCCAACTTAGCCAGGAGCTTCTCAAAAAGTAAAACATTTTAAAGACAAGCCCATTTCTTGTTTTGGTTTTGTGTAAGGCATAATGATTTCAAATATATATGTGCTATACACACACACACACAATGCCAACAAATATTTTTTTTAATTTTAATACTCACCCAAAGATATGTATATACTGGTATATATACATAAATTGAAATAGAGGTAGGATTTCAAATATTATATAAATTTTATATTATATATAAAATATAAATTATATATACTTTTTTTTTAAAAGAGAACAGGAAAGAGAGGGAGAGACAGAAACATCCATGTGAGAGAGACACATCAATTGGTTGCCTTCCCACCGTACATAGGATAGGGCCTGAAAGTGAGGTAATTGACCACAGTTGAACCCATGCTCTATATGCTGAGCAAAACCAGCCAGGGCTCAACAAATATTTTAACCACACAAAAATCTATCTTATTGCTTTACCTGTATCTTGCACAATCTAAAAAATATATATTACTGTCAACTAAAGGCCTGGGATTTCTATTTCTTTATTGTACATATTGTCTTCATTTCTTCATATAATGATATTCTTATACATTTTAATTAATACTATATAATATAGCAAATAATAAAGACAAAAAAATGGGTAAGGAGCAGAAGGAGAAAGGATCTCTTTCCATTGATGACTTATTTTCTCCAATGAGTGCTTATTCCCAGAGATTGCCTAACAAAGTGAAATTATTTTATACTAAATAGATTAACCCACATTCACCTTACCAAATGCTGATTAGACCCATCTTCCCTGACATAAATATGTCAAAATGTTAAAATTTAACTTTTTTCTAAATTCCTCTCATTAAAAACTATACCAAACTTAATATGAAAATAAATTTTGAAACAGCCAGGAGTCAAAATGTATATTTTGAATGACAGCAATTCTGTTGGTAATAATGATTTCTTTGGCCCATATAAAAACCTCCTTATCATTCCATGATTGTGCATTTCTAATGTAGATAATTTATTACTGTATAAGAAAAGCAAGACAGTCCTGGTCTGTGTAAGTGCATTTAAAATTTACTCTGCTGTGAGATGTAACCTTGATAAGAAAATGAATATTATTACAAATGACAAGACTTCTTATGCAAAACTGGAATTTGACAGTGTCATTTATAATAACAGTAAGTCTTTTTTTAAAATATATATTTTATGGCCGAAACCGGTTTGGCTCAGTGGATAGAGCGTCGGTCTGCGGACTGAAAGGTCCCAGGTTCGATTCCGGTCAGGGGCATGTACCTCGGTTGTGGGCACATCCCCAGTAGGGGGTGTGCAGGAGGCAGCTGATCGATTTCTCTCTCTCATCAATGTTTCTAACTTTCTATCCCACTCCCTTCTTCTCTGTAAAAAATCAATAAAATATATTTTATATATATATATATACATACTTATGGATTTTTTACAGAGAGGAAAGGAGAGGGATAAAGAGTTAGAAACATTGATTAGCTCCCTCCTGCACACCCCTACTGTGGATGTTCTCACAACCAAGGTACATGCCCTTGACCAGAATAGAACCTGGGACCCTTCAGTCCACAGGCCGATGCTCTATCCAAACTGGTTAGGGCAGTGGTTGGCAAACTCATTGGTCAACAGAGCCAAATATCAACAGTACAACTGATTGAAATTTTTTTTGAGAGCCAAATTTTCTAAACTTAAACTTCTTATAACTCCACTTCTTCAAAATAGACTTGCCCAGGCCGTGGTATTTTGTGGAAGAGCCACACTCAAGGGACCAAAGAGCCACATGTGGCTTGTGAGCCGCAGTTTGCCAACCTCAGGGTTAGGGCAACAGTGAGTCTTTTAATCCATGAACCTTATCTGTTGTACATGATACTTAGCTCACATTATAACAGCTCTAAGCTTAATATTCATTTTATGTTCCCCCTCCCCTGCTATAACAATTTTGAAGCTGATCAAAATATTTCTCCTTATTGAATAGATGAGATGAATCCATTGATTCATTTCATGTACTTTTATGGAATGCCTCTTATGTGCCAGCCAGCAACCTGTGCAAAGGAAAATCCATAGTCCCTGCAGTCATATAGCTTAGAGTCTAGTGGGAGAACCAAACTTCTAACAAATAATCACACAAAGAAGTATATAACTTAAAGGTGATTAAGTGTTATGAAGAAAAATGATAGGGCAGCATGATGAGCTAGAAAAGGGAGACTAATTTAGTTTGGTAGATCAGGGAAAGCCTTTCTGCAAACTTTACTTTTAAGGTGAAAACTGTAGAAACAGTGAGTTGGCTGGGCAATCTAGTGGAGAAATAGAGTCGATTTTGTGATGACCTCCCTCCTTCCCCCTTCATCCCACATACCCCTTGCACACATAGTATATTAACCACCAGTATGGACTGGTATAGAGAGCCTGCCCTCATTTCAAGGACTGGGCACCTGATTGCTACAATCAGATCTCCTTGTCAGGGTGATTGGATCAGAGATGGACTGGCCTAAGCCAATTAGTATATGACAGACACTTCAGGTCAAAATAATTGATTCTTAGTGGGTATGTAACCTAAGTTGAATTAATCAGAATGATGGCCAGGGCTTCCTTTTGAAGGAAGGGAAAGAGCTGTTTTCTCTTCTTGGAAGTGAACAAGGATATGCAGCGTGGGAGCTAGTGGCAGCCATCTCTCCACCAGAAGAAAACCCAGCCTGAGAAATAAAGCCAACATGCAGAAGAGAACTAGCATAATCACAGTGAGACAGAGCCCTGATGGTATTATTAATGGAAGGCTAAACCAACCACTGCTCCATCCAACTTGAGTTTTTTGTTAATGGCTACCAAAAGCATTCTGTTACAGGCAAAGAGGATTCTGGACAGAGAAAATAGTCCATGTGAAAACACTAAAGTAGGAAAAAGTGTGATACAATGTTGAATACTTCTTGTTTCCAAAATAGATCCATTCCTTTATCCCCTAAGGACATTAGACCCCTAGCCAACTCCTTCCAATTACAATTTCTATATCTGCTATGTTACTTGACTTCCCCCCTCTAATCTGTTCTCCAATGTAGTTTTGCGTCTGCAGGCCTTTGCACAGCATATTTCGTATTTCCTCAACCTTATATGAACTTCTTACACCATCTATTGAAATTCTACATACCGGTCAAACATCTCCCTGCAGATAATTAGGGTTTCCTTTTGCAAGTGGAAGGGAAAGGAAGCCAACCTCTCCTGGAAAACCTTTTCTAATCCCCCAGGAGGACATAAGCATGTCTGTTTCTTTCACTAGATTGTCCTTTCTTGAGGACAGGGATCACCTTTTATTCAAGTTCCCACTGTATTACTACAACAGAGACACTGTTTATTGAATGAATAATTGAATGGATGGATGAATAAATAGTTGGACAGATTCCTCTAAATGTATTTTTATATGTGTGGAAGTTTTTAGAGAAAAGAACCATATCTAGTTTTTTAATCCCCTTAGTACATAGCAGAATACACATGCATATTGTAGGAACTAATAAAAATATTTAATAAATGAAAATGCTTACATATGAGATGCTACAATTTCAAATCAGAAGTATAAAAATTTAAGTAAATTTGTGGTTCATGTTTTTCTTTTTAAACTAGAGCTATAGAAGGTCATTTAGACACATTCCTTTAATATTAAGAGTTAAGCACATTTTTTGTTTATGACATAAGTCATCAGAGCTATTACTAAAGTCTCTGATATACAAAGATAGAAAGCTAATAGAAACCAGAAGTGTTGTTCATTTGTGTAAGTAATGGATTTTGGTGAATTGAATTTAAATGGCAAATAGTTTCAACTTTAAACACTTGTCTAAAAGAACTAAAGACCAATGTTTATGCCCCTCTATAAAATACTCTTTTGAAATGGTAAATACACTTTTACACTGAGAATGTCTTTCAATGGGTCACACTGGAAACTTAATTGTTTTATCTTTTTTTTTTTTAGTGAGGAACCTCATATTTTTGATAGGTTAAGATTTTTTTATGTCACTTATGCAATGTTTGGAAGAAATATAATTGGTACCGATTTTTTGCATGACAATTTGGCATTATCTATCAAAATGTAAAATATGTATAATGTTTGTCCTATTGAATCCACATTTAGGAACCCATCCTAAATAAAAACTCACACTATAACACAAAGAAATGTGTACAAAAAAAAGTTTGATATAATATTATTATTCAATCTCAACTCAAGGGAAGAAATAGGATAGTCATTTCTCCTTGGAAGATGGGAAAGAGATTCAAAGAGGAAACAACTTGAGCCAAGCTTTTTGGGGTAATTTGGCACAAAACAAAGGTAAGATAAAGGTAGTGAAGAATAAAAAAAGATATCTCCAGTTGTCCATTAACCTGGTGTCTAACATTTACACATAAAGGTATTGATGTAATTAAGTTGGAACCTCTGTTTAGTTAATTCTGTGACAGCAGTGTGAACCACTTTCCTAAAAGGGTTTGGTTTATGAAAAAAGAAATGGCTCAAAAAACAGTGAAAATACAACTAATAACATCAGCTACCATTTATGAGGTGCTACCACAGGCCAGCACTGTGCTAGGCACATGATATTCATGAGTTCAGTAATTTCTCATCACATGTGCAAGCTGCCTCAGGATATTCGAGTACTATAATGTAGCAGATCATTTGGATTTGTTCTATACGGTCCTGGGTTAGAATTAGAATCAATGGATGGGAGCCATAGAAAAGACAGATTTCAATCAACCAGGGGAATAGTTACCAAAGATGGACCGAATGACTACTGGACATAATACACTTTTTACTTTTTCACTCTTAATACTTTCCTTTGTAATAGATAGTTTTTACCCCAAAGTATTTAAAGACTGAAAACAAGAGGCAAAGGCAGAATTTAAAGAATTCTAATTCTTGAAGAGTTTGTTATTCTGCTCACCCACAGATATACTTCTATGTCCTACAAGACCAGCAAATGAAAAAGAATATAGGAAATTAGAAGCTCTTAACTCATTGGTGAAATACAACCTTAAGCAGCTCAAGCATTTGAGTTTTATTGGGACATGCACAGTACGTAAGGGGTTCCTCACGAAACTCTGTGGCAAAAGTGATACTTGAAGCTTCTGTGGTCAGGTGTGGTTTATTGAAGGTTTATAGTCTCCTGCTCTGTTAGATTGGTGCCCAGATTGCAGTTGCCTTGGTGATTCTTGTCCCCTGCCACTCATCTATGGATCTACCTACCCATTTGCTTTTTACTCTGAGTCCTTGCTTTGACATGTGGTTTTAACTTCAAATTACAAATACTTTTCTCTCTGGGTACAATCTCAATCTCTCACTCATGTTTAACACTTTAAGTAACAGCTTGCTGTTCATCATCTTTAGCAATCTATGGATCTAAACCTACACTGTGTAAGTGTATATAAATACGTATGTGTTCTAATACAAATGACTTCCTACTTCATTCCTTTCACACATAACATCCTCAAACAGAGAAGAGTAGAAAAACAAAGCCTCCAGTGAGCTGAAGATTCCCCACACCCCTAACACCATTACACCATATGTGAAGAGCTCCATAACTACAACTTACAAGAAATGTTGAAGAAGGGCCTTCAAGTGTCAGGTGGGTAGTTGAATTAGATTACCTGGAATTGTTCTCCCAAGCTTGAGAATCTGTGACTCTCTGATAATTAATTTTAGTTGAGAATAAGCCCTGGCCCAACTGGTTTGGCTCAATGGATAGAGCATCGGCCTGCGGATTGAAGGGTTCCGGGTTCGATTCTGGTCAAGGGCACATGCCCTAGTTGCAAGCTCAATTCCCCAGTAAGAGGGTGTGCAGCAGGCAGCCAATCAATGATTCTCTCATTGATATTTCTATCTCTCCCTCTCCTTTCCTTTCTGAATTCAATAAAAACATATTTTTTAAAAACAGAGAGTCAACCTTGAAATAAAACTATTCCCATAAATGTCTTTCAATCACAAGTTATAAATCATTGTGATTGGACTACTGAGAACAATGAGATGATGGAAATGGGAGTATCAGAACACAAGTGAAGTCATTGATTGTTTGGTTTCAGCCAAGATTATAAAAATTAATAAGACATGGCCCTATGCTCAGGAAGTTTATTGTCCAGTGAAGGAAACAGCCATTCTAGACCATTTTGGACCATGACAAAGTTATTTTTAAAAATATGTACAAAGTGTCATGTGGTGGATATTAAAGAGGGAGATCAGGGATAACATCCAGGTATCTACAGTATCACTTCCCCAATTAAGCCTTTCCTGGCCATCCTTTTAAAACTTGAACATCATCCTTACCAGTATCTTCTATCTCTTTTCTTCCTACATCTTTTTCTATAACTCCTAGAATGTTTTATATCATTCCATTACTGCCATTAGAATATATGAGGTTCTTCAGGGCAGGGATTTTTGTCTCTTTTATTTACTGCAGTATCACCAATATCAGGAGCAGTACCTGGAACCTCTTATGTGCTCAATAAGTATCTAATGAATGAACGAATTCATGATGGTGGTTCTAAGAAACTGAGAACAAGAATACAGGAAGAGCCCTAACTGTTTTGTCTCAGTGGATAGAGCATTGGCCTTCGGACTGAGGGGGTCCCAGGTTTGATTACGGTCAGGAGCATGTACCTTGGTTGTGGGCACATGCCCAGTGGGAGGGAAGGGGGTGCAGGAGGCAGCTGACTGATGTTTCTCTCTCATCGATGTTTCTAGCGCTCTATACCTCACCATTCCTCTCTGTAAAAAATCAATAAAAATATGTATATTTTTAAAAAGAATACAGGAAGAGGAAGTGGTCTAGAGAAAAAGATGTCAAATTCAGCTTAGGACTTTCTGGACCACTCCAGGGAAGACTCTGTAGGAAAGATGAAGCTATGCAGAGTCTCAGAATGTTAGATCTGACAGACTCCCCAGAGATTGTGCTCTATTCAGTTCCTTCAATTAGGAAAGAAAAAAACAGGTCCAGAAAAGTAAAATACCTTGAGCATGGCAAGACAAACACTAGCTAGATACTAGCACAACTGACCTGACCTTTCAGGCTTCCTGTTCCCAGCTCCATGCCTTTGGTGTTTGTGCCTCATATTGTTTGGTTTCTGCTGATCTAAGAGAAGGTTAAAAATCACTTGCCTTCGACCTTCAGCTAAAACTTAACTAAATTGTTAAATGACTATTTTTATGGGTCCTAGTTAGCCAATTAGTTCAGAAAAGAAAACTTCTGAGCATGAACGAAATATAGAAAAATCTAATCATGGAGAACTCTTCATGGCTGAGGCTGCCTTAGCAGCTCTGCTAGAACAATAGATGTCTTTGATTGTATGCCTCACACCAAGCAAGAGGTTGGCTGAAACACTCATGATTTCATTTTTATTTGATATTTTTAAATAGAAATATAATTTACACACAGTAAAATCTACAGATGTTAAGTGCACAGGTCAATGAATTTGCCCTTCTCAGTCAAAGTCCCCTCCCACAGGCACCACAATTCTGATTTCTGTCACTATTGATCAGTTTTACCAGTTAAAGCACTTCATAAAAAAGAAAACCTGTAGCATAGATTTTTCTGTGTCTGGCTCCTTTTGCTAATGACATTTAGCATCATGTCTATGAGATTCAGGCAAGCTGTTGTTGTTATTAGAAGGTTGGTTTTTTTTCCTTTATATTGCTGAGTAGTATTCCATTGTATGAATATACCACAACTTGTTTATCTATACTTGTACTGATGGATATTTGGGTTATTTCTAATTTCTGGATATTGTGAATAAAACTGCTATAGACATTCTTATTAAGTCTACTTGTAGACATATGTTTTCATATCTATTGGATAAATACCTAGAAGTGAAATGTCTATGCCATAGGATAGTTACATATTTCACTTTATAATAAAGAACTGCCAAAGAATTTTCCAAAGTGGTTTTATGATATTACACTAGGGGCCTGGTGCACAAAATTTGTGCACAGGGATGTGTGTCCCTTAGCCCAGCCTGCACCCTCTCCAATCTGAGGGATGTCCAACTGCCCATTTATGCCTGATCCCACTAAAGGGGCAGTTGGACATCCCTCTCACAATCCACGACTGCTGGCTCCCAACTGCTTGCCTGCCTGCCTTTCTGATTGCCCCTAACTGCTTCTGCCTGCCAGCCTGATCACCCCTAACCAATCCCCTGCCAGCCGGATTGATGCCTAACAGCTCTCCTGCCAGCCTGATTGCCCCTAACTGCCCTCCCCTGCTGGCCATCTTGTGTCTACATGGAGTAGGATCTTTGACCACATGGGGACAGCCATCTTGTGTGTTGGAGTGATGATCAATCTGCACATTATTCTTTTATTAGATAAGATAGAGGCCTAGTGCATAGGTGAGGGCCAGCTAGTTTGCCCTGAAGTGTGTCCTGGATCAGGGTGGGGGTTCCCTTAGGGTGTGGGTGGCCTGGGCCAGGGGCCTGTGGTGGTTTGCAGGCCAGCCATGCCCCCTGGCAACTCAAGTGGAGGCCCTGGTATCTGGAATTTATTTATCTTCTACAACTGAAACTTTGTAGTCTGGAGAGAAGCCAAGCCTCCTGCTCCCTCCGTGGCCACAGCCATTTCTGTTGGGATTTATTTATCTTCTATAATTGAAACTTTGTAGCCTTAAGCAGAGGCCAAGACAGGCCAGGGTTACAGAAGCTTGGCTTCCTCCGTCACCAGAGGCAATCCTAGCCTCCTGCTCTCTCCAGCTCCATGGCTGCCACCATTTTTGTTGGGATTTATTTATCTTCTATTATTGAAACTTTGTAACCTTGAGTGGAGGCCTTGGCCCACCAGGGTGTGTAGGAAGCTTGGCTTCCTCCATCTCTGGGGAAACCCAAGCCTCCTTCCTGCTGGCTCCGTGACCGCAGCCATCTTGGTTGGCATTAATTTCATACTTGCTCCTGATTGGCTGGTGGGTATGGCTTTGTGGATGTAGCAGAGTGATGGTTAATTTACATATTGCTCTTTTATTAGATAGAATTCCCACCAGCAATGTGTAAGATTTAATTTCCAATTCCTTCAGATCCTCACCAATAAAGATGTTATCAAGCTTTTTCATTCAGCCACAATACTGTTTTGGTAGCTGCCTAGAACAGTGGTCTGCAAACTGCGGCTCGTGAGCCACATGCAATTCGCAAGTTGCGGTTTGCTGCTCTTTTGACTAATGAGTTTGACGACCACTGGGATAGGGGCTTAATCACAAGGAACAACCACAGCCTGTAATTATTGGACTCGAGAGTCTAGGTCAGTAGTCGGCAAACTCATCAGTCAATAGAGCAGCAAACCATGGCTCACGAGCTGCATTTTGGCTCGCAAGCCACAGTTTGCCTACTATTGGCCTAGAAGAAGCAAGATCTTTACAATAGTACCACTATTCCCAGCAACATCAGAGAGCACACACTCTGTCCTGGACTCTTGGGTAAGCTTGTCAGGAAGGAAAGTTCCCCTTCCATGGACATAGCTTATGCTGTTCTATAATAGAGCAGGGCCACCCAGAAGGTTACTGAACTTGGGCTTCATAGCAGAGTAGTTATTTATGAGAGCTCTCTACCCAGCTACTTGAGTTCAAATCCTGCTCCTACCTGTCTAGCTTAGTGAAGTTACTTTCACCTCTTTCTGCCTCCTTTTCCCTACCTGTGACACAAGGAGTAGCAACAGTATCTCAAAGGGATGTTATAATGATAAATGAGCTAAAAGATGCAAAGCATCATTTGCCTGGCACTCAGTAAATGTGCATACTTATTACTGCTCTCATCATTCCAGCTAAACCTGGATTTTCTTTTAGGATTCCCAGCCCTATCCATGAATGGAGGTTTCAGAGCTCAGATGTCTGCTGGAGCACTCAATTTCTGGTCTCTACTAAGAAGAAAAACACATCAGTTAGATACATGAGTAAGAGACAGTTGAACTATGACATGCATTAACCTTTATAAGACATAATAGGGAAATGAAAGCTGTGGTTCTCACTGGACAGTCCTTATTTGTTTTATCATCCTTAAGTCATTTTCCTGGGAGATCTTACGTGCCAGCTGAGAAGACCTACTCTGATAAAGACTTCAAACTTTGGAAAGTATTTTCATGCACATTTTCTCACTCGATCCACTTCACAGTCCTGGGTGGAGGCAGGTTTTAGTATTCTCATTTTACAAGCAATGGAGCTGACAGTGACTTGCCCAAGGTCACAGAGTCAATTAGAGACTCGCAGAAACCAACAGCCAGGTCTCCTGACTCTTTTACAGCAGTTTTCTGCTTTCACCACGTGACCTCATCTCTCATCCATTGATTTATCCATTAAGTAACTATTTATTGAGCATCTATTTATTTGTTAGGCACTGTTCTAGGAACAACAAGTTGTTGATATAGCAGTGGGTATAGCAGGCGTGGTAAGAAATCACACAGACAAAAATCTCTACCTTCATGGAGTTTACATTCTAATGAGAAAAGACCAAAAACAAACAAATAAAAACATCTGGCATGTCAGATACCAATCTGTGATACAGGAAAACATAAAGCAAAGAAGGGTGACAGGGAGTATAATTAGTTAATAGGGTGATAGGAAGGGATTACAGCCTTTTTTTGTTGTTGATAGTACTCACTCAAGAATATTTTTCCATTGATTTTTAGTGAACAATCAGTGGAAGAGAGAGGGAAAGATCGAGAGCAACATTAATGTCAGAGAGACACATCAGTTGGTTGCTTCCTACATGCACCCCTACCAGGGCCCAGGCCAGGGAAGACCCTCAATGAGGTATATCCCTTGACCAGAATCAAACCTGGGACCCTTCAGTCCACAAGCCAATGCTCTATCTACTGAGCAAAACCAGTAAGGGCAGATTGCGGCTTTAATTGACTGGTCAGCGAAGGCCTTGCTGAAAAGGTGACATTTGAATCAAGTGAAAGAGATGAGGGAGGGATCCTGCAAATATTTCGTGGAGGAGTTTCCAGGCAGAGAGAAGTCGCAAGGAAAAAAGCCCTAAGAGAGAAGCAGGCATAACAAGTTCTAAGAATAGCATGGAGGTTACAATAGCTAAGTAGAGGCAGAAAGAAAGTAGTGCCAGAAACAACTGCTTAGAGCTTTGTGAATGATCCATCAATGTTTATTCTGAGTAAGATGGGATGCCATTAGAAGATTATTATATATTCCTTATCAGACAGTAAAATCAATAATAATACAATAACCCAGCAATTCTATCCTTGGCATTATACCCATCAGAAATGCACAGATATGTACCAAAACACATATACAAAAATGTTCATAGCAGCATTATTCAAAATAGCCAAAAAGCTGGATGCAATCTAAATGTCAAACAAGAGAAGAACAGATAAATAAATTTTATTTATGGATGTCATATTTAAATGATGTTTATTTAAAAAAGTATTATTATTATAATATGGAAAAATGAAAGATTTGTGATATCTACCCATTCACAAATTATTGTTAAGCAGATCCTATTGCAAAGCACTATTAGCCACTCTCAATGATTTAATTGTTTATTATGAATGTATCACATTTGGCAGACCTTTGAGTAAGGGAGCCTTAGTTCTGATAAAGGGGCAATAAGTTCATCATTCTGAGATCAGAGGCCTAAAGCTCAGCCCATGTACCCCTCTCTGGTTCAATAACCATGCACTGATGATAAAAGGATCTCAAGATAAACACCTCTCTTTAAGTGCTAGGATCCATAAAATGTACTCAAGCTCTTAACAAATATTTTCAACATAGCACACCAGCATGGGAATCTTTATCAGGAAATATAATCAATTACAAATGGTGATGAATATAAGGAAATGTATGACCTTAATGTAAATTTTTTTTTAAATTCTAGTTAAGTGAGAGTAGGCTGGCTAGTTTACAAAAACAATTTCACATTTTCTCAACTGGCTTAAAGTCCAATGTTTTTGCCTATTAAAGGGTCAACTATACATCTGGCATTTAAATCTCATCTTCTAGGAGACAAGTTGACACAGTGAGTTTCTTGGACTTTAAACTCAGGGATATACAAAGTAGTTCGTTGAAACCACACCCTCAGACTGTAGCAAATTACCTTAAATATGGCATGTTTTAGTGTTGTTATACATATTTTTTATGTATTATATGTGAATATTTGTAGAGGCCTATAAGATGTGCATTATAGTTTCAAGAATATTCACTCCCTAAACCAGGAGTAAGGCCACAATAGAAGCTAAATTCTGATGAGTGGGGGCAAAAACAGAAATGACTCTAGAAAATACTCGGGGCAGGGGTGGGAGGTGGGGCAAGAAACCCAGAGCTTACAGTAAACCATAACCTCAGCTTTCTAATTCTGAGATCATAGTGGGGAACATCTGTTTACCAGTTAAATAAGCTGCCACCCAAATGAGAGACTACATTTAATGGACAAAGCATTAAGATCACTGAAGGATGACATGCTTTGTTTGCAGTACTGTGTGACTGCACAGCCTTTCCAGCTAGCACTCATGTCCAACATAAGTGAGTAGCCCTGTGAGCCATTACATCATATTCTCACTGTTGAAAAGCCTTCATTGGGCAAGGAAAACAAAGCTGCTCTGGATAGTCCATATTGTAAATTCCAGGACCACAGAGTAAGTGAAAGTTTCTCCTTGGAAATATAGTATTTAAAGCTGAGGACTCATCCAGAACCATGAAAAGTAACAGTCGAATGTCTTTGAGTTTATATGGTTATTTCAATCATTTAAAAGAGAGAGAGCTAGAGAGAAACTTCCTAAACACCTTGACTAATAAATTGTCAGTGTTTAAATAATAATTACATTATGAAATGGAAATTAGCTGCTATGATCAAGCCATATGGCTAATATAATTAATTGGTTCATATTTTTAAGAAGAGGGAAAGCACAACCCAAAGAAAAACTAAATCATTACAAAATGAAACGGAGGTGAAACATTCTATTTTGTTGGGCAGGCTGGGATTTTGTGAAGAACAGAAAGGGGGGGAAACCTTTGTTATCTCTGATTGTAAGTGAAAATTAGGAATAAAAAAATTTCAATGATTTGATCTCACACAAAATGGAAATTTTGCACATATAGATGCAAAATAAGTGTACATATATGTAAAGAGACATTAAGATGAGAAGCTATATAAATATTCACTTCTATAGTTCATAGCATAAGAAAATGTGGTTCTGTGTTTTCTCCTTTAAAAATACACTTTAGTAACTCTGCAGCTATATCATGCTTTGACCATGTTTAATCTGTAGCCCTCCTCTAATCAGTGACAATTTCCTGCAGTGACATTTGACAAACTGAGATGTATTTATAAGAAAACATCCCAATACTTAACGGAGATGTGTCTTTTGTTTGTTTGTTTTGTTTATCCTCACCCAAGGATGTTTTTTCCATTGCTTTGAGAGAGGGAGGGAGGGAGGGAGGGAGGAAGAGAGAGAGAGAGAGAGAGAGAGAGAGAGAGAGAGAGAGAGAGAGAGAGGTGAGTCAATTGGCTGCATCCCACACACACCCTGACCAAGGTAGGGGAATGGAACTCTTTGATGCATAGGGGCCGACACTCTAATCACTGAAACATATGGGCCAAGGCTGATAGAATCATGCTTTAAGTTTTAACGTGACAAACTGGACAGGGTTTTCCTTTTTTGTAATTGAGTGTCTTGAAACCACTCCCTGAAATTTATGCCAATCTGCATGTCTGAATTGAAACTTTCTTTCTAGACCTCTCACTCTGAGTGAAAATAAGCCCTAGTCAATCTGCATTGGAAATGTCTGTCCTTTGGGTTTCTCCTCTTTGCTCATGTTTTGTTTTCTAGTTACTGTTTTTAGCAAATTGTTGACTCTGTCCTCCTAGTCCAAAGTGCTTCTTATATATTATTTCCTTTAACTTTCACAAAAGATCCTTTAAAGAAGGCATTATTATCATCACCATCCCCGTTTTACAAATGAAGACATTAAAAATCAGAGAGTTTAAATGGTTTGACTTTATAGTGTGGTGGGGACCAGGAGACAGATTGCTTCTAAGCCCACGCATTATTTTCACTGGGCCATAACATAGGCAAAGAGAAACTTGTTCATTGTTTTTCTTTGCCCTTTGAAATGAGTTTCTGGAAGGTGGGGGTATCCACCTTCCAGGTGGTTAATATTGGCACCTGGGTGGTTAATATATTTAAAAATAATATTTCATACCAAACGGAGCAGAAACGTATGAATCTGGGACCTGGGGTTATGGGAATGGAAAAGAATTATTCTCAAATCATTGCAGCCAAAGCTGGTCTGGCATTTTTAAGCCCCTTGGCCACTCCTTCTCTACAGTGCCTCAGATTTGCCAGTCCTGAGCCCACTGCCTCTTATCCTGCCCGCCTGTTAGGTAAGAGAGTTTGCCCTAATGTGTGCAGAAAGGGAAATAACCTTGATGGAGTGTCTCCTATAATCAAGGCATCGCTTTCCATGTGACATGAAATATTGAGCAAAATCCTTATGACCCCTCACTGAGGTAACTATGATTTAGCCCCATTATACAGAGAAGGATAGGGAGGAAGATTAAGTACCTTGTCCCAAGTCTTACAGCAAATAAAGGACTCAAGTGGAGGTGGGGGTTGCAGATATGACCAGGGGGTACCCCAAGGCCACTCTCGGGCCCATGTTGTTTCACTACAGCTCTCCTTAGTGTTTTCCTGGACTTTCTACCAGGATAGCGAGGCAACCACTGATGGCGGGGTACTAGGCTGCGAGAGGAATATGGGGATGAGGGCGCAGAGGCACTGGAGCATCCACAGTCCCGGTCCCTGTTCACCGATGGGCTTTAGAAAAGCAGCTACAGGGCGAGCCAGGGCATCGCCACACTCCCCATTTCTGCTGACCCTTTGCAGGAGGTTGGGGGCTTGGGTGAGCGCCTCGGCCTGCCTGAAACAACGAGGCCTGGGGGCTGTGTGCAGTCCGTGCCCTCAGGCGGAGGGGGGTCCCCTATACCAGAAACACGGTGCCACACGCCATCTCCCAACCCCCTAGCGTCCTGGCCCTTTGAAAAGGTGAGCCGACACTTTTCAGGAAATCCCCTGTGCCTCCGGACATCGCAGGGGACGCACTCCTTCCTATTAATCAGAAAGACCCTGATACCAGCCCTGGGATGCCAGCCCTGAGAGGCCCAACGCGGGCTGGTTCGCGGCTGGGAGGACGTGGCGGGCGCGGCCGGCCCAGCTCGCCCCTGGCCGCCCTGCCTGGCGCTCCTACCGCGCTCCTCTCGCGCCAGGCCGGGCTGGGCGACTCCCAGCTTCCCCGACCCACCCTCGCTGCGCACCCGACTCGGTCCAGCCGCTGCAAAGGCCCTGGAGTCTGCGGTCCCAGCGCCGCTCCCGGCCAGCCCGCGAGGGCCTCTGTGCTTGGGCGGCGGGCGCACCGAGCCGCGCGCGCCCCGGTTTGCGGGGTCAGGGCGCCTGTGGCCTTCTTCTGTCTGTTGCGCCGGAGAAGAGGGGAGACCGAAGCGAAGGGACAGGGTGTGACCGTCGGTGCTTGTTTTCCTTTCCCTGCTCTTCAGAAGAAACCCTCTGGCCCCAGGAGGTTACGGAGTTGAACGAAGGGCCAGGGGCGAGAAGACCTCGGCGATGTTCGCCCGGATCTCCAGTCTGGAAGCCGGTGGGAGCCAGCAGGGGTCCTTCTCCAGGTCTGGAGCAGCAGCCCCGAGGTCTAGGTCTAGCCGGTCCGGGCCCTGCTCGGCGGCCCAGCGAGAAGGCAGGCACCGGGGCAGGGTTCGCGCGGTCCAGGAGCCCGTCTGGCCGCTGGCCCCGCGGTCAGGGAGCCCTCCAGGCGGGATCCGCTCCCGCAACCTGACCTGCGCGCTCCAGGTCGGGAAGGGAGGACTCTCAGCAGGGCACCTCGCCACTCTGAGGGCAAAATCCCCGCGGGTCTGGGCCGCTGTCCCTTCCCCGACACCCTCTCCTCTCCTCTGGCACCCAGGAACCGCGCGGGCCGCGTGGCACTCGGACCAGCCGGGGTTTGCGCAGCCAGAGGAGGGCAGAGGTCAGCAGGGGGCTGGTCACCCACCCGAGGCGCCCCTGGGACTCCTGAACCGAAAGTGAGGTCCTACATTTTAAGTTTCCAAAGTGTGAAAGTCTCCAATGCACACGGTTCCTCTGATAAACGCCGGCGACCTCAGAAGACACCCGCAGGAGCCGCCTAAGGAGGGAAGATGCAGAGGTCCCTTTTCCACACCCGAAACTAACGTCTCAACAGAAGATGGCCAAAGCTGAAACCTGCACTCTCCTGGCCCAGCCGGTGGCCCCATTCCCAGGGTCAGCCGCGCTGCCTCCCCTGGAGCCCTCCCCAAGTCCACTGGTCTCCATGCTCACCCCCCCCCCCACATACACACACACACACTCTCTCTCTCTCTCTCTCTCTCTCTCTCTCTCTCACACACACACACACACACACACACACACACACACACACACACACCTCTGACTGTGCTTTAAGGACATCGCCACTACACCTAATGACAGCTTGACGGACAGTTGGCGACAGCCAGAACCCGCTGTAGCCTGCTGGGTTCTTGTACAGGAGACCTGCCCTGTGGTCACCAAGCACAGCCCCAATCCCGCCTATAAATTTCAAAAGAGGCAACCCAGATGCGGATTTGGAACAGACTGAGAGTAACCAAGCCGCATCTCCTGCCCATCGCGTTTTCCCTGCGCCCACACACAGAGATACCATAGTTATCCTTTCCCCCATCGCTAACTACTCGCCAAGCAAGTTTTAAAAGGCTTTATTTTCTGAGCATGAGTCCCAACTAATTCTATTATTAATGAAACTCATTCTATTATTCCACCCATTTTACAGATAAGAAAACCAGGGTGCAGAGAGGTTAACATCTCAGTTACCTGAGCTCCAGCCAAAAGGAGCTCACCAACTCCCCCATTTCATTTTAGAGAAGAGGATGGGGAGAGTGTGGGTAGGGGAGGCAGAATGTGACCTGCAGAGCTAAATGAGGGTCCCCAGTCCCTCAGCTCACGCACCACCAAACTATTTGGAGGATTTCCAGGGACCCCGCTGGGGAGGGCAGGGCAAGGAGAGGCAGGACTCGGGACAGACTCTTCTCATCTGGATTCTAAACTTGGCTCTGGATGTTTTCATTGTTTAACCTTGAGCAAATTGCTCAACCACTTCAGCTTCTAATTCTCAGCTGCAGAATAGGAATGGTAATGCAGGTGGGCAACTCTTAAGATCCGGAAGACACTTACTTTTTTCTATTGTTTCCCCTTTGGTTTCCTCGTGCCTAGCATGGCACTGGGGACATGGCAAATGCTCCAAAGAAGATCTTTTCCTTCCTCTCTGCGATTCTGAAAGCAGGGCAGGCTGCACCGGGTCCCTCCCATTTCCCCTACCCTCTGCCTCTTCCAGGCACAGGTCTGGGTAGATGATCCTCCCTCAGCCTCAGGCCTGGAGCAAGTAAAGCTCTGAGGGGGAGCATTTGGTAGACTGGCCTTGACTTTGGGGGCCCCTGCAAGCAGTGGGCAATGGAGAGGAGAGGGCCACCCAAGAAGGGAGCAATGCCGTGACCTGCAGACTGGCCACTCCTTCCTATTAATCAGAAAGACTCACACACAGAACTTCTTCTATGACAGGTTCTGGTGGGAGCTTCACACACATTGACTCAATCTTCCCCACAGCCCATTGGGGTAAGACCATGCCTGTTTTACAGATGAAGAAATTGAGGCGCAAATGGACCTGTAACTTCCTTATGGTCACTCCATCAATGAGTAACAGATTCAAACCACAAACCTATATAGATTCTGTCACAGGCACCGTTTTATCACCATCCTAGGAGCCTCCCTGGGTCCAACTTCCGCAGCTCTGTGTGCCTGGGGCCCTCTTCTCTGTTTGGAGATCTGGTTAAGTTCCTAGGAAACTTCTGTCTCCTCCCCCCATTTTTCTCTCCTTGGGAGACCTGGCGGGCAATGGGAATTGTGCAATCTCCTGGCCAATTCTTTTGCATTTGGGGAAATTGTATCTTGGCAAAACGGAGACTGCAGAGAACCTGGCCCAGGGGAGAACCTAGCTTCCCTCAACCCCAGTCCCTCTGATAGCCCCTTCCGTCTCTGCACGGCACCCCAGCTGGAACTGTGCCCAGCCAGACTCGGCATGAGACACTGCTCCCTGGGAGGCCCCTCCATCCCTCCCTACGGATGGAAGTTAAGGCTGGCATTTCGTGGAATGGAACCTGAATGGAACCTCTATGGCTTTGCTGGCTCCATCCCTACTGGCCATCCCATCCTCATCCCTGAGAGCTTCAGGAGCCTTTGTCCTCCCCTCTGCCCATGGTCCTTCATTCATTTATGCAGTAAGCTAACACTGATGGGCCTCTCTCGTAGGCCAGGCAGGCCCTAGGGATCCCTAGCTAAAACCCAGCACTTACCCTCTCTGACCACCTGTATTCAGTCATTGTGAGGAGAATGTATGGGGGGGGGCGTTGGGGAATCAAGGAAAGCTGCCGAGAAGGTGACCTCCAGAGTGACCAGGAGCTTGGGGGACCGGAGAAGCTGACGGGGCACTCCGGAATGGCCCTCCAGATCTCACTTTCCACCAGCCACGCTCTCAGGACAGTCAGAGAGGCAGCGGGTGGGGTGCCATGGGCTAAGCACTTCCCTGAACGATCAGTTCACAAGGCCCTGGGAACCGCCTACAGCTGGGCCGTCAGAGCTCGGTCCTGGACACCTTTGGAGGTGGCCTGGCCCTGGGCACTCCGGGCCCCACGCATCTGCGTGGTGGTGATCAACCTCTCCAAAGCGCCAAGCCCGCCTGGGGGCCCTGCTCCGTCCGCGGGGGCGAGAAGCTTTGGGGGAACAGAAGAGGGGAGAGGTCGTGCACGCAAGGAGCAAGTGCAGACAGCTGTGGGGACGCGGCCTTTACTGTTCTTCCCTGTCCTTCCTTCCTCAGGCGAGCCTTTTTGGGAGCACCGGGAATATGCACCCCCGGGTTCGTGCTGGCGGCGGCGAACACCTCCTGGCTCCTCCTTCGGCGGCGGCTCGGTTCCCCGCCTCGGGGAGGGCGGGAAAGGCGGGGAGCCAGCCGCGCGTCCCCCTGCGGGGCTGAGGAGACAGCGCTCCTGCAGAGCGCCTACCGAGCTGCCTGCCCCCGCGCCCGTACGCACAGAAATGCCAGCCGCCCTCTCCTCTCTCCATTTTGCACCCCAGGGACGCGGAGGGCATCTCCAAGAGGCGGGGTCCCCAGGCCCAGAACGCGGCCTGGGCAGCACCTAAGAGAGCAGAAGTTCGAGGGTTCAAAGCGGCTCCCCAGGCCACCCTGCAGGACGCTGAGCTTCCGAGAGGGAGAGAGGACCAAGATGGGGCCAGGAGTGTGTGTGTGGGTGGGGGGCAGGCGGGCAGAGGAAGGAGAGGGTTGACCACCTCACCCTGCCCTCCCTGCGCCCCTGCAGCTGCCTCCACCTTCTGCCCGTTCAAGGCGGCCAGGGTCCTTCCTGTCTGGTCAACACCGATCCAGATCTGCCCCCCTGGGCGCCCCATGTGCCGAGCAGCTCCCAGGCCTGTAGGACCCCTACGCACCCCCTTCCTGAGGCCGAGACCTCCTCCTGAGACCGCTGAGCCCAGTGGCTGAGATCCCTCCCGAACCCAGGACCTGGGTAGCGCGGGCCAGCACTCCCGTCTGCCCGGAGAGAAGCCCCGGCGCACAGCCCAGGTGGCCCCAGTGACGGGGAGAGGATGCTCGGAGCTCTCTGGGAAGGGCGTGGAGAGAGTTCAACGAGCTGATGGGCCAAGGGCGCGCGTGGCAGCACCTGGCCCCGGGGAGCACTTGGGTCTTCGGCTGCCCGAGGTGTTGTTAAATGGGAGGAGGGGACAGGAGTGTCAGGGGGTCCCAGGGGAGCCCGCGGTGCAGCCTCTCC
>JAAGEH010000393.1:12069109-12071609 GCA_011751065.1 Lasiurus cinereus | reverse complement strand
GATAAAGGGTACCATATTTTGGTTTATTTTATTTAGCCTTAAATTATATATTAATATTTTTAATGTAAACTCAGTAAGAGCTGGTATAATCAATATTTAACATAAGTAGTCTCATCTCTTTAAAGAAAAAAAGAAAAAAGTTGAGCTTTAGATCATTGCTATTTCATTGGGAAATTCTCTAATATTTTATGGGAATATTTTAATAGACCCCAGGAGGAAATGTTGTTTTCCCTTGAAATATTTTCCATTTGATGAAAATAATAATTTATCCTGGAAAGTGAATTCTTTCAAACGCCTCCTGGACGCCTATTTTTTTTAATGAATTTTTAAAATCCAGTGTCTTTAAAATAACAAAAATATGTCAGAACACAAATTTGAAATAAATCACAGAAAATAGTGCCAATGGGTATATATGAATGTGTGTGTACATCTCTTACATATGTATATGTTTAAGAGAACAGATATATATGTATATACATACATACATACATATATACACACACACAAATATGTAGGTAGCATACCTACATTTTAATACACATACCCACTTCACTGGGTCTAAACATGCACTAGCAAGTTATTTTAGGGCTTTAACTCTTCAGGAAAATCTCATTATGTGAGGAGCGAAGTGGCTCTGCGGGGAGCATTATGGAAATATCTGGGCTTGATTTAATGAGGCTCTTCACATTGGTGGAATACCAACTTAACAGAGAAAAGTCTACCCAGGACGTCCAAGTTACCGAAATGAAAATTGGCCATTGAGATGATAAGAACGTGTCTTTCTCCTGCGAAATCACTTCAGGTAACGGAGATAACAGTAAAGAACATACATTCTATGCACCGAGAACAATGTTTTATGTACCGAGTCTCTTATCCGTCTCTCCTAATGACTTCCCTTAGCGGGTTGTTAGTACTTGACAGCAGGTCTCCGTGCGGGGAACTTTTCTCCAATTCCACATTCAAAGGAGGTCCATCAGAGAGCATGATTGGCAATTTTCGTCATAATCTGCACATTATTAGCATCAAAATTGACGTGGCAGTTAACACTGGTGGGTCGTGATGGGCCTTTCTTCAAGTTCAAGGAAACCCCCCTCCTGCAGCCGGGGTTGGCAGAGCGGGTCCCCACGACCCAGCGGCGGCTGAGCCGAGGCGAAGGCGCCCACCAGACGGGCGTGGGGACGGCGCCGAGAACCGTCTCGCCCGCCCGGGGAGTAAGCAAGCGGAGAACGGACGGACGGAGGGAGGGAGGGAGGGAGGGAGAGAGGCTCTGCTCGAGCTCAGAAAAGCGCCCCAGGAAATGCTCCAGGCTGATAGCACACGTCTAGAGATTCAAGTATTTCCCAGATATTGACGTGGAACCCGGGAGTGGAAACCCTGCGCCGAGAACGCTGCTTGCAATACTCCAGAGATCTGTCACCCCCGCCCTCCCCGCCGTTCCCCTCGCCTTCCCTGGACACAAACGTTAGCCATGACTTTTTGCATAAAACATCCAAGACGCCTCCACCCCAAACCAGCAAAGGGAAAGTGGGGGGGGGGGGGCGAGAGAGAGAGAGAGAGAGAGAGAGAGGAGGCGAGGCCCCCCCTTCCCCCTCCGCTTTGTCCTTCCTGGGGAAGGGGCCTCGGGCCCGCACGCGGCTAAGCAGCTCACTCCACGCCACGGCCGTCCGCGCCGTCCACCTGCCCGCCCGGCCTTGTGCGACCTCCCGTCCTTCCGCTCCCCTGGGGCAGGGCCCCTGACCAGCTCGGGCCGAGACACCACTGCCACCGGCCCTCACCCTCGTCTACAGACGGGAAAGGGCGAGTGGCGGGGGAGAGCAGCCGCAGGAGGCCCGGGGTGACGGTCCCTCCCGCACCCAGCACCCGCGCGCCCCAAGCCCCGCTCCTTCGTGCGGTTCACCGGCGCTGCGGGCCGCGGGGTTCGGCCGCAGAGCCCGGGCCTCGGGGCTGACGGCGAGCCCATTCCCCGGAGGGGTGGCTGGAGGACGCGGGGATTGTCTCGGGGAGACCAAGAGCTCGGGGCGGAGACGGGAAGCGGGCCCTGGGCAGCGACGGAAAACATCCTTAGAGAAGGGGGAGGCGGCTGGGTCACAGATACAAAAATAGAAATCATTTGGGGTCGGGGGGCCGCCCGCCGGGCTTCGCGCCCCCCGCCGTTCCTGCAGGCTCCCTTCCGCCTCCCGCGCCGGGGCGCCCCCTGCCGGCAGCTCTCGCGGAGGGCAGCGCGCGGCGGGCGCGGGGACGCGCGGGGGGCGCGGGGGCGGGGGGGCGCGGCGGGGACTCGGGGACACGGCCCCCTGTGGCGGCGGCGTGGTTATCTGGTGAGAGGCGCCTCGTCCCTCTGGTCCGGCGGGCTCACGGCGGTCTTGCTAAGCACCGCCGCGGAGTAGGGCAGGAAGCCGCTCTCGGAGCGCGGCGCCGCGGCACTGCAGCCGAAGTCTGAGCCCCCCGCCGCCCCCGCCGCCCCCGCGCCGCCCCCGCCGGCCCCGCCGCCGCCCCCCCG
>JAAGEH010000393.1:12019843-12068709 GCA_011751065.1 Lasiurus cinereus | reverse complement strand
CCGCCGCGGCCGAGGAAGCGGCGGCGGCCGCGGCTGCTGCCGCCGCGGCGGCCGAGGCCGCGCTGTTGAGCCCCGCGGCGGCCGCGGGCGTCTGGTAGAGGCCCGGGTGGCGGAAGCTGCACAGCAGCTCGGGCCGCGAGTAGGGGTGCGAGAGGGCGCGGAAGGTGTCCAGCGGGCGGATGGAGGTGGCAAAGGGCGACGAGGCGGCGGCCGCTGCTCCGGAGGCCGCCGCGGCCGCGGCCGCAGCCGTGACGCCCACGTGCGGGTAGTAGTGCAGCGGCACGTGCGAGTGGAAGGGGTAGGGCAGGCTTCCGGTGGCGGCCGCGTGCGTCATCATGTAGGTGTAGAAGCTGGGGTCGGCGGGGTGCGGCCACGACATGGCCAGGCGCTGCCGCTTATCCTTCATGCGTCGGTTCTGGAACCACACCTGCGGGGAGAGCCGCGCCGCGGCCCGAGTTAGGGGGCGCCCCCGCCCCAGCCCGCACCCCGGCCCTCCCCGCCCCCTCCAGGGCCCCCCGAGAGACCGGCCTCTTCCCCGGCGTCCGGACCCAGCCCCCAGCCCCTGCCCGCCCCGCTGGGACAGAGCCCGTGGCGGTGCGGACCGCGGGGCGCACCCTCCTCTCCAAAAGGACTCTCCCGCTCTGGGGCCGGCGGCTGCCGCCCCGCGGGCCTCTGCTCCCTTACTTTTTGCTGCGTTTTCTCGTCCCCACGCACCCTCCCTCCGCCCACCGGCCCCGGCTCTCAGCCCCCCGAGGAGTCTGCACCTCCTGCGAAGGGCGGCTGCGGCAGCCGCTTGGGGGAAAGGTCGCCGCTCGAGGTGCCGAGTCCTCGGAGCTCCCAGAGCCCGCCCGCGGGGTCCCGGGCTCGGCTGTGACGGTGAAGGGACGGTTTTGTGGGGAACATCTGCCTCACACGAGCGGTGGGAACACCTTCCTCTCCCATCGGGAAGCGGGTTTGTCTACGCCCTCCCAACCCGGGTTCTAAAGAAGACATTCTCCCCCTACAGAAGGGAAAGCCCGAGGAAACCGAGGGGGATCCCCACGCCCCTCCCCTGTCCCGTGGAGTTGCCCGGGTCGTTTTTCTAGGGTGTCGGCTCCTCGGTGTAGTCACCAAGTGGCCCGACCTCCCGTCCCTCTCTCTCTCTCTCCGTCATATAATAAAACCAGCCACCTAAAATGTGTA
Organism: Lasiurus cinereus; assembly: GCA_011751065.1. Classification (NCBI taxonomy): domain Eukaryota; kingdom Metazoa; phylum Chordata; class Mammalia; order Chiroptera; family Vespertilionidae; genus Lasiurus; species Lasiurus cinereus. Next base: position 12,067,527 of record JAAGEH010000393.1, on the reverse strand, counting down.
CATAAGGACAATTTCATTGCGTTGTCTCTCCAGGGAGGGGAGGGCTGACCTTTTCCTGTTGCCCCGGAAAAAATATTTAGAACATACGTTTTTTTTAAAAAACAAAACACCCAATCGGTTTTTAAAATACAGTTTTCTCTGTGTTGTAACGATGCTATGTGGAAAATTAATCCCCAGGATCAAAAGCAAATGGAAAGTTCCCCGTCCAGTTCGCACCAGAGGAACAAAGACCAGCCTGCTCTGCCGCCAAGGGGAGAGGGGATCCGGGGACCTGGGCACCTGGGCCGGGCGAGCGTTCGCGGCGTCGGCCCCCCGGCCCAGGGCCTGCTGCCCAGGTCAGCCGGGCCCGCCAGCCCTTCGGGTTCGGCCGCTGAGAGAGAAACACGCCGGTTCCCTGGGTGACGCGCCCTGGCGGGTTTTCCGGCCCAGACAAATCTAGCCGCCCAGGAAGGAGAACCCCAAATCCACCCGGACACCCCTACCACCCGGGGGGCGAGAGCCAGGCGCGCATGGGAATGGATGGATACCTTGATGGTGGTTTCGGGCAGGTTGAGCGCGGCGGCCAGCTCGCACCGGCGGGGCCGTGAGACGTAGTTCTCCCGGTAGAACTCCTTCTCCAGGCGCGCGATCTGCTCGCGGGTGAACGCCGTGCGGTAGCGCCGCACCTGATCGGCACCGGTGCCCGAGCTGCCCAGCGCCGCGCCCCCGCCGCCGCCGCCGCCTCCATGCAGGCTGCCGAGGCCCGAGCCCGACGAAGACGTGGTGGTGCCCCCGGCGGAACCGCTCTCCGCGTACCCTGGCGAACAAACGGCCGAAGCGCAGGAGTCACTGCGGGGCCGGGATCGCCGCGCCGGGGCTGCGCGCGGCTGGGGGAAGCCGGGAGGGCCAGGCGAGGCGCTGCCTGAATTGATGGGGTCTGTCAGGCTTACAAATTGCCCCCGTTAATGGAATCAATAAAGTTTGGAAAGCACTTCATAACCAAATAATAAGAACTCAATTAGGGTGGTTTTTTAAAAAAATAATAATTGGAAATGTTCAACTCGGGGAAAATTGGCCCAGGGAAAATGCCCACTTCTAGGCGCAGTTTGGGCAGCTCTGGGTGTGCCATGGTCTGGAGACCACCGCGCAGCTTTCTGCACGGCCTCTAACACTTCTTGGACTGTTTCTTTGCGGGGGGGGGAGGTTGCTTAAAATTTTTAAGATTTGAAAGCCAGCAGCGGCTCAAACCGGAACCATTAGGGGGTGGACCTTACTTTTCAACTCTTTTCCTCCCGCTGACCCAAGCGGGTCTCCCAAAGACGCCCGGCGAGGCTCCCGCCGACTTACGCAGAAAGCCCCCTCCGCTCGGCCCTGGGCGCTCAGAAGCAGAGGGGACCAGAGCCGCTGCTCAGCGCACTCTTCCCCGAGCGCGCCTCCGCGGCTTGGCGAGGGGTCAGTCGGCTCGCACCGGCTTCGAGAGCCGGGCGCAGAAACATTTGCTCCGGCTCAGGAACCGGGCCAGGCCGTCCGGCGGGCCTGGAGCCTCCGGCCTGCGCCGCTGGGAGAGACTCCATGATCAGAGCCCGAGGGCACGGTCTCCCGCAGGCGTCCCGCCCCTGCTGGAGCGGGGCGAGCCGCAGCTGGCGGCGGGGGGTAGCAAAGGAGCCAAGTCACTGGGAAGGGCAGGCGGCAGCCCCGGAGAAGAGGGAGGGTGGGACCGGAGAGCGCGGCGCGGTTACCTTTGCCATTGTTTTCCTTGAGCGGCGCGGCGCCGAGGCCGCCGGGGGAGCGCAGAGCGGAGCAGCCCACCTCCACGTCGCTGCTCATGTCCGCCTCGGCGGCCGCCTCCGGATAATGGCCCGGCTTTTTGCGGCCCTCCGCGGCCGAGGCGATTTCGGCGGAGACGGTGCTCTCGCTGCCCGGGTGCTGCAGGTTGAACAGAGTGTCTATTTCGAATTTGCCCTTGGCAGGGAGGTCTCCCAGAGAGCTGTGCAGGGGGGCGGACGGCAGGCGCGGGCTAAGGCGAGCCGGGTGCTGCGAATTTTCCAGGGCCTCGAGCACCGCATTGCCCGCCGAGTCGGACAAATTGGAGAACCTCTTGCCGGCCGTGGGGCTGTGCAGCCCTCTCTCCATCAGAATCATCTCTTTTCTTATTCTTTCCATCATCTCAGCTTTCTAAAAAAAAAAAATATGCCACAGTGGTCCAGCTGTCCCGTCCTAATGATGGGCTGCGCCTTGGGCTAATTCTCATTCAGCCCCAGCGAGCGCCTCTAAATATTATTATCTCTTTTGGAGGGAGGCAGGAAAATTGTGGAATGCCAGAGCGAGGGAATGACTGGTCAGAATGACCCATACATCCTTCCGAGCCCAAGATGTCATTCATCAAAAAGTAGCGCTCGCTCGTCATTAAGGTACGAATGACGCCGTTCGAATAATCATTTATTGTAACAGGTTTATAAGCAAATAAATACACGCTCCTGTCAGTGGGTAATGAAGGCGGCTTCGGAGCAGACAAATAGATCCAGGTAGGAGGCTGGAGAAGACAAGAAGTGAGGAGGAAGGCTCCCGGTCCTTTGCCCGCGCAGAGCCGGTTCTGCTCGCCCGGGGGTTTGGCCTCGGGGGTGAAATTGACAGTCTGATTAATAGAGCGCTCCGCGGCACATTTCCCCCTTCATTTAGGGGCATCATTACGCTCTCAGTTTGCTGGGTTGCCCCTTAGGTCCTAATCATGCAGCGCCTTCCTCATTTTTCCTCGGACACAGATACGTGTTAAATAATAGATAATGCTTTGATTTTTTTTTTCCAGAGTAGATCGTCGTAGGGAAGCCTTTTTTTTTTTTTTGAACATTTACCATTGGGAGGGGGTGAGGGGTGGACAAGGGGGAGGATGTAGGAAGAGTTGCGTAAGGAGAAGACCTCGCGCTCCTGTCTGGATTACTTATCTTTTTGAATTTCAGAACGAAATATGTATTTTATTTAACAAATAGGAACGCCGACTTCTCTCGCTCTCTCTCCCCCACTTCGCCTCAGCCTAGGCTGCTCTTCTCCTTCCCAGGAGAGAGAGAGAGAGAGAGAGAGAGAGAGAGACAGAGAGAGAGAGAGAGAGGGAGGGAGAGAGATTGTGGACTTTTGAAAGCAGTTTAGTGCTACGTGGCTGGGGAGGTGCGCTGGGCCCGCGCCTCCAAACGGAAATCATTAGGTCCTCTCTGATTTTTTAACACCGTTTGCGGAGGGAGTTCCGAACTCGAAGCCCCAGGTTTTTTACTTTTTATAATCCTGCTGATGGATAGGCTTCTCGCCTACGGGTTTTCCCTGGGGGGAAGGAACTCTGCTGGGCGATTTCACAGCAGAATCCGGCAGCGGACTTAAAACGCAGGGGCGATTTACAGCGCCATATGGGCCGCCCCACATCCCCTCTTCACGTCGCCGGCTCTCCCCTGCCCGCTCCGAATCCAAGCGTTTGTGGCCAAGGTGCCGGGCTTCGGGGTCAATCGGGGCCAAGGAGAGGGCCTTTCCCCGAGGCCACCCTGCTGCCCTCCCCTCCCGACACGGCTCTCCTCCTCCGTTTCCTCCCCGCCCGCCCCCCCCCGCCCCGCCCCAGCCCCTTACCTGTGGCCCCGGGTGCTCCCCGCGCGGACTCCCGGCGCGGAGAGTCGCGGACCCGCCCGGCTGCTGCTCCTCGCCGCCGGGGCTCGGCGGCCGGGCCTCGGGGCGACCACTTGGCTGGTCATAACGACGCCGGTGGCCACCATTTTTACGAAGATCAATCTTTACCCGAGGCCCCTGCACGGCTCCTCCCGCGCTCACCCCGCACCCCGCCCGGACCCCCAGTGCACGGTGCGGGCCCGCCCGCCAGCCGCCCACGGGCAGAGAGACCCGCGGCCCCCGGCGGCGGGAGGAGAGGGGCTGGGGCGGGGACCCCGAGGTCAGCCTGCGAGCTGCCGCCGCGGCCGCAAGACCCTGGCCGTCTGGGCGCGGGGCGCGGGTCCTGCGTCCCCGCCTCAGCACCCACCCATACCCCGACCCAGGCCCCCCCTGCCCGCCCCGCCGCCACACCCAGCACATCGGGGTGTGTGAGGGGCAAACCCGGGATCTGTGTGTCCATCCCGGCGTTGGCGCTTTCCTTTTAACCTTGGCCCCGTTGGGGGCGCGTCAGGAATGTAAGGGGAGGCGAGGTGTGAAGTATATTTATATACATTTATATACGTGGCCCATGCCAAAAGTTTCTCTCCTTTTCCCCTTGGCGCCAACTTACTCCAACGGCGCGCGCTTTGCTTAGAAAACCCATCCCACCCCTTTCAGGAAATACAAGGGAGCTCTCCCCCCAGGTGAGACGTGGAGAGCTGGGCCGGCGTCGTGGCTGGGGAGGGAGGCGGGGGGCCGCGGCGTAGGCTTGGGGTGCACCTCCGCCCCCGCCCCAGAGGCCACCCGACTCCGAAAAACCGCGAGCCCTTTCCAGCCGGCTCTGCGGCCCTTCGCGCAGTCAGGGCGCAGCCCTGCCGGCGCCCCCACCGCTCCCCCCCGCCGCTGCTCCCCAGTCCCAGCGCCAGCTCCCCGACTCCGGGCCGGCCTGCCCCGCGGAGGGGAGGAGGGGAGTCGCCGCGCAGGAAGCTGAAAGGGTCCCCCTCTCCCAGCCCCACATGCTTTGGGGACTAAATGGGACCCCGCGGTCCAGGCTTGGATTCGTGGTGGGGACAGGGGGCCGAGGCCCTGGCGGGGAGAGGGAGGGGGCAGAGGCGAGGAGAGTGGGGGGGAGGGGGGGTTCGGGCGGAGGCGCGACCAGGGCGGAAATCGCGGATGCCTTTATTGCTGTCGTTTGGCGCCCCCATCTGTTTTCCTCGAGGTTTTGGCGGCTGTGAGCCGCTTCCAATCGCAGCAGCCGCCGCTGAGTTCTGGGTACACCGACCCTCCTTCCTCCACCCAGCCAGTAGCTCCCCGCTGCCCCCCGTCCTCTGGGACCCCTCACCTCTGGCCCCAATGTCTGCGCCAAACCTACCTCGGTCTGCTGAAAAGGAAAAACACCATTTCTCGGGCACACTTTCGTTCTTTAGGGTTCTGAAAACTATAGCACACCTTTTAAGTAACACTAACATTATGCATTTTAACGTTTATTAAGAAAGGTACATGTCAGGGAAACTGCTCACCGTAGAAGGCACCTATTATTTTTCTTTTCTTTTCTTTTTTTACAGAGAAGAAGGGGGAGAGATAGAGAGTTAGAAACATCAGAGGAGAAACACCGTCCAGCTGCCTCCTGCACACCCCCTACTGGGGATGTGCCTGCAACCAAGGTACATGCCCTTGACCGGAATTGAACATGGGACCCTTCAGTCCACAGGCCGACGCTCTATCCACTGAGCCAAATTGGCCAGGGCGGCCTCTATTATTTTTCATTAAACTGCGTGTAGCAGACAATATTTCATAGGAGGCAGTGAAGATTCCGTTACAATATTTAATGTCCCTTCATTTACTTAGGTTCCACATTTAGAAGTAATAGTAACATTGCTCAACTTATATGTAGCTTTTACTCTGAAAATACAGGTGCTTTTTACATATATTATCTCCTCTACACCTCTGGATTATTACCCCTTTCTCAGAGGTGAGAAACCTTTCACACAGCACAAAGAGAGGATAGAGGATTTGCTCCTGATGTAAACTTACCTTGGATAATATCCAAGTTATAAGGTATAAAAACTTTGGGTAGCATTTGTTGGTGGGTCTTCCCATTTTGCACATATCTCCTTTAAATCCGGGCCTACCTCAAAGACATTGAGCCGGTGTAGTGAGAAGATTAACACAGTTCTGTTGGTGTTTATTAATGAAATGCCCAAACCTTGCACCTCTCCCAGAAAATTGGCTGACACTGGAAATGGGCTTTGTTAAATGTCCCCACTTTTTAAAGACATAACTTTAGGGCTATCAAGGCCTCCTACTTACTACCAAGGTACAGGACCCAATAAAACAAGAAAAGGATCCACCCCACGTCCTCGCGGGTTGACAGGAGCTTTGAATGCGCTTTGAGGGTGAGGATGTGGAGAGGAGTTTCTCCAAATGGATTGAAAAGCAATTTTTGCTCAAAAGGAGTTACAGAAAAGAGGCCTAATTTGAGGAACGCGTAGGCCTTCAGACCAAATATTGTTTTTTGAGGAGCAGCAGGTTCTCCACTTTGGGTCGATTGGAGATAATAAAAATGTGTCTGTCCGTGGAGAAGAGGGGAGGGGAATCCCCTGGACCATGGGGCAAAAATCCCCGCGGCTGCTTTGGGCCGCCAGCTCACTGGGCACGGCATGGGATGGAGCAGCTGTCTGGTTACAGCCTGAGCGGCAAACGCCGGGCACATTTTCTTTAGACTGAGTGAATTCCCCCCATGGCTTGGTTTTTGGAAGTTTCGGTTTATGAGGGAAGACGCTGGTTTGGGGAATCCAGGCCTGGCTCTTACTGGCAACGTTTTGCGGCCATCCTGGCAAATCAGCCTTGAGTTTCTGCCTCTCTGGGGTCTTTCTGGCTGCTTCTATTTTCTTCCTCCTTCCCCCTAGAATCCCGCACCCCACCTGAGTAGAGGATGGAGGAGTACTTTCTCCGTGAACTCTGGGGCTACCTAGGCACACTGCCTGCCTGAAACTTGTGCGCCCTGAGACATGACAGGAAAACTTGCAGGGACATCTAGCGCCAGGCCTGGGGAACTGCGCGCGCCGTCCGGGAAGCTAAGCCTGACTGCTTGTCTCTTCTCCTCCCTCCCTGCGCCTCCTAACTCCACCTCACCTTGGTCCTTAGGCATTTCCCTAACCTTCATCCCGTTGTGGTGCCGCTGACCACACCGCACTTGCATTTCTGGTAGAAAATGGGGGTGAGTTGGGGGGAGAGGGAGAGAGAGACAGAGACAGAGACAGAGACGGGGGGTGGGGGGTGTGAGAGAGAGATGGAGAGAGATCTGCTCTGTCACACAAAAGGGCCGACAGAGTTTGCACTTTCTGGCCCTCAGTTAATAATATGGCTAGACAAGTGTATTCCGAGCACAATCCCATACCTTGAGATATGGACAAAACAGCAGAAAATTGTTGTGGTCCCAGCTTTTGTTTTGCAAAAAAAATAGCAACATTAGCCCAGGGTCCCAATTCTGGTCCCATCCTCTGGCACCTCCTACTCAAGGAGATTAGTGTTTCTCTGGGGGCGATGATGCTCCCAGAATTTAATTCCCACAGGAAATGGAGGAGTGCTCTCTGTCCCCAACAAGGGCCAGCTGCCTTGTGGGAGGCAAACCTGGCTTCACCGAAGTGCGCTTTGGGTTTGGAGAAGGTTTTCTTAGTTGCAAATAATTTACATTAAATAAATTCTAATTCTGTTGTTAAATACAAATGGGACTAAAAAGATACTTCTCAGATCTAAAAAAAGAGTGCTCAACGCAGGACTGCACTGTCTGGCTTTCGCTGGAGGCCCTTTTCTTCGCCCTTGGTTTGTTGCTGTTGTTGTTTAAATTCCTTTGGATGTTTCCAGCCTGAGTGAAACTGGGTAATGTCTGCAGAGGGAAGATTCGTTCCAAAGTTGTCAGGGCACAGACTTGGTTAAGAACACTATCCAGCCACACTCACTGGATTGAAGACTTTAATTTAGAATCAAGACTCTTTTTCTGCACTGAATTTTTGGCATTTTACAAAGTAATTAGGAGGGTGTCCCACGCTGATAGGACCTGGTGATTGTTGTCCTGGCGCTGATGGTCACAGATTATGTGGTTAATCCATAGCTCACTGCTGTCTTGGCAAGCAGAGGAACTTACGTTCTTCAATAAATCTAAATCACAGCCTGCATCTACCTGCTCCCCACCCAAGGACAGGGACATGATTTGAAAGATCATCTATGAGGAGGAAGAAGAGATGCTACTTTCAGAACATGACTAATTCCCAAAAGGGGTGTTTGTGGAAGGAAAGAAGGAAGAGGAGTCAGTGATGAGAGGAGAGGGCAGAGCTAATCTGAGTTTCTCTCTCTCTGGCAGAGTGGGACTTTGGACAATGAGGGGATACGCTGAGTTTCTCGCCAAAATCAGGAAAGGTGGCAACTCTGATTTCACTGAATAACACCTCAGTATTTGGACACACTTATGGCCGCAGAAGATTTTCATTTAACAAAGACTATTTCTTTCTGTTGTTGAAGCCCCAACGAATACATACACACACAGTCTGTACTCCTGGTCAGTTTAAGAAAATTATTCCTATTAACTTTAAACCTGAGATCAGCCTGGACATAGGGTATACAAGCTAAATGAAATGTTTCTGTAAATTCAGCCTCAAAATTCCTTCCCTAACTACCACCCCCTTTGCTTGTAAAACTCTGTGTCTTATTGGTTCATAAAAAGAGCAGCCCTGACTTTGTCTGGTACCCAACCACAGCCCTATAATCTAATAGCAGCAGCTGACCTGGGGTGCTGGGTTTAGGGGCCCTCATAGGGTCCAGTCAGAGACCCTTTCCTATGGGGAATTCCCTCTCCTAGGATGTAAGTCTACACTGGAGGCAAGGTCAGTAGCAGGACCGCAAGAGGCAATGCTCTTGATTATTCTAAGTCTTCCTGGTCTCTGAATACTCTCAAGATTAGTCAGAGAAACCCCAAGTCCTGCGGGAGACCCAGAGGGCAACTGAAGGCAGGGCCACCATGGAGAAATGTCTTTCAACCAGGGCATCCATTCAGACTTTGCTTCCAGTCCTGCAGAGCTTAGCTTGCTGCATAGGCAATTCAGCCAAATGTGAAGTGTCGTCTGAAAACAGCAAACCTTGACAAGTTCTTGCTTCCTATTTTAATATCACTTTCTTCATTCTTTAGCAAATAATCAGTTTTTAAGAGGTACTTACCAGATAGAAAATCACACAGGTGTCCCGGAATAGAAAAATCACAGTGATATTTAGTTTTAAGAGACTGAAATTTCATTGGTTCCAATTATGCAATTATGTCTTAGAAACATTTCAACAAGTATTTTTTTTTGAGGTCACAGAAGAAAATTCTAAGTATCTTTGTCTTCTCTCTCTGAGAAAAAAAGAAAGGGAGACAAAGGGAAAATAAGAGGATTTCAGAGTAGCATCTCATGATCGGTTTGTTGGGTAAAGAGCACCTAGCCATACACTTCTAAAAAGTCAGTCACCATCACCTAACCCTGACTGGCATTTTCTTTAGCGCCTTTGTAGCTTCCATTGTTAGCTTTTGCATTCTCTCAAAATTGTTTTCATCAGCAAATTCCTATTCCCTGTGATTTTTTTTTTTTTTTTTTGCAAATCCTTGGGCTCGTCCAGTCTCAATTAGATCAAGAACATGTCCAGGACTTCAAAAAGGTCAAATTCTCCCGCTTTTCCTCTCCAGCACCCCTCTCATAACTTTCCCCTTTATTTGAGCCTTTTATGGTTACTGGGTTTTGCGTGTCAACACTCTCAACACCAGCAGCCCACCCTGCAGTGCCAGGCCAGGCCCGGGAGGGCTCCCTTCCTCTGCCCCAGTAAAAGGCCCAGGCTCTGGTATTCTGCCCCATCCAGATCCTGTCTTGGATCCAGGCACAGCGGGTCTGTCTAGGTGACACGCTGGCTTCACCAATCACAGGCTCAGGGGAGTGATTTTTCTCGGAGATGGGCTGGCCTGGGGAGTTGACAGTAAGAACTCAAATGGACTCATTTGGAGAGCTCCTACACCCACCCCAGAATCCTCAGCTATGCGGATGTCTGTTCTCCAGTGGAACCTTGGAGTCACCCAAAGACTCACACTCTTCATGATGGAGATGGAGGAGGGTGGCCTGGTGGGGCTCAGGGGCTGAAGACTGACACAAAGGGATGAAGCGGGGTCAGAGCTTGCCCACAGCCCACTCTCACCCCGCCAAGTCAGAGCCAGTGGCTCTGGGCTGCTTCTCTCACCAGCCCTCCCTTTGCCTGGGGGGCTAGAGGGAGGGGGGGACACGCCCGCCCTCTTAATTTGCCCTCTTAGGTCTCTGCAGTTGGCAGCTGGGAAAAGAAAGCGAAACAAAGGTTCCTGGAAAAGTGAAGTTTTCAATTAATTGGTGTGAGTGACGGGCGGGGGCGGTGGGGCGGGGGGTGGCTGCAAAATGCCAGAGACCGGTTGGCTGCAGGCTAGGAGGCGCTGGGCTGGTGCGCCCGCGGCAAAGTGGCGTTCGCCTGGAGCCCTCAATTAAATGTGGTGGGGGAGGCCGCGCCAGGCCTGGGGAGCCCGGCTCACGCGGGGGAGGACGCCCGGCTGGCCCAAGTGGAGAGGCGAGGGGCGCGGGCCAGGCACGGGCTTTTCTCGCTGGGGCAGACCGCGGGTTGGACTTTATTTGTGAAGTCTGCGCCTCTGGCCCCCCGGGCGCTGGGTGAGCTTTTCCCCGGCGGCGGACAGCGTGTGTAAGTGGGGTCTGCTCGCGTGGGTCTTCGTTCGCAGGAGCCCCTGAGATAACGTGCGTGCAACGCCCCTGCCCCCCTAGCCAGGTTGTGGGAATGGGCGCTCTCGGGTGTAGGGGGTGGGTCGGCCAATTCCAGGAATCAAGCCACAGGATGAAAGATCGGCTTGTGTTCGCCTCCTTCCGACCCTCTCTGTCGTTCCCCTCTCTGTAGCGGAGCGACTCGGGAGCCCCGGAGAGGTGGCAAACGCAGCCTTAGCGGAGACCCGGCGCAGGCCTCAGAGCCCGCCTCGGCCGCAAGCCGGGCCTGGGACGCTTGGTCGCGCAATCAGCCCGTGGGGGTGGCGGCGGCGGCGCAAACGCCAGGGTCCCCGGGAGGGCGGGAAGGAGAGGTGGGCTGCTCCAGGGGCTGGGGAGGGGTGGGGGCCGGGGTGGGTGGGTGGGTCCAGAGGGGCGCGGGCCCGGAGCCAGGCTCTCCCGCGCCCCCACCCTCACGTGGCCCCGTGCAGCCAATGGCACGGCCCTGAGCGAGAGCCCTCGGGGAGGGAGGCGGCCCCCCGACCGTCCCAGGCCCCCTCCCAACCTGAACTTCGTTTTTATAAACGTCCCGCGATGAGCTAACCTGTTGGAGGGCGGGCAGGCGGGCGGGAGGCGGGAGGCTTGCAGCGGGAGAGAGGGCGAGAGGAAGAGGGCGGGAGCGCGAGAACGAGAGAGAAAGGAGAGGAGGGAGGAGGCGCGCTGCGCCATGGTGTCCTGCGCGGGGCCGGGGCCGGGGCCGGGGCCGGGCCGGGCCGGGCCATGAGCCGCGCCGGGAGCTGGGACATGGAAGGGCTGCGGGCGGACGGCGGGGCCGCCGGGGCGGCCCCGGCCTCCTCTTCGTCCTCCTCCTCCGTGGCGGCCGCGGCGTCCGGCCAGTGTCGCGGCTTCCTCTCGGCGCCAGTGTTCGCCGGGACGCACTCCGGGCGCGCGGCGGCGGCGGCGGCGGCGGCAGCGGCGGCGGCGGCGGCGGCGTCCGGCTTCGCCTACCCCGGGACCTCGGAGCGCGCGGGCTCCGCCTCGTCCTCCTCGTCCTCGGCGGTGGTCTCGGCGCGCCCGGAGGCTCCCTCGGCCAAAGAGTGCCCTGCGCCCGGGGCGGCCGCGGCAGCGCCCCCGGGCGCCCCAGCGCTGGGCTACGGCTACCACTTCGGCAACGGCTACTACAGCTGCCGCATGTCGCACGGGATGGGCTTACAGCAGAACGCTCTCAAGTCGTCGCCGCACTCCTCGCTGGGAGGGTTCCCGGTGGAGAAGTACATGGACGTGTCGGGCCTGGCGAGCAGCAGCGTCCCGGCCAACGAGGTGCCGGCGCGAGCCAAGGAGGTGTCCTTCTACCAGGGCTACACCAGCCCCTACCAGCACGTGCCGGGCTACATCGACATGGTGTCCACCTTCGGCTCCGGGGAGCCTCGGCATGAGGCGTACATCTCCATGGAGGGCTACCAGTCCTGGACGCTGGCCAACGGGTGGAACAGCCAGGTGTACTGCGCCAAGGACCAGCCACAGGGCTCCCACTTTTGGAAATCGTCCTTTCCAGGTAAGGACCTTGGGGCGGGGGGGGGGGGGAGCCAACACCACGGGGGCGGGGGGGGGGGGAAGGAGGAGAAAGGACTTGCAGTGGATGCCCCTACTTGGGAGTGGGCGCCCGTCCTTGCCCCACCAGGCTTAACCCAGTTAGTGTGAAACCTGTAAAGTCCTCCTTTGACTTAAACTCTCTCACAGCCCTTTTCATTTCATGGACGGATACCAGCCTTTTTTTTTTTTTTTTCCTCCTAAAGTTGAATGTCTTTGCGTGCCCTTGGCTCAGTCGGGCCCGTGGTTCCCCTTCCCCAAAGAGGTGTCACACAGAGTTGGGCCCTACTTTTCAAGGACATGAATGCCCCAGAGTCACCCACTAAAGCTCACAAGTTTCAAACACAGGAACACAAGAAAGCGAAGCTTAGACTAAGCCTGCATTTTTCTTTTCTTTTCTTTTCTTTTTTTTAAGTCTGTGTATGGTTTGTGTGTGCACAACCGGTATTTGCTGAAACTGTCCTTATGAACATTCCCAATAACCACACCATAAAAAAAAATCGCAGGCTTGTTAAGATGCCGGTTGGAGAAATCATGATGATCCATCAAATAGGCCTTCACTTTGAAGTGTAAATAATCTTTCTTTAATAACAGGTAAATAATGTCTGTGTAAATAATAATAAAATGTAAGCGAGAGGCCTGGCTTTCTTTAGTCACCGTAGCCCCTCCAAACATACACACACAGTCCCCAGCTAGGTGCTGCAGATATTCTGATCTAATTATTCCCGTGCTATTTTTTTTTATTTATACCAGGGGATGTGGCTCTAAATCAGCCAGACATGTGTGTCTACCGTCGTGGGAGGAAGAAGAGGGTGCCCTACACCAAACTGCAGCTCAAAGAACTGGAGAACGAGTATGCCATTAACAAGTTCATTAACAAGGACAAGAGGCGGCGGATCTCGGCTGCCACGAACCTATCCGAAAGACAAGTGACCATTTGGTTTCAGAACCGGAGAGTGAAAGACAAGAAAATCGTCTCCAAGCTCAAAGATACTGTTTCCTGATGTGGGCCAGATTGGCCACAGAGCGTTTAAATGCTTTCCGTTGTCTCCAAAAGACCTTTGGAAAGACTTGAATATGTATTTAATTCCCTCCACCCCCTGCCAGCAATGGCACATTTTGTGAATTGGTTTTTTTTTTCCTCTCTCTTCCCCTTATCTTGCTCTAAAACTTTTTGCTATCCAACCTGACTTTGTAGTTCTGTTTCTGTTTCTTACTTGTTTATGATTGATTTTGTTCTTTTCTAGGTTTATTTTTTATGACTTTTTAATGTTCTGTTTCTCCCTCCAGGCCAGTATAAAGGACTTGAAGTATTTTTGAATACCATCCCCCACCCCAATGAATTTCAGAAGTGCCATTCTGATTGTAGGGATTTATTTTTTTTAATCACTTTAAATGCCTATTTCCAGCACTGATTCTCTTCATAATCCATTAGGGCAAAAAGTTTTCAGTCATTCATATCCTGTGACTGGGTAATTGAATAATTACCCCTAGCAATTGCCCTGAACCAAGCAAAAACAGCTCTGGGCAGGCAGTGCTCCAGGGTCACTGGAAGTGTCTAAAAACAGGAGGCTGGAGGTCCTGTGATGGCTTTAAAAGCAGCTACCTTATTAAATAGGGTTTGTTTTGGGATGAAGACAATCTATTCGACTTTGGGTCTTTCACTTGCTGTTGTAGTTGTATGTGTTTAATACACCTTGTAGACATGTGCATTTATAATCTTTAATTTGAAAATAATGTGTCCTTGTGGATGCCTTTATTACCCCAGCTCTAGATGCAAATATTTCAATGTCTGCAATTGTCAGAAGTATCTAAATGTGGATGATCTAAATACAACCCTCTCCTTGGCTTCCAGTCTGTGGGACTAGAATTGAGGCCATCTCCTCCATCCCCAGAAGAAAGGCTAAATTAATATGACACATGAGTGGGAATTTTTACCCAGAACCCATTGAAGAATTTGACTACCTGAACAAATGTATTGGGCCTCTCTCAGAGCTATAAAACATCTAACAAATGCAAAAATTGTGGAGCTTTAAGGTCCAAGAAGAAGAAAAAGAAGAAAAGATGTTTCTGAAAGTGATAACTACTTTTAAAGTGCTGCATATTTATGTGACTGAGAGATTATTTTTGTAGATGAAATGTCTGTGAGCTGGGATACATGAGCAGTGCTTCAGGCATTTAATATCACTTTTTACTCCTAGGGAGATGCAAATAAACAGAACTCTCTTATTTCCTCTGAGTCTTTATACATTTGTTTTCTTTTCCAAGCTTATTTTGCCTCTAGAAACTATTCTTATTTATTATAAAATTGTGTTATCCAAATCACTATGATGTTTCCTATGGGTGGTGAAAACTCAACACCATTTCTGGAAGCCCCCTCCTCTCCACTTCTGCCACTCCTCCCCAATTTCCCATGGCTATAATATAAATAGTGGTGACTTTAAATGAGGATATAACTTGTGGTGTCTAAAATGATATTTTTTTAACCAGACCACCTCAAAAACATCTCCAATAAAATTTTACTTCTCTTTGAACATTATCAACTTACTCAGTTTTATTTTAAAAACCAATTATGTATTTGCCTGGGTACAGAAAAACATGCTCGCTTGGAGGTTTTCTTCTTAGAAAGGCTGTTATAAATATCTATCTAGTCTAGGAAGGTCTTGAAATTAGACATATCCATATTTGGCCATTGAAAAAGAAACATTTCGGCTTTTGCCTTATCGCCTTCTCTCGGCTGCCTGCACGCAGCAGTTGAAGACTGGAACCATAATTATGCACCCTAAACCTCCGGACACAAATCTTAGGCACTGAGAAGTTTCTTCTGGCCTCTCAGGGACATGGCCCTTTGGGGATGGGGCGCCTCGTCATTGTTAACACCCAGGCACACTCAGGTTAGGGGCTGCTAACTTTTTGGAATGTAAGCTCAATACAGATGTTTAAAACCTCACACAGTGTGTAAACGCTTCTGGAGGGAGGGCTCCTTAGGCATCTGCCAGAGAAAGCGCAGAGGTCCGAGGTCTGAAGCTACTTTCGTTTTCTCTGGCACGGCTTGACTTCTCTCATATCTTGCAACTGATTTCGGGGTGGCCAACTTGGTTTTAATAATGAGTCTCTCTCTCTCTCTCTCTCTCTCTCTCTCTCTCTCACACACACACACACACACACACACACACACACACACACACACACACACACACTGAGGGAGGAGGAGGTGGAAGAAGAGGAGGAGAAGGGACCAATGATTCCATCCCTGGAGAAGAAAGAGCCCCTGAAAATGGGGCACACCCATTTTCCACCTTGGGAAGAATTACTAACACTTTCTGTTTTTCTTATAAGATGTGTGTTTTCATCCTAAACGGGCCTGTTTTTCCTTCTCCATCGTCGTTTTCCTCAACTTCCTTTTTGTCACTTCCAGGTTCAGGGGCCCGAACTCCCTTTCCTGGGTCCATTTCTCAGGTTTCCCATAAGTGGATGGGGGGGGGGAGGTCGAGGATTTCTTTTTCTCTGTAGTTCCCCCCACTTCCCAGCCTAAGAGAAATGGGAGGTTTGCTGAAGATTAAAACTGCGCTTAGACGCTCTCCCGGCGGAATTTGAATTGACGGCTAAATCAACAACAGATGAAGACTCGGTTATTTATATGAATTCCTTTTATATTCCGAAGGGAGGAGGGAGGAGAGGAGCGGTCGGTGGGCTGAGTGCAGCAAAGGAGGCTCTCGGGAAGCCGCGAAGCGCCGGGAGCTTCGGGGAGAGGCCTTGCCTGCGGGTGCAGACCCGGAGGCCCCACGGAGCGCGCCCCCGAAACCCGGCAGGTCTCGAGCGCCGCGGGTGGAGGAGAGTCGAGGCCCGCGCGTCTGCGCGCGGTTCGAGGCGAAGGCGGCTTTGGGGCCGCCAGACAAAGGGGCGGCTGCGACGCCTCCCCGGGTCGGCAGCCGGCGGGTCGCTCCGGCTTCGCGCTCCCGGCCAGCCGCGCCGCCCCGGTCCCCGGCTCTCCGCGTCGCGGGGCCGCGCCTGGCCGTGCGCGGTGGCTGCACCGGCTGGAGACGCCAGGCCGGCTGCGCCGCCCTTCACTGTTGATCTTGACCGAGCGGCGGCGCCTCTCCAGGCGTGGAGCTCGCTCGCCATCTCCTGGGCGGTTGGCGGCATTGGCAGAGCTCGCGTGTAACTCCAAGATTTCCGCTCCCGTTCTCCACTTTACCAGCGCAGCCTCCTGCCTCCCCCCGCCCACCGCACCCCTCGCCGCCTCCTGCCCTGTACCCAGCTCCCCGCTCCAGGCGCACAGCCCTGCCTGCCGGCCGGCCTTCGGCGTCATAAACTCAGGAGCTGCGGTGGGGCGGCTGAGCCCAGGAGGAAAAAGAATCGAGTTGTTCTAGTTTTTTTTTTTTCTGTGTTTCAGTTCTTTTCTGTCTTTAGGGGGTGGAAGGGGGGGGGAGCGGGGCGCTCAAACCGTAGCTGTGAGACTGCTACGTGTTGGGAGTCGACTTGGAAATACCGGGATCTCTGCTCCCTGAGACGGGAGGAGAGGAGACCGCAGGGACCCCCGGAGCTGGAGCTTTCGAGCTGGGGAGGAGGGGGGGGAGGCTGTAGCTTCTCAAAAAAAATGGGGTGAGTTTCAAAACAGGAGCGCCTGGGTCCCCTAAGTCCCAAGGAGCTGCGGTTGCAGCTGGTGTCCTCCCCCTCCCCCTTCCCTCTCCCCCTCCCCCTCAGGACAGGACGGGGAGTGGAGCGCCTTTCGGTGCCTGAGCTCCGAAGGAAACCGACCGTCTGAGGAGCCCCCGACCTGCCCACCCCCGCCCTCCACCCTCCACCCCCGCCCCAGAGCGGGAGGAAGAGGCCGGTTGCGTCCCCCAGAGCCGCCCAATTGGTCGCCATAACTCACACAATAAAGTCGCAGCGCGGTGGTCAGCGTGCCCTCCGGCGGCGCCTGTGTGGTCCGGGAGCCGGGGCGCTGGGCTAACCAGTTCCAGCTTGGCTCGGGGACCGCGAGGCGGGCTGCCGGCGGGGGCGGGCTCCAGCCCGGGGTCGCTGGGGGTCTCCGGGCCGCGGGCAGGAGGGGAGGACCCCAGCCCGCCGAGCAGGCGAGACCCCGGGCCCGCGGCGGGGGCAGCGCGGGGCTCCCGGCCGGGGAGCGCGGCCCCGCCCACCTCCGTAGTCGCTGGTCCCCGGAACCCGCCGGCCTCGCGAGTCCCCGCAGGCGCCGAGCCGAGGGACGCTGCCAGCCCTCGTCCTCCTCCGCGCGCCCCGCCGCCGTGCCCGGCCGGTGGTTCTGCTCCTCTCTCCTCCTTCCTGCCCAGGGCGGGGGAGCTGGGCGCGCGCTGCCCGCCGCCGCGTGGACCAACAGCACCTTGGACTTCTGGTGGGCAGGATGGAGTCGCCAAGGTGACTCCTTGCGGTCACAGGAATGTAGCCTTGGCCAATCGAGCCGCCCCGGCAGGCAGGGCCTCCTCCGGAGCAGAGGGCTGGGCCGGGCAGAAGCACCCAGGATTGGCGTGAAGCTTCCTTCCTGGGAGCCAAAGTTGGGAGAGTGGGCGATGCACTTCTCCGGCAGCAAAACCCGGGGGCTGTGCCTGCCGCCTGGACCCGGAGCTCAGGCCGGGCCCGGGCCGGGTCTTCGCTGCCAGGTCCCTGGTGGAGCCTGCTCTGCAGAGAGACCGGCCGGCCGGGGAGGAGCGGGCTGGGAGTAGCATTGCTGAGGCCTAGGGATAGAGCTGGTGGCCGCACCAGGACCACGGGACCTTCTGACCAGCCGCGAGTCACCGGGTGCTGGAAAAAGGCCTCAGCTGCAGCTGGGAGCTGGGAGGAGGAGGCCTGGCCCAGGTAAGCGGAGGAACCGGGAATGCAAAGCCAATCAAGACCGAGAAGGGTCCCCAGGGACACTCCGGGCGAAAGCACCCTGTGCCCGACACCCCCAGCGCCTTACACGGGGCCTGGAAACTCGCCGAGGCGTCACCTCCCCTCCGTGCGCCTGGGCTCTGCCTGGCGGCCTGTCCTTCACCATCAAATATTGCGGGTGTTATCATAATACCCTGAAGGGGGGGAAACCGGGTCGGGGGATGTAGGCGGTGCTGAAATGACCGGCTTTGAAGAACCTGCAGGCAAAGTTTCGTCCAATCGTCTGAGCCTGTCCTCTTATTCCCGGTTGTAACTAAATACGGCTGCGAGCGCAGCCCAAGCCCTTTGTTGGAGATGTGTGAGCGCAGTCTCTACAGAGCGGGCTATGTGGGCTCGCTGCTGAACCTGCAGGCCCCGGACTCCTTCTACTTCTCCAACCTGCGGCCGAATGGAGGCCAGCTGGCCGCGCTGCCCCCCATCTCCTACCCGCGCGGCGCGCTGCCCTGGGCCACCACGCCCGCCTCCTGCGCCCCTGGGGCGCAGCCTGCCGGTGCCACCGCCTTCGGCAGCTTCTCGCAGCCCTACCTGGCCGGCTCCGGGCCGCTGGGCCTGCAGCCCCTGGGCGCCAAGGACCGGCCCGAAGAGCAGGCCAAGTTTTATACGCCCGACGCGGTCGCCGGGCCCGAGGAGCGCGGCCGAGCGCGGCCGCCCTTTGCCCCCGAGGCTAGCCTGCCCCCCGCAGCCGCGGGTCTCAAATCCACCAAGTACGACTACGCGGGCGTGGGCCGTGCCGCGCCTGGCTCCGCGGCCCTGCTTGAGGGGACCCCCTGCGCCGCCGGCTTCAAGGACGACGCCAAGGGCCCGCTCAACTTGAACATGACAGTGCAGGCAGCGGGCGTCGCATCTTGCCTGCGACCTTCGCTGCCCGACGGTAAACATTGGCCGTGCGCTCCCCGGGCAGTACGGGCGCAGGGGCGCAGAACGGGAGGTGGGGTGCCGGGGAGAGCGTGTAGGGGGAGGGAGCCTCCGGGGGCGGGCAGGCTTCCGGGAGCAGGCTGGGCTGACTAGGGTTCGGGCTGTGTTGCAGGCCTGCCGTGGGGGGCGGCCCCCGGGAGGGCCCGCAAGAAGCGGAAACCCTACACCAAGCAGCAGATTGCAGAGCTGGAGAACGAATTCCTCCTGAACGAATTCATCAACCGGCAGAAGCGCAAGGAATTGTCCAACAGGCTGAACCTCAGCGACCAGCAGGTTAAAATCTGGTTCCAGAACCGTCGTATGAAGAAGAAGCGCGTGGTGCTGCGCGAGCAGGCGCTGGCGCTCTACTAGCCAGGGGCCTGGCCCGGCCCGGGCCTTCCTTTTGGAGCTGACGCCTGGCGTGGAGGGAGAGCAGAGACGGGGGGTGGGGGGCTGTTCCTTCTGCTCCTTCTCAGCTGGTCCTCGGTCCCCTCCCGCTCCTTCTGCAGCCCTCAAAGCCAGCAGGCGATTTGGAGACCTGGTCAGAGGTGGAGACCTCCAGGCTGTCCCCTCTCCCGGAGGAGGGGCTGTGGAAGCGGCCACACAACCTTGGCCTTGAGGTTTCCCCCGTGGGGGCCTAGGCGCACCTGTCTTAGCTTTTGACTGCGGCATGGAAACCTGGGCTCACTCCGGCACCCTTTTTCCTTGGATTTCTGCTTTCACATCGTTAGTCTCCGTTTCCCTCTCCTCCCCATTTAGCTGGCAGTGGAATTTAGGAAGGCCTGTAGGGCAGAGTGGAAAGGGCTGTGGGCACAACTGTGTCTCTTTGCAGCCAAAGCCCCCGATGGAAAAGCCAGAATCTTGATTTTGGAGAAAGGAAAGCGTGCCACCACCACTCCCTCCTCTCTGCCCTGGATGGTTTGGGAGGACAAAATGGTGCCCTAGATTTCCAGGCTTCCGGAGGAAAGGGAAAGGAGTGTGGCCCTGCAAACTCAGAAACGACACCTTGGGACTTCAGGTTGGATTGGCTCCTCCAGCTTGGTGGAATGGAATGGATACTTCCTTCCCGTGAATGGGACAAGGGAGGCTGGGCTCCTTGGCAAACTGCACTTCATAGCCCAGACTGGTAAAATCCCCTACTTCTCCCACCTCCTCACACACGCCCTGGCCAGAGCCCTGTGCTCTGTAACTGGACCCCCGGAGGTGAGCTCTGATGAGGAGCTTCGAGTCTGCTTTGAGGCTGCACTACACCGAGGGGGGAATGTCCAGGGGCAGGAGAATGGAGTGAGCACGGGGGAGGGGCGTCCTACATCCCGAATGTAAATATGACTTTCCTGTCAAGGTGGGTAAAGGTGTCAACATGTCTTTCTTCCTTACGTGACAGCAACGGGCCACTCCATCCATCAGTCAGGGGGCAGGCAAGGAAGGAGTTCCCTCAGCTCCTGGGCCCCCGAAACGCAGCTCTTGACCAAGTCGAGAGGGGTAGAAGCTCCCCTCTTCTTCTCCATCCCCCTCCATATCCATGAGGGGCCCAAACACTGTGCCCTTTCTGAGGCCACCTCTGGCCTCTCCCCAGGGAGTCTGCAAGGCCCTGGGCTTTGCTAGGCTCATTTTGTGGAGGCTCCAGGATGCCAAAAGGAGTTGTTCCACATGTGCTGGAGTAGTATCCTGTCTTAACCTCATTGAACCCGAGGGTCCCCTAAACTCCTTTTACCATCCCCGCTTTTTTCCCCTCTCCTTCTGTGAATTAGCGCCCCCAACTCCTAGCAAGATGCACAGCAGCCTAAGAGCTTGGAAATGCCTTCCAGAAGCCCAATGATTTATTTTCAGTGGAGGACCAGGCCCTGGATCTAGAGTGGGCACCTCACAAGGAGCCCCTGAGCCTCAGCCAAACTGCCTCTAGTTGATATTTAGATGGATTGCATTTTCTCTGCTATCTAAGAGTTGTCATGCATGTTTTATTTTGTTTTGATTTTGTCAAAAACAATAGCTTGTATATATATATATATCAGACACATAGAAATGTTTGGAGTGGAAATAAATATCCAGGTCCCAGCCAAGTTGTCAGGGGGCTGGTGTTGATTTATCAAAACGTTCCGGATTCCCTCCTAATGTTTTTCAGGCCACAAAATTCATTTTTCCTTTCCCCGTTGCCGTTTCACTGTAGGTATTGACTTGATGGTTCATTACATGTGAAAATGTCTTCCAAGTCAGTCAGGAAGTGATGTATGAACAAAATGTGTGTGAAATAACCAAAGAGGGGGATTCGTGGACAGATTTGAGTGTGTCTCACACACTAAGCAAACCCTCAGCTTATTGCAGGCAGGGGGGGCTTCTGTATTTTGCCTAAATTCTCAAACTTGAAAGTTTGCTATTGTTGGGGGTGGGGTAGGGGAAGAAGACTACCAAGATATGAGGTTCCTCATATTTCCATGCAAACATCTCGCCCTGCCATGTTTTGCTCAGCCTTCTCTGGAAAAGGCCAAGGCCGGTGGCACCTCTGTCTCCAGCCCAGCGAACTCCCTTGGGCAATGTGGCCTCTGCACCACCAGGTCTCCCGAGCCTGTAGCTCCATCAGGGAGAGCAAGGAAAGGCCTGCTGTGTTCACTGTCCTCCTGCAGACCCCAGCTCCAGCGAGCTTGGAGAGGGCAAGTAAAGAGTTTCTAGCTTTTAGCCAGTGGGACAATGAGCAAGATGGCCAAATCTCCAATACTTGAGTGTTTAATGGTTCCAATTCCCCTTCCCACAATCGAATTGGATGTGCACTTTAAAAGTATTTCTGAAGCAGCTCCTTTAAAAAATACAAAGGAGGAAAAAAGAGCCGAGAGGCTATGGAGGCCCCCTTTTTTAGAAATGTTTCCCTATTTTGTGGGGCTCAGGGAGGTATGGGCACCTGGAGCTGGTCCTCAAAACGTCCAAACAAAAGAGGAGACCATGCTCATACCTCAGGTCCAGAGGCTGGGTAAAGGAGCAGGAAGCTGGACTTAAATCCCAGACCTGAGACAGCATGCAGGAGGCCATTTCTCTCTAATATACATCATGAAAGCATCCTGTTCTTTCTCTGTAGCCCGGCACATTGGGTGGGAGGAGATATTCATGGAGACCACTCCTCAAGCAGATTGAAATGATTCTAAGTGTAAAATCTCTTGTTTGTGGCGTATGGCTTGGGCGATGTTTTTTCAAAATCGATTCCTTTCACTGACCCGCACAAATCCAAAGGCGGCGGCTGCGTGGCGGTGTCCTCTCTCCTGCAGTAGCCGCAGCTGAAACCCCGGCAGAGGGTCGGGGATTTGGAACCACGATGAAATTCACAAGAAACAAACGCCCAAGAGAAAGGATGCTGGAGGCTGAGTGCTCAGCCTTCCCTCGCACAAAGGCAAATACGGACTCGGAAATGCTGCAGTCCGGGCAGGCCTCTTTACCAAGAAAACGGTCTTTAAACAAGAGAAAGAAAAACAAAAAAAACAAAAACAAACCCAAACCTGCTTCTTCTGGCATTCCATGGGCTGCGAACTCTGGGAGCCTACCCGGCCGCTTTGAAGGCCTGGGGCTCTCCCCGAGGGAGGCGGGCTGGGGAGGCTTCCGGGAGGCAGGGGGTTGGAGCGGAGGAGAAATCCAGAACTGTTGTAAATATTCATGTGTGTGCCTCGAAGGGGGTGCCCTCTCACCCCGCCTCCCCCAGCTGCATCCACCCACCTTAGTGGCGGTGGGGGTGGGGGCGGGATGGGGCGGGGGTGCTCGGCGCCTGTCTGACCATCCTTGGACAAAGGTGATCTCTCCACATTTTGTTGTGTTGTTGTTGTTGTTGTTGTTCTCCAGTCACTGGACTTAGGAAGCTCAATCCGAAGGCTCTGCAGGAAGGGGACTGGCCCTGGGTGTTTTCCCCTCGTTTCTCCTCTTCTTTCGTTTCCTAAAAGAGCATAAATAATTAAAGTTTGGCAGGGAGGAAAAGCTTTCTTGCAGAACTGTAGCGGCAATAAATGAAATGACTCAGAATCCCTTCCCCAGGCAGCTTTTACGAGAGCTGCCAGACAGTGTCTGTTCACGTTCTCCAGATACCAGGGGCGCCCTGACAAAGTTAAGGTCAAGTTAGTGTCTTATCTTGGGTGGCTCAGCATTACCGCAGAGCGTCCAGGCGCTGCTCGGAGAGCCGCCACTCGCGGAGCTGCGGGCTGTGCGGGGAGGGTGCGGTGCGCTCCCTGCGCTTCGAGACGGGTCGCGCCGGCAAGGACGAGGCCACAGCATCAGGGTCTTCACGGTAGGTTCTCGAGCGGGACGCGCGGGTTGGGAGGGTGCGGTTTTCTCTGGGTTGGGGATCAAGATTGAGAAGGGAGCTGGGGCCAAAGGGACTAGAAGCGGGCTGGCCCCGGAACGAAAGCGCTGGCTTGGGCGTGGGGGCGGGGGTGGGTGCAAACGCGCAGAGGGGGCCCCGCCGACCCCTTTTCTCTTTATGCCCCCGAGAGCCGCTGCAGATGGCGAGCCCTCCCCCGCCAAAGCGCGGCTCTGGCCCGAGCCGCCATCGCCATGTCGTTGAACTTGAATGGCTCGTCCTCCCCATTTCCCTCTTAGGCAGTCAGCAGGCTTTATTTGCGGGGAGGGGGGCGGTAGACGGGTGCCTGCGCCCCACCCCATGCGGAGAGAAGGCGCGATAATGGTGTGTGCCCCCCAGACCCAGACAGACCCGGCTGGGGGCCCCGCCGCTGTCGCCCAGGGCCCTGAGCCGCCGCCGCAGGGCGAGTATGCAGTGTCCCGGGAGCCATTTTAGGAAAAGGATCCAGGGGCGTCGACTGCGAGCCCAAAAGGAGGCTGAGGCCGGGGGGTGCAGATGGGCAGCCGGATAGCTGTGCTGGCGGTCTGGGCTGAGGAGAAGAGGGTCGGGCTGGAGTCTGGGCGAAGGTGCCAGCTCTGAGGAGGCGCACAAAAGGATGGGCAGTTCTGGGGGGCGGGGGAGGGTCCTTGCCTTCCAGTGGCCACCGACCAGTTTGCGCGGCATTCGGAGGTAAGCAGAGGTAGGCAGGTGGGGGCGAAGAGGGGCGAGTGGGAGGGAAAGGGAAGGGAGGAGAAAAGGAGGAAGAGGGGGGACATTGGCCAGAAAATAGATAAGAGCTCTGAGCACCCGCCTTTTCTCTGCGTGTGGGCAGGTGGGCAGGCAGAGCTCACTTCGGGGGCCCTGCGGTGCGGAGCCAGGGAGGGAACCCGCTCTCAGCCTGCGCCTCCCCGGGGCATGGGGCTAAGTCCCAGGACGCAGTGTTTCCGATGGCCTGGGGAGAGGAACCCTGGGGGGAAGGAGCCGCTTCCTACCCTGGATTCTGGGATTTGGGGGCGTGGGGGCTTCCTTCCGAGAGCTTGATTTTACCTTTGGAAAGCGCTGGCCCTTCCCGGGAGGAAGCCGGGGCCTTGCCTGCGTCCCTAGGCTGGGTAATAGGGACGAAGTGGCCACCAAGCAGAGTGAGGCCTTGGGGCCAGGGGATGGGAGGTCCTCAAGGCTGAGTCAAGCAAGGAGGCAAGAGCTGCTGAGAGACACCCTCAACCCCCCAAATCAACAGATATGGGGAAAGGGTGGCACAGGGACTGTGTAGGCCCAAGAACAGAAAGGAGACAAGGGGAGGTATGGCAGATAAGGAGGCCTGGACGGGGTTCCCTCACAGGCTCTGGGCTGTATGTGAGGCCGGCTGGTCCCACATCCCGCCAGAAAGCAGAGCGGGTGAGAAGGGCAGAGGCCGGTGGCTTGTCTCTGGTTGGGGGAGAGCTGAAGGCGGGGCGCCCTGAGAGAAGAACTCCAGGTCCTTTTGTTCATCAGACCCCCCCTCCCCACCCAGCTTCTAGAGGGGCTATCAGGATGTCTGTTCCCCTTGCTTTCGCGCTGGGAGAAGAAAAAGGCAGAGGCGACAGGGATCCAGATAGGGGCTGTGGCACACAGCTAGGGGAAAGGAGAAGGGAACACCAGGAGACGGAGCAGAGAAAAGGAGACAGAAAAATAGGAGGGAGGGAGAGAAGAAGAAACAGGAGAGGGGAATAGATGGTTAGGACCAGGAGAGAAAGGGCTGAGAAGGCTGCAGGAGAGACCGGAGAAGAGCCAGGAGCAGAGAGAGAAGAAGAGAGGGCGACAGGACCGAGTGGGCACCGAGGCCCTAGCCCGGGTGAGCTCCTGGTCGGGTGTCGCAGTGGGTTTTTCCGAGGCTGGCACTTGTGCTCCCGAGGTCAGGAGTGAAGAGAGCCAAGTTGCTCTGCAGAGAAAGCGCTTGGCAGAGAAATATGTAAATCAGACTCCTTGCGCCTGAGAGCTGCGCAATCACGCCCCTTGAAGGAGAAGCAACAAGCTAGCTCCTTGCTGGCACGCTGCTGGGGTGGTGGCGTCGCGCGGGGGAGGGATCGGCTGCTGGGAGGGGTGTGGAGAGTGGGAACCTCACACCCTCACACCTAGTCCCCAGTGCCCCGGGCCCGGGGCTCCCCCCTCTGCTCTCCGCTTCTTTCCCTTCCCCCTTCCTCCCCCTGCCTCCTCCTCCCTCCTCCTCCCCGTCAGCCTCGGTCCGCGTACTTAAGCGGCGCGGGCGGGCGGCCCAGCCGGGCGGTGGCAGATGCACCCAGGAGTGGCAGCCACCGGCAGCGCACAGGTGACCGGTCTGCGGAGCCGCCTGGTCGGGAGCGCCCGAGGAGATATCTGGCTTGAGAGGGGAGGTCGATCCGCCCCCCGCGCGCGTGTCTCGGCGCCAGGAGCCGTCCCGGGGCGTGTTGGCGAGCGCTGATATAGATATAAGGACATTTCTCTCCATGGCGTCACGTGACATAATTACCACCAGAATCAATCAAGATGAATTGCACGTCAGCGCCCGGTGGGGATTTTTGCTTAGTTGATCCTGGCCCCAGCCTCTTGTGCAATCAATGGCTCAGGTTGGCGGCGCGGGGAGCGGCCCGGGGCTCGCCGGCGCGCACGCCGCGGAGCCATGAACGACTTTGACGAGTGCGGCCCGAGCGCAGCTAGTATGTACCTGCCCGGCTGCGCCTACTATGTGGCCCCGTCGGACTTCGCCAGCAAGCCGTCGTTCCTGTCGCAGCCGTCGTCCTGCCAGATGACTTTCCCTTACTCCTCCAACCTGGCGCCGCACGTCCAGCCCGTGCGCGAGGTGGCCTTCCGCGACTACGGCCTAGAGCGCGCCAAGTGGCCGTACCGTGGCGGCGGCGGCGGCGGCGCGGGGGCCGGCGGCGGGGGCGGCCCCGGCGGGGGCGGCAGCAGCAGCGCCGGGGGCTACGCTCCCTACTACGCGGCGGCGGCGGCGGCGGCGGCGGCCGCGGCGGCGGCCGAGGAGGCGGCCATGCAGCGCGAGCTGCTCCCGCCCGCGGGCCGCCGGCCGGACGTGCTCTTCAAGGCGCCGGAGCCGGTGTGTGCCGCGCCGGGGCCGCCCCACGGCCCGGCGGGCGCCGCTTCCAACTTCTACAGCGCCGTGGGCCGCAACGGCATCCTGCCGCAGGGCTTTGACCAGTTCTACGAGGCCGCGCCCGGGCCCCCGTTCTCCGGGCCGCAGCCCCCTCCGCCGCCCGCGCCCCCGCAGCCCGAGGGCGCCGCCGACAAGGGCGACCCCAAGACGGGGAGCGGCGGCGCTGGGGGCAGTCCCTGCGCCAAGGCCACCCCCGCCTCGGAGCCGAAGGGGGCGGCAGAAGGCAGCGGGGGCGACGGCGAGGGACCCCCGGGGGAGGCGGGGGCTGAGAAGAGCGGCGGCACAGGTAGGCACCGGGCGCGGGGTGGGCGGCTGGGCCCCGGGGGCCGCGGGCGCGGGGAGGGGGGGGGCGCGGGGGCCTCCCTCTGCTTGCGCCGTTTTATGTGCTACTTTATAAGCGTTCGAAGAGGTTTATACATCCTATAAGATTTCCCGGGCCGTTGTAAAGCGTGTTTACGATAGGAAACCAATTTAGGTGGGCTTAAGGTAGACTTGGAGGAGGACATTAATCGCTGCGGAGAGCTTGGCCCCCGGTTGGGGGGTGTGTGTGCTAGAGACCGTGGGGGACGGCGTGCAGGAGGCAGATTCCAAGCCCCCGGGTGTGAGGGTGGGCACCCCGCCTCCCGCATCAAGGTGGTGGCGGCGCTGGCGGTGGGTGGGGGTGCTGATCCTCGCACTGGACTTTATCCAAGCCTCCGGCTGGAGCGCGCGGCTGCCTGGAGGCAGGCACCTCCCCGGCGCGCGCGCGCTCCTCTCCCGGCGGGTTCCAGCGCGGGAGCCGGCGGGCCCGGCTCCCCCACCCACCGCGGTGCCAGGCCGGAGGAGTGTCAGGGTGTGAACACACGGCCTCGCCCGCACGCTCTCCGGTGCCCGCCCATATATCATCCCCCCGCGACGCAGGCCGGCCTTTCAGCGGCAGCCGCGGGGGGACGTCCCCACAGGGCCGCGGCCTGGCCCCGGCCAAGGCCTGGGCGGGAGGCTGGGCGGAGGTTGGCAGGCGGCGGCCCCTCTCACCCCTCGGTCTCTTTGCCTTGCAGTAGCCCCCCAGCGGTCCCGGAAAAAGCGCTGTCCCTACACCAAGTACCAGATCCGCGAACTGGAACGCGAGTTTTTCTTTAACGTGTACATAAACAAAGAGAAAAGACTCCAGCTCTCTCGGATGCTCAACCTCACTGACCGGCAAGTCAAAATCTGGTTCCAGAATCGCAGGATGAAGGAAAAGAAACTGAACAGAGACCGTCTGCAGTATTTCACTGGAAACCCCTTGTTTTGAGAGCGCCAGGAAGCACCCCTCTCCCCCAGGCCCCACTCACTCACCCTCCTCCCCACCAGCCTGCTTTCGGTAGGCCCAATGTCCTTGGGTTTAATGACGCCTCTTCTCTGTGGAACTCCACCATTCCTTCCCACGGTCAACTCGGGACCTCCCAGCGACCACTGCTGCCTGCGGACGAGGCCGGGGACTTGGCCGAATGGATCCTAATATGGGGAAAATGGTAATGCAAACGTCCCTTTACAATTTTACCGCCAGTGTGCTGTTGTTTACCCTCTCTCTCTCCAGGTCCCGGTGCGGACGCTGTGGGATCTGTAGAGAGTTAGGCCTGGGCTGCAGGCACTTGTTTTTGTTCCGAGTTTAAGGGACCCTGTCCTTCCCCCCTGGGTGAACGCAGATTATTTAAACTCTGGGAAATGTACCTTTGGTTTGTCGGATCGAGGCACGAGTCGCTGTCTTTTGTGTGAATAAATGGTTTCTAGTAAAATGGAGGTTACAGCTTCAATACACTGTATGGGTTTTCCTCTTTGAATAATTTTAGTGTCTGGTTAGGATATCTTAATGGCCAAAAATCTACTCCCCCCCCCATGCCACTGAAGTTCAAGTGAAATGCTTTTTTCATTCCGTTAAAATAAGAGTTTCTGCCCCCCAAGCCCCGACTGGTACTAGGCATTGGTTTTTAAAATCATAGTAGGGATGACTTTCTGGATTGAGGATGTGACCCTGGTGCTGACTTCTCCAGAGGATGAGCTGGGGCAGCAGGAACAGAAGTAGCAACACCCCCTCTCCACCTTAGTCTAGTGAACTTGGAATTTGGGGGAGGGGGGAAAGAAACAAACAAAACAAAACAAAAAAAACATAAAAAAAAACTGGTTAGAAAATCCAAAGTCACTCTTAACAAAGTGTCAAGGATACAAGATCCCTTAAAAGAAGAAACCAATATTAGAACACTTTATGGGCGGCGGGGGGTGGGGGAGTTTGTAGAAAGGAAATTATAAGTGGGCAGAGAGGTCTCAAGGCGCTTGCTGGTGTGTCTCAGCGGGTTTGGAACAAGGAGAATCAGCCACCTTCCTAAAATAGGACTCAGGGCTGCAGATCCAGTTTTCTCCACGTTTATCGCCTCAAGTTAAAGAATGTGTGTTGGGGTGGGGGGCGTACTGCACTTTATGTTGCAGGACCAGGCCAAGCTGTTTACAAAACCTTGAACTGTCTAGACAACACCATAAAAGCCAAAGTTCTAAACAGCTTAATTGGGTTATATTATACACCTTCTGGTGGGCCCAAAAGAGATTTCCGCAATGTGCAATAAACTGGAGGAGTGAGAAAAGCTTCTCTTTCTCTGAAAAGAGTAAAGTGAATCTTGTGACTTTTAACCTCTCATAAGCCCAAAGTAAAAAAAAAAAAAAAATCCATAAGATATACAGCACCACATGCCTCTTCTGAGGAAGCATGCATTTCCAAATGCAAAATTTTTTTTAATTGCCAAAGCTTTAGGGGGCAAGGAAAAACATAAGTGCATAAGTGTACGCCTTTGAACTTCCAAAATGTCAAGGTCATCACCTTTAACCTTTCTGAATAATTAGGCGCCTTAAGGTTCTTCTGTGATATTCATCCGCCACCCACTCTCACACACATGCTCACACATCCAGATCCCCACACACATTTATGACCACACAGAATCATATGGAGGCTCACCATAAATCTAAGCAAATTCCTAATTTCAGGATCAATAATCTTAATTTCCCTTCAAGCATTTGTGTAATTCAATAGCAACTGACTTTTAAAAAGCACACTAGTTAGATTAGAATGTCTACCAGCATGTTTTTAATACAGCTACAAAATGGTGGGGGATTTGAGGGGAGTCATAGATAGTTATCCCCTTTGCTCTGATAATGAACCTTGGTTTTAAACGCAGGCGTTTGAAAAAGGAAGTTCTATTTAGACTTACACCTTCGTTATATATTTTAAAAATTGTCACCTTGTCAAATAAATTATTGCACTTTCTATGACATGGAACAAAAGAAAATATATTGTTTTCAAAAGCGTCCTACAACCTTTGGTGAAAGATGCAATAGAAACAAAGTCTACAGTTGAGTAATTTCGTTTGGAAAGGGATTCCTTTGTTTGGAATTATGGGCGTGCGTTAAAATGTCAGTGCCCTAGTAGTATTAGTATGATCGTTCCAGGAGCTTAAAACTGGTTTATTTCTTTCTCCCTCCATCTATCTTTTTTTTTTTTGTCCTTCTTCTCTTTTTTTTTTTATTGCGGCTAAATGTAGCAAGCTTGTATGTCCGCCACCTAGGCAAGAAATAGCATTTTCCATTTGTATGGCCTTGCAGAACCACACGGGGGCGTGCTCACGTTCCAGAAGCCGCGGTTGGCAGAGAGGCCGCGGTACCTTGTCTGTCCATTACTGGATTCTAATAGGCAATCTCAGCCCCGTTAGAAACAGGCGGCCACTAAGGCATTCGTTTCCTGTTTGTTTGTCCTAAGCAGCTATGAGATGTTGGAAGGTGTATGAAGACAGAGAAAAGGGAACTGCCCCTATTTCTGAAAATAGCGATCTCTTTAAGGATAAAGATGTCGCAAGGAGTACCTTGTTAGAACCTGGAGGAATCGAGGAGAGATTTTGAAAAGACTAATATGTGCATTTCGAAATAGGTCATGCCACTGCGAGTTAGTTAAATCAGGGGAGATCAATATTTCTATTAGTTTGTGTGCAGTGAGCAATATGAGGATAAGACCACCCCTTCCCCAAAACTGTCTCCGTCTTGAGTTTCTCCGACTCCCTGAGATGATTAAAAGGCTTTTGTTTAAGACAGATGGGGTGCCAACCAGCAAGGTAGCTGAGTGTGGTCTCAGAAAAAATGGGACCCGTCTGAACGAAGGAGGGAGGTCGTTCTGGGCGAGGACAGTCCCCCTGTCCCCCAGGTCGAGCCTAGCTTCAGGGTCTATGGGGTAGCAGCCCGAAGACACAAGCAGGTCTGTGAATTGGGGCGCTCCGGCGGCGAGGCTAGGCTGATGCGGCTGCGGGAAGCGGCAGACTGTCCTGGTTAACATTTATGCTCCTGGGCAACATGGAATGGGTAACGCATTGGAAGCAAAAGGGCTTTGCATTTGACAGACCCCTGGTCACCCTTCCAAGCCGCTTGCGGGCCTTGAGCACAGAATTTGATTTTCGTGCCTCCTACTGTTCTCTACCACCCACCCGGCCCCCTTTGCAAAGTCCCTGACGTTGGGGAGGGTCTGTGTTACCAGCCTTAGGCCTAAAGGGAGGTTCCGAAAGAGAGTCCTCTAGGACATGGGTTTCTAAGGATGGGTAACGGTCACTTCTTCCTCGAAGTTCATTGTGAAGCTCATGAAATTCCGGAATTAATGCGGGCTCCGCTGTCTCTGTCGCCTCCCTCCAGAGACCCTGCGTCCACCCCTGGGGGCTGGCATCAGTGGCTCCAGAGTGGCTGGGGCACCATGAGTACCCCACGAGGCGCCAGCCAGAGGCATGGGTGTTCCCTGCGGACACCCTGGCTCCAGCCTGTCAGACTGTTGGTCCAGCTTAGATATTTTGAAACGACATTTCCCAGGGCCTCGCCTGGGGCCTCAGTTCACTTGGGGTGGGAACTCCCCTCCCCACATGTCATTGTGTTCTTCTTTAAGTGGCTGGGGGGGATTGCATATGGCTTTGTGGAGGGGTGGCCTGGGCCTTGGTCGGCAGCCTTCCCTAAAATCACGGATGCTCATCAGTTTGCAATTCCTTCCCTCCTGGTAGCTCCCAAGATGGACTTGGTAAAGGCCAGGGATTGGATCAGGACTTCTGAGGGCTTCGGGCGGACCTGACCTCTCCTAATGGATCAGGGTTATGGGACTCCTGGAGGGTGGTCCTGCGTCTTGAGTCTCTGGGGTCTCAGATCTTGAAGTGGAGGGGAAATGCGCCAAATAAGGAATCTTTTGTGTCTGCAAGGGAAAGAGGCTCCCTGGCCCAGGCCCTTTTACCTGTTGTTTTCATAGACCCCTCATCCCCTTGGGGGTGGCTTCCCCAACCGCCTCATTTGCTCCCTTGATTTCTTTTCACGTTGGTTGGGAGGTGCACAAGATGGAATCCCCAAGGGGCGCCTGAAGGAAGCAGCCTTTTACATTTGTCTCCATCTACTCTGCACCCAAAGGGTGGCACAGCCCTGAGGCCATGCAGGGCCCAAACTTCAGGGCAAACCTGGGGGTCCCCAAGTTCACTCAGGCCCAGGGCCCCTGCCCTTCTTCCCAGGAACAGGAGAGCACAGATGCAAACCATTTCTAGATTACAAATGCTAATTTCTTGACAAAGCGACCCTTTTAATTTTCCTGGGAAAGAGCTGTGCCAGGGAGAAGGGTGTTTTGGTAGAAATGTGGATATCCATCTCCTTTATGGTGCAATATTGATTTATTATTAATGGTAACTGCTCCTACTGACCTAAAGATGATCGAGAACGGTGGCAATGCGGCTGTATTAAATACTCGTAAGCAAATAAAGGCTGGCCTTGAAAGCCACTGCCTTTTCATTTCCTTTGCTTCATCTCTGCCTTAGGGTCTTAGACAAACTTTCCATCCTCCTCTGCCCAGGTGATTCTCTCATATTAAAACTGTTTTTGTTTGGTTTTTATGATAAAATTTCTTGGAAATATTGGCAGTCTCTGGCCTTCAGGAGCTGGTCTGAAGGCAGAGATTTGAAAAATAATAAAATCAAATTTTGTGGTAATTCAAAATTATATCTGATACACTCTTTATTTCTGTGAGTGAAGAAGATTTATTTAAAACCAAATCCAATGTGGGGGTGACTTTGAACTCCAAGCCACGGGGAGCTGAAACAGAAAGGCTCTCAAATCCGGAAGGCAGATTCTGCCTGCCCTGGGAGGCTGCGCTCCGTGAGGAATCGCTGTTCTTTAGCTTGGCTGTTTTTTCATGTGTAAACAAATATTATGAAAGGGCATTTGATTCCCAGTTGCATTGCACAGTCTTGCCTTCTGCGTGGGATAGGGAGAATTGGACAACCAAGTTCCTGGCCGAGGCGGAGAGGGACAGTGTTGGAGCGCCAGGCTGGCGTCAGGGCGCCTGCCGAGAGTGCGTGGAGCGGGCATTTTGTCCAGCCCTGGGCATGTCGCGTTTTGCCGTGTCTGGGATGATAATCTCCGCCTTTGAAGAAAGCAATTTTCAGGGTGCTGATCAGTGGCTGTTCGCTTGGGATAGGACCTGAGCAGACTAGAGCAAAAAGTTGGAGTTTTTTTCTGCCTTCCTCATCCTCTCCCCTCCCCAACCCCCTCCTCCCCATGCTTAAAATCAGACAACCTTGTGAAAAGGTAATGTTTAACCCTTCGGCTTCCCTGGCAGGGCATCCTGCAGTCTGAGCAGTGAGAGGCTCTAGGCTTTTAACCTGACAATGATGTTGTATTTGAACAGCTGCTTAAAGGTTTAAAAGGTCTGTCTCATTGCCACCGCAGAGTTTTTTAAAAGGGGTTATTGTTTGGGTGAGGGCAATTCAAGGGGACAGGCAAAGCCGTCCCAAGGCTGAAAATAATGTCCAACCCCTGTTTATCCACCAGGCTAGGGGACCTTCCTTTTGGGGAGGGGCTGACAAAGGGTTTGTTGGAAAAGGTTTCCGTGAAGGAGCAAGTGGGCAAGTGGGTCCCCCAGAATGCTGACGTGCTTTATTTAGCACCAGGCTCCACAGAACTGTTCTGCTGAGATGGAAACCCAAATTGCCCACAAGTTCAGTCTCTGGGCCTGAAATCCAAGGCCAGCCCCTGACAGGACAATGCGGGGAGAAGAAAACACGGATGTCTTCGGGATAGAACTGGTTCACCATCAGAGCTAGGGGCCCTTTGCTTCCCTCGGATGCAGTGAAGGGGATCCGGAAGCCAGAGGACAGCTCCAGCGACCTGACCTGGCCAGGGCCAGCCTTTGGGAAGAAATCAAGGTGAAAGCTCCCCGCTACTGCCTGCCGGAGGCCGGAGCTTCCATAGGGTTGCTCACCGGCCTACAGCTAGAGAAGGAGAAAGGAAGTTGTTGGAGAAGTTTCTCATAAAGCTCTGAGTTTCCATGGCGGTGATGGTGGGTTCTTTAATGAGTTCAACCACAAGCCCAGACCAAATCCTCTTTATAGAACTTTCCCTCACAAAGGAAACAGAGGGCTTAAGGTTCTTAGCCCACCCCCCTTCCTCTCCCTCCTCTTACCCACGCAAAACCGTGTCCAATAATTTGAGGAATTGTCCAAAATTACAAAACTCGATTTCTGACAAAAGTATCGCTTTTAATATTTGACAATTTGTGTTAAAACAAAAATTGACCGTCTTGGTTAGTACCGAAGGGGAAAAATCAATAGTATAATTTTCAATAATTCATAAAGCGAACGCCATTATGCTAAATCCTAACTATTAATCTTATCCTTTACAAAGTCTCGATTGATTTGTTAATAAAATATCTTCCCGTGTGTGGCAACCGTGGGTATAACTCTTTAAAAACCTTCAGAAGCAAGAAAATTACCAAGTAGCCCAAGAATGTAGATGAGAATTTTATTGATCGCCCTGATTCTTCTTAATATGTATTAATAAATTCCACAACCTTTTGTACCTTGCACTTGTCAGAAACCAATGCTTTTACAAAATCCATAAAAGGAAAACATTTTTCTTTGCAGAGGAACCAAATGACACCTTTGCATCCCTCTCTCTTTCCTGTTTGGCCCAGTCAGTTTTCTAAAACTTCTAGAGTCTAAGGGCGAGAGTTTTCCCCTTTCTTTGAAAAAAAAATTATTTCTTTCTTCCTCTTTGCCCTCTATTATCAGGGTGTGTGGGGAGGGAAACATCGGTTTAGTTCTCCCGATGGGAACGCTTTCGCGGATACCGAACTGCGGCGAGGGATTGTCTCCGGTTTGAAAGCTCCCAGCACCAGCCCTGAAGGTCGGGGTGTGGTTCTCCGGAAAGCACCCGGCTCGGCGGAGGAGGAACCTGGCGCTCGGGCGGGCAGGCCGAAGGAGAGGGCAGCGCTGGGGCCGAGCGGCTACGTGGCCTCTTGCCTGTGCGCCCCAGGACACCTTGGCCGCGTCTTTGCGCGGGGAGACCTTTCCTGCGGACTCCTCGGGTGGAAGGTCTCAGGCCCCCGGGAATCGACTCACCTTCCCAGGCTGCGCGGGGACAAAATGAACCAGCCTGGGCCCCCACCCCCCGCCCGGGCCCCGGCCCTCGGCCCTCACGGGAGCGTTCTGCCTGGGTGTGTGCGTGGAGAATGCTTCTAGGTGCTGGCGCCACGGCGCTCCGGCTTCCCTCCCCGCGCGTGTCCTCCCGAGGCCCCTCCGGCGGAGCCTTTCCTTCCGCCTTCGTGGCCCAGAGGCCGGAGTGGGGGGACGTACGGGGGGCGGGCGGGCGGGCCGAGCCGCGGCGGGCAGGCTGGCGGGCGGCGGAGAGCGCCGGGCCGCTGGTCTCCGGCGCGCACTATCTCTGGCGCATAGTAGATGTCGCTGTTGTCCGTGCTTACGCGGCCGGCCGGCCTGGCTCTGGAACACGTGACCTGCGAGGAGGCTGCGGCTCAAGGCCATTTTCAAATCTCATTGGCTTGGTTGTCATGTGGTCGGCAGAGGCATCCACAATTACACGGGGAATGTTTTCCTAGAGATGTCAGCCTACAAAGGACACAATCTCTCTTCTTCAAATTCCTCCCCAAAATGTCCTTTCCCAACAGCTCTCCTGCTGCTAATACTTTTTTAGTAGATTCCTTGATCAGTGCCTGCAGGAGTGACAGTTTTTATTCGAGCAGCGCCAGCATGTACATGCCACCACCTAGCGCAGACATGGGGACCTATGGAATGCAAACCTGTGGACTGCTCCCGTCTCTGGCCAAAAGAGAAGTGAACCACCAAAATATGGGTATGAATGTGCATCCTTATATACCTCAAGTAGACAGTTGGACAGACCCGAACAGATCTTGCCGAATAGAGCAACCTGTTACACAGCAAGTCCCCACTTGCTCCTTCACCACCAACATTAAGGAAGAATCCAATTGCTGCATGTATTCTGATAAGCGCAACAAACTCATTTCTGCCGAGTTCCCTTCGTACCAGAGGCTGGTCCCCGAGTCCTGTCCCGTTGAGAACCCCGAGGTTCCTGTCCCTGGATATTTTAGACTGAGTCAGACCTACGCCACCGGGAAAACCCAAGAGTACAATAACAGCCCCGAAGGCAGCTCCACAGTCATGCTCCAGCTCAACCCTCGCGGCGCGGCCAAGCCACAGCTTTCGGCCGCCCAGCTGCAGATGGAAAAGAAGATGAACGAGCCTGCAAGCGGCCAGGAGCCCACCAAAGTCTCCCAGGTGGAGAGCCCTGAGGCCAAGGGTGGCCTTCCGGAAGAAAGGAGCTGCTTGGCCGAGGTCTCCGTGTCCAGTCCCGAAGTGCAGGAGAAGGAGAGCAAAGGTCGGTATGAGCAGGGTTGCCACCCCAGCGGGGCGCGCAGCCCGGGAACCCGGCGCAGAGGGAGCACCTGGGTGCCCGGGCCGCAGGGCCCTGGCAGCTCAGGCCGGGGCCGATTGGCCGCTGCTGCTCCTTCCCAGCTTTTAAACAGGGGGTATTCTCAGTCCCCAGGTCACCCCCGCTTCTCCCCCGCTGCCCTGGCCCTCCCGGCTAGTCCTGGCCCACGCTGATGGCGTCTGGCCAGAGGAAGGGCTTGCTGGGCTTATTTTTCCTGAGCTAGATCTGAAATGCAACAAAAGAGCGCAAATGACCTGCAGCTCGTAAACACAGCCCCACAACCTCCTTTCTCTTGCTCAGATTTGCAGCCCCAACTTTGACCCAGTTATGGTTTTAGGGTGGTCCAAGACACCGTGTTCATGTTTTAAGTGTATGCACCCCGCATCCTGCGAGCTTGGGGGGCGGCCAGGGGAACGAGATGGCTTGGTTGTTTGGCGCTTGAGCGGGGAAACAAGGTCTCTTTGCCTCTGCGGGGCTAGGTAACCTTGGCTTTGTCTGGGGAAAGTGCCTCGAGCTTTGCAATTCATTTGCAAAGGGGGCAAAGGCGGAAGGGGGGGAGGACAGAATCTGCCTGGCCAACCCAGCAGAGCCGGCTGTAGGGCTGGGCTAGGGCAAAGAGCCAGGGACTCTGGTTTTGTTTTTTTGTGGGTTTTTTTTTTTTTGAGAAGGTACCCTGCCCCTGACCCTCTCCTTCCAGTGCCTAAAGGTGGGCCACACGAAGGAGCTACATTTCTGGGCAATGCTTTTGTGTGGGGGACGAGAAGGCATGAGAGTTCAGGAAATTCTGAATGCCCAGGCAGGGTGGAGAAGGTGTACTCAGTTATGTTTAAAGAAAAATGGGCACCTATCGACCTGGCTGTGTGGCTCCCCACCTGCCCAGGGAAAGTGGGGGAGAAGTGGCAGACTTGGAGACCTGAGGCAGCAGTGGGGTTGGTAGCCTTGTCCAGGCTGTGGCTTGCTTCTTCCACTCCAGCCCTGCCAGGAGCTGACCACTTAGAATGTTGCTGGGGAGACCCTGAAAGTTTACTATTGTACTCATATTTGGTGCAGGTCAGAAAGCTGAGAGAGAACCCTGACACAGAAGGCCAGGTCCCTCCGCCCATCCTATCATTTGGGGCATTTAAACTAATCTGGTATCATTTACTAATCCCTTCGAAGGCCCATCTCATGTGGGTAATGTTTAATACCAGGATTTCCCAAAGCAACCTGGCTGCCTGCAGGGTCATGGCCAAGGGTACATTTGAACAGACTGAGAGACAAAAAAAAAAAAAAAATTCTTGATTTTTTTTTCTTCTTCTCCCTTTAATTTTGTTAGAGGAAATCAAGTCTGATACTCCAACCAGCAATTGGCTCACTGCAAAGAGTGGCAGAAAGAAGAGGTGCCCTTACACTAAGCACCAAACGCTGGAATTAGAAAAAGAGTTCTTGTTCAATATGTACCTCACCCGCGAGCGCCGCCTAGAGATCAGTAAGAGCGTTAACCTCACCGACAGGCAGGTCAAGATTTGGTTTCAAAACCGCCGAATGAAACTCAAGAAGATGAGCCGAGAGAACCGGATCCGAGAACTGACCGCCAACCTCACCTTCTCTTAGGTCCGAGGCCCGTGGGAGGCCAGGATCAGAGAGGGGGCACCGAGTTCCAGGGCCCAGTGCTGGAAGACTGGGAAGGCGGAAACAAAACCTTCTTTGCTCTTTGTTTTTTTGTTTTGTTTTACTGCTAGAATGTGACTTTGGGGTTATTCTGTTCGTGCTGCAAGTGATCTGTAATTCCTATGAGTATATATATACATACATATATATATATATATTAAAAACTAGCACGTGTAATTTATTATTTTGTTCATCGTAATGCAGGGTAACTATTACTGCGCATTTTCATTTGGGTCTTAACTTATTGGAACTGTAGAGCATTGATCAATCCATTCATCGATCCAGCAATGTGACTTCTTCATGTTTCTCCTAACACAAAAGGTCTGTGTGTGATTAGTCCATGAGCCCATGGCGTTTTGAATACATCAGTACTTAAAATTGCTTAAATTACATATATATATATTTAAAAAAAGATTAAGAAAATTCACAAGCTTTGGGGGGAGGGGGACTAAAAAGCACATTTACAATGTATCTTTTCGCAAATGAATTTAGCAGTTGTCCTTGGTGAGATGGAATATTGATGACTTATGCCTTGTAGCCTTTCCCTTGTGGTGCATCTGTGGTTTGGTAGAGTATAACAGCAACCTGTCCATTCTGTGCATGTTCTGGTCGCATGTATAATGCAATAAATTCTGGAAACAAGTTCGCTCCCTCTGCTTTCTAAAATGAAAATTTGTTACAGTGGGAATGAAAGCCTTTGGTGAGTTATCTTCCTGTTAATCTGCTTGTTTGGGGGGGGGGATAGAGAGGAGGAAAAGAATGTGTGAGAGAAACTGGAAGAGGCCTAGGATCCTGAAATTTGACTGTGTGTGTATGGGGAGGAGAGTGTTATTTCCATAGTTTGGAAGGAGGAAAGTCTTTTCTTCCTAGCCCCCCATTAATTGAATTGAATTCTCAGTTTCCCTCTAGCTCAAGCCTGGTAAGTAAGCTTGTGCCCAAGCTGCTTTTTCCTCAAAGCTCCCCCCTTATGTGTCTTTCTCTTTGGTTTTGGTTGTGTTATTTTTAATGCTTTCAGTGGGTCTTGGCAATTTCTGGCTGGCATGCCATCATCAGGGGCTGGGTTGAAACCAGTCTTGCCCACCTAGAAGCCCAGGGGCCTCCATTGCAAGGACAAGCAGCAGCTTAGCATTGCATCAGAGCCAATTCTGCCCCCCCCCTCTCATTCTCACCCACATTCCAAGCACAAGACAGCCGGGCCACAGGGAAGCAGAAGATGAGTGAGTTTTCCCATCCACTTTGTCCTAGTTTCCTTGTGGAAGGATTTTATGCTCAGTCATTACCTTTTAGTGGTCCACATGAAATTTTTTTAAAGGAAGAAATACTCCCCCCCCCCG
Source organism: Lasiurus cinereus (assembly GCA_011751065.1). Lineage (NCBI taxonomy): Eukaryota > Metazoa > Chordata > Mammalia > Chiroptera > Vespertilionidae > Lasiurus > Lasiurus cinereus. The sequence goes on along the minus strand of JAAGEH010000393.1, from coordinate 12,028,620 downwards.
TTCTCCCCCTATGTAATTAAAAACAAAAAGCTAGTTGGAGCCACTGTATCTGGGAGGCAAGAAAATGTACAAAGGGCGACTGAAAGAGTATTTGCGAATGAACGTGACTTCCCATGAAGTCCAATGTTACAGCTGCCGCCATGGTTTGAAAAGCCCCAGCTCTCACCAGTATATATACTGGAAGATCCGAGAGAGTCGGGACTTCATCTATTTCTGCCAGGGAGAAGGAAAGAGAGGCCTGGGGGAGAATTGTTGACAGAGACTCCGTTACCCCAGGTTGTGCTGCAGTTTCAAAGGGTCTCCAACAGCTTCAAGCAGCTCCACAAAACATGTTCTTTTCATCCCTGCCCTTCACCCCCCTCTAAAACCAACTTTTTAGGGGCTCCAAGAGTTAGACCCCCTCACCCAGGGAGTCTTTTTCAACTTCCTTCTCAAAACCAAGAACCTTCCCCAGTTCTAAGACAGAACCCTGTTAAGGGAGCTATTTCCTCCGGGTGGGCGAGAGAGGGTCTGAATGAATGCCAGGTCAGGAACACTGGAATCAATTTGCTCCAGACCTCCACTGGTTGGGCAGGAGGAGGGCAATTTTAACTTTTCCGTCTCCCCCACGATGTGGGGAGCACCACAGTTGTTGACAGGGGGCCATGTCTGGGAGGAAAACCGTGCTCCAGGCAAAGGCAGCTCCTCTGGAACAGAGTCAGAAAGCCAGGGGCAAAGACCATTAGGCCATAAGCCATTTACCCGCGTCCTTCCCGGGGCTCCAGGTGGGCTGGGAGCCTTCCCTGGGTGCGCTGGGCAACGGGTGGAGCGAGGAAAGGCATCCTCCACCGCCTGAGCCCAGCGGCTTTTGTCTCAGCTCCCCGCCAGGCCTCCGAGGCTTTGTACCATGGATTTGGGAGTGACCATGGGCATTTCCCTCAGATTCAAGGCTGCCAGCCTTACCTCTGGAGGGAAAGAAAGAAAGAAAGAAAAAAAAATCGGAGGAGAGTGGCCCTAGGACCAGGCCGTTGTAAAGGTCTCCGGCCTCCACTTGGAGGCCGCTCCGTGGGGACCACGCGGGACGCCCTGCCTCGGGAGACGCGGGTCCCCTGGCCTCTGGGTCGGGCGTTGGGCGGGCGGGAGCGGGGCTCGCGCTGAGATGGGGGTTCTGCCCTGTGGCGTGTTCTCTTCCAGGGCCTCTGCAGCAGCAGCAGCAGCAGCAGCAGCAGCAGCAGCAGCAACAGCAGCCCCGGCGAAGACCAGGCACCCGGGCCGCGCCGGGCCGCGGGTCCGACCCGCCTTCCCGCCAGCCCTTCCGAGGGCAGACCGCAGCCGTCGCGCCCAGCCCGAGGGCCGCCCCGGCTCCCCGGTCCCCGTCCGGCCCCGGCGCGCGCCCAGCCTCCGGTTGGGGGTGTCTGCGGCGGCGGCACGGGGCGTGTGTGCGTGTGCGAGGGGGAGGGGGCCCTCGGAGCGGCTCCATCCGTCCGTTTTATTAGGGACACATTAATCTATAATCAAATACACCTCATAAAATTTTTATTGAAAGGCATAATATCATTACAAAGGTCTTCCACCTGTTTTAAACAACACGACAAGCTGTGAGAGCGTGTGTGGGTGTGTGCCGGGCGGGGGCGGGGTGGGGTAGGGCGAGAGGCGCGGGCAGAAGGGCTCCCTCCGGCGCCAGGGGGCCGCCCCGCCCGGAGCCAGCCCCGGCCCCGCGGGGTCCCGGCCGGCCCCGGCTCCGGCCCGGGTTCTCGGGGAGCCCCGGACGCGGGGCAGCCGGCAGCCTGGAATCCCCCCGGAGCTGGGGAGGCAGCGCCGGGACGGACGGCGAGACGCAGGGCGGCACGAGGAGGCGGACAAATAGTCCCAGCGCCTCCTCCGGCGGCCGCCGCCCGGCCCGGGGTCCCCGCGGCCCGCGGGCTGGCCGAGCGCGGTGGGGCCGGGGCGGCGCGCGGGCCGGGGCCCCGCCGGCTCTAATTGCGGCGCTCCCGTTGATGATGATTTTTTTTTTTTAATCACCGCAGCCCCCAGTTTAGCGGACTGATTTACTCCCGGTATTGGTAAATATGATCACGTGGGCCGCGCGACCAATGGTGGAGGCGGCAGCCTGCGAACTAGTCGGCGGCCAGGGCGCCGGCGGGGAGCGGCGGCGGCGCGGCGGGCAGTGTAACCTTGGGTGGGAGCGCGCGGCGCCGCAGCATGTCCTCCAGTGGCACCCTCAGCAACTACTACGTGGACTCGCTCATAGGCCATGAGGGCGACGAGGTGTTCGCCGCCCGCTTCGGGCCGCCCGGGCCCGGCGCGCAGGGCCGGCCCGCAGGTGTGGCCGACAGCCCGGCCGCCGCCGCCGCCGAGTTTGCCTCGTGTAGTTTTGCCCCTAAATCGACCGTGTTCTCTGCCTCGTGGTCCGCGGTGCCCGCCCAGCCCCCGACGGCGGCGGCGATGAGCGGCCTCTACCACCCGTACGTGCCCCCGCCGCCCCTGGCCGCCGCCGCCTCCGAGCCCGGCCGCTACATGCGCTCCTGGATGGAACCGCTGCCCGGCTTCCCGGGCGGCGCGGGCGGCGGCGGCGGCGGCGGAGGAGGAGGCGGCGGCGGCGGCCCGGGCCCCGGCCCCGGCCCCGGCCCCAGCCCCGGCCCCGGCGGCCCACCCAACAGGCGCCACTACGGGATTAAGCCTGAAACCGGAGCGGCCCCGACCCCCGCGGCCGCCGCCGCCGCCACCTCCCCTTCCACGTCTTCCTCCTCCAAACAGACTGAGTGCTCTGCGGCCCGGGAGTCCCAGGGGAGCGGCGACCCCGAGTTCTCATGCAACTCGTTCCTACGGGACAAGGCGGCGGCGGCGGCGGCGGCCGGGGGAACGCGGCCGGGGGCAGGGATCGGGGCCGGGGCAGGCGGCTCCTCGGAGCCCTCGGCTTGCAGCGACCATCCGAGCCCGGGCTGCCCGCTGAAGGAGGAGGAGAAGCAGCAGCAGCAGCAGCAGCAGCAGCATCCGCAGCCGCCACCGCAGCAACTTGACCCAAGTAAGTGCAAAAGAAATTGCCCCCTGATTTATTGCTGAAACCTGTAAGGCTCGAATGTGCAAAACTGATAGTTTTACTAACCTATAAAAACGTCTAGCCGCCTACCCTAGCCACGGCGAGCAACACGCACCCATAAAAAAGCTTCCCATAACAACCTACCCTGGGTGCGCGCGCGGTTTGTGTGGCAAACAGAGCTCGGGCATTGAGGCTTTTTATGATAATTCCCCCAAGTTGTGAAAAGCGACCATCCTTGGTGAAATTAATTTAACGACCTCCTTTCCCCCCCCCCCCCCCCCCTTCTCTCCGCTTCTCTCAACCCCCTCTTCACAGACAACCCCGCCGCCAACTGGATCCACGCTCGCTCCACCCGGAAAAAGCGCTGTCCCTACACCAAATACCAGACGCTGGAGCTGGAGAAGGAGTTCCTCTTCAACATGTACCTCACCCGGGACCGGCGCTATGAGGTGGCCAGGATTCTAAACCTCACAGAGAGACAAGTCAAAATCTGGTTCCAGAACCGCAGGATGAAAATGAAAAAGATGAGCAAGGAGAAATGCCCCAAGGGGGACTGACCCAGCCCGGGGCCGGCCGGACCGCTCTGCTTTGCCCAGGCAGTGGGGTGTTTTTCTTCTTCTTCTTCTTTGTGGGTGCTGGATTTCCAGAAACACTCCAGTGGTTCAGACATTTTACCCCGTTTTTAGGTAGAAGTGACTGTGTGGTTGGTCTCTGTGAGGTATTGGGGGGACTCTGTATGTGCTCGCTTCTGTGTTGGGGGAAACCAAGTGGCTTCGGGGTTTCGCCCTGTCCCGCGCACCCTCCGTTTCCTGCCCCGGGGGTTCCGTAGGGAAAGGCTGTGTTTTGTGAGTGCACGCTGGCTGGAGCAGCTCGCTCTCTCCTTTGTAAATGCCCTCCACGCATCGGCAAAGTGCGGTAGTTTAGCCCCTAGCGCTGCTCCAGCAGGAGCCCCACGCGCCCCACTTGGGAGGAGAAAAGCAGAGGACGACAGTGCGGAGGAGGCCCGAAGAGGCCCGGCCGGGTAGCCCAACGGTTATGAGAGCCCCCTTTTTCCGGGGAGCCGGTGACTGAGAGCTGGAAGGAAACCGCAAGAGGAGCACGGGGCCTCCAGTGGGGCAGAGGTGGGGTGGGGGGTCTTGTCAGTGCACTGGAGGAGCCGCTGCCCCGGGAGGGCTCCCGTCGCGTGGGCGGCGGCGGGGGTGGGCCCTCCCCGTTCCTGCCTGAGGACCAGTTGTAAATGTTACCGCTTCCTACCAATAAATGCTGACCTGAGTCAACGGAGCCCAGAGACTGGCCCTGAGCGCTGTGTGTCTGCTTTCTCTGTCTCTCTGCAAAATGTCACCCTCCCTGGACGCCTCCCCCAGTCCCGGGAGGGAGACCCTGCTAAAAATCCGGGGACCTTCCTTCCACCTCCGGGCTCTCCCCGCTGTGCTTCGCGGTCTCCCTTTGTGTGAGGAGACCCAGCCTAGAACACAGCGCCTGGGTGGCCCTGGGCAGCTCCCCAGTTTGGTTCCAGCACCTCTGGAACTCTGTGCCCTGGACCCAGAGACAGTCTCACCTCCGTGCCCAGGGGAGCGGAACAGCCCCAGAAGCCGGGCACTCACTCTGGGGCTCTGGCACACCACACCCCATGCTCATGGGATCCCAGCCATTGATTGATCCCCACCCCTCCCTACGAACAAGGGAAAGGCCAACTCTGCACTCGGGAGCAACTCCTCAGGCTCCGCAGGGCTGGCTGGCTCCGGGAGGCCTGAGCCGGTAGGGCTGTCAGCTTCCACCCCTCCCCACGGGAGCCCCAAAGTGACCTTAGCTGATCAAAATGGTCAAGGCTCTCTTCCACAGCTACCTCCACCCTCCCCCAGCCCAGTTTCTGTGTGCATTGAGCTCCCAGTTAGGCCCTCTGAGGGCCGCATTCAGGGGCTAAAATGAAGGTCATTGTAAGTGAGGGTTCGGGCCTCGGCTTTTGCAGGCCTGAGAGGTTGAGGCGCCCGGGTGGCCTGGGCTGGGCGGAAGGCAGGGGCAATGGCAAAGTTGGGGGGGGGGGTCCTGATGAAAGAGGGGACTTGAAGGAAAAGCAGAGGGGGGCTGGGAGGGAAAGCCAAGGCCCAGATCCGGCCGAAGGTGCTGCGTACCCCCGCCCCTGCGGCCAGCCCGCTACCTAGGGCTCTTTGAAAACAGGAAGAGCCAAGGTGTCATAAAGCCATCCAGCCGGCGAGACGTCTGGAGGTAATGGGTTTACGACAGGTCCGGCGCTTCGCTTTGAAACCGTCTCATTTTGATGTTTGTGTTTGTAGGAGAAAAGGAAAAATGCAGACAAAAACTGGGTCTTAAAATCTGGACAATAAAATATAAACAAGACTGCGTTGAACCATGGAGCCCCCGGTTAGGTTGTGAGCACCTAGGAAATAAAAATGGGGGGGGTGGATAGGAAGGAGGAGATGATGAATTTGATTTTTAAAATGGTCCGGGTATTAGAATTAGCCTACGGTGGATGGCTCTTTATAATATTTGACTATGGTCGAGGTCTAGCTGGTTCTTTCTGTTTTAAAAGCGGCCTTTTATTCAGAGGTGGGAGAATTAGTGATCTTGGGTCATTTGCTCAGGCTGAGGGTCTCCCAGTCAAATGGTGCTTGGGGAAAAAATGAAGTTACTTAAATGCCTTTTTTTTTTTACAAAAATATCTGGTCCTCCACTCCAAATTTCACAGTGAAAATATCGTTGGAAATTATATCTATATACTTATAGAAAATAACAGTTACTGCTGAGTTGGAGGAAAGCGTTTTTTGAAAATTGAGAAAAAAAGATTAATTTTGCAGGAAACACCTAAGCTGATTAAATTCTTTACTTTTTAAAAATTTTCAAGTGGAATGCTTAGTCAATTCATTTCATTTGTGCTTTTGGTGTACATTTAAAAGCTCATTTATTGTCTATTCACGTTCCCATGAACACGGGCCCAATAAGGCCTTTCCAGACAACCACTGAGAGATCTAGCAAAAAGTTTTTAATTTGGTTCCTTCACCCCACTGCCCAGCGAAATGGACTGGAAGTATTAACATTACAAAATTAAAACAGCAAATACTCATGATTTAATGCTAAGAGAAACCACTTTAAAAGATTACTAAATTAACTCGTACATTTCTAGTTTTTGAAGTTCCTGGCTTCTTTGGGGAAAAAAAATCCTGTTGCAGTTGATAGTTAGAAAGTTGCAATTTTTGTTAAATCGAGTCCATCCTATCATTGTAGGTGATTACAAATTGAGAACCTATTGTGTCTGGCAAAAGAAGGGTTGGAAACTTTTGAAAGACACTACTGGAAGTTCTTGGGAGCACAGAAATATTTGGCATTTAGGAGCCGCTGTTTGCTGGGCTTGATTTGTTGACAATCAAAGGGATGGAGCATTATTAGCCTCAGCGATCCAAGTCCCAAACTGAAGAACTAGATTAAAATTGGTTTGAGTCTCATCAAGAGAAGTTAAGCTCTGCTCAAGGTGGTATTTGGCCACTAGAGAGCGCCGTCGCTCCACTTTGTGATCTCGTAAAGCTGGAGTGGTGGTGGAGGAAGGTTTTGATTAAAACTATTTACAATATTATTTTAGATTCCAAATTAGGATAAATTTATTTTTAAAAAGAATGTGAACTATTAAGTTCTGCAGTCATGCTGTTAGGGATAAAATTTTGGCTCAGTCAGGATTTCAGACAAATTTGGACTATGCCACTGCTAAAACTATAAACGTTATGGTAAGTTAATGCATCCTCTCAAAACAGAAGTGTGTAAAGGCAGAGATCTTTATTTATTAAGTTAATCGCGCTCTTTTCCCATTCAGATTATAAATAAAATGCTTGAAAGAAAAACGAATTGTTTTGTCTTAGGAGAAAATGTTGTATTGCAATGTTTTCTTAATTAGGCCAGGATGTGAAGGAATAATCTTTGTGGTATTTGTGTTTCTTTTTTTCACACCGAGGAACCGCACAGTTCTAGAAGATACCTTGCATTATTGAGATCTGGGCTTGCTCTTCTTTTCCCCCCATACCATCCCAAATCCACTATTTTATACAGTGTTTAAACATGCAAACACGTGCACTCCTAACAGCGAAATTACAAAATTAGTTCCAAGGTTTTGTTGAAAATAATACGCTATTAATTGGATATTTGCAAGGTTGACATACAAATTAACTGTCACTATCCATCCATTCCTTCGCCTTAGGATGTATAGTAGATTTTACCTGGTGATAACCGAGGGAAAACAAACACAAACAAACCCCAACCCTTCAACATCCCCACAACAAAAGTCTCCTGCAGTTTGCTAATTTAAAAACTAAAAGATGCCTTTATCATCTGGGGATTTACTAGCAATCAGTATACCTTAACTATTTCCAGCCATTTCCTGTAAAAACAATTGAGAGTCTTGGACATCATCTTGCTATGCCTTTCCCCCCTTCATTTGCAAAATAGGATATTCAGTCCACCCGGACTGACCGCGGGATAGCGCGCACAGGTTGGGGTCGTTGAAATCGCTGGCCTGCTGCGCCTTTGGGTGACCTGGGGTTTTGAGAGCTTTGCCTTTGGCGTGAAAAGTCGGCGTGGTACGTATTAGCGGGAGCCTCTTCCATAGGCTCAGGGTTTTCGAGGTTGGTCCCCAGGCCGGTGGGCCTGGCTCCCTTACCACAATGGTTATCCACGAGGGAAACGGGCTGGGTCACCCAAAGAACCCCCCCCCACACACACACACAAAAGCCGAGTGGGCGCGGGAAAACTCACTCAACAGAGACCCATCCCTTTTATTGGGAGGGAGGATGTGGGGGAGAGAAGGTGGTTGATGGTGGAACTCCAAGCAGCTCTAGAGCCACTTCCTATTTGCGATTCACATTCGACTTTGCCCACATGAGTCAGGACGTTGGTCTTCCTCGTCACTCACAAGTTAGGATGAGCCTTTATTTTTATTTTTATTTTTATTTTTTTGAAAAACTAGTAACCTTTAAAGCTGAGCAGGGCGCCCGCTCTCGGCAGTCCCTGCACACAGGCTTGGCGGGTGAACTAGAGTCGTTAGCAGGAGACGGGCGCTGCCCGCAGCTGCCCGGGACCAGCACAATCCCAAGGCCAGCTCCCAGGCACACCGGGGGCTGGGCAGGGGGGAGACTCAGGGGCGTCCTCCTCCCCCCCCCCCCGGATCGCCCCCGGAATCCGCCCGGGGCCTCAGTCTGCCCTGGTCCGCTCCACACCGGGCAGAGGCCAGGGAGCCGCCCGTCCTGCCCGGGGAAATACCACGCACCCCGGCGCGGATCCTCCTTCCCGCCCTGGAACATTTCTGCCCGCTGCCGCGTGGGCTCCCTCAGCAATGCTAATGCCTCCCTCCCCACATTCTTCGGCCTCCCCCCTGCGCCTGGTGCTGACGTCTATCAAGGGTGAAATGATGGAAACTATATTCATGGGCATGATTTCCATTAAATATCAATTAACCTGGGAGCCTCAGCCAGGCGTGCAGTGTGTCAAGGGTAAATGTACATCTCATTTCCACCAGGCCTGTTCGGCTGGGAAAAGGAGGACTTTAGATCCGCTTTGATAATACCAGGTTTGGGGGTCGCCCCTTGTGGCCTTTCATCCAGCTACTGGGAGAGGACCTCACCCCCCAAAAGAACGGCCCGGTCCGTCTACAGAGCCTGCCCCTGTTCCCCGGGCCGCTCCCACGCGTCCCAAGGTGCAGAAGCCGCGGCCAACTTCTGCGGGGTGGCTCCAGGGGCCGGGAGAGAGAGAGAGAGAG
>JAAGEH010000393.1:11927165-12019443 GCA_011751065.1 Lasiurus cinereus | reverse complement strand
CCCGCACCCGCCGCCGCGGCCCGCCGGGCCGGGTTGCGGCGGCGGCGGCGGCGGCGGCGGCGGCGGCGGGGGCGGCCTGGGCCTCGGCCAGGACTACTACCACCTCGGCGGGGGCAGCCCGGCCGCAGCCTACCAGGCCGGGCCCCCTCCTCCTCCGCACCCTCCGCCGCCGCCTCCCCCCTGCGGCGGGATTGCCTGTCACGGGGAGCCCGCGAAGTTTTACGGATACGATAACTTACAGAGACAGCCGATTTTTACGACCCAGCAAGAAGCCGAGCTTGTACAATATCCTGACTGTAAATCGTCCAGTGGTAATATTGGCGAGGACCCAGACCACTTAAATCAGAGTTCGTCTCCTTCTCAAATGTTTGCCTGGATGAGACCACAAGGTTGGGATGCATATATATATATTTTATTTTATTTTTTAAAAAAAACGGGGAAGACGGGGGAGAAATCTGCTTTCATCTCACGTCCTAGTTTTAAAACCCTTCTCCCTCTCTCCCTCTCCCTCTCCTTTTCCGTCTTTTATTGCTACAGTGGCTCTTATTCATAAAAGTCATACTGACTTTTCCCCCCTTAAAGTAGAAACCACGAAACGATGAGGGGGACAGAATAATTGTGAAGACCTCTCTCTGTGTGTGTGTGTGTGTGTGTTGCCTGCACATCATATATATATTAGAGCTAAAGAGAGTTGTGTATATTTCATCCCTTAAACCCACTCCAGAAACCTTCAGCAACCTGCAGAGACACCATTACATTTTTAAAAAAACGTTCATTTTCCTCTTTATTTTTATTTTTTAAATCAGCAGCTCCTGGTCGACGAAGAGGAAGACAAACCTATAGTCGTTTCCAAACCCTAGAGTTGGAAAAGGAATTCCTTTTTAATCCTTATCTGACCAGAAAGAGAAGAATCGAGGTTTCCCACGCCCTCGCCCTCACGGAAAGACAGGTAAAAATCTGGTTCCAGAACAGGAGAATGAAATGGAAAAAGGAGAACAACAAAGAAACATTGCAAGAGGTGAAGGATGGCAAAACTAAGAAGGAAGCCCAAGAGCTGGAAGAAGACAGAACTGAAGGCCCCACGAATTAACTCCTACCTTTAAAATTTTACCACAGACTATTAAAGCTAATGATCAACATATGCTGGTGGATACCACCTATTTTCTTGGTTGGAAGGACTCTACCTGTGTTTCAAGCTACCTTCATGTCACTGCTCTTGAGGTTTCTGGTTGTGGAGAGGGATTTGGGTTGTTTTAAAAAGTTTTCTTGTGTCGCATAGAAACAGCTCTCGAGCTGTCCTATGTAAGGGTAATTTGATACTAACTATAGCAAAATTTTTATAATGGTAGTTTTTAATGTCTGAGCTGGTGATTTGCCTCAACAACGTAAACTTCCTAATAACTAGCACTAAATAATTGAATATAAAATGCTTTATTAATCAAACAAGTGCACTTGAACATTTTAAATCTTTTCTTTATGGTGAGTAAATTAAAAGAAATCTATTATAATTTTTTTTAAAAAATGATGCCTGCAGAATATTTACTTTATTTTATTTGATTAAAATGTATTATTTATGTATTTTTCTTTCTGCTTTTATAATAGTGGGTTCGGGTGCCTTTTGTTTACTCCTAAGAGGATTCTTTACTTTGTGTAAACGTAGTATCTCTGGGACTAGTGTGGGCCAAATATTTGAAAAGCACATGTTAATTGAAGAGTGTAATGTGTCCTCCCGGCTCTGCAGCTTCCTAAACTTGGGGAAAATGTTGGGCCAGTGACAAAAGTTTCAGGGCAATGTCAGTGTTGACATTTAATAATTTTCCTATAGTCTATACACATATGGCAGTTTAATCTAGAGTGAATGAATACTTGAAAAGCCAATGATAACAGTTTCATTCATTAATTTTTCACTCTAGCAAGTCACTTTGTGGAATGCTTCTCCTTCCAAAACTTGCTTTTGTTTTGAACTGCATTTGGTATCGACTGAAATTTCGGCCTCAGTGCTGTAGCCGCCACTGTGATTCGTTTTTTTGAGTAGGTGCCATATTTATTTGTATTCTGTTTGCATGCCCATTTTGAGCCTATTTACTACTACGTGCGTCTCAGATGTCAGTTGGTACGTCCTCTGTTGTTCTCCAGGATGGCCTCACCTATTTGAAACAAGCCCTGGGAGCAAAGGCAGAACAATCCGAGTGTAAACAACTGCTCCAGAACATAGCTAGCTCCTTAATAAAGAAATGAATCTTTTCTAGAGTTAGTGTCTTTGAGCGCCGCAAATAACCCTCTTCCTTTACTCACCTGAAGGTAATGTCCAGCTAAAGCTCCTATTTGATTAAAAAAAAAAAGGAGGTGGGGGTTACATGCTATAAAAATTAATAAATGCAGGCGGGGGCAGTCTCTTTCATTCCAGAGGGCTGTCTAGGCTACTGTAGGTTCATTTTTGCTCTAAATAACCTTGCTAAGATAGTGTAAAAGCTTTGAACTTCACAAAGGATTCAAGTTGTAGGCCCAGTGGGGCACGACCCAGAGCCCAGGTTACACCACAGCTTATTCTGCTGAGCCCGAACTGATGCTGGGGTTTGGGTTCTGTTATTAACAAGATATCCATTTTTCCTTTGAGGCCGCTTCTGCAGCTGCCATTTTATGAGAGAAAAGGAGGGGGGAAAGAGGTGGGAAAGAAAAAAAGAAATTCAAGTTAATTGACATTTCTTCCCCCAAAAGGGAAAGCAACTTTGCTTTTCCTAGGTGCCTTATTAAAGAGGAACATTTTAATTTCCAAGTGGCGTTTATTGCACAGGTAAGGAAATAGAATCTTATAGTTTTAGGCCTGGATCACCCCCTCAGGCATTGGTGGGCTTTCTGCCTGCCACTTCACAGGCCAGGGAAATGTCACTGATTGGCCTAGAGGCAAAGCTCCGCCTGACTTTCTATCCAGGGAAGAAACCGTGGCTGTGGCATCCGCTGACCTGCGCCAGGAAAGGCAACGTTAAGTCATGGGTAGCTTGGGGCTTAAGAAACATTTGCAGGAGAGGAGACAGCTGCAAACGTGCATGCTGGATTTGGAAACATTTTGCTCTGTGCACTGCCTGAGACTGCTATTGGCTGATAAAGAGCAAGGATGCCAAGTGCCTGAAAGCCCATGTGTGCGGTTGGGGGGCGGGGGGTAAGCTCTCCAGAGACTGGTACTGGCTAAACTCCAGCTGCCCTCCAGTTAAGGGACACCTCTATTCGCAAAATTTGCTTTCTCCCACTCAAGAATACACCATAGATATCACTTTTAGAGCCACTGACTTGGGCAAGATTTCTATTAGGTGGGGAACCTGGTGTGTGGATGGATGTGGACATAAGAGGGGAGTAAAAACATCTTTATTTCCTCTGCATTCTGTGCTGCTCTGGAAGTTCTGTACCTTCTGGCCCCATTGTGCCCCTAAGCACATGGTAAAATAGTAGCTCATGTACAGAAAAAAGACTGTTGCCATTACTGGTGTATTTGAAAGTATTGTACATATACAGATTTGATCATTTTTGGTAAATATTTGGTGGATTTGTACATACACATAGATTACACATACGCAGAAAGTGTTGGTAATAAATAAATGTCAGTCTGTATGTTTCCTTTTGTAGCTAAGAAAACCATAGATTTGTCTCCAAATAAAGAGCTTGGGAATTACACATCACACACACTCACCACCTTCTTTTTTATAGTCGCTAGAAACCGCCCATCATGGTATTTTATGAGACTTGCAGTGACGAGTGCAGAAGATGCCCTTCTAATTGGCTAAAATCTGTTAACATCCGAGGGTTGCGGCAACTGAACAAACAGTTTTGCTGCAGAAATTTGCATAAACCTTCAGAAAACATTTGCAAACACAGGCGACTGCTTCTCTCCACTGTACTGCTTAGGGAATCTGCTTAGAGAGGTCTGTAAAAGGACACTCTAATGTTAACATTAAGTGAAAGAACCAAGCCTTCGTCGTCGTGATTTAGGTTCTTTGTTTGTGAGGACCCGAAACAAACAAAAGAGGGTGTAGGTCTCAATGGTTCCTAGAGAAAAGTCAGTTCAGGGATTGCTGTTTTGTGATGTTTCACAAAACCCAGCACAACCCTTCTCTCTGCACTGGGGGGAAAAGTGCAAATATGGCTGCCTTTTCAGTGTAGTGTCTTTTTCCAGCTCTTCTTCCCCAAGGTGAATAAGAGGGTCATAAAATTCAGTTTTTATTTGACTAGAGGGGGAGAGGAAAATTGTCAATGGAGATTATCAGAAAGTTTTATGATTGAACAATCTGTTCGGATCCACATGAATGGCATGGTGTAAAGTGTTCTTGTTTGGGAGGGCCCAACAACTTGCCGCATTTTCTTGTATAATTAAAAGCATTGTTTTATTATTCTTCAGTGGAGAATGTGTTGCTATTTCACATCCAAGCTTGTGCCCTGTGCTTCTCCAGTGTTTGCTGAATCCTTGGGCATCTGGGGGTAGACAGGGGAAGAGGGAGAGAGCATTTTAAAGGAGTCTGGCTACTGTTACAGTTCCCTCCAAAAAAGTTAAACCCCATTTTTCTAGAAAGAATACGACTTTTGCTGACAGATGGCAACATAAGACCTTTAATCAGAAACATCCAAGGTCATCGGAACTTTTTCAAGAAATACAAATGGCCTGCTCCAGAGGGTGCTGTGCTCTTCCTGCTTCGGAGCACATCCACTTAGGTACTTACTGTGTGTGGAGATGTTAATAGCAGAGGGAGGACTTACACAATCATCCAATGCAAATATTTACAAACATATTACCAGAAGCCCAAAGACTGTCCTTGAAAGGAAGAGAGGAAGGAGTTACCTCTTTCAGGCAGGTTCTGAAGCCGGGAGGGCCATGCCCATGCATTAACGATGGGGGGAATGCTAGAACCCGCCAAGGACATGTACTTCCAGCTGAGGTTCACTGGAGCAGCTCCTATCGGAAGTGCAAAAGGAATGTGATTCCTGCCTTTGAATGAAAATTACTCCCCCCAATCCAGGCTGAAACTGGGAGTCGCTCTTTTCTTGAATAAATGAGGTTACTCTCTTCCTTGATACTATATTGAGCAGGCTTTTCTATGGACAAACATTGGGGGAGGGGGCAAGGGAAGAGGAGAGGAACTAGAATTAAACTCCACAGAAATTAGAACTGCACTTAGTGGAGGCTTCAAGGAAGAGGTTTCTGAGGGGACCCAGAAAGATTGCTTCTCCTCGAACCCAGAACTGACCAGGAGGATGTTTCTGCTGAGATAAAGGTCAGGCAGTGGGAGCTCAAACTACTATTTTGGAGTTGACAGGTATCTAAAACCATTTCCAGTCTTTGAGCTGGTTGGTGACTTTCCTACCACAGAAATCCCAGGGAATAGGATTGACCCCAATTTATGTGGGAGGGGGGTGAGGGAGGAGAGTGCGATTTCTTGGCCTTGCCAGGAGATGAGAGGGGCGAACCCTGAACGTGCTTGGCTGTCTTCTGGAGCGGGCCTTTTGTGAGGGGAGGGGAAGAGAAGCTGAGTGCACCCCCCCCAGAGAAAGAGAAGCGTTGGAGGGAGGTGACTGCCAGGATTACCAAGTGCCTGGGCTGTCTGCACACCGCTCTCCTCTCCTTCCCCCTCTAACACAGCGCCAAATTGAGCGGATGTTTAGAGGCAAACCAAAACGAAACGAAAAAAAATTTTCCTAGAAAAGGTGAGAGATTCAGGAAACCATGCAGGCAAAAAAAGCAGAGAGAGAGAGAGCATAGGAAATGGACAGAGAGGAACAAATACGGACAAGGAAGGGAGGAAGGAAGACAGGGAAGAGCGAAGGGAGGCCAGGAAGGACGGAATGAGGGAGAGGGAATGAGAGAAGGTGGGGGAAGGAAGAGAGAAAGCAGAGGGGAGGGAGAGAGAAAGTGAAGGGGAGGAAGAGAGAGAGAGAAGAGGGGAGAGAAAAAAGAGAGGAAAAAACATGGCGCTTGTGAGCTGTACGTGCAAAATCCGCAAGGAATTGCGGTAAATTCCTTTTTGTTTGAAGAAAATTTACAACTTGGTAATAGACCTTTTTATGACCTATTTGCGGTCGTCATTGGCTGCGGCTGGTCATGTGCAGGCGCCGCTCGCCTTCACGGCCTTTTTCCTGATTTCCCAGGCGAATTTCCCCCCCTGCATTCTGCCTTCCTGAGCCTCACCCCCTCTTTTCGTAACCTTTGTCTCTGCAGAGGTGGGCTCCAGTCGCGGCTGCGGGAGTGCGGGCTCCGCGGGCCTCGGCTCCCACCCGGTGCCCGCCTCGGCCCCGCCGCTGCTGCGGCCTCCGGAGCCGGCGGGGAGCCCGGGGCGTGCTCGTGGGGAGCCCGGCGGGCGGAAGAGCCCGGAAGGAGCCCCAGGCGCCGAGACGCCCGCCGCCGGCGCCGACCACGCCCGCCTGGAGCCCCCGGCCGGCTCCGGGGGGCCGCAGCGCCGCCGCAGCGCCCGGGCTCCGTCTCCGCCCGGCGGGTCCATGCCGCCCGGCGCGCGCGGCGCCCGGCAGCGCCTCTGGGATTACAGCAGCCTCCCCGGCCGACCCCCGCCGCCAGCTCGCCGCCTCCGGGTAAGATCACCGCTCCTCCCGCCCGAGCACCGCCCCGAGAGGGAAGTTTGAGGCGCCCAGCGCCGGAGGGCAGCTCGGGGAGCCCGGCCCAACCCCCTACACCGCCCGGGGACCTGGGCTCGGCGGTCTGCGCCCCCTGCTCCCCAATCACTGGTCTCCGAGCCGCCGGCGGGGTCCTGCCGAGCTCCGAGGTGGAGGGGAAGCCCCATGTCCTCGGTGGAGGTGGATGGTGGCAGGCTGGGTCCCCCTGCCTGGACCCAGGGCTCCTGAGCCCCCACCCTGGGGAGAGCCTGCAGACCGTTCCTGGGCGTCGCAGCTCGGCCGGGGCCCTCAGGCTCTGTGGAGGAGAGCGTTCTGCGGTTTGTCCGGGTCAGAGGTGCCTGGGAGGCAAACAGGTGTTTTTTGAGGTCTGGGGCTCGGCGTGGGGAGTGGGTTGCCTTCTGTGTATCAAAGATGTGCTTGGTCGGTGGTTCATCTGGGTTTGTGGTAGGCGATGCTGACGAATTTCTGGGTTTGTGGTGTTTTGGGCCTTGTGTAGGAGATGGGATTTTAAATATTTTTAACGGTAGTTCTTATTGAACTCTTGTAGCAACTCCAGGAAGGTTCTTCCCACAGCTAATCATTTGAAAGGTGAATTTGGATTATTTTTATGCCACAAAATGGATGCACTTGGGGGAGGTGGTAGCATCAGGAAATCTGGTGCAGGGCTTGGGGTAGAAAGCCAATCAGACATTTCAGAAATGCGAAGCATGTGTATATTCCAACATCGCGTGTGTTTCTTATTTGCCAGGGTAGGAAAAGGGTACATATTTTGCTCTCTAGATGTACTGTCGTGTTGTGGTGTTTTGGGGGTGGGGGTGGGGTTGCCTAAAAAAATAAATATTCTATAGCAACATTTCCCCTCTTCAAAATTATTGAACCGAACCATTATGAATCAAAAGGAAATCTTGGTAGGAGAAAAAAAAAGAATGCTATTTTTCTCTTATCAGTTTTGAACGGTACTTGAGAATGTAGTTCTCAAACCCTATTGCCTCTTTACCCGTGGACACCTTGTGAAAGACTAAAAAAAAAAACCTTTGGACAATCTGCCGCATTGCGCATGGCGTGGACCTGCGCATGGCGGAGTGTGATCCTCAGAGCACCCCGCGGCAAAATCCGACTTCTTGTTCCCCCAGATATTCCAGTGTAACCGTGTGGGCCGTAAAAGCATTTCTAAAAATAAATGACATCTTTGTAGGAAGGTTATTTCTAGTAACTAGCCGTGGGATCACGCTAGTTTCAAAATGGAGGGCCACGATTTGTGGCCAGTTGACGGCTGCGGAATAGTCATGGATCGATAACTGTGAACCCTCACAAATAAGAAACCCCGAGTGCTTTTAAAATGTGGAATATCCGTGTTTTGCAACTACTGTATTTCGCTACGGTGGTACAGCGGTTGCTGAGATGGATCTTGCCTATTGGTAAAACGCATGACATACTGAAAACCAGGGCCCTGCTCCGGGGGGGCTCGTAGGCCCTCCCCTGGCAGCTCCAGAGCCTCCGGAGCCCCCACGTTGGCTTTGCGGCAGCGGGGCGGCTGGGGAGGAGCTGCGTCCAGGGCGCCCAGGCCCTGGTGCTCAGAACTGCGGTCGCTTTTCTTTGGGTTTGGAGGCTGAGCGAGCCCAAGGGACTAGGAGCCCCGGGCGGGCTTGCAGGTCCACTCCAGCAGCAGAGGGTGATGTCAGGGGCGGTGGGCTAGGGAGGGCTGGGGGGCTCTTGGTAAGCCCAGGTACATGACGAGTTTAGGGAACCACACCGCCGATGGCATGCATCTAAGGGAATACAGAATCACAAATCACATCTAAACTCCGGCCCCTTAGTCCAAGGGGAGATAGTGAATGCCTTTGCCGCTGCCGGAAATCCCTCCATTGTCCCTGTTAACCCAATTAAAAAAAAAAATTAAACGAAAGAAAAAGCACTTGGACTCGCAGAGCTCCCAAGCTGGGGGGCGGTGTAACTCCCGGGGTCCTGGGCCCCAACCTCTACCTCTATCCGCTTGCTTACACGTGCGGGGCCCTGGCACGTCTGGGCCTGGGTCAGGCTTGCGCGCCTGGAGGACCGGGAAAGACTGCAGAGCTCGCTAGGAGGCGATTATAAACGCGGCCCAGCACCGGGGCTGACAACCGAGCGTGTTTTCCTGTCGGGTGCTCTTCCAAATAAATACATTTCGCCAGAATTTCGTTTTCTGAGCCCGAGAAGCAGGGGAGACCGGAACAAAGACAGTATTTCACTCGGGGCTGGCAGGCAGCTGTTGGAGGTATTTACGGCCTTGCCGCAGTGCGGCCGCGGGGCAGGGCACCCGGGGGCACCGGAAGCCGGGGAGAAGCCACCAAGAACTCGGAATTCCGATTTAGGTCCAACGTAGGGCCACTTTTCCGGAATGGTGTGAATAGAGACCCTCTTTTTAGGAACTTTCTGGTCCCTGAGACTTGCTCGTTGTGCACAAGGAAGGAGAGGTTGTGGTCTCTCAACGGAGGGTGGGTCTCCCCCACACCCACCCCCCTGCCTGGATGGACACTCAGGAGACACCCCTGCACTCGATGTGGAATTGCTGATCCTCATGACACCACCGTGAAAGGGTGCACTGGCAACGTGGCGGCTGTGCTGGGTGGGCAGAACTGGGCTTGCAAACCAGGAAGCAGGGCTGGCACTTTGCATACAGGGTTTCCTGGAAAAGAAAAGTATGTTTCCTGCCTGCGAACAGGGAGGCTAAGCACCCCAGCAGGTAGGCGCCGAAGCAGTGCACGGTGCCGCCGCCGCACTCCCGCACAGCGCCCCGCACAGCGCCCAGGAGCCTGCCACGCACGCTCGACCAGCGCCTGGCGCATGTGCACTGAACGAGCCCAGCCCGGGGATCCAACCAGCAAAGCACAGATGGGGGGAGGGGAGGGGTGGACTCAGCACAGGAAAATAGAACCGGATCTCTCCACTCCTCCCTCCCTCAGGATTCGCTACCCATCTTTGCTTTATTCCCGCCTTCCCTCTAAATATAGCTGAACATCTTTGCCCTTGACTACGTTATTTTCAAACATCTTGACTCACCGCCCACCCCAATTTAAGTCTGTGCTCAAGAGCAGTCTGCAAATAAGAGCTAGTGGCCAAACGGAAACCAAATCTCCTTCCGAGGTGTTAACACACACACACACACACACACACACACACACACACACACACACACCTTAAAAGAGGATTTATATATATATATGTATGTATCCCCGGGAAGTGTATAGATTCTCTCTCCCCCCCCCCCCAACCTGATGCTTCTGCTTTGGGGAGAAGCCTTTCCTTTTGGCGCCTGTTCAAACCACCAAACTTCAGGCCAATCCCTCAGCCAGACCGTCCCCCGGATCTGGTTACGCCAGCGCCACACATTCGAGGTTCTCTGCGGGGGGCCAGCGGCTCGGCAGAAAGCGGGCAAATAAGTAAACACATAAACGGGAAACCGGGAGGATTGTCGGCCTGGGCTTGCCTAAGTCATGGGGATGCGTGCGCCTGGGCCACGAGTCTGTTGTTGGCGCCGGAGAGGGTGCGGGAGGGGGCAGCCGCCCAGCCGCTGGACCGCCCGTGGCCGCCGCGGGGGAGAGCGCAGAACGAGCTCGCAGCGCGGGGAGACCTCCGCGCACTCGAAGAAGCTCCGGCCTGGAGGAGCCTCCGGCCGCGCCGGGCCCCTGCTCAGTAGTCCGGCGCCTTGTCCAGGAGGAGGCGCTCTAGGACAAGCGTCTCGCGGCTGCGGCAGCGCCGGAGTGGCCCCGGCGGGAGAGGGCTGGGAAGGTGGGGAAGGGGCGGCACGTGATCCCGCGCCTCCCGGTGCCCGCTCCCCAAGTGCTTTCCACCTCCCAGGCGGGTCAGGGGGGGGACACTGCACCCACTCCCGGGGGAGGCTTCTCAGAACCGGCGAGCGGAGATTGCCTCTAGGCCCCGGGCGCCTGCAGGCCGGTTCCGGGGTGGCAGGCCGGCAGGTTATACCTCACTTTCTTGGCCTTCCTGGAGGGGGCGTGATTTTCACGCGCTTGGCTCTCGAGAGCAGGAAAGGAATTTGGGCTCCGTGGTAGGGCCAGCCGCGCCCCATCCAGGAGGGTCCCAAGGAGCTCCTTCGTGCTGGCTGGGCTCCTGTGCTTTATACCCTTTACCCTCCCACGATCCCTGGCACCCAGAATGGGCAGCCGTGAAAAGCACTGCTCCGTGCCTCCTGCGGGCTGAGGAGCCTTGCCCTGGCTCACCTAGTCCTAGAGAGCAAGGCCTGTGTCCTGGGATTCCCCAGGGTCTCCCTTGGAGAGGCAAGGCAAAATGTACTGACTTTTTGGCCTGAGAATTATGCAGATGCTTATCTCTACCCTTTTCTACCCCACCCACAGGCCCTTCTTTCACCACTGCTCCCATTTCAGGCCTTTGGTGGGTTCCACAAGGTGTTTCTTGCACCAGGGGTGGCTCCCAACTTTAAAAATGGGCTCTAATCTAACTCCATTGTCTCCTGGCAATGCAATTTTCACCCTCTCTTTCCCATTTTAGGGCAATGTTCTTAATGAAGGCCTGAATTCAAATCTTGTTTATAATACAAGTCCCTGGGTCTCACACCAGATTTCTTATTAAATCATATTATCTGGGGCCTGAATTTTGTAAACACTCCTCCCTCAGGGCAATTAAGGTGTACTTAGTGTCTGAGAGCCACTTGATTAAGGATTCTTCTGTTTCTTTTATGGTTATTATGTCCCCAGTGGTCAAATTCCCTTTACCTCTCAGGTATCCCCATAACTCCCTAACTGGGTTTTCTAATGTCACCATCCCATAGGTTGAATAATTGCTCACATTTAGGGAAAGGGGCATTGATCCTTTGCAAACTTGGAGATTTCAAAGTAGTGGGTAGGTTCAGACTGCCATGGCTCAAAATTCTTTACCTGCTGTGTGGCTTTAGGAAAGTAGGACCTATTTCCTCATTTGAAAAGTAGGGATAATGACAGAACCTTCAAGGATTACAAGGATTTTTACTTACATGTCACTACTAGTTGTTAAACACTATTCCAACTACTTTATATACATTAACTCACTGGGTAAGTACTTAAAACAGTGTTTTAGCACATAACAAGCATTCAATATGTGTTCCTTATCATCACTTTCTTTTTTCTGCTAAGCTAGCGGTCAGCAATCAGCGGCTCCAGAGCCACATGTGGCTCTTTGGCTCCTTGAGTATGGCTCTTCCACAACATACCATAGCCTGGGCAAGTCTATTTTGAAGAAGTAGCATTAGAAAAAATTTAAGTTTAAAAAAATTTGGCTCTCAAAAGAAATTTCAATCATTGTACTGTTGATATTTGGCTCTGTTGACTAATGAGTTTGCCAACCACTGTCCTAAGCAATCTAGGTCTAGACTTTTAGAGCTGAAAGAGACTTGATTCACTCTCCAATCCTTGAATTCTACAGAGGAGAAGACAGGCCTAGGCTTGATCACAGGACATGGCAGACCCAGGAACACATAGGTCCAGGACTGTTACTATTGTTATAGTGGGTCTCATTGTCTAGCACCTGTCTACAGCTATACTTCAGGGCCACACCGAGGAAGAAAGTACTCCTAGTTCCTCAGTGGGGAGATGCCAGATAGGGGGAAGCTTCAAAACCATATAGACACATCTTCAACTCAGACAGAGGGCTTCAGGCCTTTCCAGAGAGCAGGTCCCACTCTCCAGCTCCTGAAGTCACCCTTTTCTACCACTACCTATCAGTCAGGCCTATCAAGGCAAAAACCCTCTTTTACAGCCTTAGGGCAAATACTCTCTTTTCAGTCTCTTATAATCCTGGGTAGGGTGAAAAAGCAAAAGGCCAGTGGGCAACAGCAGGGGAGGTCAGAAGTATCCCACTCCTCCTTAATCTGCTTGTGTTCCAAGACCTGGGCTCCAGGACTATAGCTGAGCCATAGCTCCCAACTTAGGCCATAGTGGTGCTAAGGAAAGTCTTTAAGAGGACTTACCCTCAAAAATCTCCTCTAGCCCTTCCACATTTTTGAGATTCTTTCTATCTTTTAAAAATAGTTATGTAAATACTTCCTCAGGCTACAACACAAACACACACACACACACACACACACACACACACACACACACACACTGCATTCAGTTTCCACCCCTTAGCCCTGGCTTCTATGATTTCTGCCTATAGACTTTTCCTGTGAGGGCCTCTCCAATCCTTGGCTATGATGCTTCTTTTGGTTTAACCAGGAGTCCACCTGGGTCATATTTTTTCTCAAAACACACAGTCTCTCCTGTTATCAGCCATGTCAGATGGAGTTTTGTCCATGGCATAGGGCAGCACTTTAGTCTTGCAAGCCATCCCAACTTCTGTGCCATATAATCTCCATTTTTGGTTCTCAAAAGACTTAGATGGCCAACCTAGGCCCTGCCCTTCTTGGGACCACTGGAGCCTTTTTCAGCCTCTGACCCCACTGTCAGATATCCTGCCCCAGGGCCCATTCTTTTGGATCTCATCTCTCACTATTGAGGTTTTCTTCTGCAGTCACCTTTCTTCCCAGAGAATACCAAGGCAAAGCTCCAATGCATGAATTCCATTGTAGGGGTTAAGAGTAGGGTGGCAAGAATACATTCCTCTTTCAGTGATAGGGTATGGTGCCAAGAATATGGAATCATATTTCTCTCTTGCTTGGGACTCTCCAATTAGCTCTTTTTAGGCTCCACCCCAGCCTGTGTCCTTAAGGGCCAGGCCTTTCTCCTTCTGTCCCTGGCCCAGAGAGTTCATCCAAAGTCTCAACTCATACATATTCTGCTTGTGCAGATGCTTAGTTTAAAGGGAGAGCTTAATATCACCTCTGGGCAAGAAACCTCTTAACAGTCAAGATCAGAATACTCTTTTTTGGGTCCATATAGGAGGGGCCCTTATGGTGGGCAGAAGGCAGACCTCATTGCATTTGGCGTGCAGCTGGTGCATCCTCCTTCCTGGGAGCTGTTCTGGCTTCCAGGTTAGCAGGAGCCCTACAGGGATTACCTTATGGGAGTTCTCTGGGAGGAATTCAGAACTGAGTCTTTCCCGCCAAATGAGGAAGGACAGTGTCTACAGTCTCACTTTGCCAAAAAAAAACCCCACAAATTCCTTACAGGTTTTTATGAAAACTTCTACTTCTCCTCCTCTACCTTCTCCTTCATTATCACTATTACCATCATTGAAAGTCCTTGGACAAACCCCAACAAATTAGCCCAAGATAGTCTGCTGTCCCCTCCTGGTGCTCAAAGTTCTTACTAAATGGAGCTTGCTCTTCCTCATCCCCACTCTCATTCATCTGCAGAAGCCCAGGACATTGGGGGTTGGGAGAGGGGAGGGCAAAGGAATATTGTAGGAAGGTGAACACTTTCTCCTTAATCATGTTTTCTGGCTCTTCTAAGATTAGAAAAGTAATTGAAGGTGGTGCTTCACTGTCTTCCTTTCTTCCCTTCCCCTATGCATAGTTGGTTACTTTCCTGTTGTTATCTGAATATACAGAGCAGGCTGTTTAATTCTATTCATCTTCTGTATGCCACAGTGAAGATTGCAAGCAAATCCCAATCACCATCTTCCATCATCATACATTTAAAAAAAAGCTACTAAACTGTAACTAGCCAGGCATTGTTTCAAACACCACCTCCCAAGCCTATAAAAAGTTAATCACAATTGCCTAAAAAGTCATACATTCTTGATTAATTTTGTTTTATTAACTTAAGGAAAAATAAAGAAGCTATCCTGTCCCTTGCAACTTTGATTACTTTTTACAGTGGTTTAACAGGGACTAAGTTTGAAGCTGCTCAGTACTAACAGAATCAGAAACCATTTTTAAAGTGATTGATCTTTACTCATTTTAAAAACAGATACTACCAAATGTAAAAGAAAAGATCCTCCTAAGTAATTAATGGTGGGGGGAGAAGTGGGTGCTATACAGTCTAGGCTAACAGCCCCACCCCCTGCTTTCTAGCTAATGAAAGTCAAATCAGGAAATGGGTTTTGAAATGCATGGAGAATGGGTGGAAATTAGAATGCAAAGTGATCTTTGTAGAGAGGGATCTCTTTTATGCGCTTGATGGGACTTGCTGATGAGAACTTTTGCAACTGAATTTGACTGAGAAAATTATATATGGGTATGTGCTCTACGAATCTACACAGAACATCCATTCTTTTCATCAGAATTGTAAAAATCGCACATGTTTTTACACTGTTTGGGGGCACTCTGGCAGGCTATGGAAGGATGCTGGGGATCAATTCTTTGTATTTACTTCTGTTGGTGGGAGCTGGGGGCATCTTTCCCACCCCACCTTCCCCACGCATAGAATGTCACATTCTCCAATAGAGCAGTCCTCAGGCCCATGCTCCTTTTCTTGGCTTTCTCAGCAGGAAGGCATGCTCCCCAGCTCTCCTAGGCGCTCTCTCTGATGGGGGCCGATGACCCATCCAGGTTTGGGCCCCAGACTGAGCCCTGTGTTTGGGGCACTGGGGGAGTGGGGACATCTGACTTCCTGGGCTTGGGTTCCTTGAGAGCCTCATTTGCTTCCTCACACCCTTTCCCCTTCACACCAGGGCTGTTTTATTGTTTTATAACCTTCTTTAGAGCTTCAGTTGCCAAAGATTCCGACGGAGCTATTCTCTACTTTCGCACTTTACCAAACCCTAAGTCTTGCTGTTTTAAGCAGTTTGGTCACTTGCAAAGGCTTTCCTTTCAGATCTAAGCAAATTATAGAAACTTCTAGGCATGTGGCTACCTTAGACTTTGCTGAGCCCATCCACAACAATACAGAGCCAAGTGTTAACTCCAACTGCCACCCACCCCCAAGCCCACCCAACTTCTCCAAAACACCCTTTTTACTATTTTGTAGCTTGAACAAAATGTCAAATAATTTCTGATATAAGCAAGTTAAAAAGTGGTCTTTGACTTTCCTCTTTATTTATTTACCATATCTAGAGCTAGAAAATGATTGAAATAAAGGAGTTGAAGGTACTCACAGTGAATGCAGCCAAAGAATCATAAGACATGCCCACCACCAGCCTTTTCCAAATAGTACTATCTCCCAACTTAAACGGACTTCTCTGAAAAGATGCTATTTGAAAAGCCTGGGGCATTGATATGAATCTGACCCCCTTGCATTCTGGATATTTGGAACTATTTAAATGTGAGGGAACAGTTGCAGTGAACCTTTATTTAGTGAATAAAAGTTTAAAGCCAAAGGTTATTTATGGTTCTGCAGAGATGGGACCTGAATGGCTATTTACGAGCACGTGATTCCAATAAACTTTGTTTTATGGCTCGAGAGTTGACAAGCCAAAATATAATTCCCACCATAAATTAGGTTAAGAGCATACAAGTGCAGATGCTTGGTTCCTGGAGCAGCGATAGGAAAGTGAGAGGCTCCAGCTAGCGCCGGGCTCAGGAGGCCGTTCTACTCTCAGCTACCCTGCCCACTAGGAGAGAGAACCAGTAAGTCATTTACTGCTTTTTCCAGAACAGCTCCAGGGGTGGAGGGTTCCTCTGCCTCTCTTTCCCACCTGGGATGGGAAGAAGTCCCATGGAAGTAATTTCTCATTTTAGCCAAAACTAAAATAGCAAAGAGAAGGGTAATCCCTGTTTTCTCCTCTCCCTCTGGACACAGAAAGTTGGGAATTGAGAGTTCCTATTTCACAAGAGGGTCTTAATGTCTGTCTCTTCTCAATATGGAGCATCTGTTTGAGAAGTGAAATAAGACAGTGGTCGTCTAGGTGCAAAGGATGAGGATGGAGATGGCTTTGACTCTCAGGTTTCTAGAGAAGAAGGTTGCCAGCTTAGACAAGGATTTGGGGGGACTGAAAACTTAAAGCTGGACACCAGGCTCTGAGGACCACTGCTTTGTAAGCCTGCCCTGTGGTTTCTCCAGCAGCAATGCTGACAAAACGAAGCCACATCCATAGAGCTGGATAACAATCGAAAGCATTGCCATTTACTTCGAAACCCATTGATTTTCCTCCTCCTGGGTTATCATGGGGGTCTTCATCTCCCTTGGAAATTGCTCTTTGTTTTGAATTGGAGCCTAAGTGGGAAGGCAAGTCCCAGTATTGCCTGGTACTTCTTTGGGAAGGAGAAGACAGGTTTTGGGGCTACTAGTTTGGGGGGTACTAGTTTGGGAGTTTGAGAACCAGTCTGAAACTGGAAAAGAGGGCTGCCTTGCTCTCAGCACCAGACAGACTGGAAACTGGGGACAGATGCAGCGACGCCCCCCCCACCCCAGTGGACCTGCGCCCACCCAGCCTATTCTGCATAAGGACACACACAAAGGCCCATTTTCTCCTCGCTTCCCGTGTTCCCACCGGGGAAACCCTGGTACAAGCAGCGAGTCAGGCCAAACCACCAGTCAGGTTTGGCCCAAGGGTGCATGGAAGCGGGGAGGTGATGTGGGCCATCCTCTCCTGCTCCGTGGGTCTGCCCTTGAGGACTGCGGTCTCCGCTCCGCGGAGAACTTGGCGCGGTTCCTGGGGGCGGGCACCCGAAGCGGGGAGGTCTGGGTATGGGTGGGGTGTCCGGGCCTTGTCATTTTCCTGTGTATCATCTATGTCCGTTTTATTATCCTGTGGAATTTAAGTGACCCCCCGTTTTCACTGCAACAGGTTCGGGACCAGCAGAGACGGCCGCTGTAAGTACCTTCCCGTTTTCTCCGAACCGCAGAGGCGGTGCTGCTCGCGGGGGAGGCGGTGGGCCGGGGCCGCGCCCGGGGAGGGAGGGGGCGGGCGGTGGAGGCACGGCCCTGCCTCCCTGGGCCTGCGGGTGGGAGGGGAGCTCGCTGGGGAGGTGAGGCGCTCCGTGGAGCTCCTGGACAGGTTTTTGGGGCCTGGTTCACAGCTACCCAAAGGGACGTGCCACGCGGGCTTTCGCCCACGTTCTTCGTGGGCCTCCCTGGACCTCCCGGCCTTCCCGGGGCTGCCCGGCGCGCACAGGTGCAACTCCGCGCCGAGCACGCTTCTGGTCTGTTCAGAGCTCGCAGCTAATTAGCAGCCCGCCCTATTAAGTTGCGGCTAGCGTCGCCTTCTGCTAGAGCCAACCTGCCAGATACCAAGGCAACGCGATCTGCCTCCCCAGCCCAACTTAACCTGGTCCCTGTTATTTTATAAAAAGAAGAAAGAAACAGAGAGGAAAAAAAACAAAACAAAACCAAAAACCCACTCTTGGGCTGTATTGAGTGGGCAAGCTTCAGGGAAGGGCTGCGGGTTCTTGAGCTTTCGTTGGAAGTCCCTCCTCAGCCCTCCCCCGGCCCTGGCCCCAGAAGTTTGGGGTCTGGATTGGGGACACTGACTAAGGAGGGAGGAATATGCCCTTCTCATCCACCTCTGATTTTCTGTAGCTGTGATTGGAAAGTGTGTACGCCCAAAGCTGCTGGTGTTGTAGGGAAATGGGGAGGGGGGTGATTGGGAGGAGTGAGGTGGGAGGGCACAGATTTTGGGGGTCCTGGGCTCAGAAGTTGGATCTTTCTGAGTTGCATGTGCCACAGAAGAAGAGGGACCTATCCGAGGAGGCCCCTGAAGTTTCAGGAAGACTGCCTGATTCAGATCAAGGTAGTGAGTGGTTCCAGGATCAAGGTAGGGGTTCAAGAGTCAAGGGGAAAAGTGGCCCCCTCCCTCACTGCCAAATGGAGATGGTTTTATTTTAATGAGAGATGGAACATTGGAGGGCTGTAGGAACCAGGCACCCTCCCTCTCTGGTGAGTCACTCTCTCCAGGGTCCGAGAAGCTGGGACTTGACTCTGGGCCAGGTCTATTTGCCCTACAGACTGGGGAGAGCGTGGTCAGCTCCTGGGGGTTTGCGCTAGCTGGAGAAATGGAGATTTCCCCCAGTACACAGTTTCCCTGTACCAACGACGCTGGCTGGAGTGAAACGGCTCTGGCTCCAGGCTGGAAAGTCTGGCATCCTCAGGACCCTCTTGTCTTGCCCCCTTTCTGCCGTTGCCCTGGCTCTTGGGTGCTTATCTCTGCTGATGCTCCTCGCTTGAAAACCCACATTTGGCACCCTGTAGGGAAACACAGCACAAAAAAAACGGGAGATCAAAGCATTTGTATGAGCAGTTGTGCGGGAGGTGAATATTTAACGCTTTTGTTCATCAATAACTCATTGGCTTTGACCTGTCTGAACAAGTCGAGCAATAAGGTGAAATGCAGGTCACAGCGTCTAACAAATATGAAAATGTGTACCCTCAACTGTTTCCCCACCCGACCCAGCAGGCTCCCCCAATTTGCCTGGATAAAGCCTAGATCCAGTGTCCCCAAGATGAGGAGTGTGGGGGAGCATTTGGCATTAGGGGTAGTTGGGGGGAACCTCTCTGGGACAAGGGAAGGAGGCTTTGGGGCAGCCCCAGAGCTCTTATTAGAATTGGCACCAGGAAATCCCTACAAAATCGCTAAAGCACTGGAACCAACGGATTGGGGTGGGGGGGGTGTGCAAAGTGCATTATAGAAACAGGCAGCCAATTTTGCCAGGCTGGGGGGCAGAGGGGAGTCTGTTTCCACGCCACCAGGCCAAAACAAATTTTTGAAACATGAGTGGAAAAACAAAACAAAACAAAAGCATTTTAGCGCCTCTGTCCTACAGTCAGGGATCCCAAAGCCCCACTCAAGCCTGAGCATCCCTCTGCCCCTGAAATTCATCTGGGCCCTGGGTGCGTCTGTGCTCTTGGTGCCCTAAATGGAGCGGTGAGCCCCAGACAGTGCTGAAGCGCTGGGGCAGGCTCGCAATTCGTGAACTTTTGTACTCTTCTGTGCTGCTGTCGGCAAAGCAAAAATAATGAAACTTTGTGATATGTTTGTAAATGATTTTGAATGACCCCTCACCCTGCCCTTCACCATTAGTGCATTGGCCCCAGCCCAGGGCAGCTTGGTGCCTGCAAACAGCGCCTGCCTCGGGGGTCTGCAGCAGCAGCAGCAGCAGGACGGAGAGGCCAGCCGGGCCCAGGAAGGTAAATGCACGACTTCTTGAAGAACTAGCTTTGTCAGCCAACCTGGCTCGCCCCGGCAGTAGAAAAAATAATGGATGGAGGATATTCCCCTCTTGCCTTTCTTCTGCCACGGAGGGCGTTTGCTCCTTTCTAGAAAATAACAACTTGATAAGGGGGAGGGATATTGGATTTGGAGAAAGAGGAATAATAAAACCGCCATTTCTGGGATGAATATTTTTTTCTTCCCTAAGGAGACTGTGCTGGCTCCCTGGCTGCTTGGTAACCCCAGCTCTAGGAAAAGGGTGGGGAACTCATTGCTGCAAATTGCCACCAAGCCCTTCAGGCTACCTGAACCATCCTTGAAAATGCCAGTGGCTGTGTCGGGCTGGTGGTGGCTCCGAAGAAGAGGCCAAGGCTAGCAGCGGTCTGGGTACCCAGTTTGGGTGGAACTTGAAAGTAGTAACGTTGTCTATATATACCCTGTAGAACCGAATTTGTGTGGTATCCACATAGTCACAGATTCGATTCTAGGGGAATATATGGTCGATGCAAAAACTTCACTTTTCTCCAAAATAGCCTGAGTCAGAAGGAGAGGCCAGAAACAGCCGGGGCAGGTCAACCACCTCTTTCTCTTTCATTACGTTGGACTCCAGGAGATCGGAGGAGGATCGACGGAGGCTGGTGACACAGAGCACCCTTTTCTTCAAGAAGCACCTCACCTCTCTACAGAGGCTCCTGTGTCAGCCCCTAATTGGTGGCAGGAATTCGGAGCCAAAGGGCTAGATTTTGGAGGACTGGGGAGTGCGGTGGGAGGCCAGGTAGCCCCAGCTCTGCCCTCCAGGAGCATGAGGTTGGAGGGTGCCCAGGGAGGAGCTCACTGGCCTTTGACTGCCCTGTGAGAAGGAGGCGAGCTGGGGAGAAGGAGTGCAGAGTCCTTTGGGGGTCCATTTGGGTGGGGGACCCTCACCATCTTCCTGGCACCCCTCTCGCTGCACGGGCTGAGGCAGTGGGAACCTCCTGCGGTACCTGCAAGGCCTGGCTTTGGCGAGGAATACCCCAGCGTGGGCACTCACAGAAAGCTGGGCGGTTACTCATTGCCTACATTGATTCAGGCCAGCCAGATTGTAGTAACTTTTGGGTGACCCTGAGGAAGACAAAGCCGGGAGTGAGCCTTTGTATGCCAGAGTCCCCGTTCCCGCGGCTGGGCTGGCGGGAGCGCTGCCTGCTGGGGTATTCTGCCCAACTCTGACGCCGCCTCACCCACCTGCCTTCTGGTGCCTACCCGCCAACAGATACTCGGATTCGGGCCACTTTGAGCTATGCCCACTTTGGGGGGGTTGTTTTCTGGCGGGTTGGCGAGTGGAGGGCACTGGAGGTTAGCAAAGTCAGAGGCAGACAAAAGCTGGAATTACTTCTTTCGGGGAGGGGGGATGAGGGTGCTGAGGGTGAGAAGTACATCAACATCTCTCGAGGGCCCTCGAATGTGCCACAGCGAGTCACTTGATTACACGTAGGTTATTTAGTTAAATTTGTGAAAATTATGAGATGCTCACCAACCCGGTGATAAACTCGCTCCCTCGCTATTGGCTGGCCTGGTCACATGGCCACCAACTTTATTCAGTTGACAGCAAGTAGGAGGGCCCTATGGAAGGAGAAAAAAAGACAACACGAGAAAAATTAGTATTTTCTACCTTCTGAAATTAATGGCCATGAGTTCGTATATGGTGAACTCCAAGTATGTGGACCCCAAGTTCCCTCCCTGCGAGGAATATTTGCAGGGCGGCTACCTAGGCGAGCAGGGAGCCGACTACTACGGCGGCAGCGCACAGGGTGCTGACTTCCAGCCCCCAGGGCTCTATCCGCGGCCCGACTTCGGTGAGCAGACCTTCGGAGGCGGCGGCCCGGGGCCGGGCTCGGCGCTGCCCACGAGGGGTCACGCGCAAGAACCAGCAGGCCACTACGGCGCTCCAGGCGAGCCGTGCCCGGCACCCCCTGCTCCCCCGCCCGCGCCCCTGCCAGGCGCCCGGGCCTGCAGCCAGCCGGGCGGCCCCAAGCAGCCGCCCCCAGGGACAGCACTCAAGCAGCCGGCTGTGGTCTACCCCTGGATGAAGAAGGTGCACGTGAATTCTGGTAAGGCGCGGGCCCAGCGACCTCGCAGCCCTCACCCCAGCCCCGAGGCCTGGGCCCCGGTAGGGGGTGCGGGTGGGGGTGGGCGCGTGGGGCTTCTGTGGGCACCTCAGTTACTCTCTCCATAAATTTTTATAGCTGAGGGAGCAGGCCGGGACCATGTGGCTGGCTGCATGTCTGTGGGCAAGAAAGGGGGTGGACATGGGGCGGGGGGAGGATTCCATTTTCAGAACAGAGGCTCCACGGTGGAGAGATAGGGGGCTTTCCAAATGCTTGGACATTCTGGAGCTTTTGGTGGGCCCGGGAGATGGGAGCACAGTTGGGGATCCCTGCCTGTTAGCACGGGGGAGTGGGTTGGGGTGATGAGGTTGTAGGAATGAGCCTGTGTGCTGGGAGAGAGGGCAGGAGGGAGGGAGAGCGGCTGGGAGCGCTGGGAGGGCCTGGGGCTCGCCAGGAAGTGAGCGCGTTGGCCAGGGGCCTAACTAGTGGCCGGGCGCTGACCTGACCGTGCTGTCTGTTTTGTCTCTCAGTGAACCCCAACTACACCGGCGGGGAGCCCAAGCGGTCCCGGACAGCCTACACCCGGCAGCAAGTCCTAGAACTGGAAAAGGAATTTCATTTTAACAGGTATCTGACGCGGCGCCGTCGGATTGAAATCGCTCACACCTTGTGTCTGTCTGAGCGCCAGATCAAGATCTGGTTCCAGAACCGGAGGATGAAGTGGAAAAAAGACCACAAGCTGCCCAACACCAAAGGCAGGTCCTCGTCCTCCTCGTCCTCCTGCTCCTCCTCGGCTGCCCCGGGCCAGCATTTGCAGCCATTGGCCAAGGACCACCACACGGACCTGACGACCTTATAGAAGTGGGGACCCTGGGCCCATCCCTCCCTGCGCTCCCGGCTGAGCCGAAGCTGCGGGGGCAGGCCCGGCCTGCTGTCACCTCGCTGGGCTCTAAGGTACTGTAGGGTGGACCTGGGACGTGCAGGCCGTCCTTGGACTAGGTTAGCATCCTGCCCGAGGGCAGCCCCCTACCCAGGAGTGGGTATGGGGGTGGGAGGGGGATGGGATTCTCTCTCTAAGTATATTATATGGCAGGAGCTACTGAGAACGTAAAACCTTGGCGAGTCATTAAACTCATGAAAATCTCCGCTGTTGGATTCTGAATTTACAAATGAAGGTTGAATGCTTTACCCCAGTGCAAATTTGAACATCCTCCCCCACCCCACCTCTCCAGGGATCGCTGTGGTTTAATAATGTGGGGGAGTAAAGGCGGCAGGTTAGCCACCCCTGTGCTAGGTGCTTTCAATGGAAGCAGGAGAGCTGTGCCAGGATTTCTGAACTTTCTGGGCTGTCTGTATAATTTCCAGTGTGAAATTATATGTATTGTCCCCACTGGCCCATGCCCAAAGAAATGAGTCTAAGGAGGAAGTGGAAACGGGTTATTTTATGTTTAGATTATATTTGCTTAAATATTTATTTGTTGGGGAATGGGGTACAGAAATAACTGACATCTTAATGCCAAAAACTTTAAGATGGTGAAAGGGGCCAAATTTCAGGGAACAGAATCAGAGATGGTGTGGACTGACTTCAGGCTGTAACTGGCATTTTGAACCCCACCCCCTCCCCATTCCCCGGAAATGTGTGTAGGGGTCCTTAACCCTTCTAGAGGGAAGCAAAGAGTCCACTCTGAGTTGCATTCTTGAAAATATATTTTCACATGTGCTTTTTTC
Organism: Lasiurus cinereus; assembly: GCA_011751065.1. NCBI lineage: Eukaryota > Metazoa > Chordata > Mammalia > Chiroptera > Vespertilionidae > Lasiurus > Lasiurus cinereus. The sequence continues at coordinate 11,996,062 of JAAGEH010000393.1, read as the reverse complement.
AGCACTGTGTTACAACCAGTGTTAAAGGTTGTTAAAGGAAAAGGAAAAAAGAAAGAAACAAATGGTCCAACATTTTCCTTCTGGGGAAAGAAAACAAAACCTCTGTTCTGGGTCATTTGATGATGACCGAATTTTCTGTTCAAACTGGATTCCTAATGCCCAAATAGCAATATTTTATAGGAACTGGTGTATGGCCTATTTGGGAGAAGGAGGTGTGCAGTGGGAAGAAAGTGGGAAGTAGAGGAAGTCTTACTTTAAAAAACAAAAAAAACAAAAACCTAATTGAATCTAGAAGCCCACGAAAGTTGGTCTTGGGGTTTTTCCCTGAAGTTTTTATTTTTAAAACAAACCTTAAGGAAGTTTTTCTCACTCCATTAGTTAAAAGCAGAAATTGTAAAAGTATGAAAGTTTCCAGGCCCTCTTCCTTGCCTTGAAAATAGTGGTTTAAAGCAATCGCTCTCAAACAACAGGAGAGATATTTTTAAGTCATTTTTCTTATGCCTTGCCTGGGAAGGGTTCAAAGCTCATTTTTCTAAAATGTTGAACCTTTGGGATAAGGGGGAAAGAGTCAAAGGTAATGACCAGAGTTTATATACTCAAATGAAACAAGGCTTCGAAAGTTTAAACCCCAAAGCCTCAGGCTCCTAAAAGAAACCCCAGGTTGTAGCTATCAAAAAGTGACAAAAAGCGGGGAGTGATATAGGGTAAGCTTGAAAGAGAGACTCAGAATTGTTTTGGTGTTTTTTTTTTCAGTGCTTCTGAACACTTTAGTAGGTTTCAGTGGTAATTAAAAATGCATTTACATGTAGGGGAAAGAAAAGATTTTCTCTGCAGCCATGTTCTTTGGTTCAGTGTCTCCTGAGAGTTGAGGGCAGGTATTCACTGGAGTCCCTAGGCTGAAATTCCACTTCTCTAAAGTATCTTCCAAGCCTTGGTCTTTTGTATTAGACCCTGGGGACAGCTCTTTGTTCCTCTTTGGGGTGAGCCTGGCTCTCAGACTTGCACATGGCAATACTTGAATATCGGCACGTCGGGATATTAAAGATGGATATTCCTGCATTATTCACATCATTGTTTCTATGACAAAAAGCACAGAGTTCATACATAGTCAAGATGTCTTTTTCCTGACACCCTCACGTTGAGAAGCTGAAAAGGTATTTTACTGAAGTTCGGGGCTAAATTACAGAATCAGGTTCATCCAGAGGACAAATTTTCTATTCGATTAGCTGTATTTCAGCCGGGAGGACTGACCTCTAAACCCTTAACCTTTTGGACTCTGACTACCCTTCTCTTCTTTTTTTCCCCTTCTAACATGGAGAGCGGTCTTTGGATGTAACCTTTGAAAAGAGCAGTTATCCTTGGACAAGTTGGAAAGTTGCTAAAATTCTTTCTTAAAACCCAGATCTGTGAATACATTTGACTTCTCCTTGGGAGGGGGTAAAAGTATGTTTTCACAACAACTAGCTGCTATACAGGGATGGGCAAAAGTAGGTTCACAGTGTGATACAAATAAGTGATACAATAATTAATAAATAATAATACAAGGATAATCTTATTTCGCATACTTACAATTGTGAACCTACTTTTGCCCACCCCTATATATTTTAGAGATTGTTTATAGATTCTCCCTTTCCCAAAAGTTTAGGTTACTTAACCCAGCTTTAGGCCAAATGCCAAAACTACCTAAACATCTTCACCCCTGTCCCAATAGAAAGCCACGAGGAAAGTTTTGATGAAGAAAAATCCAAGCTCAATTCTCAAACATAGCCCCATTACTTAGGAAAGTAACTTAATCAGAGAAACAACTTCTTTGTTTATAAGTCCTCAGCACTCCTTCTCAGCTTCCAGGAATTGCCTTTTGAAATGTTAATTTAGCCTGGATGGCCCAGAGGGCAGCCCACGACCCAGAGGTCCTCACTGGACCTCAGCATCCTTTTGGGCCCACAGGAGTGGGGCAAGGAAGAAGCACCCCTCCTCTTACCCCCTCCCCCCTACCCAAGCCACCTAGGGCAGGGAAGGAAATGAGTTTCCATCTGGGAACGTGCTCTAGAGAAAGCTAGATGTGGAAAGGCTCAGTGCCCCTTTTATTTGTTTCTACTCTGTTCCCCCAAATATGAGCCAGAAGTGTTTGTTTTGGTGGTGTTGTTTTTAAAGCTGTGTTGGGGTTGTGACTAGGGGGAATGAAGTATTTGCTGAGGAGTTTGCTCCTCGAACTCCCATCCCACTCTGTCTATTGCAGCCTTTTGTGGGGAGATGACATTGTCAGTCAGCCCATGGTGTTTGTTCACACAAGATGCTTTTTAAATAGAATTGACCAATGTTCTGCTGCCACTGATTAAAGTATTATTTATACTAATTGTTGCCTGTAGTTTTGATGTAATTCATTGATCTATATTTGAAATAAAAGGTATAGCGAAATCTCCCTCCTGTTTGGTGCCTCCACAGAAGCATTCTTCATTAAGTCTTCTGAAAGCTAACATTCAATATAAGCTATTTTTATTTTTTCTGAAATGTGCTTGGCATATGAAGGTTAAACTGTGTAAGGCTTAGCAATTCTATCATTACACCCTCCCCCATACATATACATACCTACTGCCAATTTGGCCACCATATTTTGTGAGCATTGGGAAGTCCGGGGTTAAAATCAGGCTGCTGGGTGGTGGGCATCATTTTTGATAGGAAAGTAAGTTACTGGCCTAAAAGGATGCTCCAGGTTGGCTTTCTTCGTGGCCCCCATCAGCCCCAGACCTCTTCAGCCTCTTGTTTGTGACACGGTGGGTGAGAGGGCTCCCCACCCCACCCCCAACTCTAAGAGAGGGTGTATGGTGTTGGGTTCTGGGCCACGCTGGGACTGACCGGTGGCTGCTCCGACCTGACCCCTCTGGCCTGCAGTCCTGGGCTGCTGCTGCTACTTTTCTGGTGGGACTCCACCCTAGTGGGGCCTCTAGCACCTGCCCCTCCTTACCCCGAGCGCCCCCTCCACCTTCCAGAGGACAATAAACACTCCCTATTATCAAAGTGGCCTGCGCTATTTTTTATCACGGGGGCTTCTTTTTTTTTCTTTTTCTTTTTTTGCCTCTCCTAGAAAAGGGGCGAAGACAGCCGTTGCAAAGTAGATGGGGGGGTGGGGGGACTTGCTGGAGACAGGAAATGAGCAGAATGCGTAAAATCAGACATGTGTCCTTAATATATGGAAGCGCTCGCCCCAGACGCGTGGACATGTGTATTTATAAGTGCGCAGACAGAAGTTTAAATATTCAGACACGTTCTATGATTGTCCTTTGCCCGTCTCCCGGCTAATGGCTCCTCCTGTGCCCGCCGATACATCAACGCGGCTGTGTGTGGAGTCGCGGGCTGGGACGCGGCGGCGGCGGCGGCGGCGAGCGCACCGCCGAGCCCGCCGCTGGAGTACAGTACAGTAACGCGGCCCCTCGCAGGCAGACGGCGCCTCCCGCCGCCCGCCATGTTGGGGAGCCCTCCCTGCCCCCCACGCCGGGCTGGCGGCCCCGGCTCGCTGGCAGCTGGGGGAGGGCCTTTCATAACCCGGAGAATTTTCAAAGTGCGAGGAAGATGATAAGAATAGATTTCTACAAGTCCTGACCACGTGATTGGCGAAATAATTAATTCAGCGCGTCCCTTAAGAAACACGGAGTCGTCATTAATCTGCCACGCACAGGGCTCTCTCCGACTTGGAAAGTGCAGGGATCCCAAGAATATCACCCGCCCGGGGGGCCCCCCGCGCGGCGCCCCGGCCTCCACCCGGGCCCCGTGGAGGGCGCGGGAGCGCAGCCCGCAGGTAAATATTTTGGCGACTTTTTATTTCTTCGGATTTAAATCCTTAATGAAGGTAGCTGTCAGGGCCGCTGACAAATAGTCCCCTTTGCGTCCTGATGTGGAACTGCGTGCTGGCGAGTTGTTAGTGGCTTGGATGGTGACCTTTGGTTCAGCGAAGGTTTGCACTTATGAAAAATTACCGAGAGAGAGAGAGAGAGAGAGAGAGAGAGAGAGAGAGAGAGAGAGGGAGGGGGGGGGGCGCGGGGAGGAGGCACTCGGGGGCGAGGGTGCTCGCGGGCTGCTCGGAGACAACAGGAGCTGGAAAGCCCGCCGGCTGGGGGATGCGCCGGGCGCACGCGGGCCCAAGTTGCCCGGTCGCCTGTGTCTACCGGGAACAATAGTCGCTGTCACGGCATCTGCCGCCTATTCTTAAACCGGTGAGAAAAGGCCCCAGCCCTCTTTTCAAGCGAGGGTCGTAAATTTTTCTTTGCGTCATAATAGGAGGCTATAAAATCGAGTTGAAATTTTACCCCAGGCAGGTTTTAACCAACAGATAATGATTTCCTAGTTGATTCTCCCACTGCCTTCCCTCCTCACCGAGGCTCTGCTGCTTCTGCCATCCCTTCTTCCCCTTTATTTTTGTATTTATAAGTTTGGGGAAAGATATAAATTAAAGGCGAGGGGTGGGGAGGAGGAGGAGTCCTTGCCGCCTCAGAAGTGGGAGATCCTGGGGTGAGTGGAAATCCCGGGAAGGGATAGTATGCAGGAGAGGCCAGGGCAGATGCAAAGGCTGTATCTCCTGCTTGCTCCCATTTCAGCCCTTTTCCTTCTGCACACCAAGGAGACGCGAGGTTCCAGACCCACTCCGCTCCCATCCCACCGTCCCACCGCGGCCAGCTTGCGGGATATCTGGGCTGTGGGCAGCACACTTTTTTTCTCTTCTAGCTCGAAAATCCCCAGATCCTGCCGGGATGCCGGAGAGGACAGCCTCTCTATGGACCTCCTTCCCTCTCTTTGGCTTTGAGGATAATTTCCATGAGGAGAGGCTGGCTGCGTTGGGTGGTTGTTTGGGGATTGAGCGTGTTTTGATTTCTTTTTTGGTGTATGTATATTTCCCCATCAGACAGAGACAAAGTTTCCTCCCTTATGAATTATACATTCAAACAATAACACATTAATTCAATTATTCAAAGATGACAAATGTTTATGTGCTTTGCAAGTGACTCCAGTGCAGATTCCGGGTGCTTTCTCCGAGTTGCTCACTTTTTTATCAATGAGAATTGGCTCCCCTCCCACCCCAACCCCACCCACTCTAACCCACCTCCACATCTCCTCGTAGGCCCGGAGAGGAACTCCCCCCCACCACACACACACACACACACACACACACACACACACACACACACACAACCTCCCTAGTCCCGCTGGCAGCCTGGCAGCCAACAGCCTCCCAAGGCCCCGGCTTGGCGGGCACTGGCCCGGGCTATTTTATCAGTGTGACAATTGCCCGGGTTGGTGTGATAAATCATCGTAAGTAATTCCTGAAAGGGTGCGAGGCTGTTGGGGGCCGGGCGAGGACTGTAAATCTTTCCGGTTTATTGCTCTATGAACATATGCTCCGATTGAAGAAGGCTTAGATCCTTTCCTGGAGACAAATTCCCCGCAAAGGGGCCCCCTTCTTTGGCTGGAGATTAACACTTGCTTCAGCCGGCTGCTCACCCCGTGGAAAGCTAGGGGGCGGGGTCCTCTGGGCAGGGTCAGGGGTGGTGGAATGGGGCACCCACGGTCTGGCTCCAAAAGGGGTCCGGAGTGGGCCTCCAGCCCGGCCCGGCCAGGTGAACAAAAGGCCGGCGGGCTTGCATGCCTGGGGCTGGAGCCTCGACCTGCCCTCCGGGACTGTCCCAGGCCTCTGGAATGGGGGTGCGGAGGACCTTACCCCCTTTACTCCCAGCTCTTCGGAGACCTTGCAAACGGTGGCGGCAACGGTGCCCCATGGCCGCCAAGAAGCAGAGCTGGCCGCGAAAGCAGGACTTCAAGAAATGGCTGGAGACCCCCGTCAGGGGTGGGATTCCGTGGTGCAGGCCAGGCTGGGGGGCGGCGTGTGGGGCTCGTAGGAAGAAGGCCGAGCTAGCAGCCAGCCGCAGGCTCCTGGCCAGCGGGGAGCTCCCCTCTTCTGACCACAGGCAGCACTGCGACCATAAATTTCACCCGGCCACCAGAAGGGTGCCGGGGACCTGTCCTGACTTAGCATTTCTAAAACCTAAGGGCCCTCCTCTCCCATCTGGCCCGCGCCTCCTTGGAGGCGCCGCAGGAAGCGGGAAGGCGCGGCCTGACAGTCGCCGTGCCTGCGGAGTGGAGTCCGCTGGCCCGGGCGCATCTGGAGGCGCGCAGATCGCGGTCACCCGCAGCTCGGCGCCTTGGCCTGCTCGGGCTGCGCAGGGCGTGGGTGGAGAGAGCAAGGTGTCAAGTGGGGACGGCGCCCGATCCTGGCCAGCTGAGGATGCACCCGTGCCGGCTCCCGGCAGTGGCAGCTCTCTGCCGCGTCTGCGAGCTGAGCCCAGGCCCCAGCCAGTGGTGATGTGGTGGTGGTGGTGGTGGTGGTGATGGTGGTGAGGTGATGGGCTGGGCTGTGAGAGAGGCTCCTACCTGAAGGCCTGACCCTGCGCTGTGCCACAACGTGATCGCCTCGCCCAGGGACGGGGAGAGCGGTGGGAGCGTGGGAATGAGGGAAACCAGGCGCAGACCAGGCAGGGGAGCCAGCCCAGGGAACCCTGAGCATCTAAGGCACCGCAGCCGCCCTCTGAGAAGTCTCTAAGGCAGGCCTCTAAATTCCCATCCCTTCTCGTGGATGGCCAGCCCAGGGTCAGAGGTCGTAAGAGGAGAGACTCCCAGCGCCCCAATCCACTGTCATCAGCCAAGTTGGGGGACTAGGTCTCTCCCGAGCAGCTACATGGGTGGGAGCTTTCCTTCACACTCTCACCCACCCATGTCTGCCCCAGGGATGGGGGGCCCGGATCCCACGCCTCCTGTCCCTCCTCCCAGACCCCAGGCCTGGCTGCACTCCGGGGCTGGGTGGTGTGAAAGTTTCAGCCTCAATCAGTACAATCTTCTCTCTGGGTCACGTGAACAAATATGCTCGCATTTGAAGGCAGCGTCTGTATTTGTGGACTATGAGGGGGTTTCCGGGGCTCTCTGCAAATAACAGAAAGGACCATATTCTGAAAGCAAAACAAACCCCCAGCTCTGGGGGGCCTGGGAGGGCTGGGCAGGAACCCAGAAGTGGGTGGAGGCGCGGGTAGCCACTGCTCTGGGCCTGGGAGCGGACAAGCTGGCGGGTGGACCTTCGGGTGCGGGTGCGCAGTGCAAGCGAAGCCAGCTCGGGGACTAAGAACTCGTTCCTCCTGCGTTTATTGGTAGTTGAACCTCAGCCTGGTTCCGTTCTACCGGGAATTCCGTGTGCCTGGGTATATGGCCGCGTCAGCGAGCACGCAAGACCAGGGTTGGGACAGTGTTGTCTGCAGACAAAGGGGGAAGGCTAGCTCTGCCCCCCACTGGCGCCCGCTCTGAGGCCGAGGACACCGGGTTTATGATAAATTGGGATCCAGGTAAGCAATTGCATGGCAAAATGAAAATCTTTGGGCACCGGGCTGCTTGCTGCCCTGAACGGGATACTAAATATGATTTATTTTGTGTAATCTGTGATCTTGATTATTGCCAATTGGTGAGGCAGCCCGCGTAGACCTAGATACACTTCTACATATACATCGAGGACGGGTGATTAATTGTAACAAGGCTTGCTTTGTGGGAATGCTCCCCGCCTACCCAAAGGTTAGGAGGACACACTACCTTGACAGACTTGGAGGCTGGTGGTGGTGGCCTGGGATGGGGGAAAGGAAAGTGGCCGTTTGAAGAGAGGGTCAGTGAGGGGCTGGGGGTTGAAGGAAGTATTTTGAGGGTAAAAGTGCAGTTATGAGAATGGGTTGAAAATGAATAAAAAGAAACTTTTTTTACACTGTCACCGCCAAAGTAAGATGGAGCATCATATTAATTCCGTGTCTCGGGCTGCCCGGTTGGGCGCAGGCAGGTTGATTTATATGTATTTAAAATAAACTCTGTGGCCAGCCAGCTCCCTGCATTGTTCTGGGAGCTAGCTCCACATACAGACGCCTTTATCTTCTGCTCTTGGCTTATTGTTTTTCTTGGAAGGTGAAAGTGTCACTCAAGATTATCTCCCCAAATTCAAGAGAACCCCCAAACTACCCAGAAGAGTTTGGGAGGCTTCTCCACATTCCCCTCACTAATCTAAGGCTTTGACTGCAAGAGTGGCAAAGAAAAGGTTTCGGGCTTCCAGGTCCTTCTCCCCAAAGAACCAAGAATGAAGCTAAATTGTATTTTGACTCCAGCATCCCATCCATCCTTTTGTTTACTATGTCGTGTGGCTGCGGGCTTGGGGAGGACAGGACAATCCATCCAGGGTCTTTCCCAGGGGCCAAAGCCTGAGTAAGCAGCAATCTGAGTCTGAGAGAAGGGCTCCATGCTCCTGGGAAGCCACGGGGCCAGGTCCCAGACGGGGCTTCTGTAGAAAGGGACCCAGAAAGCAAGGAGCACTCCCTTCATCTAGGTTGTGACTGGACACCAGCGGGAGAGGGACCAACTTCTAGAGGCACTGCCTTGAAAGGAGAGTAGTGAAGTTGTTTTGTCAATTGCCTGTGGTTGGCTCCATCAGAACTTAGAGTCACTGGACATTTTTCTTCGCTTGCTGCCTTGGAGCTGCGCGCCTGCCAACTTAGTCAGCTGAATCCAATTACTACAAGCAGCATTTCATTTGGCCCCATGGAGCACTCACTTATAACTTCCCGAAAATTTCAATAATCCGCACCCCATTGTAAAGGCTCCCGATCCTAAAGACTTTTTCATGGTACTGGTGAGGGATGGGGTGTAGGGCCAGGGCTACCTGGGACCAGCTCCTCAATGACAGCTCTCAGAAGGAGTTCCCTCCCCTGCTCCCCCAGGTTCTGGCTTGTGGAAAGGGTACTTGAGCTGGTGGCCCAGAGCCAGCCGTGTTAAGCCTGCAATTCTGGACAAGCAGGGTCTGAAATCCTCTGGTGCTGAATGGTGGGTGGTTTGGGGAGGGAGCGCAGGAAAGGCGGTGGGGGCTCTGGGCTGCCTTTGGGGTCCTCTTTACTTTCCTCAAGCCTCTTGCACCCTGAGAGCAAAGCACACCCCTGAACGCCCAGGAGCAAACTTACCCTGTTCCTCAGTGGCTGGGAAACAAAATCTAGCTACCTGCATCCGGAGATCGTGGCCCTGGGTGGTCTCCCAATTCAGCCCTCCTTATGAGGGGAAAGCACCTACTTTTAAAGAACCCTTTTTTAAAAACAATAAAAAACAAAAAACAACCAAGCAGCAAAAGTTGACGTCTGCCCACGTGAATGTATCATATAAAGCAGCTTTGGGATTCTCTGGTCCGGTTGGGTCGGTGGGCCCTAGTGCATCCTGCCTCCATCGCATAGCCCTCTGGCCAGCCCAGCGGAGAGGAACCCCTGGATCCCAGCCGGCTGGGAAGCTGAAGTCCAGGCGTGATGTTAGGATCTCTACCGGGCCAGGATTTCTTCGAGGCGCTTCTTCCGTTGGGTGTTCATTAAGGGTGAGTTATTACCGCGTGAGCCAAAGGTCACTTCAAAGGCTTATGGCTCTGCGCTCTGGTCTTTAGAAGGGCCCGGAATGCTTTGTGTGGGGCTTTCCCAACGTGGTTTAGTGTTTGCAAACTAGTGAGTCGACAAATTGCACAGGGCAGATGCAAGAGGGGGGATTGTCTCTACTTTCACCTGCCTGGGGCAGGTACTTGCTGAATGCCTAGCAATGGTGTGCAGCACGGACTGTTTTGGGTTGAGGGTGGAAGGGATGTTTGTTTCTTAGTTAGTTTGCAGCCCAGATCAGAAGGGTGGTTGGTATTTACTGGAATAAAATGAACTCAGGGGAAGCATCAATCTATAATGGAGAAACGGAGAAACAGTTTCCAGCACCCTCTTCTCTGGAGCCGCTGTGGCAGCTGTGGACTGGACTCACCCAGGCCCATCTACATACCATCTTTTTCTGGTGCTCTGTAGTAGTAGCCTCCCGTCCACTCCGATTCTGTACAGTCCCCCACTCTTGCTCTTAGAAGGTGAGCTTGGCCTAGGGGGTTGGGAAACCTGGAGCATTTGGAGCTTGGTTGGAGCAGGAGGAGAGGGACTGGTTTCCTTGAACCTCTGACCGACTTGGTACAACCCCTGCCCAAGGGTGTGATTCTTCCCTCAGGCCCAAATCCCCCTTCTCCCATCCAGCCAAGGATTTCAGCGTTAAAGGCTACTCGCTCCTCAGGAGCCAACCGAGTTTCTTTTCTGCCTGATAGAAGGCACCTGGGTTGGCTGCAGGCACCTTTTACAATAGTCACATAGATATTGACACCCTTAAGGGGGTAAAAAGCCTCTGGACATGTAAGTGTTTGTAAGAACCAACGGCCACTGAGAGTTTCCCATTTTGTTCCAGATCCACCTGAACAGACTATCAAAAGAAACCCGAAGAGCCTACAAAAAGAGTTAGAGGCAAAATTTGAGAACACACACACACACATACACACATGCATATATACAATTGTGGTGAGTGGCATGACTTAAAAAAACAATTTCCACTACATTTCCATCTGTCCCGCAACTCAAAGTAGCCATCTCAGGATTCATACATCAAGAGAAAACAAAAGGGGCGGCTTTGAAGTGGATCACATCAGTGTGAACTGCAGCCCCTTACATGATAACCGATCATCAGCCTTCAAATTTATGGCGCTTTAATGGGGTGAGCCCAATGCCTTAAATGCCGGGTGTATTACATACCAAGTTATCTGGGCTAAATAAGAGTGATTTAGAAGGTCCATCCAGGGCTCCCCATAGGTCAGAAGAGGCTCGGGCTGAGCGATCAGGAGAACTCGGGCAGAGAGCTTTGTGGTAAATAGGTCCCCTCCCCAGCAAACCTGAAAAGGAGTAGCTACAAAATCCCCAAGTAGCAAGGCCAACAGGAAGGAAGAATCCTTGCTCAGTTCCAGTGAATTACGGGGATACCCAGCAAGAGTCGTGTCTGCCAGAACGAGATCTGGGGGGAGCTCCCTCGGCCCTGGTTTAGGCCAAACAGGGGAGAGGAGATGCAACTCGAACCTAGAAGGGAAAAAAAAAAAAATGGAGACTAACAAAAGCAACCGGCACACCATCACCTCCCCCTTCTCTTTCAACTTGCACGTCCGGACCCACGCTACCCATCCGTGATTTACGACCCCTGAGCGCTCGCCACAGCCCGGAGACGGCCGCCCCCTCCCTCCCCAAGCCCCTCGGCCTCTCCTGGGCCGCCGGGGGCCCCGCAGGCGCCGGGCCGGCCTCCGCGCGGCGCGGTGCGCGAGCCTCCGGGCGGCCCCGGCCGCGGCGGGCAGCAGGTCTTGGGCCCGGAGCGGCCGCGCGCCTCCCCTCCCGCGCCGCGCCGCGCCGGGCCGCCCGGCCGAGCTGCTCCCGGCAGCGGCACCGGGCACTTTATATCAGCAGCCGGCCTGCTCCCGCGGCGCGGGCCCGGGCAACGCGCGGAGTAGGGCATTCTTTTGCTGCGCTTCCTCCTACGCGGAGGCTGTTTTCCACTTCTGAAAAGTGCCGGGCTCGGGGAAGTGTTTTTCTTTTCTTTCCTTACTGAAGCGTTTACTGCCGCCGCGCTCGCGGTCATAAATTTTGTTACAAACCACAATGACAGGTGCATTGATATGCACCGTGAGAGCTCCAGCTGCTTAATAACCCCGTCCCCTGGCCGCTGTGAGCGCCTTTTATTTATTCGGTATCATATTAGGTATTGATCTCGGGCAGAATTAAGTGCGGTGAGCAAGTATCTGGATGCAGCCGTGTCTCGGAGGCGCGGTGGGTGCGGCGGGACAAAGCGGCCCCGGCCTGGGGAGCTCTGGCGGTCGCTCCGAGGCGGCTTCCCTTCCCGCTGGGGACCCGGGAGCCCCGCCCGTGCTTGGGCCTCGGGGACTAAGTTGGCAATTCCCTGGGACCTCGAGGAAGGACCAGCCAGGCCCCCCCCGTTTGGCGCCCCTTTGCCCCAAGGGTCGAGGATGGCGCAGGCAGGGTTCTGGGGAGGCTGCTTTGCATGGTTCCCTGGGGCGGGGGTGGGGTGGGGTGGGGGGGTGGGGGTGGTGGTGAAGGGGAGAAGGAGTGAGAGGAAAGGGCAGCTGAGGACTTGGAAGACCGCCCCTCCCCCAACAGGGCTTGTCTTCACCCCAAGGCATTTGGGTCCTGGAGCCCCAAATGAGCAGAGATACCAAAGGGCGAGAAAAGAAAGCCTTAAAGAAAAAAAAAAACCAGGGGGGGGGGTTTGATCGAAAAGATGAGCCACTGAACAGTTGACCATTGTCCAAGTGATTTATGACCCATTCCTGCTTTTTAGGTTCAAGCAGAGTTCACAAGGAGCAGGGATTTCTGGAAAGAAATGAGCTTTTTTTTTTTTTTAAACAGTTTTGTAACAATATTCTCAGGTTCTGTTTTAGGAGAGGTGGGTTCTTTAGGGCACTATATATTTTTTTTGGTGGGGGGAGGGGAAGCTGCAAAGTCCTTCCCATTTATGAGAAGCCTACTGCCCTAGCTTCTGGGGGAAATGGACCTTAGGGCAGCGAATCATCATTGTGTGGGCCTTGAAATTCCTTAATGCAATGAAAACAGGGAACAGACTCTGTGGTTACTCATGAAGCTGCCCAGTAGTTGCACTTTTGACGTCTGTACACAGCGTTTTCTAGGAATATGCCATAGAAGCAGATATATATGTAAAGCCATCTGTTTCAAAGACCTGGTCAGTTCTTGAAGAAGCGGTTTTAATATGATTGGTCCACCCAGCAAGATAAACTTGGTCAACCTTAGGAGGCAAGAGGGGGGATGTTTTGCTTCCACAGTTGTAAATGGAATGACAGAAGCAGCAGTGATTCTGGTGGTCTCAGTGTCAAATGTGACCATTTTGACATCCAGAGGGCCCAGAGTTTAAGACTGGAAGCAGGATCCCAGAAAAGTACCAAAACTTAAAGGAAACCCAGAGTACCTGGCACTGTTGCCTCAGGACACACACATGTAAATATTAGTCTCAGGATGAGGTAAGAGTCAGAGGATGATACAGAAAATGAACTGAATGAAAAATTAAGACCATCTTTGTTGGATAGATAGCCTAATTGCATACATTTAATAACAATAGTAGAAACAATTCCTAAGACATAACATCCGAATATTCTATTATCCTATTGAGAAGGACCTGTCTTTTATCAAGATAAATGGCATATTCACTTGTATTTTAAAACAAAAATGGGCGATTATACAACCAAATGAAGGGTATGAATATTTTTTAAGAAATCAGGTTAGCTTTTTGGTGAAAGTGGGAGATGAATGACCAGAGGAGCAATTTTGGAACTAGTAGTCAAATCCAGTAAGTAGGCCACATAAGTTGTGTATAGAGTATGGTCCATCATGAAGACCATGATGTAAGCCAAGGAGTGTGGGGTAGGAAAGTTGCCTGAAAGAAGAGATCAAGAAGTAAGACCAGGGAGCTGACCTATGAGTTTTCTTTATGGAGCAGACAAAAGTGGTTGAATGGTATTAGTTATACTTTAACTCCTTAGGAGCCTTTCAGGAGAAGGAGTGGGTTAGTGAGAAGGGAAACACCCATCAAGAGTCAGAAGACACAAAAGGGGTAGAATTTTTCTTAGTCCCCTCCCCCCCTTCTAATTCTGGGTCCATTCATCATACCAAAAGAGGCTTTCTCACTGGTTGTGATTTGGGTGGTGGTGGTGGAATGGATGATCCAGAGCAGAGGTTTATAATAATATCTATATGATAGATGCAGGATAAAAATGATAGTAATAATATAAAGCATTCACTTTTCAGCTGTGCTCCATGCATTTCAAATTCTAAATCTCTTCACCCATTCTCAGTGGTATCCATTTAAAAGTAGCAGAAAGCCAAGTAAAGAGTCTAAAAAAAAATGTAGATGAAAAAGAAGAAACATTTTCTAGTCTTAAAATAAGTTTGGGAGTCTTTTAAGTCCTCATCTTGGTTTTTATTTCCTAGTGGATTTCACAGTGCTGACCACAGAGCTAACCGGGCTAATTTGTACCCTGTCACTGGAAAGTGGACTATCTGGGTCTTCATGAAGGATGCTGTGATTTTGAAACCAGGTGGGAGAGATACTTTTTTTTAGAGCTCTGGCTGTTCTGAGTGTGTTTTCTTTTGCCCATCCAAATTCTGAGATGGCTCTGTGGTTGACTGATCCATTCAGTCGTCATTCAACAAGCATTTATTGCACTTACTACATGGGGACACTGGGCTAGATATCATATGTATATATGTGTGTGTGTGTGTGTGTGTAAGATACAGTCCTTGCCTACAAGAAGCTCAAAGTCAAGTGGGAGAATCAGCCCTTAAAATGTATGAGGCCACAAGTGCTTTTCCATGCAGTTTCAAATGCCAAATTGATACTCTTTGGAGGAGGAAAATTGTATCTAAAAAAAAGAAAAAGAAAAGAAAAGCCCCTTCTGTTAGACACAGCTAGAGAGAAGGAATCATTTCATATGTTTATGAGAAATTCCTTCTAACTTTTCCAAGGGTTCATATAAGTTGAACTTCATAAAACTCCAGATCCCCCACTTTGAAGTGGGTGAGCAGCAGAGAACCTAAACTAGTACTTCTACATTGATTGGTCCTGCCAATGACAGAGCTGCTGGGGCCTCTCACTTTTCTTTTCTGCAGGTCACCTGGAACCTGGGGCTGCCCCAGCTCTCTCAGGATTTGGCAGACATTGGAGGTGGCAGTGACGGAGACAGTGGTGGTCAATGTTATTTGAGCAGGGTCAGCAGGCCCTGGAGCTTCCTGAGTGCACGATGCAGAAGGCTGCTTACTATGAAAACCCAGGACTCTTTGGAGGATATGGCTACAGCAAAGCCACTGACACATATGGCTACAGTGCCCCCCATCAGCCTTTTCCACCCCCTACTGCTGCCAACTCTCTGGACACTGAATACCCAGGTTCTGCCTGCTCCATCCAGAGCTCTGCACCTCTTCGAGCGCCAGCCCACAAGGCGGCTGAACTCAATGGCAGCTGCATGCGGCCTGGCACTGGGAACAGCCAGGGCGGGGGTAGCAGCCAGCCTCCGGGTCTGAACTCAGAGCAGCAGCCACCCCAGCCCCCTCCTCCACCACCAACCCTGCCACCTTCCTCGCCCACCAATCCTGGAGGTGGAGTGCCTACCAAGAAGGTCAAGGGTGGGCCCAATGCTTCTGGCTCTTCAGCCACCATCAGCAAGCAGATCTTCCCTTGGATGAAAGAATCCCGGCAGAACTCCAAGCAGAAAAACAGCTGTACCACTGCAGGTAGCTCTTTGAGGGGGCTCTTTGAGGGAGCTTACACCTGGGCTACACCCCTTCCACATTGATCCCAAGAAGCTAGCTCTCCTAGGAACCAAGAGACTCAGGGCTAGAAGTGTAACCTTGGAGGCCATATGTCTAACCTCCTACTGACACAGAAATGTCCCTTCTTTATAGTGTCTCTGACTGGGGATTATACCGTTACAGTGACAGGGTCTCTCTTTATACTGACCTAATATCAGCTTTCCTTGGCTGCTGGTCATAATTCAGCTCCTTTTTTCCATCCAATAGCCCCTTCAAAACTTGGTTACATAGTCCCTATCACATGAATCCCAGGCTCTTAAATTAATAAGAACTAAAGTCTGTAGAGTGCTATGTTAAGAACATGTTAAGTGCTTGACAAGCATTATTTTTTTAATTTTTCAAAGAACCCTTTGTGGCAGGTATATGATAATATTCCCATTTTATAGGTAAGAAAACTATTAGAGATGATAAGTAACTTGCCCAAGACCATAAAATAACAAAGTGGTGCCCTTGAATCCAACCAGGGCCTCCAAGACATAACCAAGGGATCTATTTGCCCCTCCCCCCACCCAATTCTCCCCATCCCAGCAAATCTATAATATAGGAAGAAGCATATCCTAGGGCAGGGGTGGGGAGACTTTTTTCTGCTAAGCACCATTTGGATATTTGTAACATCATTCTCAGGCCATACAAAATTATCAACTTAAAAATTAGCCTGCTATATTTGGTCAAACATTTAATTAACTCACCCCAAATGCCTTGGCAGGGCCAGACCAAACGATTTCGATTTTATGGGCCTTATACAGCCAGGCCCACAGGCCAGACATTTCCCCGCCCCCCCCCCCCCACCTCCCCCAGGATATGCTTTGAAACAGAAACAGCCTCTTGTTGTGTTCCTCTCCCTGGAAAGGGGGACCCTAGAGTAGAGAAGATCTTCTGCCAGTCCATCCAGGGTGTGTGGAAGAAGATGGGCAGGGACAGGAACTCTGAGGCCTGCTTCTGCTCTCTTCTCAGCTGGCCTAGTTCCTGAAAATTTTTGGCTGTGTGTTCTCTGATGTGGCTTATCTTCAGGTATATGAACTTGCTTATCCATTCAGGGCCAGTGGGAAGCCCGGAATGCAGCTAGCTTGTGAGCAAACCAGTTCTCTGATTTGCCTGCTGCTCTCTGGGACTGCTGCTCCTAAGGGAAAAGCGTCTTCCAGCCCTAAGCTCCTTCTCCCGCCCCTCCTTCCCAGCTGCAGGAGAAGGCCCTCCCTCCCAGGAGAAATCCATTTGTCTTCCCAGTGAGGGAGTGGACAAGCTGCTGAGAGGTGGCAAGGGTGGTGGAAAACAGTGTTGAGGCTGCTGGTCCTAGCACTGCAATACTAAGAATGCTCCCAGCCTGGTCTTGGGTCCTCTAAAAGCTGGGGCAGTATTTTTATGGTTTATCACCTTTTGGATGCAGCTGGGCTGGAGCGAGGTGCTAAGATCTCCACCCTCAGTCCGTGCTTCCTGGGTGCTTTGCCCAAGAGCCAGCCCCTGAGCAAGGCAGGCTGGGGCTGTTCCCTCCCCCACACCCCTTAACAGAGGGTAGTGTTCAAAGAAGTCTGGCCCTTCTTTGGCAGAGGGGAGGCCTTATCAGCTGCTACTCTAGTCTCCCATTAAACTCCTCCAAGGCCTTTGGGACCGGATGATGGACTAGGCTGGAGGGGAGGGGTTGGGCAGATGGGTGTTTCAGGTGCGACTGATTGGTAGGCCAGGGGCCGGTGAGTTCCTCCTTAGCATCTCACCTCTCAAACGCCCCTCCCCAATCCAGCCAGGATTAAAGTGGGGGGAAAATAGGAGGGAACCAGGGGAAGCACTTCTTTGCAGCCGTGGGTGCCCCCACCGGAGTCTCCCTCTCTCAGCGTTGGCCCCCCCCCCCCCCGCTTTCTCCCTCCCGGCCCAGGAGAGAGCTGCGAGGACAAGAGCCCGCCGGGCCCCGCGTCCAAGCGGGTGCGCACCGCGTACACGAGCGCGCAGCTGGTGGAGCTGGAGAAGGAATTCCACTTCAACCGCTACTTGTGCCGGCCCCGCCGCGTGGAGATGGCCAACCTGCTGAACCTCACCGAGCGCCAGATCAAGATCTGGTTCCAGAACCGGCGCATGAAGTACAAGAAGGACCAGAAGGCCAAGGGCATCCTGCACTCGCCCGCGGGCCAGTCCCCGGAGCGCAGCCCGCCGCTCGGGGGCTCGGCGGGCCACGTGGCCTACTCGGGCCAGCTGCCGCCGGTGCCGGGCCTCGCCTACGACGCGCCGTCGCCTCCCGCTTTCGCCAAGTCGCAGCCCAACATGTACGGCCTGGCCGCCTACACGGCGCCGCTCAGCAGCTGCCTGCCGCAGCAGAAGCGGTACCCGGCGCCGCCCGAGTTCGAGCCCCACCCCATGGCCAGCAACGGCGGCGGCTTCGCCAGCGCCAACCTGCAGGGCAGCCCGGTGTACGTGGGCGGGAACTTCGTCGACTCCATGGCGCCCGCGTCCGGGCCGGTCTTCAACCTGGGCCACCTCTCGCACCCGTCCTCGGCCAGCGTGGACTACAGCTGCGCCGCGCAGATCCCCGGCAACCACCACCACGGACCGTGCGACCCGCACCCCACCTACACAGATCTCTCGGCCCACCACTCTTCTCAGGGACGCCTGCCCGAGGCCCCCAAACTGACGCATCTGTAGCGGCCGCCCGCGGCCCGGACTCCTGGCGCAATTACCTCTTTGGCTCTGGTGGCGGGCGGCGGGCGGGGACCCTCGCCGCGCCCTGTCCTGGGGGCGCGGCCTCCCCGCGTTTCTCGGGCCAACAGCGGGGCCGCGCGGTGCAGGCGGCGCCGGGGCCTCCCCGCCAGGCGCATCCTCCTTGGCGCGAGTCGCCCTAAACCCACCGCAAGGATTTCTCCTCTGTCGGCCTGACAGTGCCCAATACTGCGGACCGAGGGGCCCTAGTCTGGTAATGATGTCCCCGAAGGTAAGTCTGAGATTCGCCGCCGCCCGGCAGCGCGCGCTCGGCAGGACGACCGGAGCTGGGAGAGCTCCGGGCCTGGCCCGTGTCTAGCCCCGTGTGGCGGAGACCTTAATTTATATGCTCCTTCCCGTCCTGTAAGGACCGAATCGGACTCAACAATCTGTATTTATTATTTGAAGCGAGTCATTTCGTTTCTCTGATTATTTATCCTCGTCTTAATGTATTTATGTGTATACTTGTAGACTTCTCCAGCCAGCTTGCGGAACGCGCTCCCAGGCCTCGGGGGCCACATTTCATCTCTTGGGTCCCTTTGGTCTGAACTAGCTGAGAGAGTAGTTTTGAACAGTGGTAACCGTGGCTGGTGTTTGTAGTTGATGTAAAGGATTAAGACCGCAAATTGTCCTTCCTGGGTCGAGTCAGACGACACCCGTTACTCATTTCTCAAACAGCCACAGCCCTCCAACTCGACACAGTTTATTGATTTCAAATTGTCTGGTACTATTTGAACAAATATTTAGAATAAAGAATTTCTCAGTTGGAAGAGTATCTGTGTTAATCACACACACTTGCAAGTAGATCACTGCCTTTATCCACTCCCCCCAATCTCAATGGAAGACCCCCAAGTAGGCTGAACCTTTGAAATGTGTTTTTTTTTTCATGCATTTGGAATCGAGTGCACACATTGGTTCTGGGATACTTTACATCCCAGCTATTGACATTAGGGGGAAGAATCTGAGGATGCAAACCTAGAAATGTTCCAGGCGGGGTGATGTGGGTAGAGCTTTGTACTGTGCCTGCTTTGCTGTTTCTACCCGCCTTTCGAGACACAAACCCACCTTTTGAGATTGCATTTACATTGGGGAGGCCAGAGCTCGCTTTTCTGTGTTAAATAATAATAATAAAAAAGAACTTTGAAAGAAAACTGACAATCAAAAAGAAAAGATACACGAGAAGTCGTAAGAAGAATTGAGCTACGAAAAAGTTAAGGTGCAGAAAGAGAAATGATCGTTTGGAGCCAGGCACCTAAAGCCTTTTCTCTAGGAAATGCTGTCACGACTTTTTCCTTTATAGCGGTTGGTGGTTCATTTCTAAAGAAAACAAGCATTCCCCATGATGTAAAGTAATAAAAGTTTCATTAATGGAACATAAGTATAAACACCTTGTTTTCTCCTTGTTCCTTTGTACTCAATGGGCAAAAAAAATGTCTCCAAGGATTTATAACCATTTTGTAAATAATAGCGTGGCTTTAGCTAGGGGTGGACAACTTCCACCCACTTCTCTGGGAGGAGGCACTTGGAAAACGCCTTCAGATAAAGTTCAATTCTTTGTATTTCAGCAAACTCGGCCCACACATCTCTATTTGGCTTGACAAATAATGCAACTCCTACTACATCCCTGGTGACACGAGGTGAAATTCCTATTGTGTGGAAATAATTTAACTTCTAATCTTCTGGTGGAGCAACAACCGTTTTTCTGTTTGAATGTTTGTGTTTCGCTAAATAATGATGGCTTAAAAAGAGATTTAGTTTCCTTGTTCTTTTGTGCCATTTAAAAAATGGCATGTTAGAGTGGGGGCGGGAGGGGGTTATATCCTTTTGCTAAATTTCACCTTTTCCGAGCAGGATTAAAACATACATGTTGTAGAAGTGTATCAGCAAGAATAAATGACTTCAACCGAAGGGATAGTTTACCCACTTTCAAGGCATAAAATTGTTTTCTATGAAATTTGCATCCATAGGCAGAATTTCTAATTGTCTTGTAAGAAATTATTTTTTAAAACTTATTAGGGAAATCAAAGAAGAGCTTGCTGCTTTGCAGGGATAACAATCTTTCTTAACTGGCTAAATATTAAATAGGTGAATTGTTAGGCTGTTTAGATTCAGCCTGGTTTTCCCTCATCTCCTCTTCCTACCATAAGTAATAATAAAAATACATAATGCATCATGGCTCCGGGCGTTTTCCAGTGCGGTCTGTTACCGCAGGAGTATCTGCTGAGTCTGCGGGTGTCTGCAAGGCCCCAAGTGTCATCTGCGGCTTAGGGTTTCATGGATTAGACTTTAAACGGTGCCTAGCCCGGCTGACATCAGCTCCCTCTCACGCTAAGACTCCAAAAGAAGAGCGGGGTTAGGGGCTCCCTCTCCAGGCAGCCGCAGCCGCCCGGAGGCCCCTTCTCCTGTGGGGTGGAGGAGTTCTCTTGGGACAAACGTGCTGCTGCTCCCTCTCATTCTCGGAGAAAGCTGCCCCGAAGCTTCTGAGAATGGCTCGGATGGGCCCCACTAAGTCGCTCCTGGCGCGGGTGGGGAGTCTGGGGAGGACGCTTTGCGCACGGCCACAAGCCAGGGCGAGAGTGGGCCCTGCGACGCAGCCATTTAAAACTTCATAAATTATAAACAAGCTGCCCTGGCCTTCGCCATAAATTCTGCTCCCTTTGAGCCTGCAATTAGTGTTAGGAAACACCAGAGTCTAAACACAACCAAACGCCCTCTGAAGGGCCCAACTGCCCGAGGTTGCAAAGTTTTATTTATTTCCCCTCCGTACCCGAGGTTTGCACACACAGCCGCCTCTCCTCCCCCGCCACCGCCGGCGGTACACACTCGGCTGGGTTCCCACTCTGCGAGGGAAGGTCACAATAGCTGCTCTATCGGAGAACGCTGCCCCCCTCCCCCCGCCAGAAGCAGAGAAAGAAGGGTGGGGGAGGGGAGCCCGGCCGGCTGCGGCGCTCCGGGTTCGGGCTTCGGCTCCTGGGGAGGGCCTGCCTGCCGCGGGAAGGAGCAGGCTGGCAGGAAAGCAAACCACCACCCTCTCCCGTGACGGGCGCGCAGGGGACAATAGGGATGCAAGGCCTCGAGGCTGCAGGCCCTCGCCGCCGGGCGCGGGGCGGAGGACGCCCGGAGCGGCCCGCCTTCCGGAGCGGCTGCACCATTGTGCGCGCGGCTCCCCCACGGGCTCCGCGGAGGCGGGGAAGGCCGCACAAAGGCAAGGCCAGGCCGACAACTGGAGGTGGGGAAGGGCCTCGCCTAGCTCCGGGCCTCGGTCTCTAGGAGGTTCACTTCGTCTGTCCACGGGGAGGAAATGCCTCTTTGACTCAGGCCTTGACCAGCTCTGCTTTCTTCCTGCGGTGGCCGCTTTCGGGGGAGGTGACCTGGGAGGCTGCGGGGGGCGGGAGGGGGAGATCTTCCTGAGGTCAGAAGAAAAGGGTTAGGGCCTCAAGCCTCCACCCACGGATGGGAGTGGCAGTCGTTCCTTTCAATCAAGTGTGAAATAAAGCAAGGTAGGGGTGAGGCAGCAGGGAGGTGGCCGGAGGGAGAGAGCTTCGGGCAGAGCTGGCCCTGGCCACCCGGAGAAACCCAGGCCCGGCCTGGAGTGATAGAGAAGAAATCCAACTGAGCTTAGCCAGAGGGGTGGGGAAGTTGCAAGAGGAAAGGCCTGTAGGTTAGTCCTGGCCCCTGGAAAGGCAGGAAGAAAGGATGATTAAATACATATTCCACCTTCTGGCTTTCAGACCTCAACTTCATCCAGGGACCTGACAGAAAAATCCGCCGCTGATGGCATCGCTGATAACCATCCTTTGGTCCTGTTTCTTTATACAGGCTTTCAAATGAGAGGGCGAGAATAGAGAGTACTTTCCCCTTGGTACAGCCCCAAGTCTAGTCCCTATCAGAGACACATTAGCCAAATTGGTTTCCCAGGCCCCAGAGGCTGCTAACCTTGCTGAAAAGAGTTTTAAAATATAGTGATTACATCTACCAACTACCCCCTACTCCCTGTACCAGCTGACTGACCCTTGAGTGAAGTGCATCTTCTCACCAGCAGGCTTGGGAGCCTAGGCTCTCCATCTGTTGAGGTTTTTCATTAGGGAGGGTGAGGTGGCTGTGTGTATGTGTGTGTGTGTGTGTGTGTGTATGTGTGTGTGTGTGGGTGTAAGTTTGAATAACAAAGAAGGAACCCAACTTCTACTTGACCTGGGGGAGCCAGAAGCTTGTTGACACCTTCAGTATTCAAAGGGCAGTCTCAGGCCTGTTTTGACATACCCTGAGAATTAGTTGAAACTTCCTCCAGAAGTTGACTTGGTTAGTCCCAGTTATAAATCTAGAAAGGTTCTCTTCATCTGGGAGTTCTTGGCATTCCTTTGGTCCTTCTTTCAGAAACTGTAAGAAAACAGAAGTTTGTGACTATCAAATAAAAATAAAGAGGGGCAGAAAAGCTCTAGTTCCCACAAGTCTGTAGCCTGCTCTCTTCCCAGATATCTATCTTTAAACACTTTGGGCACAGGAAGCCAAGACTGAGTCACCAGCCACACCCTCACCATCTCTGAGGACTGGCTCATTGAGATCTCTCTTGCAGAAGGCCTGGATGAGGAAAAAAAAAAAAAAACGATTGGGTAGTTGAGTCCTCTGTACTTACTGCACTGGTGGTGCTAGTTGGTGGTGGAGAGGCTCATCACAGAGAATGAAACCTTAGTTCCCATTGTTCCCTTGTCTTTGGCTCCAGCTACAAATGCCCTTATCTTTGTTGGCACCAAGTGGATTTATATACTTGGCTTAAAGCCTATACCTAAACACTTCATCAGGTCTCATACTCACACTGGCAAGTTGGAAAGGTCAGAGACAATCCAAAGACCTAAGTCCAGCCTGATGCACAGTGAACAAAAGAGTCAAAGTAAATGCATGTCCAATCGTTTGCAGTAGCAGAAGCAGGTGAAGGGACCCCAGGAGATCTGCAAGATGGGAGATACTGGTTAAGTCCTCTTGTCCTAGATCTTGTGGTTTCTAAAGCTAGTCTGGATCATTTTCATGGAAGAACAGTATCTGGGAAATTATGAAAATAGGGTGTTAACATTAGTAAGAGCCCAAGGAGAAGATCTTAATTTAAATCAAGATTTATGGAGAACCCTGGTACAAAGGAAGTGTGTTTTTGCTGGGGAAGCAGGCTTCAAACGAGGTCTCAAACCAGGCCTCCAGGGAGAACCTGTTAGACGAGGGCCTTTTTGAAGGAGGGAAGAGCAGTCCCTGAATTATAAGGAGAAGGCCTTTTTATGGATCTATTGTTCAAAGTGTTGCCCTACAAAAAGCTGGGTCGGAGGAGCTGAGCTCCAGGCAGCGGCAGAGCTGGCACCTCCCCCACCTCCCCAGTCTGTTGCCCCTTGGAGCAGCCAACGACGCCTTCCCCACGCAGGCAGAGAACATACAAAGGAAGCCACCCGCCCGTCCTGGGAGCCGGAGACACTCTGGGGAGGAGGCTGGCGTGGACCGCGAGTCTGAGCACCTCCCTCCCCCGTGGGTAACAATAGCCCCCACCTCCCCCGGGTGGTCAGGCGGTCAGTCATTGGGCAGCACAAAGACCAGTTTGGACTGCGCCTCCAAGTGACGCTGGATGCGCGCTTCTTCCAGCTTTCCACCCGGCGCGGCAGGGTGCTGCGGCTAGGGGGAAGGGTGGGTGTTCCTGATCCACCTGGAACACTTTGGAAAGACAAACGGTGAGTTAATCACCCAACCGGCTGGTGGCCAAGCCCCCTCTCGCGAGCAGCGAGGAGGTCTGGGGAAGGGGCTGGAGTGAACCATTTCTCAGTGTGTGTCTAGTATGGGGTAGAGGGGGAAGCGGGAGAGGTTAGTCCTATTAAGAGTTCATCAATCACCCGGTGTGCACTTTTTTCGCCAGACAGCGGTTCCTCCTCCTTCGGAGCAAGTCTGGGCCAGCTGGGAACTGACCAGAAACCGCAAGCGGAGGAGACGCAGGCACGGGGATTGAACACCAAAGGAGGGCGAGACCCGCCACCTGGGCACCCGAGCAGCACTCTGCTGGGTCAGGGCGGAGGGAAACACTGGCCAGTTACCTCCTTCCACAGGCCCAGCGCTGCTGCTCTCAGCTCCGCCCTCGGACCACTCAGGGTGCCCAGCGCCTGCCCAACATGCCTGGCCCCTACACCTGCCCCTCAGTGACTCTTCATCTCCCTTTCCCCCCAGACTCAAGTGACAGTCTTAAACACCGCTCTACCCCCAGAAAGGGCCGAACCCATCTCAGATAATAGGACAAAACAACAACAGAACCCCCAATGGGTCTGAAGGTTCTTGCAGATACTTTCATTTAAGAGTTTTAAGAAAGATGTTCCCAAGGACTAGAATTCAAGGGAGAGCCTGAACTAGTTTAGTTATATTGACCTGCAGGAGTATTTATGTGGGAGGAAGAAGGACAAGACTCCTGTTGAACTTGGAGCTAAACTTTAATGCCATTTAAAATGACAATAAAAATATACTTAAAACAACAAACACAATGATATGCCTCTCCTGTTTTTTGTGTTTGTTTTGTGTGTGTGTTTATGTGAGGACAGGATTTGAGTACTTAGAGATATTTTTAAGTAAGGCATTATATATTAGTATTAGTTTCAGGAGGACAACCTAATGATTTGATATTTGTATGAACCACAAAATGATCACCAAATAAATTTAGTTGACATGTCATCATATATATCTACAAATTTTTCTTGTGATGATAACACACACACACACACACACACACACACACATAGTTGGTTTTTTTTACAGAGAGGAAGGGAGAAGGATAGAGAGAAATATCAATGAGAGAGAAATATCCATCAGCTGCCTCCTACTGGGGATGTGCCCGCAATCAAGGTACGTGCCCTTGACCAGAATGGAACCTGGGACCCTTCAGTCCGCAGGCCTATGCTCTATCCACTGAGCCAAACCGGTTTCGGCTCAGCTCTTTTAGGTTCATTTTAGAAACACCAGAAAGGGACAGACTCCAAAGTTAAGGGTAGTCACTGACATTAGAGCTGTTCCCAGTAGGAGGCTTAGGTGAGTGAGTGGTAAAGCATTCTTCTATCCAGTCTTTGAGTGGTAGATAATGTCCAGTTTGTAAATTCTAAGAAAGTTCCAGGCTACTGCCTCTTTTACCTTTTTCCTAGGTGACATCAGGTAAGAATTTTCTGAAGTTAGTTAAATGTGTTGCCTCAGCCTACAGCAAGGAGCCTCTGAAGGACATAAAGTCCCAGCTTCCTCCCCACCCCCACACCCACCCCCAGCAGTCCTCTTCTTTCTCATCATCCTCTTGGGTGGAAATTAACTTGCTTTGGAGAAGTATTCTGTTGTCATTTTGTTTCAGATATATATAAGCCTCACAGTTTCCTGAACTCATTGAGTAATTAAAGTACTTGGTCCTGCCTTAGCCTGCTTGGGTCAGTGGATAGAGCCTCAGCCTGTGGACTGAAGGGTCCCAGGTTCGATTTCGGCCAAGAGCCGATTAATGATTCTCTCTCATCATTGATGTTTCTGTCTTTACTTCTCCCTTCCTCTCTGAAATCAACAAATCAATTAAAAAAATAAAGTACTTGGTCCTGATGTCCTCTGTTCAAAACCTTGCCTTTTCACCAATACTGACTTGAACAGTTCCTGTATGCACTGTCCTGGGCTGTAAGATACAAAAATGAGCCATTAATGCTGAGTATCCTTCTGTCTACTGGGGGAGAGAGAGAGAAAAAAAAAACAATCCTAAAACAGTGACAAATGCTGTCATAGAGGTGTGGCCAAAATGTTCCTGGAATAAAGAGAAGGCACCACTAACTATAGTGCCAAAAAAAAAAAAAAAAAAAAAAAAGCTTTTCAGAGGAAGTGAATTTAGGTCCCTGAAGAAGAGGAGTTTTTTTGGCCCCAGGAAGCAGAGACATACCAGGTGGAGAGAACAGCACAGACAAAAGGAGAGAGGGAAGAAAGTGCAAAGTCTGGACCTGGAATGAGGAGAGTGGTTTGGAGTGGGCCACCTGGCTGGAAAGAGATTGTAGAAGTCCATGGAAATGAATCTAGACTTAATCTGTAGGCAACGGGGGGAGCCACTGAAGGTTATAAGCTGGAAATTGAGCTTATCTGTTTGGCAAGCTAACTCTTTAAAAAAAATTTGTATATGTATATATTTCAGAAAGGAAGGGAGAGGGAAAGAGAAATAGAAACATCAACAATGAGAGAATTAATTGGCTGCCTCTTACAGGCCCTCTATCTGGGACAGAGTCCACAACCTTGGCATGTGCCTTGACCAGGAATAGAACCCTGACCTTCTGGTTCATAGGTTGATACGAAACTACTAAGCCATGTTGACCTGGTCGAAAGCTAACTCTTGGGGGTACTGTGTCTGATTAGAGAAAGGAGAGAAAAGGAGACAAGAAGAAAAAAGGAGGCTCACAGTTTCCTAGAGAGGAACTAATGCAATAGGATGAAGAGGGGACTCATTTAGGAGGAAGAATTCACAGGACTTCATGATCAACTAGATGAAAGAATGGAGGATGTTAATCCTGAGATTTATTCTATTTTGAAGTCTGCATGGGTAGTCAGGTCATTTCACCAACATGAGTAGAGGAGGGGGAAGAGAAAACTTTGCAGGGGAAACTAATTAGTTTAAGTTTAGTTGTACATTGTGTTTTCTGCTTTGTTAACTGATACATTGCATGACCCTAAGCAATTCACTTAATCTTTCTGGCCTTCAGTTTCATCATTAATGAAACAGTCAATAAAGATATATACCTCATAAGTTTTTCTATAGATAAAATTAGAGCAGTGTGTGTATGTGTTTTGCTATCTTCAGGTCCAAGTGAATGTCCTATTATATAAAGCTAAAACCTAGGGAAAACATTTTCTTTCCCAACTACGCTAATCAATATTTAGATCCTGGGTGGCCAATGAGAAGTCTCAGGAAAATTAACAACAATAGCCTACTGCTTCCCAATTATTGAATTCAAGCTAATGTTTAAGAATAGGTCAGATCAGATTGCTAATCAGAGCCCCTCTGCTTCCGGATGGTACTCTCTAGGGGAGACATGCAGAAATATGGTCTTGGTATTAGACCATTAAAGAAGAATCCCCTTAGCAGATGTTGGAAAGTTTCTACACTTTTATTTTTATATCATGTATCATATATCGGAAATGCTTGAACCCATTTTTGAACTTCAAGCTTCCTATGGCACAGTGTAGTATATGAAACAGAGTTGAATATCTGATCTTGGCCATTTACATTGGGTGTGATTACAGCAATATTCTCTGTGTCAGTAATACCATTTATAAAATAGAATAATGAAAAGATCAAATAAGACAAGTAGAATGATATTTCTGGGGATGTTATAAGGGTAAGTAAAGTATTATTTTTCACTTATCAGTTTGACAAAATTAAAAGACTAATTCCCAGTGACTTGGCCAAAGTGTGAGGAAACAGGAATTCTCATTTGTTTATGGTATAAGTATAAACTGATTCACCTCTATAGAGAGAGGCTTGGCAATATGTATCAAAATTGCCAGCATGCAAACTTTTGACTAATTTCACATTCAGGAATTTTTCTAATAGGTAAAAACTTGAACATGTATTTGTAATAGCAAAATATTGAAAATTAACTAAAGGCTCATAATCTAAATAAATTATGATGGGTAGAATAACATGAAGTTGTAAAAATAAGCATGAAGTTCTGTATGCATTTATATGAAATGATCTTCAAGATATGATAGGGGGAAAAGTATGGTTCAAAAGAGCATAAGATGCTACTGTTTGTATTAAAAAAATGGGTGTGTGTGTGTGTGTGTGTGTGTGTATAGTATCGCTAGAAAGATATATAAGAAATTCATAAAATTGGTGTGAAGGGGAACTAGATGGTTGGGGGTGGGTTTGGGAGACTTTGACTGCATTACCTTTGCTGCTTGGACCATGTAAATTTAAATTTATTACTTATTTAAAAAATAAATGAGAAGAAAAATATCAGTACAAGTGTAATTGACCTGGGTGTACTTGTATGTTCACACTTATCCTTATTAGTACTTGCTCTGTTCAGCTACAACAATCTTGGGACACTACTTGTTTTGTCCTACCAGGACCCGATGCTGATCAAGCTCAGTGGGAAATGAGAGGATCCTTTACACTTACTTGGTGATGGAGTAGGTGGAGACCCAGGTCCATCGCTGCCCTCTCTTGCAATTGTAGCTCAAGTTTGGCAAAGGGAGGGCAGTAGGCCTGCCAGTCAGCCACGTTGGCTGTGTAGCCTTCCAGACACGAGCGTGCATCCTTGATCACTGTGCTGCTTGCTCAGCATCAAGGCCACCATAGTGCAGAGGAGGGGCTGCCTTACTCCCTGCTTGTTGCAGACTGTGAAAAGGCAACAGAATGTGGGACAGCCAGAGACCCAAGTTGGTTCCCTCAATTCTGCAGGATGGCTTTGCCTTTTAACCTCTGGTTAAAGTGATTTTTCTCTCTAAAATGAGGAGTTTGATGTCATTTCTCTCTCAGGGCCTTCTAACACGGACCTCTTGTGCTGTGAAAGGTCCGTCTTCAGCCAGAGAAAGAGTTGCAGTTTAGGCCCAAGGGACATTTCATCCTGTCTGGATCCCTGAGGCTCAAATGTTCATTCCAGACAACTTGGGAGAGGTGGAATGAAATGAGGGTTGACTCCACCCTCTTGAGACCCCCATTCCCACTCCTTCCCTCTTCCCAAGGCCTCAGAACCAATCTAAATTTTCTCTTAGGAGATTAGGAGAGGCAAATCCCTTTCACTTTGATCATTACATCATCAAAGCCAAGTTTGGGAGTGGCAAGGAGCAGAGGTGAGTCCAATCTACAAAGCACTATTTTGTCAGCAAAACTTGGGAAACTCCTACTGGCTTAAGGTTATTTTCTGGAACTTCAGCTCAATTAGACTTAAATTTGACCTTGACATTGACCTCTCTGTTTCGACTATCCAACACACTACTGGACACTTTTCAGCTTCACTCAGACTCCAACGAGCCATGGGTTCTCACCTTGCTGGTTCCAGAGCTCCTCTCACAGAATAAACTCTCTCTACACTGCTCCCTCAACCCGACTCCTAAAGCAGAAATTCTCCCAAGTGTGGTTCCAAAAAACCTTACTTTAGAACCAACCCCAAAAGGTTTATTAAAAAATAAGACTGCTGAGTCAGACCTATTAGAATAAAATCTCTGGGGGAGGGCCAAGGGACCTGCATTTTTAAACAAGATTCTATGTGATTCCTACCCATCTGAAGTGGTTTCGAAAGCAAATAATCAAAGACTACTTTAGCTAGTATTAGTCATTGGGAAGACACATCATTCTGTCTACTCTTCATTTCTGTCCAGCAAACACTTACTGAAGTCCTACTGTGTGCTAGGCACGAGCTTGATTCATGAGCCTTTCACTCACAAAGCTCTCAGGGAATGGCACGGAACTCTAAACTGCTTTCCAGGGGGAGGGTCATGTTACCAGACTCCTGATTGGTTTAGAATTTCTGTCCTTAGGATCTCTTTCATCCCTATCTCCACACTAGGAAAAGTCCCCATCCGTTTACCCCCCAAAGCAAGCGTCTTTCTATGCTTTGGGGCTATGGAGCCAACAGTTTGCATGTGCTCAAATGTCTCCAAGGAATAACAGGGTGGGGCTTGCGGAGAGGGTTGCCAAGAGGCTTCTTAGAAACAAATGTGAACACACAGAAGACCAGACTGCCACCCTCCATCACTTCTGTCTGCGGAAAAAAAGCTTGTCCTTTGTTGAAATGGGAGAGAAAAGTAGTCATGTGTGTTGGGCAGGGGTGGCTGCTGTGGTGAGCAGGATGGGAAAGATTTCAAAGCATTCCTACATCAAACAGAACCTGGCAATCAGGACCCTCTGCTATACCTCCTGCTGAGAACTCAACACCAGGACCCAGCAGGGCAAGTGACCCTCGGGAATTCATGACTTCAGCAAACAATAAAATGTGTAAGACATTTCTCCCATACCCTGTAAACATCTAGGAAACAAACTTTAAAGTTACTCAGATTACGCTATATTTCTCTGGCCAGTGTGGTTCAGTTGAATGGAGTGTTGTCTCATGCATCAGAAAGTTGAAGGTTCCATTCCCAGTCAGGGCACACACCTGAGTTGAGGGTTTGATCCCAGTCTGGGCAACTGATTGATGTATCTCTCCCTCCCCTCCCTTCCTCTTCCACTTCTCTCTCTCTCTCCCATTACTCCCCTCATCTCTCTAAAAAACAAAACACAAATCATATCCTATATTCACATCTTTCTACATACACTGCCCTCAATATTACTTTCCAGTTTCTCCTTAGAAACTATAGACACAGATTCTTCTGGAGTAGATTTATAGTACAGCTAAGATCTGTGCCAGGAATGAATTCTTTGGTCCTTTGGTTTGTGAATATTCCCCCTTAGCCTAACTTTCCCCTAACAAAATATTCTAACATATTTTGTGCTAGTACGTCCTTGGTAAATGTTTGTTGAATTTGAGGCTGAGATGATCAGAGTCTTGACTGCTAACCTGAACATCTCAGGAGTGGAGATGACAATTCTGAATCCCAAAGTGTAGGATGTGCCAAAGACTGAGAGATTAAAGGGGGAGAAGGAAGGATGAACAGAATGTATTCCCCTGTATACAATTAGCAGGGAGTCTGAACAAATAGTGAACAACCTCACCCACAGCTGTGAAAACAAAACAAACTCAATTAAAAAAAAATCTCATTCTGTTTTTAGGATACTCGTTTCTCTCAGCGAAAGTTCAATCTCCAAAATTTTGCTTCAGTGAAATAGTGTGGACGGCTCATTAGTGCATCAAACTCAATGTTTAATTGTGATAGAAAGGACCCAACTTTTGTCCCAAGTTCTTAGCAGCAAAAACCTGGTCCTTGCTGCAGTGAAGGTTACTAAGGCATCTAGGCTACTTGTTTTTTTCTGAAACCTTAGAGAAAGGGCCCTACATTTGATAGATTTTGGTCAGACTTGCCAGACAATCAGGGTAGGTTTTCTGTCCTATATCCTGGGTTGCAGCCAGCTGGACATCTTCAGAGAGGTTTATAAGGCCACCCTTCATTTTTGGCCCCCTGGGGCCTCCAGGCCTATGAGTTGTCATTTGGTGAGTACCTTTTGAAAGAGGGCCTTATGGTTTTGAGAGAGGAGTGTAAGAGCTGGGACATTATGTTGCTAAAACCTGCCTGTTGAGAGTCTAGCCAAAGGACCCTTTATGAACTCCCTTAAGAGGGAGGACAGTGAAGAAATGCATCTGCCTTTGAAGCTTGAGCTAGCTCTGAAGAGCTCTATCATTTCCTGACCAGGGTGCTAGAGAAAAGTTCTTATTTTTCTTTTAAAAGACCTTTCCTTTTAGGACCTTTGTCATTTGATTGGCTACAGGAGAAAACTGAAGTAGCAACAGCAAGTTTGAAGGGATCAAGTTCAGCATAGGATTCTATTTCCCAATGAAATCCAAGCACTCCAGCAGTGCAGGAATCCCAGGCTTCTTTAGCTTTGTGCTAGTTCCTCTCTATTTGCCCCCTCTGCATTATAGCTCAACCCTCCCCCACCTTGGCTCAACTTCAGCCTCACCAGCAGTAACACTTTTGGTGTGGCTCTGTTTATTCACAAGTTCACATCCCTGTAAGGAACTGGCTCCCTAGGCTCTGGTGGCTCCTATATTCCAGACTTCCTCAGAGTGCAATTTTAGGCAAGGGCTCAATGGCTCTTTCATGACAAGTGGATCAGTAAAACAATAATAAAACCTCCGTCACCATAACTCAGAGGCTGTAATAGATCAAGTGCTCAAGGGCACTTGAAAAGCCAAGAGTAGACTCTTTATTCACAGAGTTTTAGGAAACCATCCCCTTTCACTACTGCTCTGTGTAAATACCACCTATTTGTTTAATTTGTTATTTTCCTACAGCCACAAAGAGGGAAATATTAAGAGAAATATTCAAGGAAGTTGGAAAGTTTGTCAATGTAAACCGTGTCTTCGTAACGCTTCTACTCTTCATTTCCTGTGCCAACTGCACTTTTATTTCCCGTCTCTCTCCACTCAGTAAACAAAACCATATTATCAAGGGAAAGACGTGAGCCCATTAACATTGTAAGCCCTCAGATTTCACTGCAAGAGACGACGCAGCACTTATCTGATGGAACAGAGGCTTTAATTGCCTCGAGGTACAAGCCTGTCCAAGCCTTTGAGATCTGACCCGTCCCTGGGAAGCCTCTGCGCCCTTGAGCCAAGTGCCTGGGAGAAAGCGTGCCCAGCACTAGTGCCAACCTCTCAGTTAGGAGCGCAACCATCGCTCCATTACATGGGCAGATTCTTTATTTTGACAACCTAGTCTGAGGGAGGAAATCAGCCAAACTTCTGAACAAGGCAGAAACTTTCTCTGCTGCCCGAATCAAAATGTGTCACTCCCAACAGTGGCACGTAGGCCCCCACGGAATGGGAGGCGTGAAGAAGCTGGAGGGACTGCTGCGAAGTAACGTGAGACTCTAGTCTGACAGTGAAAAGGCTGTGCCTCCCCAGGTACCCAGCACTTGCAGCATAAAGTTTAGTTCCTTAAGTAAGTCGCAGAAAGGCGGGGGGGGGGGGGGGGGGGGGAGGTAAGAAGATTAAACTTCCGCTCCAGGTTTAGGAGAGAAATAACATTAGTGCCAGGAAAACAAAAAAAATCGCAGAGGTCTCAGAGAAGAGAGGAAGAGGAATAACTACCTTCCCTGGAGAAAGGCGAAGAGCAGTCCCCACCGGCCAAGCTCCGCGCTCCCCTTTAACCCCTTCCACACCGCGACGCTCACAATCTGCACCTGAGCGACTGAGCCACCCAGGACCCAGAAAAGTTCTCGCCCCCCTCCCTCCCTCCATCCTCTCGCCCGCACCCGAGAGGCCAGTCCTGCCTGCCTCACCCAGCCCTTCCCCCGGGGCCGTGCGACTCTGCCCCCCGCGGGGGGCCACTGGGTGGCGGCCTCCCGCAGGTTCGGCAAAGTTGGCGGTGGGGTAGGCGCGTGGGGTCGGGGCCGTGCGGGGAAGGCGCCCATTGGCCGGCCGGCGCCACGTGGCTACCCGGGCCGCTATATTAGGCCACTATTTACCTCGGGCTCGCTCGCCATGGCTCCGCGAGGGCATCTCGGGTAGAGTAGGGAGGAGGAGCAGCAGCGCGGAGCCCGGCGGTGCCGTGCGCCCGCAGCCCCAGCGCCGGGCCGCGCGCTCAGGTGGGAGGGCCGGAACCATGAGCTCCTACCTGGAGTACGTGTCGTGCGGCAGCGCCGGGGGCGGTGGCGACCTTCTCAGCTTCGCGCCCAAGTTCCGCCGCGCCGATGCCCGGCCGGTGGCCCTGCAGCCTGCCTTCCCCCTGGGCAGCGGCGACGGCGCTTTCGTGGGCTGCCTATCCCTGGCCGCTGCGCGCCCCGCGCCTTCGCCGCCAGCCACCCCCGCGCCGCCCCCTGCCGCCCCGCCGTACGCGCCCTGCACCCTGGAGGGTGCCTACGAGCCGGGCGCCGCACCTGCCGCGGCGGGGGCCGCAGACTACGCCTTCTTGGGGCCCGGGCCCGCGTACGACTTCCCGTGCGCGCTCGGGCGGCCGGCCGACGACGGCGGGGCGCACGTCCACTACGCCACCTCGGCCGTGTTCTCGGGCGGCAGCCCCTTGCTTCTCAGCGGCCAGGTGGATTACGCGGCCTTCGGCGAGCCCGGCCCCTTCCCGGCCAGTCTCAAAGAGCCCGCCGATGGCCTCTCCGGGCCCTTCCAGACTGCGTCCCCGGCCCCCGGCGCCTACCCCAAGTCCGCCTCCCCAGCTTCCGGCCTCCCCGCCGCTCTCAGCACCTTCGAGTGGATGAAAGTGAAGAGGAACGCCCCTAAGAAAAGTGAGTACTCGATTCTTGGACGGACGCTCCTGGGTGGGGGACAGAGCCCCCCTCCGCGGAATTGCGCTAGGAGCACCTTGCAGCTGCTCCTCTAGACGGCGGCTTGGGTTCTCTGTAGAGGAAACGCATTCCTAGATGTTATTAAAGCCGGAGAATCCTAATGAGCGTGCTCCCAACACTCGCTCGCAAAGTGCACTAGGCATGGAGAAAAGTGCAGGAAGGGGCTCTCTCCCTGGAGCATTTCCCCAGCCACAACTCTGTCCGCAGAGACCCAGGAAGGCTGCGCTGTGACTTTGATTCTCACCTGCTCCCCGGTGTGGGGTCTCCATGTCCTCTCGGCCCTGTTGACGATCTGTCTTTATGTTGCAGGCAAACTCACCGAATATGGAGCCGCTAGCCCCTCTAGCGCGATCCGCACGAATTTCAGCACCAAGCAACTGACAGAGCTGGAGAAGGAGTTTCATTTCAATAAGTACTTAACTCGAGCCCGACGCATCGAGATAGCCAACTCCTTGCAGCTGAATGACACCCAAGTCAAAATCTGGTTCCAGAACCGCAGGATGAAACAGAAGAAAAGAGAAAGAGAAGGGCTTTTGCCCTCGGCCGCCTCTGTGGCTTCCCTCCAACTTACCCTCTCACGCAAGAACCCGGGGAGCCCTTCTAAGGCCCAAGAGCCCTCCTGAGGCTTAGTCTTGAGGCTGAGGAAACTTGGCCTGCAGAAGTCATAGGCCAGTCCATCCCTTGTCTAGACTTACTAGCTCAGTTTGGCATGGAAGTGGGCCTGGGCAGAAAGAGAGGTTTCACTTGGGAAAGGAAGTATCTTAGTTGGCTTCTGAGTTCCAGGCTGTGGGTGTACAGATACTAATCTGAGGTCTCTTCAGCCACTCATATGTGTATTATCTGTGTCTTATCAGGGAAAAGGTGCCTCGCTGCCAGCCCAGCCCTGCTGCTACACTGCCTTATGCAATTCCTGGGTGCAGAGTGGCAGTGCAGTAGTTGCAGAGCTCTGGCAACCCCCTGATGTGCTGCTCCAAAGAGCGTTTACCCAAAGTTTTTCTGGTTTTAACTTAAAGGACAAGGCTACCTGTATTCAGCTTCTTGAGATGACCAAAGCTAGTTAGAGCTTCCCTGGTGTAGCTAAGCTGCCTCAATAATGATTTTCACATTTGCACTCCAGTTTGCTTTTCTTTAAGAAGCAGTTTCCTACCTCTCCATGTGCCTGAGTGAAGATACAATCGCTGTTTAGTTAGTAGCTGAACAAAGCCACAAGGTGGGTAAAGATTAGAACCTGAACTAAACCTTGATTCCAGTTACTCAAACTTGAATGTAAATATATACAGTATGTATATTTTTAAAAGGTTTGCTTGAAACGAACATATATGACATTGAATGTCATAGCATGTAAAAGGTTTGAACTGTTTTATAATAAAAATTACAGAATATGCTACTCTCTGTTCTTCCTTACTCTCATTTTTATTTTCTTTCAAGCTGATCCGGTTTCTTCTATTTGGGATTTCTTGATTCTGCTATGGAAATTTCTTTAGGTTGATAATTTTAAGAAATAACACTTCTTAAAGGTTGTGTACACAAACAAGTTTGGGATAATTATCTGAACAGGTGAAGGGAGAGAAAAAAAATACTCTGCCAAATATCAACCAACCTAGGAATTCCTTACCTTAAATGCCCTAGATTTATGGCAGATATGTAACCTGTAGATTAGGTGCTCACTGTGGGAATGTTGCAAAGGCAAGGAGACACTGCAGGGAGTTACTGTACTTTTGTCTCCTGGTCTTACAGAAGGAAGAGGAAAGGTGACCTGAAGACTTTGCTAGTTGATTAGTGTACTCAGCTGCTCATCAAAAGTTCTCAATGTCTAAATTCCCATTTCCAAAGTCAAGTATTGTAAAGAGGCTTGGAGAAGCCAGTAGTCAGAGCTTTCCATCTCTGTAACCCAGACTGAGCATCTGGCCTTACAAGAGATAACACAGAGGTGCTTTCTGTTTTTGAAATTAAATACTTTCAAATGAAGTCATAGGAAGAAGAACAAGCACAATTTGAAAGTTGGCATGCGGGTCTGTGGTAAACAACAACAACAAACTCTCTCTAACCTTATTTCCATCCAGTTCCCAATCCTGAAGGCACCTGTGGTTGACCAGGTTTTTATGTAACCTTACAGAAATATTATTAGAAAAAAATGTAATTTTAATACACAAAATCCAGTAGATACTTGGGACAATTGTCAGGGCAGGTCATTTTCCTCACTATATAGATAGCTGTAGCTGTATCTTTTAAGTTTTCTGTATAATTCAACTGAAAGGCTTAAAGGCCCAAATAATCCAGATAAGAATTTAAGCTCTTCTTTTTAGCTGGGATTTCTAGATTCTTAGAGTAGTACCTCAAACCCAATCATTCGGAGAACTCATGATTGTAGAGGATTACTTTCCTTATAAAACAGCAATGTGATTAATTGTCTTAGAATATTGAAATTATAATGAAATTCCTGTCCTTTGTACTGTTTCACAGTTTAATGGAGTTGAAGAAGTAAGATTGTCAGCTCTAACAAACTCAGCTGATAAGCAGGAAAAGATATCACTTAAAAAGCAGGTCTGTCAATATTATTCTTATGTTTTGCCATCTGCCCTTCACTAACTTGATGGAATCAAATCTTGTTTGAAACAACATCCTCCCCTCTGAGCTCTGAAGCTATTTGAAAGGACTTGTTAAAGGAGTTGTGATCAGCTTGCTTACAGCCACCTCCGGTTTCCCCTGCAGTGGCCTTTGACAAGACAATGTTTCCTTTTTGATAAGCGTTCAAATGTACACCTAAACAAAAGAGTACCAAGAGGCTTGGCCATTTCCTTACTCTACTAGCCTTTTCTTTGAGAAAATAAGCTTTGTTATTGTTGTTGTTTGTTTTTAACCACTACTAGCACTTAATCCTGATAGATGTCTCCCTTGATGAAGGTGGCTATTTTGACATATGTATAATGCTCTTCTATGAATCAGGCCAATATTAGCTATTTTTTGACCCACCCGAGGGATCTTTAAAAGCTTTCTTAATGCAGATCACTATATAGCGATATTTAGTACTAGAATCCTGACTGATGACCTCTGGAGGTCCCTTTCTTTTTTTAATTCTAAAATAAAATGTTTCTTTAAAAAAAATTTATCTTTATTGTTGAAAGTATTACAGATGCCCCTTTTCCACCTCTATTGACCCCCTCCACCCCGTTCTTGTCCCCTCCCCAGGCCTTCCCTGCACTCTACATATTGTCTGTCTATGGGCTGTGCATATATGCATGTAAATTCATTGCTTAATCTCTTCCTGCACCTTCCCTTCCCTCTAAAATATGTCGGTCTGTTGAATGCTTTAAGGTCTCTAGACCTTTTTTGTTTATTTTGTTCATTAGGCTCCACATATAAGTGAGGCCATGTGATATTGTCTTTCCCTGACTGGCTTATTTCGCTTAGTATAATATTTTCCAGGTCCTGGAGATTCCTTTCAGCATGAAAATGCTACAGAAACAATTCAATGACTTCTGCATTGTTTATTTAGGCCTATCATTGGAAGAAAGAGAATTCAGTTCTAAGAAAGCAAATACCTTCCCCAGAATTATGAGGAGACTGTGTTTATAAAAGGAAAGTGGATTTTAGAAACTATCCAAATACATCTTATCAGTGGAGGTAACTAGCCCATGTGGATTATTTATAGAACAGTCCCCTTCTCATTATTCAGACCTTGTATTGTTTAGAGTCAGATCTTCCATGAAGTGTGATAGTTACTACTCAAATTGTGCAACTGCTAAAACAATCCCATTTCTATTTAACAAGATTTCAAATTAAACATGCTAATTCATCTTTCAGTGACCCATTACAGGAATGAATACACAATGGACAGTCTGGTTGTTGTATAATTAACTGTTCAATGTTAGTTTTCACAGAATGACCATGTGTCTGTTTTTCTGGATTCATGATAGTTGGGAGTGAGGAAAGAGAAATAAAGCATTTAATAGCATATAAAACTTCTATTGCTTGAGTACTAGCAAATGAAGGTCTTGCTGATATAAAATCCTAAAGCAATGTCACCTGGATTCTCAAAAGATTAATTGTATGCAGTTTACTCTACCTCAATCTCATATATGGCTGGGCCCAAGACCAGAAGCGGTTATGTCCGATTAGCATGTCATTAGAAAGGAAGGGCAGGAGAGTTGCATTAGCTCTGATGTTCTTAATTATGTCTTATGGACAAACAAATGCTCTATATTTGCTGAATATTGAATTTGAAAACCTCGGCACCTAATCAGTTTCAGTGAGGTGTTTAGTCTGACCACAGACCTCTCAACAAGAAAAATGCCCATTGTTAAAACTTTATTTGTGGTTTTAAAGTGAAACCATACTGGACATATCTCACAAATAATGATAAATCTCTACCTAACTAGAAATCAAGATTTTCATGGTTTTGACTTCTATAGCTTATTTCCAGGGCATAAACATGCAACAAATATACAAAAGAGTTCTATTAAACATCTAACTTATATTTGCTTAGGTTATACTTGTTATTCAGAAATGTAATCTCAATAGAAACTGTTTAACTATGTTCCATAATGAATTAAGAAGAAAGAAACCTTAAATATTGAATGAAAGGGAGTTCTATTACTTAGATCAGGAATAGGGAACGTCCAGCCGTTGAGCCATATAAGGCCCACAGAATCTTTTGGTCTGGCTCTGCCAAGGCTTTAGGGTTTAGTTAATTAACATTTGGCCAAATATAGCAGGCTAATTTTTAACTTGATCATTTTGAATGGCCCACGAATAATGTTATACATATCCAAATGGCCCTTGGCAGAGAAAAGTTTCCCCACCCGTGACTTAGATTGTAAAGATTTAAAACATCACCTCTTCCATTTCTAATAGTGTCATTGATATAATTTGGACAGGGTGTCCAAAGAGTGGACATTTGGACTTTTAATAGCTAATTAAGCAGGTTGCAGACCCTTTGAGGTATTTCTAGAGGGTGCTAGACTATTAGCACATCCCATCCTCCCGGGTTGTGTAGAAGCTAACCTACAATTTGAGAGGTCTTCTTTAAGAAAAAAGCACACACAAAATCATAAATACAAAATTGTTAGGCCACCTTCCAGGATCTAGAAGGGCCCAAGTTAGTGAAGCTTAAGTTTCTTTGGGTTCATGGTAAATCCATCTCTGCCCCTTCCTGAAACCATTGCTTCATGCCTACCATCCAGCCATTGCCTATCAGATGGTAACAATGATTGCTTTCTAGCCAGAATTACTGTTTGAATGATCAAGTACATTCGATGATAATATGTATTGTGCGGACTAGGGCAGGTTGGGGCTTTGTTCTACAATCTGAGCATTGCAATCCCACTCCGCTTTGAGCTACAGCTGGCTGGATTACTTCACCGCCTTGGATTGGGAGACCTCCTCAGGGGCCTTTTTCTGTGTGTTTACTTCTCAATGATACAAGCAGAAGAGAAATATAGGGTTAGAGAGCCCACAGCTACACTCTTAGCTTCTAAAAATTTCTCAGAAGGATGGAATCACTGAGACTAAAGTGTGGGAACCTCTTTCACATCCCACATGGTTCAGGGTTTCCTTTCAGGGTTTGGGTTCTGGAGGAGGCCACACGATATTGGGGGGCCAGGCAGTAGCCTTCCTCTAGTGGAAAGACTACCCATTGCTCTGGCCTTTTTCTCCCTTTTATTAAGACTATGGGATACACCCATGACCTTTAGGCAGGAAATTATAAGAACAGAAATTTACATAAGACAAACAGGTAGAGGCTGCTTCAGCTAACAATGTTTCAACTAAACAGTGAATGATTAGCTCTGACCT
The DNA here is from genome assembly GCA_011751065.1 of Lasiurus cinereus. NCBI lineage: Eukaryota > Metazoa > Chordata > Mammalia > Chiroptera > Vespertilionidae > Lasiurus > Lasiurus cinereus. The sequence goes on along the minus strand of JAAGEH010000393.1, from coordinate 11,956,402 downwards.
TTCAGAGCAATTAAGGTTGACCAGCCTTCTGGTCTCCTGTCCAAATCTTTCTATTAGTGAGACAATGTTTGGTTTCCAGCACTGAAGTAAAGAACTGTGTAACAAAGAAAATTACTCTTAAGATAGGAAACAGATTTTCACACTAGTTGTGCTTTCTGATTAAAAGGAAAAATAACTTCCCTGGTCTCAGTTTCTCCTATAAAAAGGGGGGAGTTGGTCTGGATGGACATTAAGTTTTCTTATCACCTTAGTATTCTTCCATAATCCTTTATTCTGCTGTTTATTACTGAAAATGTATTTAATAATACTGAAGCTCTGTATGATTATCATCAATGAGAGACTGTTATTATTAGAGTAATATCCGAGGCCTTTAAAATTTCATCTCTCTAGCTTTAGGAAGTATATGTGTGTATTTGTATGTAAGGTAGGTAATGTTTCTCATTGGTCTTGACTAGATGAACAAAAAATTAACAATGCTCTTGCCCCCCACCCCCAACCCCAAAGTTACCACTTCTCTTTGACCAGATAAATTAAGGTCTAACAAGAAACCTCTCAAATAGGTGTCAGTACTTCATGTTCAGATTCCCAATCTCCTTGTCCTTAATTCCATACTTCAAAGTTGTCAACTTTCAAAATAGAGAAATAATTTTTAATTTTTATTCCTTTAAAATATGTAGGATTGCAAAATAAATGCTCTCTTTTGTTGAAGAAAAGAGATAAAGGAAAACCAAATTACTCCTCCTTTCCCAAGGGCTGCCTTATTTTTCTTCTCCATTGGCTTCAGCTTTATCATCTTTCATTCAGATATGTAGTGGGTGCCTCAATGGTCTCCTTGCTTCTGGAATCCTTCCCAGCTGTTCCATTGTAAAGCCCTGTCTTCATCGTGTTCCACTTTAAATTTTCTGTAGTTCCTGGTTGCCAATGGGAGCAATTGAAACGTCTTGAGCCTGAGATTCAAGTGTCCCAACCTCTGTATTTTCCATGTTAATCTCATACCATTTCTTTTTCTCTTTTTTTAAATCCTCGCTCAAGGATGTTTTCCCATTGATTTTAGATAGAGTGGAAGGGAGAGAGGGAAAATGGAGGGAGAGAGAGAGAGAGAAAGAAAGGAGGAACGAGAAACATTGATGCCAGAGAGACAGATGGATTGGTTTGGTTGCCTCCTGCATGCATCCTGACCAGGGCAAGGGATTGAACCTGCAACCCAGACCCCTGCCATCGACTGGCAATTGAACTCAGGACTCTTTTTAGTTTGGGCTGATGTTCTAACTATTGAATACACAAGCCTGGGCTCATACCATTTATTTACCCAAAAACTTCACCCCAGTTAGAATAGTCTATTCATTCTCTCCCCAAGGAAATTTATACTTTTTGCCTTGGAACCTTTTCTCATGCCATTCTGCTCTCTCACAATTATCTTGTACATTTCCCCTACCTATTCAAAGTCATTCTTTAATAGCACATTTCAAGTCCTACCACCTCTGTGAAATCTTTTTTGCACCATCCAATTCTAAAGCAAACTCCTCTGAGTTGCTACAGCATTACTGTTTGTAATAATCACTCAACACTTACAATCTTCTGCCATATTAAATTATCTCTTTTTTTTCTTTCTCTCTTCTCCTCCCTCTCTCTCTCCCTCTCTGCTGCTATCTCCCTCTCCCCCTTCCCATTAGTTCTCTCTCCATGGGTATATATTTTATCTCTCATTGAGTACCTTGTATATAGCACTATTTGCTGAATGTTAAATATAGTTTTATTAGATTAAAGGGTACAATGCTACTCATCAAGCACTTCTACTAGGTGCAGAGCATTATAGTGTCTTATTGCTAAGTATTCTTTGGAATTCATTATTTAAGTAGAACATAGCTATTCTTGATCACACAATAAAATACAAATTGGAGGCTAGAGGTAAAGGAAGGAAAACTACAGACTTCGCTCCTATGCTTTAAGGCACATTCTTTTGATTGAACACAGTGAATGTTATCTAAAAGATCCCCTTTATCCTTCAGAATATAATTTATAATGCACTTTCGTTGTTGTTTGAGGCTTTTAAATATATTGCATTTGTTACTTGCTACTGTCACTTATGTACCTTAAGGGAACAAAAATCACGGGAGGAGGACTATTGAAACCAAATAAGGTCCAGTGTGGGGTTTCTCAAGAAAGGTCTGGAGACAATTAAATATAGTGGTTATAGTAGTGCACTTAGGCGGCAGATGGGTTAGGGAGCACATCCTGGGACAAATGACACTATGTTACTTAGCTCTAAATTCCTCTCTAAAAATGGGAATAATGTCCTTACTCCATTGACATCCAAGAATAAACATGTCGGTTGCATAGTGCAATGTGTGATGCTTAATAAACATTTGCTAGTAAGACAGAATAGATTATAAGAGTTGTAATAGGTAGTTAGGATGGAAATATGGGCTGCGGGAGAAAAATATTTATATATAAACAACAAATATTTATTGATTTCCCAGGTGCCAGGTATAGACTATTAGAATTAAAGAGATATTGAGAAAGGAAAAAGAATCACAGGAAATCAGGTTGGAGAGAATAAATAAAGGCCTGGGGTTATAGATAAAATTTGCAGGCCATTGGAAAATAAAATGGCAGTTGATGGTTGAGCACTCGCTGAATTAAGTAAGAGCCCAAGACCTTAGCAGAAGCCTGGGAGAAATAAAGGACAGGAAGAGCATCAGATCATTAAACACTGCTTCTGGTTTACTGGATCATTCTGGAAAATGCAGAAAACTGAAATTCATCACATTTCTGCTCATTTTTTCCCTATGTAAAAGGACGTGAATTTGCATGCAAGGTATTTTGAGGGTCAGATGTCATAAATTAGAATGCAGTGCTGATTTCCATGAGTTTCCTACACTGTGGTGCTTCCCTGGGTTGAATTTAGCATTCTCAGAGACTCTGGTTGCTGTGTTTTATTGACATCAAAGTTAAAATAGGATCAACCATATTCTTGATTCTATTGCTGTGGAAAGAAAAAAATTTACCCTCTACCTACTCTGGAAGTGGCGAATCCTGAATTTTCCCAACTGTGTATAACCTATAACTATGTCCATTGTAGGTTTATGAAAGCCAGCTGTTAAATTGTGTGTGTGTGTGTGTGTGTTGGGGAGGGGTGGCTTAGTACAAAGAGGACACTTAGAGGTCTAATTAATGGCTAAAGGATAATCCTAAATAAAATAGGAAGTATTTTATTTTTCCTCAATGCCTATGACCAACTGTCCAAATAGTATTTACTGGCTTGAATGAGTGATTATTCTATCAGATATAAATGTTTATTTCTCCTCTTACATTTTAAACCTGATCTAAGTTTCAAATTCATGAAGTGTGTTGGCTTTACTAAGAAAGAACTATAGAAAAGATAGAGTCAATGTAAATAAATAAAATAAGCTTCAATGGACAAATTAAAACTATAATATTTCATATTCAGACAAAAGTAGCATATTACTTATCCCTAAAACTCTTCAATTGACTTTAAAAGTAATTTAATCTTTCTTGGGTTAATCTGACAAAAAGTCCAATTTATTCTTCTATTTTGACTATGAATAAAATACCGCTTGCAATCAGAATAATAATTTTTTTTCCTACCAGCATATGATTTCTTTGTAAATGTCAAAAACAGTTATGCTTGAATCTCTGAATATACTTTGGAATTTGTCACATGGTGATGCTATCCAAGAACTGTCCAAGACCACTTTTATCAAAGGTTTGTGATTTTTGGCTTGTCCCTTGATTTTGAAAATTTATATATATTTTATAACAAAATGTCATAGGATTTTTAACTGGTCCCATATAAACTCAAACTATTATGTTACATATTTTAATACACAAATATACTGAAGAAATTTCATTCTGAATGATCAAAGATTAATAAAGATATCCTATTTAATAAAGAGGGAACATGCTAAATTGACAGTCACACCCTCACAAAGATGGCGGCACTCACAGGCAATAAAGAGGAAATATGCTAATTGACTGCCACACCCTTACAAGATGGCAGTGCTCACAGCCACAAGATGGTGACACCCAGTCCCTTTAGCTCCATGGGGCGAGGGGGCAGCAGGTGCCACATGCCTCATCCAGCTGGAGTCCCCAGTCCCCTTAGCCCTGCCTCACCCAGTCCCTGCAACATCCAGCCTTATCCAGCCAGAGTCCTCCAATCCTCTCAGCCCTGCAGGGGAAGGCAGTTGGGGGCAATCAGGCTGGCAGGGGAGGGCTGTTGGGGACAATCATGGAGCAGTTAGGCATCAATTGGGCTGGCAGGGGAGCAGTTAGGGGGCTATCTGGCTGGCAGGCAAGTGGTTAGGAGCCAGCAGTCCTGGATTGTGAGAGGAATGTTTGCCAGTTTAGGCTTGATCCCACAGGGACCCCCCGAGGGGTCTCAGATTGGAGAGAGTGCAGGCTGGGCTAAGGAACACCCTCTGCCATGCACAAATTTTGTGCACTGGGCCTCTAGTGGCACAGAACATGGGCAACACGGCTCTGGCAGTAGGTGGCAGTGGTGGCACTGCCAGCCCCAATGGGCTCCAATGAGAGCGGGACCCCGGTGGGATGGTAGAGCAATGAGCAGGTGGTGCCAGGCCAAGGAGGGTGCAAGTGGGGGCCAAGGGACCAGACAGATCAATTGCCCTGCAGGTAGGATGATGGAGCAGGTGAGGGGGTGGCACCAGGCCACTGCGGGGTTCCAGGTGGGGCTGTGTAGGGCTGCGAGGCTGGGGCACATGCTGGGGCTGCAAGCTTGGGGGCAGGAACTGGACCTGATCCCTCAGGCTACCTTGAAGGGACCCCACTCGTGCATGAATTTATGTACCAGGTTTCTAGTTTGTAAATAAATGTTCATATTTTCCATTTCTGCCCCTTCCAATTTTAGTTATAAAACAATTATCATTTTGAATTCAGGATAAGTAGAGTTAGCTTAAAACTTTCCTAATTAAGATTATGTAGTATGAGAGAAATTTCAATAAAAGTCAAAACCACATTTGGGTTGCTAAAAAATTCAAACTGTTAAAGTATTTTTCTCTTTAATGTCAGAAGGCTCTGTTAAAAGCTACTCTCTTAGTGAAGATGAAACTTTTCTGTTAGTTTTATCTGTTTCTCTCTTTTAATTAAATTTAATATTTTTATTTTAAAAATAATATGCATGGAATGTATTATTTTAAAAAATTATTGCTGTGTACCAAACTATCTCTCCATGTATTATTCATCACTCTTCATATCTGTCTCTACACTGAGAGAGATGTCAAGAAATACGTTCACCTAATGTTGATGATGATTATTTCTACATAGTAAGATTTTGTTGATGTTTTTTCATTGTAGTACTTTTATTCTACATTGTTTAAAAATTTTAAATAATAAAACATTAAATGTAGAGGTAATAAAGTCATTATTTTAAAATATGTCTAAAAGGAAAAAAGTATATTTGGTATTCACAGTCATTGCATTTATTTTTGCCAATTGGAGACCTCAGAGGAATTAGATAATGCATCTCATGTGCCAATTCCTGAATAATTAAATAAAAATGTCTATAATATACATGGATGTACACATGAGTCAAATAAATGATAGATAAGGTCTATCATTCATTCCTTCAACAGGGAATTCACTTGGTTGTCACATATGTTCAATTTTCATCCTACCAGTTGGAAGCAAGCTCCAAATTGTGCTGATAGAAGCAGAATTCACAATTAGCCAAAGAATGGAAAAGAATACCTTTTGCTTCAGTGAAGTGGAGAGGCATGAAATATGGAAAACCAGACTTCTGAGTACCATTTTTTGCAATACTTATAAAACAAAAGAAATGTGGCTTTTAATGGTGAAAGCAAGTTTATACAGATACAATCAAACTTTTTATAGGACCATGTATTATTTTTAAATATTTTTATTAATTTCAGAAAGAAAGGGAGAGGGAGAGAGAAATAGAAACATCAATGAGAATCATTGATTGGCTGCCTCCTGCATGCCCCCTACTGGGGATCAAGCCCACAACCCCAGCATGTGCCCTGACCTGGAATTGAATCCTGACCTCCTGATTCATAGGTCAATGCTCAACCACTGGGATACACTGGCCAGGCAAGAATGTGTATTTTTTTTCTTTTTTTTTTCTTTAAATTAATTTTTATTAATTTTTATACATATCTCCCCATTGCCCCCCTCCCTCCCAGGCATACCCCGACCCCCCAGTGTCTGTGATCATTGGTTATGTTTATAAGCATGCATACAAGTCCTTTGATTGATCACTTATTTACCTCACCTAACTTTAATCTTTCTGCTATAATTTCACAGTCTGTTTGATGCTTTATGATTTTTGTCCTCCTGAGAATTATCAGTCTACTCCCTTTCTGTGCTCCTGATTCTATTATATTCACCAGTTTATTCTGTTGATCAGATTTTTAATTCACTTAATTTTTAGATTCACTTGTTGACAGATGTGTATTTATTGTTCATAATTTTTTGTCTTTTACCTTTTTCTTCTTCCTCTTCTAAAAGGGTACCTTTCAGCATTTCATATAATACTGGTTTGGAGTTGATGAACTCCTTTAGCTTTTTCTTCTCTGTGAAGCTCTTTATCTGCCCTTCAATTCTGAATGATAGCTTTGCTGGATAGATTATTCTTGGTTGTAGGTTCTTGTTGTTCATCACGTTGAATATTTCTTGCCACTCCCGTCTGGCCTGCATCGTTTCTGTTGAGAAATCAGCTGACAGTCGTATGGGTGCTCCCTTGTAGGTAATAAACTGTTTTTCTCTTGCTGCTTTTAATATTCTCTCTTTCTCTTTTGCTCTTGGCATTTTAATTATGATGTGTCTTGGTGTAGTCCTCTTTGGGTTCCTTTTCTTTGGGGTTCTGTGTGCTTCCTCGACTTGTAAGTCTATTTCTTTTACCAGATGTGGGAAGTTTTCAGTCATTATTTCTTTAAACAGGTTTTCAGTATCTTGCTCTCTCTCTTCTTCTGGCACCCCCACAATTTTGATGTTGGTACGCTTGAAGCTGTCCCAGAGGCTCCTTACATTATGTTCACATTTTTGGATTCTTTTCTCTTCTTGCTTTTCCAGTTGAATGTTTTCTGCTTCTTTATATTTCAAATTTTTGACTTGATCCTTGCCTTTCTCTAGTCTGCTGTTAGTACTCTGCGTAATAGTATTCATTTCAGTCAGTGTATTTATTATCTTCTCTTGGGTCTCACTAAATTTATCCATCTTTTCTAGCATATTCTTGCAAAACCTTATAAGCGTGATTTTGAACTCTATATCCAGTCATTTTTTTTCCTCCATTTCTTTTGCTTGTAATCCCTTCCCTTGTCTTGGCATTTTCACTGTGCCGGGGAAACTTCTGTGCTGGATTCAGCCGAAGAAGCCTCCGCTGAGCTTGGGAGGGTGGAGTCTCAGGGCTTAAGGGACCGCCTTGCCTTCCAGTCGGCCCCGCCCTCCACGGCCCCCGAGTCTCCCGTGACTGGGTAATGGCTGGAGCGGTCCCTGTGCGCGCACCCACAGCGCCTCCAACCGCTGCCTTTCCGGCTCCCCTGCGAACCAGGACCACACGAGTCTAGGTCCCCAGGGTTTCGCCCAAAACAGGGGCCCAGTGGACTCAGAAGTGGCACAGATCGGAGGGTCTGTCTCCCGCCCACTCTCGAAAGCCAGCGGCACAATCAGCAATCCATCCTCCGCGTGGTGCCATGCGCGTCCAGACCTCCGATCCTTTGCAACTCCCCTAAATTTCCGTGCACTTCTCCCTTTTCACAGTCCAATCTCCCCCCGTATGAGTTTCGGCTGGATCTGGGGTTTAGTGTCGTAAGAGAAGGGGTTCAATGCCGTTGGGAGTCTCCGTTTCCCTCCCGCCAGAGAAAGCCAGCCAGGTACTCCGGCACCCGCTCTCTCCGTGTGCGCGTCTCCGTACCTCAGCTTTTTGCAGCTCCTCTGGGTCTCCGTGAGCCCCTCTCTTTCCCTCTAGTTGTAGAACTTCCACTCAGCCAGCTTTCCTGTGGTTCTGGATGATGTCCGTTCTGTCTTTCAGTTGTAGTTTTGAAATTGTTGTGCGAGGCAGCAGTATAGGTGTTTACCTATGCCGCCATCTTGGATTCTCCAAGAATGTGTATTTTTAATAAGCTTTGCATTTTTTTTCTGGAGAGCAATAGCAAAACATTCTTTAATTTCTTTCAGTTGTAGGAAGACATAAAATTTCAATGGTCTGTGAGATAAACACACCAAAAATAAATAAATAAATAAAAACAATACAAGACAGGTTTAATTAAGCCTCTAAGAGGCTAATTAAGAGTTAGATAACCACAGTGAGAAAGTATTAATTTTTTTTACTGGTTTTATTTCATTAGCAACTTGATACTTTTACATCTGTGTGAAAAAATAAAACTTAAATGTGTATAGTGTTTGTAACTATATTAGGTATCTTCATTTTTCTGAAATTATTAAAACTCTGTGGAGCATCTATCACAAGGCTGTTTGCTTGTTTTGGCTTGCCCTGTATCTATTTCTTCCTCTAACAGCCCTTCTCCACTTTTTCTGAATCTTGTGCCCATGGTGGTGATGTCAACTTGGGCCTGTACCTGGCTTACATTCAGGTACACCGCCAAGCCTAGGTGCCTCCACAGCCCTGAAGATAACTAACGTTAACCTTTTCTTTTTCCTGTTTAAACTAGCTTGAGAAGAACAGTGTTTGTCTCTCAAACCCTGTGTGATGCACTGCCCTCAAGGAACTTATAAACTCAGTAGTAAGGGAGATTGGGCAAATCCAAAAATAACGTTAAGTGCTTAATGGGAGCTTCACATGCTTAGGACTGTGTCTACACAGCACAAAATGAAGTGGCAGTCTGGCGCACACCCAGTTGCTTTAACAAACTTGGCAGCCCATTGACTGAATAAGCCTTCAGAGTCAATCAAAAGATCTCTGGAGAAGGGGATTCCAAAACTTCCACTTGTAATTCACTCTAAGTTGCTCCACAGACTCGGGCAATAAAGAAGTGGACTTGGTTTTTTCCTTCAGGTCTTTTGGTTCCCAAGAACTTTCTCAGCTCAAAGTGGGCATTTTGGACTAAAGGAGGAACAAAGATCCCACTACCAGTGGCTTCTTGCTTTGTTTCATAGTTTGGTTACTTTTATTTCCTTCTGTTTCCAAGTCCTTTTGTGCTCCACATTGCACTTGGTACACATCTTTCTTATAGAATGATTGCTGTTTATTGCAATGTTCTGCATCCCTGTCTGTTTCCTCCAGGCCAGGAGCAGGCTGTATTCATCTTCCTAACTCTGGATTCCCTACCATATCCATTTTTGCTGTGTTTAGTGTTGTGCTGATTTGATATGCCATCATTCCTGAGGAGATTTTTTTTAAAAAAGAGTTGTGTATGTGCCTCACTCTGATCCTTCTAGAACAGCGGTTCTCAACCTGTGGGTCGCGACCCCTTTGGGGGTCAAACGACCCTTTCACAAGGGTCGCCTAAGACCATCGGAAAACGCAGATATTTACATCACGATGCATAACAGTAGCAAAATTTCATGGTTGGGGGTCACCACCATATGAGGAACTGTATGCAAGGGTCGTGGCCTTAGGAAGGTTGAGAACCACTGTTCTAGAAGGTGCTGCCTCCCATGCTTGGGTTAGATGATAAAGGAAGAGACATTTGTCTTTGTATTTTCTTCTTCTGAGGGTTTTCTGCCATTGCCCACCCTGTAGGTCAATCCACACCTTCCAGTCAGGAGTGGATTAAGTCAGCTCTAAAGTACTAACTGGCAGTGTTCTAATTTAACCTGGTTGCACAAGTGGTCTCCTATGATGGTTTTTTTTAAGCCCCATCCAAAAGTTCACGTACTGCTCTGGATGTATGCTGTACTTCACAATCAAAAAATGAAATAATGCATGTGAAAAACATGTGTCCACCACTACATCTAGTATTGGGTTTCCCTCTGAACGGGAGATCAGACTGTTTTAATATAACTTAAGCTTCTTCTAGAGGCAAGAATGAGAGACACTGAAAGTATTAAACACTGAGATGACCTAGAAAGCAGTGTTGTAAGATGGATTAGATGGAAAGAGGCAGGAGTCAGAGAGGCCACTGAAGGATTCATTTCAATAGACTTGATGAGATATGATGAAGGCTTGAGGCAATGAAGAAACATCAAACATAAAACAGACACTTTGGAACAAAAATGTGAAGGGGTTAGTAACTAATGCAAAAGAGATGATGTAAGACCAGATATAGATGTTAGAACTCTAGAAAGAGAAATGATAAAAAAAAAAACCATGGTAAAATGTACACAAATGCAAGCTTACCGTTTTACCTATTGTTAAGTGTACAATTCAGTGGTGTGAAACACATTCATCTTCCCAAACTGAAATTATGCACACATTAAACACCCATTCCCCCCGGCTCAGACACTGGGAACCATCCTTTTACTTTCTAGCTCTATAAATTGAGCTACTCTAAATACTTCAAGTAAATGGAATCATATTATATTTAGCTTTTTGTATCTGGCTAATTTCATTAGCATAATGTTTTCAATATAAATGGTTTTGCTGTACCTCACCTTCATTATAAGTAATTTATGATAAAATTATATTGTTCAAAATGACACTAAATTATGTATATGCTTAAATTAAAAAAGCGTATTTCTGGGTTTTCTGATTGCAAATTTCTGGATAATTGAAGTTAACATTTTCTCTCAGTGTCTGGGGTGTGAGTGTGGGGTGTGTGTGCGGAGTGGTACTCTCTGCTCACCTACTTCACACTCCTCCATTGCTTCACACTCTTCCAACACCCAGAAATGCTACAGGTTTAGGTCTTTTCCAAATTCCAGCCGATTAAAATGTATCTGTCCTGTTTCCTATTCCTTTTGGGTCTTGTTCTTCGCTACTAGGCCAGGGTTGATGGCAAAAAGGTTGTTGTGCATTTCCCAGGTAATATATTTACATTTTAACCAGGCATTATTTTATATAGATCCTAATGAGTTCAAGTCAGTGTGAAAATAGAAACTTCAAGAGAGCAGCAAGCTGATGGAGGAGGAGGTGAAACATGTGGCCAGGACAGGTTAGACCTAAGATGGCTGCTCTATAGCCCCAGCCCACCTGGCTAAAGGTGGATGGTGGTTTAGGAGCAGCTTTTCATAGCACACAATCCTAACTGCTTGGGCTCAGAACATGGTCCTGGGGATCATAGGACCTGGATTCAAAACTTGACTCCGGTACTTACTGTTTGACCTTGGGCAAGTCATTTGACCTCTTTTGTGTTCAGTTTCCTTACATGGAAATGAGCGAAATGGTATTAGCTGTTGTAAGGATTAAATAAAACATAAAAGTATTTAAGGATGGTTTTTGGTATATAGTAAGCACAACCCTATGTTAGCTATCTCTCATTTTACTCTTGAACAACTGAAGGCTCAATGTAGGACCAGGGCTAGAGCTACAATAATCAGATCCTTTATAGGCCCATTAGCTCTCTGGTTTTCTTGAAACCAGGATGAAGGGAGAACACTAGGTTACAATCAAGAATCTCTCTGCCCAGGCCTGAGGGGGGGGGTGCGGGGGGGTGCGGGGGGGGATGTAACTTGATACCCAAAGCCTTACATTTTATTTTCCCACAAGAGAAAGGACAGGCTCTACTGGGAAGGCAGAGCAGGGGAGGGGCTGCCTGGTGATGGAGGGGGCTGACATTTCACCATTTTTTTTCCTTGAGTAAAAGACCCTGGTTAAAGTATAAATGCGCCTCAGGAGGGGTTATATATTAACTTCCTGCATTAGTTACCCATTGCAATGTAACAAATCACCCCCAGACTTAGTGGCTCAAAACAACAATAATCACTTATTAAACTTCACAGTTTCTGTGGGTCTGGAATTCTGGGGTGGCTTGGGCTGGGTAGTTCTGGCTCAGGATCTCGGAGCCAGATGTCAGCCAGGCTGCAGCAATCGGATGGCTTGACTGAGCCTGGAGAGTCACTCCCAAGGTGGTCACTTCCAAGGTGGCTCACTCATGTGGCTCACTCATCTCCACGGGGGCTTCTCTGTGCAGCTGCTTGAATATTCTCACAATATAGTTACTGAGTCCTCCAAAACAAGACATTAAAAGCAAAACAAAACAAACAAACAAAAAACAAGGTGGAAGCCACAATGCCTTTCTGATCTCACCTCTGAAATGACACACTATCACGACAGAATGGTCTATGATTCAGTTGTGAGAAATATGCCTCTGAGTTATCTTCCTAGAAAAGAAACAGCATGTGGCCAGGAGGCTGCTGCTGGATTTCCCCAGAGCAAACAGGATGAGAGGGTGAGGAGAAAGGATGAGAGCTGTACATGTGGCTGATAGCTCCTGTCCTAGGAAGATTCCCGAGGCGACTAGAGAAGGCTCCAGGTCATTTTTAAAAAATAACCCACTGGGAGACAGCAAAACCTAGGGGACCTATTAGGAAATAGGTGATGAAATAGTACTCAGCCAATGAGGAACTGGAGGAGGGTCTAAATAAATAGCTCTCCCGAGAGTGTTTATGAAGTCTCATTTTCGCCATGCTTCTGTTTCCTAATCCATCATTTGAAATTGGAACACTCAGCCATTTCTCACAGTGTGGGAGGCTGAGGACCAGGAAGTGGGGATCTCAGAGGCTGGCTGCCATACCCCACTTCAGCTCCAGTTCTAGTTGTGAGTTAACCCAGAAATGGGAGAAAGATGGAGGTGGGGTGAGATCTGGAGTAAGGCCTGAAACTGGCCCTGAGCAGGGGGAGCTGGAAGACAGGCAAGCAAGCTTTCCCTGCCCTAACAGAGGGCATGAAAAGCAGCCTGAATCGGGAAGGCTCGCCTCTGGAGGAAGGTACAGACTGGTAAAAAGAAATAAAGCCATTCCTTTTAAAAGCAAATTGGGTACAACGTTGACACCTTTGACAAATATCCTGGTAGTCCCTGTCACCTGGCTGACTCAGCAGTTTTTGATATCTCCTGCTGCTCCTACCAATTTGTGTGAGACAGCAAGTTGGTCTCTTCCTGTCTCACTGTCTTCAGTTTTGGAATGGGTTTGACTGTTCACTCATTGGTGGTGGTTTCGAAAAACAGGTTTATCATTACAAAGACATAGTATACTTATTTTCATGTTATTATGTTCATTAGGTTGTTTAAAAGATAGTATAAAGATCCTCATAGATGCATTAATCAACATATTTACTTGCTCATTTTTCTTTTTTTAAAAAAATATATGTTATTGATTTTTTACAGAGAGGAAGGGAGAGAGATAGAGAGCCAGAAACATCAATGAGAGAGAAACATCGATCAGCCGCCTCCTGCACACCCCCTACTGGGGATGTGCCTGCAACCAAGATACAAGCCCCTGACCGGAATAGAACCCGGGACCCTTCAGTCCGCAGGCCGACGCTCTATCCACTGAGCCAAACCGGTATCGGCTCATTTTTCTTTTGATTTTAGTTTTCAAAAATACCCAAAGGCTACATCCATTATAAGGTAATGGACTGCAAAATCTTATTTAATTGCAATGAACATATTTACTGGAGTTACAGAAAAGAACAAAGAATATAATTCTGTGAACTATCAATTTAAAAGAATCAAAATAACCTCTGGTAATGGGCAAGAAAGTGCTTCCTTATATGCTCCCTCACCCCTCTCCCTTCTGTCTTCCTTCACTTCAGCTCCACTGACCTTGAGACAGAAGGAGGTGTGGGCCAGGGCATTTTCTGTGCTCCAAAGGCCTTGGAGATTCGAGGCTAAAAACTTGTGGCTCAGAACTCTTGGGAGATGGATGTACCCTGCATGCTCCTGGTTTGATTCTGATATAGGGTTTTAGAGCGACTCAACAACTGCAATTTCCAAAGCTTTTCTCCTCTGCAGGCAGAGGGAATGCTCAGCAGATAGATTGTGCTGGGCAAGTGGTCTGACTCTCTATGAATTATTCTGATGCATTCCCTACTCACCTTGAAGATAAAGTGTTGTTTTTAAAAAATTTATTGTTGAGAGTGTTAAAGATGTCCTTCACTTTCCCCCACTTTGCCTACTTCCACCCAGACCCCGCTCCTTCTCAGGCCTTCACCACATTGTTATCTGGGCTATGCATATATCAATATATGTTCTTTGGTTAATCTCTTCCCATCCACTCCCCTCTGAGGTATATCAGTCTGTTCTATGCATCCATTCCTGTGGACCTATTTTGTTTATTAGATTCCACATATAAGAGAAGTCATATGATATTTGTCTTTCTTTGTCTGACTTATTTCATTTAGTATAATAATCTCCAGGTCCATCCATACTATCTTACAGGGTAAGAATTCCTTCGTTACAGTGCATAGTATTCCATTGTGAAAATAAGAGTATTTTTGAGGTGACTTAACTATGGCCTTACACCATAGTTAGTGGTCTTATTTATAATTCTTGAATTATAAAATATTTTGATGAGAGATTTCCCCCATAAGTTTAAAAGAAATAATTGAAAATAGATAAGCCATGGTAAAGTGGCTTAGTTGGCTAGAACATTATCCCATATACCAAAAGGTTGCAGATTTGATCCACGGTTGAAGCGCAGACTGGAGATGGTCAATTGATGTTACTCTCTCACATGGATGTTTCTCTCTGTCTGTCTGTCTGTCTGTCTGTCTGTCTCTCTTTCCCTCCCTCTCTAAAATCAATGAATATATCCTTGGGTGAGGGTAAAACAATAAAGATAAAACCCACAAATTCAGGGACACTGAAATACATCCCAATTTATATATTAGATTCTGGTACCATTACATATATGATTATATTTAATTCAATGTAAGATGATTACTTCAAACTGGATCCTCCTGCTGTCTATTTCTGGTTCCTCGGGGATCCTATGAAAAATCCGAGGAAATTCCTTGCTGATTGGGGAGATATTAGACTATAACATATGGCACACACATGTGATTAATGTTTCTCTAAGGAAAAATGCAAAAAGTTATATTTAGAATATAGGGTATGTGTTCAGTGGTTCTGGATGACACAAGGGATTATTAGATTCTTCTTGTGGAATTTTCTGTAGTTAAAAGATGAATCCGGAATTCTGACTGTTTGGTGTGGATATTGGAGCTCATCTGTAAGTTTTTGCAGGTGTCAGGCCTGCCAAATTTTCACTATTGTGTCATTTCTTGAAAGCTCTTCATACTGCTCTTCAGAGAAGATTTTCTGAGTTTTAGGGCTCCACTGTGCATTTTAAATATGTTTTTAAAATTGATTTTAGAGAGAGAGAAAGGGAGAGTAATAGAGAGACAGAAGCATCCATGAGAGAGAAACATGTATCAGCTGCCTCCTGCACGATCCCTACTGGGGATTAAGCCTGCATCTCGGGGATGTGTATGGACCAAGAATTGAACTGATTGTCTCTTGGTTCATGGGTTAACGTTCAATCACTTAGCCATTCCTGCCGGGCTGAACTCCTTGTTTTATATGTATCCAACTTAATCCACTAAAGTCTTGAAGAATGTAAGGGCTTTCAATTGCCTATACTTGGCCTTTCTACCTGAATGTCCATCTTGCTCTCAACTTGAAATCAATATCCCCTTTCCAGTGATCTGACTGCTGTCACTTTAGTGACACCCAGGTCTCTTCACTTCCAGGCTCTCAGGTGAAAACTCTTGGGAAATGCAATTTTCTTCCTTTTCCTACACTAACCTCTTTGCAAATCTCTTTATTCCTTTTTCTCTTCAGGTGTTTGGATTCACTTTCGATTGATTATAGCCATTTCCCATGACTCCAGTGTTTTTTCCATCTAATTCAGCCTTAATCCTGTCACCAGTGATACTTCATAAACCATCTCTATCCCTAATCCCCCCAAATTGTGTTACTGGCCTGGGCTCTAGAAAAACTACTTTATCTCACTTTTAAGAGCAACCTTTAAAAATATCTACTTAACTCATCCTGCCTGGTTTCCCACTATTGCCCCAAAGACCTCTACTTGTAGTTCAGTTAGATTAGCTTCCTTTTGTTTTTTAGTCTTATAAAGCTCTTACTTGCTTCTGTTTATTTTTTTAAGGCATTTTTTTTTCTTTCTAAAAGATTCCTTTTCCCACTGTCCAAATCTCCATATTTTGACTTCTGATAACTGGACCTTAGTGAGTAACTTTCCTCCTCCACTTAAAATCAATAAAACAGATCAAAATCATAAAAATGTGTCCACATTCTTTGACTCACTAATACCATCTTTAGAACTATAGCTTAAGAAATTAATGATTAACAAATTAGAAAAAGCTCTTGGGCACAAAGTTTCTTTCCTATACAACATTATTGATAATAATATTGAAGAACTGGAAACAAATGATATATCCAATAAGAAAACTAAATAATAATATATCACTCTATGTCAATTTGATGTGCACACATGGATATTATAAAGACTATATAATTATGTGAAATGTTTCTTTAAAATACAAAGCTAACTAAACAGGGAGAAGCAGGATGAAATATTATACGTATATGAATGTTTTAAATCAATCCTTAATATGAAAATTTTAAACAAGCTTGATTGGTTCTTTTTTTGAAATGGTAAAAAAGAGATGATTTAACACTAAAGGACTTTACTAACAAAAGAAAAATACATCACCCTGGCTAGTTTTGCTCATTGGTTGGAGCATCGGCCCACACATCAAAAGGTGAAGAGTTTGATTCCATTCAAGGGCATGTGCCTGGGTTAATCAGTCAATGTATCTCTCTCACATTGATGTTTCCCTCTCTCTTCTACTCTCTGAAAAGCAATGGAAGAAATATCCTCAGGTGAGGAATAAAAAAGAAGAAAAAAAGAAAAATATATCTATCTACAAGTTTTTATGTAAATAAATTTAGATGTTTTTAAAAAGAATTTAACATCTCTTACTGCCTATGACAGTCTAGTTACTCTATATGTTCCTTAATCCTAGTAGTATATTCACTGAGGCATGTATTATTGGTTCCATTTACAAATAAACAACAACAACAAAATAGGCTGGGAGAGGTTAAATAATTTTTCAGATCACACAGCTAAAACATGATAGGTTCAGGATTTTCACCTGATTCAGCAGCATGAAGATCTGAGACAAATTTAAACATGTCTTTATTTCGAATAAGATATCCATTATTGAAGACTCAATTATTAAGTAATGTGACTATTATGAACCTTAAAAAGTAAGAAACAAGAGAAAGAGAAAGAGAGAGAGTTCTTTAGAATTATATACATGGACTTCCTTCTAAAAAGTAGTCAGAAACATCACAGAAGTCAGTGACAAAGGTCGTGCTGGTGAACAGGGTGCCTTCTGGGAGCTCTGGTTTGCCATTTTTAGCTTAAGGCTTACAATTCAGAGGGGACAATGATAAAACTATTCAAGCACTTGAATGGTTCTATTGGGATGCAACTGATCCTCAAACGCAGATAGAGGATTGGATGCTACAATCTTTCAATAGATCAGTAATTGAACTTGGTTCTTCATGACACTTTGGTTTCAAGTTATAGTTCAGCTTCCCAAACATTTTGGCTCCCCGGACTCTTTCTGGAGTGGCAGAGGATCCTGTAGTTACTTCCCATATATGGACTATAAGAAGCTATGAGGTTTTGAAAATCTCTGACTACAAATAAAATCTTGATCTGCAGAGAATCATATAAAAACAATGTTGGCAAAAAACTAATTATACTGAATTCATGGGTCAGGTAGCTACATAAAAGAGGGTATTTCAAAGGTCCATACATTTTCCTTTGGGACTTAAAAGCATGGATTCCTGAAGAAAAGTGAGTTGTTTTTGAGCTTCTTTGATGCTCTTCGAGCTATGTAGGGATGACCTATGCACGCGGATGGAGAAAATGCTAGTGAGATTTTGAGTCTCACAGTGATTTGGTTATTAGTTCAACCTTTGATTCACACCGCACTGCTTGTTAGAGCCTACTAATAAATAATTCCATTATAAAAAGATAAGGCTGTGCTAAAAGAACTCAAAATTTATTTCACATTGCTGTGGGCAGAAAAAAGTTTGGTGGTCAATTTAGGTACTCACAAGCACCAGCAGTTAATTTTCAGAACAGTCCACAGATGCAGCATGAATTGGGGCAATGTTGCTTGGGGAGCCTTTTTTGCTAGAGTGAACAAGAGAGGAAGGAAGGAGTGTGAGTTTGTTGTGTGGGAGGAGAGTCAGGGTAGGCTGAAGCTCATGTCCTGCCAACTCTTTTTTTATTGTGTTACATGTATACATATCTCCCCATTGCCCCCCTTCCTCCCGGCATTACCCGATCCCCCAGTGTCTATGTTCATTGGTTATGCTTATATGCATAGATACAAGTCCTTTGATTGATCTCTTATGTACCCCACCTCTCCTTAATCTTCCTGCTATAATTTCACAGTCTGTTTGATGCTTTACTGCCTCTGTATCTATCCTTTTGTTCATCAGTTTACAATGTTCTTTATTATCCACAAATGAGGGAGAGCATGTGGTGCTTCTCCTTCATTGACTGGCTTATTTCACTAAGCATAAGGCTCTCCAGTTCCATCCAGGTTGCTGCAAATGGTAAGAATTCCTTCTTTTTAATGGCAGCATAGAATTCCATTGTGTAGATGTACCACAGTTTTCTGATCCACTCATCTGCTGACGGGCACCTAGGCTGTTTCCAAATTGTAGCTATTGTAAATTGTGCTGCTATGAACATAGGGGTGCATAAATCTTTCCTGATTGGTGTTTGTAATTTCTTAGGATAAATTTCTAAGAGTGGGATTGCTGGGTCAAATGGGAGATCCATTTTAGTTTTTTAAGAAAACTCCATACTGTTCTCCACAGTGGCTGCACCAGTCTGCATTCCCGCCCACAGTGCACAAGGGTTCTTTTTTCTCCACATCCTCGCCAACACTTGTCGTTTGTTGATTTGTTGATGATTGCCATTCTGACAGGTGTAAGATGGTATCGCATTGTCGTTTTGATTTGCATCTCTCGGATAATTAGTGATTTTGAACATGTTTTCATGTGTCTCTTGGCCTTCCTTCTGTCATCTTTCAAAAAGGTTCTATTTAGGTCCCTTGCCCATTTTTTTATTGGGTTGTTTATCTTCCTTTTATTAAGTTGTATAAGTTGGCTGTAGATGTTGGAGATTAAACCTTTATTAGTGATAACATTTGCAAATATGTTCTCCCATACAGTGGTCTTTCTTGTTGTTTTGTTGATTGTTTCTTTTGCTGTACAAAAGCTTTTTATTTTGATGTAGTCCCATTTCTTTATTTTTTCTTTAGCTTCCATTGCCTTTGGAGCAGTATCAGTGAAGAAGTTCTTTTGGCATATATCTGAGATTGTGCTGCCTGTGGATTCCTCTAATATTTTTATGGTTTTCCTTCTAATGTCCTGTATCCATTTTGAGTTTATTTTTATTTTTGTATTTGGTGTAAGTTGGTGGTTTGCCAACTGTTATCAAGGTAAAGGGTAATAGAATTACTTTTGCCTTTCCCCTGAATACAGTTCAAGTTTCACATTTCATTGTTTTGACTTCTTTTTGCTTTTAAGCCTGCTCATACTGCATATTTTAACTTGAAATCCACAGTGCAAAGATTCTGGAGTGATGGTAGTGGGAAAATTTTAACTTCCCTAGATATGATCCAAGGCTTTGTATCTCCTTGGTATGGTACTACATGGGTTAAAATGTGCAGTTTTGTGAAATCTTTTCCTTGGTGAACAGTGAGAAGTCCAAGGTTTGGAAGAACCTCATGTCCACCAATAGTCTTAGCATTGTTACCAATACCTTGCTAATAATTCAATCATGTGGTGCTTGCTAATTGGTATTAAAATGACAGACAATTAAAAAAAGTAAAGTTCCTTTTTTGATGAAATAATATTTATCTTTATTATAAGCATAATGTTATGCTATTTTTTATTCTCTTCTATTTTATTTTTTAAATACATTTTTATTGTTCAGATTATTACATTTGTTACTCTTTTTTCCCCCATAGCTCCCTTCCGCCTGATTTCTCACCCCACCCCATACCCTTACTCCCCTCTACTGTCTTCATCCATAGGTATAAGTTTTTTGTCCAATCTCTTCCCGCACCCCTCACACCCTCCCGAAAATTGTCAGTCCACTCCCTTTCTATGCCCTTGATTCTATTACACTCAACAGTTTATTCTGTTCATCAGATTGTTTATTCACTTGATTTTTTTAGATTCACTTGTTGATAGGCATGCATTTGTTGTTATTTTGTTGTTCATAATTTTTACCTTTAACTTTTTTTTCTTCTTACTCTTCTTAAAGAACACTTTCAGCATTTCATATAATACTGATTTGGTGGTGATGAACTCCTTTAGCTTTTTCTTATCTGTGAAGCTCTTTAACTGACCTTCAATTCTAAATGATAGTTTTGCTGGGTAGAGTAATCTTGGTTGTAGGTTCTTGCTATTCATCACTTCGAATATTTCTTCCCACTCCCATCTAGCCTGCCTAGTTTCTGTTGAGAAATCAGCTGACAATCGTATGGGTACTCCCTTGTAGGTAACTAACTGGTTTTCTCTTGCTGCTTTCAAGATTCTCTCTTTGTCTTTTGCTCTTGGCATTTTAATTATGATGTGTTTTAGTATGGTCCTCTTATGATTCCTTTGGTTTGGGCTTCTCTGCACTTCCTGGACTTGTAAGTCTATTTCTTTTACCAGGTAGGGAAAGTTTTCTGTAATTATTTCTTCTAATAGGTTTTCAATATTTTGCTCTCTCTCTTCTTATGGCACCTCAATAATTTGGATGTTGGTATGCTTAAAGTTGTCTCAGAGGCTCCTTACACTATCTTCATATTTTTAGATTCATTTTTCTTTTTGTTTTTCTGGTTGTGTGTTTTTTTTGTTTCCTCATATTTCAGATCTTTGGTTTGATTCTTGGGGTCCTTTGGTCTACTGTTGAATTTCTGTATATTCTTTATTTCAGACAGTGTATGTTTAATTTCTTATTGGTCCTTTTCCATTTTTTTTGGCATTCTCATTAAGATCCTTAAAGGTCTCACTAAGTTCCTCAGAGGTTTTTAGAAGATTCTTGAGTAACCTTATAAATGTGGTTTTGAACTCTATGTCCAGTTGTTTGTTTTCTCCATTTCTTTCATTTGTGACATGTTTCCTTGTCTCCACATTTCAGCTGCTTCCCTGTGTTGATGGGGTGGTTTTCTGTGGTAGGTGACCTATCGGGCCCAGTGGCTCAGCCTCCCCTATCACCTGAGGTGCACACTCTTGGTGCACCCCTTTCTGGGCTGAGTGCAAAGTCTTGCTATAGTTAAGCCTTGATTGCTATTGGTACACTGGGAGAAATTGTCCTCCAGTCCAATTGACCCACTGTGTCTATAATGGAAGAACTGCTGTGCAGGAGACACCCTTATTGGGCAGGACTTGTTTCACTGGGGCTTTGTCTGCCTCTTGAATATGTCTCTTACATATGTGAGGAGTTGAAATCTGGTGTCATCTCACACTGACCACTAGGTACACTGGCTCCTGGTTCTCCAATGGGATGCAGGTCAGCTACTGTCTGAGTACACCCAGCAGGAGCTACAGGGAGATCTGCAGATTTCTCCTCTTTGCTTGGGGTTTGGAAGTTTTGGAGCTCTCTGACCAGAGCTGCAGTTTGTTAGGTTAAACTGTGATAGGGCAGGCCATTCATATGCAAAAGCTGCTGTGCAGAGCTTGGGTGGATTTGTAAATTGGGTGGGGTAGGGTCTCAGGAAATCACTAGGCTAGGGCATGGAAAACAACTATGGCTGCGAGTCAGCTGTATCTGTATCTCTGAGTTTCCACATGCCTGCGCCCCCACCCCAGAGCAATAAACAATGATTCCTGCGAGCACCTTTGCAAGAAAACCACCCTCAGTTTCCCATCTGATGGCAGACAGTCCAGCTTCTACCCATAGGAGTCTGGGTCCCCAGAGTCTTTCCGGAAACTGGAGTTCAGAGTAATTGGGAGCTTGTGTCTTCCTTTGGATTGAAAATAGCAGTGCACCCAGTCACCAGTTGCCAGCCTGATTCCTGCATCTCTGTAGCCCAGCTTTTCCACACTTGTGCACATCTCAATGATCTTTTTCCTTTCCTTCTAGTTGTAGAACTTAAATTCAGTCAGCTTTCCCATAAATCTGGGTGATAGATGTTTTGTCTTTTATTTGTAGTTTTGGTGTGGTTGTGAGAGGCAGCTCGTACAGGTGTATATCTTATAGCGCCATCTTGGTTTTCTCACACAAAAAAAAAGTAAAGCTTTTAATGTGAGCAGCTTCAGAGGATAACAAATGCTGAAATTAGCAAAGGTGCATAGAATGGCTAAGAATATCCATCTACCCTTTATCTGAAAAGCTTAACTCCGTAGGAGAGAAGAGAGACATTTTGGATCTTTGTTTCTTTTTAACAATACTTTTAAGCCTACCTGAAGTCTCTTTTTATTATGGAAATAAAAAGAACAAATATGGAATCTAAATTTATGTTTAAAAATATATTTTTATTGATTTCAGAGAGGAAGGGAGAGATAGAAACATCAGTGATGAGAGAGAATCATTGATTGGCTGCCTCCCCCATGCTCCCTACTGAGGATCGAGCCCACAACCTGCGTATGTGCCCTTGAGTGGAATCAAACCTGGGACCATTCAGTCCTTAGGCTGATGCTCTATCCACTGAGCCAAACCAGTTAGGGCAGTGGTTGAGAAACTACAGCTTGTGAGCCACATGTGGCTCTTTGGTCCTTTGAGTGTGGCTCTTCCACAAAATACCACAGCCTGGGCAAGTCTATTTTGAAGAAGTGGCATTAGAAGAAGTTTAAGTTTAAAAAACTTGGTTCTCAAAATAAATTTTATTTATTATACTGTTGATATTTGGTTCTGTTGACTAATGAGTTTGCCGACCACTGAGCTAGGGCAAAAACTTATCTTGAGAATTCTATTCATTTGAATGATTTTCAAGCTAGAAAACTAGTGATTCAACTTGGATATTTTCTTAGCTTATGTTTCCTCAAAAAGAATTAAAGGATTTACTTTTGATATATATCAAATGAGCAAAGTATAGACTATATGCCTAAGTAAGTGATTTAAGTATTCTATTATGGAAAGATTTTGGAGTTTGTCCTGTCATATTTGTTGTTACATGAATGGTATTTTTTTAAATAAAAGTGTGACTTTTGTCCCTTATTTCCCCCTCCCCCACCACACACACCCACTGGGATATAAGCAGGATCAGATGACTTTTTTAAGATTGCAAAGAAAAATCTTATTATTCTATCAGTGACCTTTGGCAAGCAACTGCTCTCTTGAACTGCTTGTGTCTCTAGAGTGTTTGACTAAGGTTTCTTCTGGTCAAGCCATCGACAAGCCAAATGTCAAATAACAATGTGGCCATTTTTCATCTTGAGATAAGTGTTTCTCCAATAAGATGATCAATTAGTCTTATTCACATTACAACACAGCTCCCCATGTATTTTTATGCCATGCAAGGATCTCTATAGTCTTATTACCTACTTATTAAAAAACCTCTTCATTTAGATTTCAGGCTATTAGAACACATAATCAATCCAAACACAGCTCATGTATGACCTATATGTATTGACATTTTCATTATATCAATTCATCTTCCAAAGGTGATATTATGAAAAAAATCTTTATTCTTTAGGATATGAACTAAGGTCTTTCATAGAAAATATCTCACTTTTAATAGAAATAAAGTTCTGGAAATGTAGCAAAACATACTTTTTTTCCCCCCAGATGTTTCTTGGACTCCCTTCTTTTTTCTTTTTTTTATTTATTTAATAAATCTTTATTGTTCAGATTATCACAATTGTTCCTCTGCGCCCACCCCCCCCCATCTCCCCCCCCCTCGGGGCCCACCCCCCCTTCTCCTCTTTCCCCCCCCCCCGACCCCCCCCGCCACATTGTCCTTATCCATAGGTGTATGATTTTTGTCCAGTTTCTCTCTGCACCCCCTCACCCCTTTCCCCCTGAGAATTGTCAGTCCACTCCCTTTCTATGCCTGTGATTCTCTTATATTCACCAATTTATTCTGTTAATCAGATTTTTAATTCACTTGATTTTTAGATTCACTTGTTGATAGATATGTATTTGTTGTTCATAATTTTTATCTTTACCTTTTTCTTCTTCTTCCTCTTCATAAATAGTACCTTTCAGCATTTCATATAATATGGGTTTGGTGTTGATGAACTCCTTTAGGTTTTTCTTTCTATATATATATTATTGATTTTTTACAGAGAGGAGAGGGACAGAGAGCTAGAAACATCGATGAGAGAGAAACATTGATCAGCTGCCTCTTGCACAGCCCCCAATGGGGATGTGCCTGCAACCAAGGTAAATACTCCTGACTGGAATGGAACCTGGAACCTTTCAGTCCGCAGGCTGACGCTCTATTCACTGAGCCAAACCGGTCTTGGCTCCTTTAGGTTTTTCTTATCTGAGAAGCTCTTTATCTGACTTTCAATTCTGAATGATAGCTTTGCTGGGTAAAGTAATCTTGATTGTAGGTTCTTGCTATTCATCACTTTGAATATTTCTTCTCACTCCCGTCTGACCTTCCTAGTTTCTGTTGAGAAATCAGCTGACAATCAGATGGGTGTTCCCTTGTAGGTAATTAACTGTTTTTCTCTTGCTGCTTTTAATATTCTCTCTTTGTCTTTTGATCTTGGTATTTTAATTATGATGTGTCTTAGTGTGGTCCTCTTTGGATTCCTTTTGTTTGGGGTTCTGTGTGCTTTCTGTACTTGTAAGTCTATTTCTTTCACCAGGTGGGGGAAGTTTTCAGTCATTATTTCTTCAAATAGGTTTTCAGTATCTTGTTCTCTCTTTTCTTCTGGCATCCCATAATTCTGATGTTGGGATGCTTGAAGTTATCCCAGATACTCCTTACACTATATTCACATTTTTGGATTCTTTTTTCTTTTCCGGTTGAGTGCTTTCTGTTTCTTTGTATTTCAAATCTTTGACTTGATTCTTATGATCCTCTGGTCTGCTGTTAGGTCTCTGTATAATATTTTTTATTTTAGTCAGTGTGTGTTTAATTTCTAGTTGGTCCTTTTTCATCTCTTCTTGGGTTTCACTAAATTTATCCATCTTTTCTAGGAAATTCTTGAGAAACCTAATAACCATGGTTTTGAACTCTATATCCAGTTGTTTGTTTTCCTCCATTTCTTTCATTTGTGATGTTTCTTTGTCTCCACATTTTCACTGCTTCCTTGAGTTGGTAGAGTAGCTTTGTGTGCTAGGTGTCCTATGTGGCCCAGTAGCTTCACCTCCCCAGTTATCTGAGGTGGACTTTCTTGTGCACTCCTTTGTGGACTGTGTGTACAGCCTTGATGTAGTTAAGCCTTGATTGTTTTTGGTATCACTGGGGGAAATTGACCTCAAAGCCAATTGGTTGCGGGGATCAGTTGTGTCTCTGCCAGGAGAACTGTGCTGGAGTCAGCCTTATGAGACAAGACTTGCAAAATTGCGAAAGCCTCTGTGCTCAGCCTTGGCTTCCAGTCAGCTCTGCCCTCTATGGCCCCTGGGTCTCAGTGTCCCTTGGTAATCACTGCAGCCCTCTCTGTGCGCACTTGCTCACTTCCATTCCTCTGTCTTTCTGGATCTTCTGAGTTTCCATGCACTCGAGGGACCCATATGAGTCTGGGTCCCCAGGGTTTCGCCCAAAACTGAGGTTCAGTGCAGTCGCAAGTGGAGTTCAGCACAGTCAGGAGGTTCCCTCTTCCTCCCACTAGAGAAAGCCAGCACCACAATCAGCAGTCACTCCTCTCTGCGCGCACTGGTGCATGCTTCTCCAGACCTCTGCCTTTTTTGGCTCCCCTGAGTTTCTGCGCACTACTCACTTTTTCCGACAATCCACACTCCCCCCATATGAGTCTCACCCAGAATTGAGGTTCAGTGCAGTCGGAACTGGGGTTTAGTGCAGTTGGGAGTTTCCATTTCCCTCCTGCAAGAGGAAGCCAGCCAGGCCCTCCACCACCTGTCTTCTCCATTCACATGTCTCTGTACCTCAGTTTTTTGCAATTTTCTCTGAATCTCTCTGAGCCCCTCTCTTTCCTTCTAGTTGTAGAATTTCCACTCAGCCAGCTTTCCTGTGGTTTTGGATGATGTCCATTTTGTCTTTTAGTTGTAGTTTTGAAATTGTTGTATGAGGCAGCAGTTTAGGTGTTCACCTATGCTGCCATGTTGTTTTTTTCCTGCTTTTGGAAAGTTTTGACTGCTGCTAGGGTTGTATAGACAATAGTCATAACCACTGCTTCAAATGTAGCCAGATTTTACATATGAACTCTTGCTTTTTTTCATAATTTCTTGTTAATGGTAACACCATCCCTATGTATCCAAGCTTCTCTAATTATTTTACATTACAATTGGGCGATTTATAAATCCTGTCCAAGAGTTGCCTACATTTTAGAGAGACCTATGAATGGCCTCATTTTTAGTGATCTTATTTTAATTATTTTTATTTATTTTTGATGCTAACACAACTTGATACTTTTTATTGGACAATGGTTGGTTACAGACTACAAAGACTCAGGAAGGCCTATTGCTTGGCCCAACAAGAGACACTCTCTCCCTGACTCTGGCAGGAGGTCCATGACAGTACTTAGTACAAGGAGAGTCATACCTGAGCCTAGCTAAGGGTGGCTGGGTAAAGTGAGCCAGACTCATTTTAATTACTTTGGTGTGACCTTGAAAACTCGGATGTGGTTGGCCGAGTTGTTTCTGATGCGGGTCAGCGGCTCTTGTGTATCAGTCTCTGGTTCCAGGTCATCAACAAGCTCCACTGTGGAGGTATTGGCAGCCACCTGCAAGGACCCGAAGCTGCCCGCCTGCAGCTGTAGGGCAATGTTGATTGCATGTTTGATGGCCAGACCCAAGCCATGAATGTAGATCTCAGTACATGCGTTCTGACCCCGCGCCCCATCTTCCAGCAACTTCTGGTAGCGGACCAGCTGGGCCTTAAAGTCAGTCTTCATGTTGACATAAATATCATTGGGCCTCTGGGGCAGCCGGTGAGGCAGTCGCTTCCTAAGGGTGTACTCCACTGGATCCAGCTCAGCCTCGATGGTCCCACGGTGCTCTCGGTTTTCTGCCATGTTGTGTGCCCGGTTCTTTGGTGGCTTCCCGAGACCTGGAGAAGGCTAGTGATCTTATTTTTAATAAATGAAAACTTAGAAAGCCCTTCCCAAGATTGCTACTGGGGATCTCAGAATGCATATAGCTCCGAATATAAAGCCATTTCAAATCATTTTTAGAACATGATAACAATATAATACTAAATATATATATGTATATGTATGTGTGTGTGTATACGGTAAGAGAGAAAAATAGATCCATGTCCAGAATCGGTCTTTAGTAACACATTTATTTTAGAAATTTGGAATATTTAACATATTCAAAACAGCTGGATTAAAATAATAACAAAATACTTTCCTACCTTTGAAAGTGAAACAGCAGCTTCAATAAGCATTATAAATAAAACAATCTTAATTCATTCTTTACTACCTATGACAAATCAGTGACAAGCACCTAATCTGAGCCAGGTAATGCACAAGGCATTGGAGATACAAAGATAAATGACCATCTGTGCCCTCCTGGAGATTTTTTCCTCTTGGAGTTTTAATGTTTAATTTCATTCGTGCTTTTATTAGGAAGGAAAGGCAGGGAGGAGGAAAATGATTGTCTAAAAAGGGATGGAAGCTTGCGTCAGAAGCTATTATTCAGGTTTTCTTAGGAGAGTCTGAACTCATTTCATTATTATAATGGTCTCACTTCTCCAACTGAAATGAAACATATACACCCCCTTTCTCTCCCACAAAGATGGATGAACAGTAACAAGATAAGAGCATGGTTTCTGGAGTCAGGTTTGGGCTAGGGTAATAATCCTGCTACCTATGCCACTGTACTTTTCTGTAATTTACATAATTAGCCTCTCTGTGGACTGGTTTCCCCATTACAAAGTGGGAATAAGAGTATCAGTTGGTCCTTGCTAAAAGATGATTCTTTCCTCTTTTAGCCCCTTCCTTTCCCTTTCAGCACTGAATATCATTGATGTGGAAATGAGGTTCCCACAAAAAATGTTAATAATTTGAATCCTGGGAATTATATTGTTCAAATGATGGGGCATAACTGTTAACTTTAGATGCTTTATAAGTCATTGGAATAAAAATGATATCTGGGCCCCCTAATTCCTTGGTATTGCTATGCATGTTTGGCACTGATCCCAGACTAAATATAGAAAGTCTTGCTCCTTGGGTCAATATAATTTCTAATCCCTAGGTTGAATGAGCAAGCCTTCTCAGACAATATTTAATTCACAAATGCATTTAGGTAGACACTAGATACATCTAACAGTGAATCGTCTAGTGAAAGCAGATCATCAGCATTAGCTCGGCTAACTGCAAAGAATCTTGCATCAGGGAGCCAGCAATCTCACTAACATATCCTGCAGGGGATTGACTAAACATAATTGTTAATTGAAAAAAATTTAAATGGAGTATTAGGGATATATTCTCCCACTGATAGTTGCACATAATTCCCTAAAGTGTTAATGGAAGCTCAGCAAGTGCATCATCGAAAGCATCTACCTCTTAACATCCACGTTCATCTGTCAAGCTCCATTCACAGGCTCTTAAAGGAGGTGGGAAAGGGAAGAACATCCCTCAGAACTTTCAAGTAAGAGGAGTCCATCTCTTTACCCTTACCAGTTTTCCTCAGCACCGCCTTAGCTTTAAATGGCTAACCTCTTTGGAATCATGTATTCTCATCCCTGGAGGATGGACTTTGCTCTTCAGCTTTCTAGACTAGATTAATGGGATTTCATCTAACTTACTCCATGAAGGACAAGTTTTAAAAAGCCAGACCCTGTGATCTACATGGACATTAAAGGACGTTTTTCTTTTTTTTTTCTGGCCTTGCCCAAAATGTCTCTGAATTCTCAGACTTAAAGCTGAGAACAGACTTCATGCTCTCAGAGTGTCAGCAGAAGTTAAGTGTGTTTACTTTTCCATTGAAATAAACAAGCCTATATTTTCCAGTTTCTTCACTAACTGACATAAATGTCTGCAGTGGATGCAAGTTACTAATACAGTCAATGAGAAATTTAAGATTCCTGTTTCTGTAACCACTTCTAATGACTGCAATAGCAGGCTTAGACTCTGCCACAGTAGTCTTATATGCCAGGTCCAAAACATTCCTATATTTCTGTGCAACCCCTCCCAGTAACACAACTATTCAATCTAAGTGAAACTGAAACACACACACACACACACACACACACACACACACACACACACACA
>JAAGEH010000393.1:11856984-11927155 GCA_011751065.1 Lasiurus cinereus | reverse complement strand
ACACACACACACACACACACACACACACACACACACACACACACACACAAAACTACCTAAGCAAAATAATCACAAACAGTGATTTTAAACAACTCAAATGTATTATCTTACAGTTCTGGAGTCAGATGTCTAATGCAGGTCTCACTGGCCAAAAATCAAGGTGTTGGTACTTACTATCTAAAGACCTTAGAAGAGAAGCTGTTTCCAGCTCTCTTGATCTTCAAAAGCCAGCAGTAAACAGATCAGTCTTTCTCACATCACATCACTGACACTGAGTCTTTTGCTTTCTGTTTTTACTTTTTGTTAAAAAATACTCAACCAAGAATATATTTTTAGAGAGAGAGAGAGAGAGAGTAGATAAATATGGATTGGTTGTCTCAAAATATGCACCCTGACTGGGGATCAAACCCAAAACCTAGGTATGTGCTCTGATTGGAATAGAACCTGCAACCTTTTTGGTGAATGGATGATACTCCACCCAATTGAACCACTCAGCCAGACTGTTTTCACTTTTAAAGACTCTTGTGATTACTGGATAATCCAGAATAATCTCCTTAAGGTCAGTTGACTAACAAAATTTTGAAAAAAAGTTTTTGTATTTATTTCAGAAAGGAAGAGAGAGAAGGAAAGAGAGATAGAAACAGATGATGAGAGAGAATTATTGATAGGCTGTCTCCTGCATGCCACACACTAGGGATCGAGTTTGCAACTAGGTAGGCATGTGCCCCTACTCAGATCAAACTGTGATCTCCTGGTTCATAGGTCGACGCTCAACCACGGAGCCATGCTGGCCGGGCTGACTGGCAATCTTAATGTCATCTGCAAACTGAATACTCCTTTGCTATATAATAACGTATACACATTTTCTGGGGAGTAGGACATGGACATCTTTGCCTACACAGGCTGAATAAAACCTCTCTTCAAACAAATAAAAACAAACAACAAAAAAGGGCAACCAGTTTATCTTTTTTAAAAAAACAATAAACTAAAAACCCTTCTCAGATCGAGAGATATATCACTTGGTTTGAAGACTAGGAACAACTATTTTTGAATCATAAATTCCAAGTGAGCCTTGTTGAGCTAGAGGAGTTCACAGTCTTGTGACAGTCACAGCTAATAGGATTCTGTATCCTTGGGGGTGCAGATAGGGGGATTCATCTCATGTTTCAGAGAGTAAAGTGGGGTAAACAATTATAGGTGTCTGCTGGGAAGTATGTGTCTAATCTGAACTGGGCTTCAGATAGCCAGAAAAGTCTCCCTTTTCCCCCACAGGTTAAATTGCAAGTGCCGTTCTAGGTGTCAAGACCCTGACTACAGTACTGGCAAGGTGGGTTGAGCAATTTTGCAGTGACTTTTATTGGCAACTCGGGCAATAGTTAATAGTAGATACGTACTGTCAATGTAATTGATGCATCTCTCTTTTTCTGATAATTTGGAGATAGGGAGTCATCTTTATTTTCCTTTCTTCCTTCTACCTCTCATTTCTCCCCTGCTTATGTCCTCCACCTGTCAGGATGCCCAGTGCCTCCCAAATGGAAAGGCATAAGTTATCACTTTGTGAAACCTACGCAGCTTTTATAGTAGAATACTATGGAGCTGTGGCAAAACCCCAGATTGGTCTTGGTTTTTCTCTATTGCCTTCTCATTTGCCCGCTGATTTTTAAAAAATGTAATATAGTCTTTCCCATGTCACAAGATTCAAGGGCATGTCTGTCAAAGGTAAGACATAATGAAATCCTCTAGGATTGGTGGGTGTTGAGTAAGGGGAAGAAATCTTTCTATTCTGAGATCATAGTAGTAGACTGTTTCTGTACTCCTTCACGCCCTACCCCCCAATTCTCACCTCCACACTTTTCATAAACAGCTCCAAGGGCCTTCCCTACATGCCTGGAAGCATAAACTCTGCAGAATAATTAGGTGCTTCTGTCTCGCTCCTGTTGGTACTTATGCTAAAAGAAATTGCTGCATCTTATTCCCCAAGAATAATGGGTCATGGGCTGATTTTAGACTCTGCTAGATGATAACAAGAAAAGCTCCGATTTAATAGTGTTTTATTTTAATGGCCATTGTGGTAGGCAGTCTTTAAGATGGATCCAATGATCCCCAATTCCTCAAGTGTAGTCTGGTAATTTTCTTCTAATCAATGGAATAGAGTGTAAGTGATGAGATCTTGGTTCCGAGGTTAGGTTACAAAAGACTGGCTTCCATCACATCTGCCCTCTTGTGTTTGCTCTGATGAAATCTGTTGCCATGTTTTGAGCTTCCCTATGGAGCGATCACGTGACAAGGAACTGAGGGAGGCTTTTGGGCAACAGCTATGGAGTTGGAACCCAGGACCTCAATGCAGTGACCTCAGAGGAACTGAATCCTGTCAGCAAGCACTTGGGTGAGCTCGGAAGTGGATCTTTCCTTGGTCAGGCCTTGAGCCAATTGCCTGCTTGAAGCTGAGGCATCTGACAAAGCTGTGGTTGGATTCCTGAGCCATAAAAACTGTGGGAAAACAAATACTTGTCTTAACCTTCTAAATGTTGGGTAATTTATTTCATAACCACAGATAGCTAATACAACAATAAAATGGCATTACAGAAAGTTAGGAAAATAGAGGGAGGAAAATCACTATTCTACCACTCAATTATAACCATGGTTTTAATTTTTGCATGTTTTATTTCAGCCTGCATGCATATGTACTCATATATTTATATTACTGATACACATAATATGAATACAATTTTGCATTTGATTATTTCACTTAACATTAAGCCATAAGTAGTTCCATGTTCCTAGAAAATTCTTTGTACTTATAATTTTAATGGCTGAATAATATTCTCTCAATTGGAGAGTAGAGTTGTTCCATTAGCTAGGAGTGCTCAAGAAAACTGGGCCCCTCTTCCAGTCAAAGGTGGGATGACATTTCCATCAGTGGTATCTCACCAGGTTAAGAAGAGAGGCCAGAACTATGTGGTGTCCTGTTGCCCAGAGCTATCTTAGAGGGAAGGCCATAAGGTTCCTCTTCTGGAAGTAGCCTACACTCTTGTCCATAGTGGCCAGACATCTGGGCTGGACTGCCCAGATGTATACATATTTTTAAAAGTCATAAAAATAAAAGGCAACTAAATCTTCATATTTCATAATTATCATTGGCACCTAAATTATAATGTTGTAATTAAGATTTGTATCTAAGACTTTCAGGCTTTGGATACTTTAAGGAGCAGGTTAGTGATAAAAGAATGTCTCATCATAAAAGTTTCATTTGTTAGACTCCAAAAAAGATATTGTCCTGGGAATGCTACCATGATCCCACTGCTGTCCCATGTAGGGAAGACAGGTTTGACACTGGGGTTAGGACCTTTGCTTTTTTATGTCCTTTTTTGGGAATGTTTTCTACATTGGAAGAGGACACAGTCATGGCCCTAAAGCTATCACATTCTGGCCAGCTGGGAGAGCTTCTCTTATTCTGCACACAATGGGAAGGCCCTATTCTAACTTTACCTCTAAACCCAGTGGCAGCCCTAACTGATTTGGCTCACTGAGTAGAGCATCTGCCTGCAGATTGAAAGGTCCCAGGTTCAATTCTGGTCAAGGGCATGTACCCTGGTTGCAGGCACATCCCCAGAAGGAGGTTTGCAAGAGACAGCTGATCAATGTTTCTCTCTCATTGATGTTTCTAGCTCTCTATTCCTCTCCCTTCCTCTCTGTAAAAAAATCAATAAAATATATTTTAAAAAATAAACGAGGAGAGAAACCTAAGATGGCGGCATAGGTAAATACCTAAACTGCTGCCTTGCACAACAATTTCAAAACTACAACTAAAAGACAAAACAGACATCATCCAGAACCATAGGAAGGCTGGCTGAGTGGAAATTCTACAACTAGAAGGAAAGAGAAAAGCACACTGAGACTCAAAGGAGCTGTAGGAGGCAGAGATACTGAGATGTGCACATGGAGAGGACTGGCAACCGAGTGCATGGCTGGCATTCTTAAGCGGGAAGGAGACAAAAGCTCCCGACTACACTAAACTCCAGTTCTGAGTGAGACTCTGGGGACCCAGACTCATTCGGGGAGAAACTGGATTGTCAGGAAAGAGAAAAGCACACTGAGACTCAGAGGAACTGTGGAAGGCAGAGGTACCAAAGCACGCGTGTGGAGAGGGTGGGCAACTGAGTATGCGGCTGGCTTTCTCAAGCAGGAGGGAGACAAAAGCTCTCGACTGCACTAAATTCCAGTTCTTGGTGAGACTCTGGGAACCCAGACTCATTCGGAGAGAAACTGGACTGTCTGGCAGTGGGTGGAACTTGAGGGTAGCTTTCTCTCAGAGGTGATTGCAGTGATTACTATGGGCCACTGAGATACAAGGGCCTATTAGGGCAGGGCTGATGGGAAACCAATGCTGTCTGCTCTATCTACTCCATCCAAGCTGATCACAGAGGTTTTTGCAAATCTTGCCCCATAAGGGTGTCTCCAACACAGAACTTCTCCCAGTGTAGACACAGGTGATCCTCACAAGCAATTGGCCTGAGGTCAATTCCTCCCAATGATACCAATAACAATCAAGGCTTAACTGCAACAAGACTGTGCACACAGCCCACAAAGGGGTGCACCAAGAGTGTCCACCCCAGGTAACTGGGGAGGCTAAGCCACTGGGCCCACTAGGTCACCTAGCACACAAAGCTACTCTACCAACTCAGGGATGCAGCCAAAATGCAGAGACAAAGAAACAGATCACAAATGAAAGAAATGGAGGAAAGCAAATGACTGGATATAGAGTTCAAAACCACAGTTATAAGTTTCTTTAAGAATTTTCTAGAAAAGGCCAATAAATTTAGTGAGATCCTCAAGGATATGAAAAAGGACCAACTAGAAATTAAGCATACATGGACTGAAATAAAAAATATTATATAGAGATCTAACAGCAGACTAGAAAAATCACAAGAATCAAGTCAAAAATTTCAAATACAAAGAAGCAAAAAAACACTTAACCAGAAAAGCAAAAAAGAAAAAATAATCCAAAAATATGAAGATAGGGTAAGGAGCTTGTGAGACAACTTCAAGTGTACCAACATCTAAATTATGGGGATGCCAGAAGAAGAGAGAGAGCAAGATATTGAAAACCTATTTGAAGAAATAATGACCAAAAACTTCCCCCACCTGATGAAAGAAATGGATTTACAAGTCCAGGAAGTGCACAGAACCCCAAACAAAAGGAATCCAAAGAGGACCACACTAAGACACATCATAATTAAAATGCCAGGAGCAAAAGACAAAGAGAGAATATTAAAAGCAGCAAGAGAAAAACAGTTAGTTACCTACAAGGGAGCACCCATACAACTGTCAGCTGATTTCTCAACAGAAACTATGCAGGCCAGATAGGAGTGGCAAGAAATTTTTCAAAGTGATGAATAGCAAGAACCTACTACCAAGATTACTCTACCCAGCAAAGCTATCATTCAGAATTGAAGGTTAGATAAAGAGCTTCACAGATAAGAAAAAGCTAAAGGAGTTCATCAACACCAAAACAGTATTATAGGAAATGCTGAAAGGTATTCTTTAAGAAGAGGAAGAAGAAGAAACAGGCAAAGATAAAAATTATGAACAACAAATACATGTCTATCAATAAGTGAATCTAAAAATCAAGTGAATAAAAAAAATCTGATGAGTAGAATAAACTGGTGAATATAATAGAATCCAGGGCATGGAAAGGGAGTGGACTGACAATTCTTGGGGGGGAATAGGTGTGGGGGGTGCGGAAGAGACTGGACAAAAATTGTACACCTATGGATGAGGACATGGTGGGGGGGGGTAAGGACATGGGGTGAGGTGGGAACCAGGTGGAGGGGAGCTATGAGGGAAAAAAGAGGAATAATGGTAATAATCAGTACAATAAAGATTTATTAAATAAAAAAAAACAGTAGAGCATTGGACCATGTGAAAGTTTATTATTATGTTAAACTCTTAATAGCAGGAAGCTGTTCTCATGATGCCTAAATATATGGGGTGCATTAAAAAATATTCTTAGCTAAAAACAAAACAAACAAACAAACAAAAAAACCCAGTGGCATTCACTTAGTTATCTTCATATTTTTAATGGCTTCTAGTTTTAATTCTCTAACTCTTCCTTTGGTACATGACTATGTAGAGGCTGTCTTCTATTGTTACTTCAATAGCGTATGTTAATTCATTCAAGTCTTTATTGAGTGGGCAGGGACAGGGCTATAATAGACAGTCATGAATATGATATAGTCCCTCCTGTCATGAAACATATGCTTTAGTGGGGGATACAGATATCCCCCAAAATAATTACATGTTTGTTCCTTGTTTTGTCCACTTTACTGTAAGCAGAGGCAGAATTGATATCTACCATTTTATACCCATTGAGTACCAAGTGCATAGGTGACATGTGGTAAATATTTTGTTTTATGTTTCCTGCTAATAATTCAGAGTTTGTTACTTTGTCTGCCTTGGTGTCAAACACTGAATCTAACCTTGAGGCAAAGAAGGATATCAGATTGGAGCTGATGCTTGTTTAGCATTCTCTACACTCTGGGACACAAATAAGACTAGGTAGCTCTAGATATCAGATAGATTGGATCAGCTCCCTGTTCTAGTTCTTTTTCCTGGAGATACAGGCGCTCCCATCAGTGATGAGCCTCTCTAACCCTGTGTGAAGAAACATTTTCCAGTAAAGAATATTAAACAGGGGAAAGAGCAATGAACTCTGTGGCAAAACCAGTTTCATCTCTCAAGGGTAAGAAGCCATTCTCCAAATCTCATCATTGAAGAAAACAGCAAGGGTAAGACTCTATCTGAGCCTTACAATCTATTACTTGAGATTCCTGGCTACATTCTGGATATTTAGTGCCACCGGATAATAAATCTGGCTATTTCTCTTTTAGGAACTAGGCACACAGTTATTCAAACCAATATATTCTAAGATTGTTTGGGAATGGTTTGTTTCAATTATTAATTTACTTTCCAACATTATTCATATTTTATTATTTTTAGTTAAAATGAATTTTACATGTGAAATGCATCAGGATTTACTTGATGGAAGTGTTCTTTGCAAAGAAATGAAGTAGTTTTAAAAAAATACAGTAACTTTTATAGTGGCTACTATTATTTGGTATTAATATCACCCTTTTCAACCTAGATCCCCAAATATTCAAATTAAATAATTAAATCTAATTGATTGTATTCATGAATTTCTTCAAAATTCTTACCTTATGTAGTTAACTATATTTGCACCTTAATTTTCATTCATCTTAATCACAGTTAAGATTTTTCCTAAGTTGTTACCCTAATTGGTTTGCATGTCCAGCTCGTATTTGTAATAATTTACTTGAGATCTTAGCTTTGTCTTGAGTTTTAAAGACCCTCGAACTTCTTTCACGTTGCCTGCAAGGATCTAGGTAAAGGGATTCTCTGCTGCTTACTCTGCTGCTAGACTAAAGTGCTCTCTCTTAGACCAATCATGTGCTCCCCATCCCCCTTAGTCTTTCTCCATTAGTAACTCAATAGCTTAATTACACATCTAGTTCTCACCTTGTCCTTTGGATTGTAAGCACAGCAGTTGATCTTCTGTATAACTTTGGCATCTCCTGACTGTTTCCAGCAACAACTTCAGTGGCTAACACAAGAAATGCTCACCGAAGCTCTACTTAGGAAGGGAAATGATGCTTCTATTAGAGTTGTTCCAGACTTGAGGTGAGACCCATATGCTTTGTTCCTTTAAAGAACAAACAACAAACAAACAAACAAACAAACAAACACTGTTAGCTAATTAAGTGTTGAATTGTGGAAGCTGGTGGGTTGATGTAAGATCAGAAATCAAACAAAAGGTGAGCTTATGGATGGATGCTTTAGATAGAATTAGAATATAGGAATATAGAATTATAATATAGGATAGATAGAATGTTTTAGAATAAAGATAATCCTATATAATAAAAGGCTAATATGCAAATTGTCCTCTCGAGAGTTCAATCAGGAGACTGGGAGTTCAATCGCTCACTATAATGTGTGCTGACCACCAGGGGGTGGCATGGAACATGTTGAGTAACCAGTGGTGGCAGCAGGCACTGAGGGAAGGAGGAAAGAAGAAGGGTGGGAAGCTGGGAGGCAGGGAACCTGATCAGCCCTGATCACTGTCCAGGTCTAGGAACCTTACCCATCCACTAATTTTGTGCACCAGGCCTCTAGTAATTGATATTTTCTCTATTACTTTAATATTTATAGCTGTATGGTGCTTAAATCTATTTTATAACTAGGGATGAATTAACTGGAACTGTGAAAAGCACAACTTTTTTTAGCTCCTTTAGCAGAAGGAGCAATAATTTTCAAGGTAGGAAATTCAATATTAAGACTAAATTCACCTAAGGCAGAATGAGCCAGGAATCTATAAGAAAATGGGTTAATTAAGACCTAGCAGCAAATAACAGAAACCCAAAGTAATAGTGGCTTTAACAAGATGGAACTTTATTTCTCTCTATGGAAAAGGCTAGAAGTAGGCAGTCTTTGAAGTCAGTAAGGATTCAGGCTCCTTCTGTCTCTGTTTTACTGTCTTTAATATTCTATCTCATGTCCAAAGTGGGTGCTGAAGCTCCAGCTGTCACATTTGCATTCCAGCCAACAGGATGGATATACCTTGTTTATATCACATTAGATAACATTTAGTAATGAGACCATACCTAACTTTTGGGAAGCTGGAAAATGTCTTAATTTTTTTATTTTTTTATTGATTGATTTTAGAGAGAGAGAAGAAGGAGGGAAGGAAAGAGAAACATCGGCATGTTGTTCCACTTTTTTGTGCATTAATTGGTTGATTCCTGTATGTATCCTGACCAGAAATCTAACCTGCAACCTTGGTGTTTTGGGACAGCACTCTAACCAACTGAGCTACCTGGTCAGGGCCTGGAAAATCCCTTTATACCAGGTGCCCATGTGCCAAGCTAAAAATTAGGATTATTATTTCAAGGAAAAAAGGAAAAAAAAAATAGATAAATAGGATGTAACTGGGAACTGTTGGGATAAAAAAAAAAATCCACAAGCATTTCATGAAACAAGTCCCAAAGGATTTCTACTTTCCAATATTAAATAATTTAAATATATGTAAATCATTTTCAGGAACATTTTTTAAATAGAGCCACAAGCACAACTCTCAAGAGCCTGGACTTAGAAGCACTTCACACGTTATTACTCCTACTGTGGGTGTTGAGAATGAGGAGGAGTGGGTGCATGTTGAGAACAAAGACCTCGGAGACTTGTGGATAAATGCACTCTGGAAGTGGAACAACAGCCTGGCACCCGTGAGGGACGTTTTCATCATTGTCAGTAGAGTTACTCCGAATCACAGATTTGGGACTTGGGGAGTTTCATTTAGGTTGGATTCTCCTAAGCACCATTTCTGTACTTAGATTTTCAAATCGGAGAAGTTGAAATTTCAACTTAAAATGACAATGATGTATTTCAAAGGAGCATTTCCCCTCCCAAATGGGTCAATTTTAACCCCTTCTTGCCATTTCCCACAGCAACGATACATTTATTCATGGTAAAGTTAAATTACCATTTAAAGAATTGAGTTTATTGGGATGACATTGGTTAACAAAACCATACAAAAATATGGAACGCTTCATGAATTTGCATGTTATCCTTATGCAGGAGCCATGCTAATCGCTATCGGTCCAATTTTAGTATATGCTGCCAAAGCAAGCACTAGATTAACTTACCATTCTTAACTCACTATTAGGGAATGATTTAGGTACCATGAAAAATAGAGCTCACTAGTTTGTATGGCAATAAAAAACAAAACAAAAGATCTTTTCCTATGAATCACGAGATCTCTCACCATCCCATTTTGGCCTCACTTGTTCCCTCTGGGGAACATTTAGATCTAAACCCCTTGAAGCAAGCGACTTTTCCTGTTTCACTTGCTATCCTATCATAGTGGCTGTCACAAAGCTAATCCTCAATAAATATTTCTTGAAATAATCTGAAGATGGTCCATTAGACACAATGGCAGAAAAGCACATAAAAATGAACAACACAGCATTTGGTTAGTCTGGGTCATTTCTACTAGTTCTAGGAGAAAAGAAAATTCACAGCAAGACAGCAGTGGGAAGTCTGGAGCTTTTGTAAAAAAAGTGATGAAGGAAAATATTTGACAACTGCTCTTCGATGTGAAAAACCCACAGCTGTAAACCACAATGAAGCAAAACAAAACAACAACAAAAACCAAACAAACAAAACCCAATCATTGAGCGTAAGCATTTTCCCACTTTAGATTTCAGGTCACAAGATTATTCCTTTTGCTACTTCTGTTTGCCAGTTCTGCCCATTTGCCAAAATAAAGATGTCCTTTCTCCAGCCAGACCTCAGCTGCAAGAGTGCACTAATGACTTCAGAATGGAAGACAGATACTTTCTGCATGAGGATTTTCCAGGCAGACAAAGAACATGTGACCAGTACTGCTTATAGAATTTGTGAGTTTCAGTGCAAAATGAAAATGTGGGGCCCCTTGTTCAAATGTCAGGAAAAAAAGTGACATAAAAGATACTAAATTAGAAGCTTTTGCCTTTTCTCCAGTTTCTCTCTTGACTTGTCATGGTGTTGTTGCTGTTGTTTTTGTTATCTAATATTTTCCTCCATAAAGAAAAATTAAAAATCCCAAATTATTGGCACAATTTTTATTATTCATTTTTTATTGTGGAATGCCAGTTTTAAATGCAAATATGAGAACATTTCACTTTTATGAGGAATCACCAGAATTACACAATCTGTATTTTGTAGCTCATACCATACGTATGTATTTTGTTTTTACCAGAACACTGGAAATGCTGCAAAGATTTAGTTGACTGTGTTTTATTTCACTTCTTGAAATGCTGACCTTTACTTGCTTTGAGTCATGCTGAACTGCCTTGTAGGTCCACTGGAATTCTGTGCTCATGCAGCATCAGAAATGTCCTCTGCAAATGGGAAGGCAAGGAGCAAAGGACGCACAGATATCTGCTCATTCCATTGCCTCTTTGGACTTCACTTACAAAACACAAGTTCACAGACGAAATTATTATGAACTTCAAGACAGTGACAGTTGAGCATTTAACCGAGTGTGGGGACCTTCTGAATGTGGGGCCCTGGGTGATTACTACATAGGTCACTCACCTTTGAGGCCAGCCCTGCGTGTAAGCAAAGTAAGAGTTATTTGGCATTTTTCAGTAATTTGAAAAATCAGTAATCACTGGAAGAGCACAAACAAAATGATCACATGCCAACTGGGGCAATATTGGAAGGTAACATGATAATGGGTAACACGTGCCTGAAATAAATCTTGTAATATCATAAACAAGTTAATAGGAAAGAAAGAAATTGTAGTCAGTTTTCATTTGAGAATCGTCTTTAGTTGTGAGGAAAATTAATAGACTAAAATTTTTTTGAGGCTGAAACATTTTTGTTTATTGATGCAAACCTTACAATGCAAGAAAAGGGTTAATATGAAAGAGGTATTCTCACAATTTGAATATCTTTTGAAAAAATTTTTTGCATATATCTATAACATAACCATTTTTACTCTTAACTGAGGTAGATGGCATAAGAATAAGCAAAGATAGAAATCTTCCTATGGAGAGAATCCAAGATGGCGGCATAGGTAAACA
This sequence comes from Lasiurus cinereus, assembly GCA_011751065.1. Classification (NCBI taxonomy): domain Eukaryota; kingdom Metazoa; phylum Chordata; class Mammalia; order Chiroptera; family Vespertilionidae; genus Lasiurus; species Lasiurus cinereus. The sequence goes on along the minus strand of JAAGEH010000393.1, from coordinate 11,915,516 downwards.
TCTACACTGCTGCCTCGCACAACAATTTCAAAACTACAACTAAAAGAGAGAATGGACATCATCCAGAACCACAGGAAAGCTGGCTGAGTGGAAATTCTACAACTAGAGTGAAAGAGAGGGGCTCACGGAGACCCAGAGGAGCTGCAAAAAGCTGAGGTACAAAGACGTGCACATGGAGAGAGCAGGTGCCGGAAAACCTGGCTGGCTTTCTCTGCCAGGAGGGAGACAGAGACTCTCAACGGCATTGAACCCCTTATCCTATGACACTATACCCCAGATCCAGCCAAAACTCATACGGGGGAGTTTGGACTGTGAAAAGGGAGAAGTGCACGGAAATTTAGGGGAGTTGCAAAAGATCAGAAGTCTGGTGACGCTCACAGCACTGCACAAAGGATTGACTGCCTATTGTGCCACTGGCTTTCACAAGAGGGCGGGAGACAGACCCTCCCAACTGTGTCACTTCTAACTCCACTAAACCCCAGTTTCAGGTGAAACCTTGGGGACACAGACTCATATGGTACCGGAGCGCAGGGGAGCCGGAGGGGCAGCAGTCTAGAGGCACTGCGAGAGAGCGCATGTGCACACAGGGACCGCTCCAGCAATTACCCAGTCACGTCAGACTCAGGGGCCATGGAGGGCGGGCCCGACTGGAAGGCAAGGTGGTCCCTTAAGCCCTGAGACTCCACCCATCCCAAGCTCAACAGAGAGGCTTTTGTGGTTTTGCAAGTCTGGTATCATAAGACTGAATCCAACACAGAAGTTCTCCCAGCATAGTGAAAATGCTGAGACAAGGGAAGGGATCACAAACAAAAGAATGGAGGAAAACAAACGACTGGATATAGAGTTCAAAAATCACACTTATAAGGTTTTTCAAGAACATCCTAGAAAAGTTGGATAAAGTTAGTGAGACCCAAGAGGAGATGAAAAAGATCCAACTAGAGATGGAAAAGGACCAACTAGACATGGAAAAGGTCCAACTAGAGATGAAAAAGACCAACTAGAAATTAAACATATACTGACTGAAATAAAAAAATATTATACAGAGTCCTAACAGCAGACTAGAGAAAGGCAAGAATCAAGTCAAAAATTTGAAATATAAAGAAGCAGAAAACACTCAACTGGAAAAGCAAGAAGAGAAAAGAATCCAAAAATGTAAAGATAATGGAAGGAGCCTCTGGACAGCTTCAAGCGTACCAACATCAGAATTGTGGGGGTGCCAGAGGAAGAGAGAGAGCAAGATACTGAAAACCTATTTAAAGAAATAATGACTGAAAACTTCCCACATCTGGTAAAAGAAATAGACTTACAAGTCCAGAAAGCACACAGAACCCCATATAAAAGGAATCCAAAGAGGACTACACCAAGACACATCCTAATTAAAATACCAAGAGCAAAAGACAAAGAGAGAATATTAAAAGCAGCAAGAGAAAAACAATTCATTACCTACAAGGGAGCACCCATCCGACTGTCAGCTGATTTCTCAACAGAAACGATGCAGGCCAGATGGGAGTGGCAAGAACTATTCAACGTGATGAATAGCAAGAACCTACAACCAAGAATACTCTATCCAGCAAAGCTATCATTCAGAATTGAAGGGCAGATAAAGACCTTCACAGATAAGAAAAAGCTAAAGGAGTTCATCAACTCCAAACCAGTATTATATGAAATGCTGAAAGGTACTCTTTTAGAAGAGGAAGAAGAAAAAGGTAAAAGCCAAAAAATTATGAACAACAAATACCTATCTATCAACAAGTGAATCTAAAAATTAAGTGAATTAAAAATTTGATCAACAGAATAAATTGGTGAATATAATAGAATCAGGAGCACACAAAGGGAGTAGACTGGAAGTTCTAAGGGGGAATGGGGTGAGGGGGGTGCAGGGAGAGACTGGACAAAAATCATACACCTATGGATGAGGTCAATGGGATGGAGGTAAGGGTAGAGGGAGGGGTGGGAGCCCGGTGGAGGGGAGCTATGGAGAGGAAAAAAGAGAAACAAATGTAATAATCTGAATAATAAAGATTTAATTAAAAAAGTAAATAAAATAAAATGCACCATAGACAGATGATGTGTTATAGAATTGAATACCTGAATCCTACATGATTTTGTTAACCAATGTCACCCCTAAAAACAAAAAATTAAAAAAAAAAGAAATCTTCTTATGCATTAAAGTTTTATATTACTTTGTTGATGTGAGACAGCACCAAACAGCCCCAGAGGAAAATCTACCTAAACATTTTTTTTAATTTGAAAGGTTTTAAAGAAACAATAATAAATTAACCATTAATTTGTTTTCATTTCAATGTATCTTCTTTTATATTAGGGTGAAAAATTCAGCTGTATTTTCAAATGACCAATGAAGATATAAATAACTATTAGAATGACATGGAAAATCATGTGACAAGAGGGCTCTGAATAAATTGTATGAGTAGACAGCTTTGCAAATATAAAAGTGTGGCTCCAAATTAAGATGTAGTATATATTCACTAATAACTGTTTATAATAAAATTAACCAAACGTCAGATCATTCTTGCACTTAATCAAATATTTCCTAAAAAATAACTTTCACACACACACACCCCCATGATTATGTGTTGAACATTTCTGGAGGCATACTCCAGAGCATGTTAATTATGTGGTTCCACACCTCTGGGAGAGAGACTGGGTGATGAGGAAAACTTTTCCGCCTTTCCTCCATCTTTTGTAATATTGGGATTATTATTATTATTATTTTTCGCCAGGAACATGATTTTATTTTAATAATGTAAAAGCTGGCTAATTAAAAAGGATAATCATTCAGTAAGCATACACTGAAATACATATTATGGCCTGCAGGCATGCATTGTACATATGCTTTTGCACCATGCATTCAATTTCATTCTTGAGTTAGAGCCACTTTTTAGCTTAGGGGGAAATTTGCATTAATAATGTCATTGGGGATTCCCAGAGGAACAAAGGTCTTCAGAAGGAGAAGAGCTTTTTGCAACAGTAGGGCTTGTCAATCATGAAAAAGAGCTATATTTATGAACCTTTTCTTGTCATTTGTTGTACATAAATGATACAACATGCTTTTAAAACTTTTTAAAATGGAAAAGTTCTAAAATATACAAAAGTAGAGATAATCCTGTATAATAAAAGGGTAATATGCAAATTGACCCCAACAGTGGATCCACCAGAATGATCAGTCACTATGAGGCACATGACCTCCTCTTGGTTTCTTTCCCCGGTTGGCAGGCTCCCATTGCCTGATGGCGAATGGGAACAGGGGTGGGTGGCGGTGGGGGGGTGGGGCTGGCTGGTGGCAGCCTGGGAAGATGTCCCTGATCACAGGCCAGTCCTAGGGTCTGTATCCGTACACGAATTTCATGCACCAGGCCTCTAGTAGTATAATAAACCCCATGTATCCACCAACCAGCTTCAGCAATGATCAATTCATGCCTAACCTTGTTTTGTTTAAACCTCCACTTCTTCCCATCCCAACTGAATTATTCTGGAACAAATCCAAATATATTTTTTTAATCCATAAATATTTCATTATGTATTTTTATAAGAACTTTTAAAAAAAGTAACCACAATATTATCTCATCTAAAAGTCCTTAGAAATTTATTATTTTTTTAAAAAATATATATATTTTACTGATTTTTTACAGAGAGGAAGGGAGAGGAATAGAGAGTAAGAAACATAGATGAGAGAGAAACACCCATCAGCTGCCTCCTGCACACCCCTACTGAGGATGAGCCGCAACCAAGGTACATGCCCTATAGCCTCCTGACTAGTCTCCCCAATTGCCCTTGCTTCCACACTGTAAGGAGGTATTATCCGCGGAGGGACTGGCTAAGTAATTTTGCTGATCTTGCTGGGCTTAGCCGGCAATTTTTCTGGGCTTAGCTAGGACTCACTCACTAGTTGTCTAATCGAGGATAGATTTTGGTGGGATGGCTCATCTTCTCTTGTGTTTCACCCTATAGCAGATCAGCTCAAGCATGTCTCAGGGCAATTACAGGGGTCTAAGAGGCTTACATATTTGAAATCATTTGACTAATTAAAAAGATCATTCTTTCCTAGCAAAGCAAATTCTTCATTAGACTTCCAATTAGTTTTCAGTATGAACATTCAATACAGATACAATATATGATAGAGCTGATGTTTCTGAAGCTCTGGCAATTAATTTTGTCTCTTATGTAATAGGATAAGGTTTATTATTAACATCTTCTAGTTCTTGTACTTAATACAGTTTTATAGACTTTCTGAAGTGATTAAAAGTCTTTATCATTTTGTTCTTGAGCTTGTCAGTTCAATCCACACCAGAATTCTTTATTTTCTTTAATTTGTCTCATTGACTCTTTCACTTCCTGTACAATACTTCTTCTTTTTCTTTTGACAGACAAGCAGATTTACAGATAGTCCTGTTTTAGCTGTGCCAACCTATCTATTCAGTTTATCCTTGGGTGATTCAGGAGAAACCTGTTGCAGCTAGTGTTTATCAGCTTTTGTGATATTTACCTAATAAACATGACTTTTAAGATGTCAAGGTAGGCATTGACAGGGCAGACAGTTAATACAAATAGAGGGATGATGTCAGGTCTGAGCCCCTCTGTCAGGGACTGGACCTCCTTGGACTCTAGGTATTTGACAGAGAATACATAAGAAGTTGTGGATTTATAAGATAGTCTTTATTGTAGCCCAAGTAGCCATTGTTAACAAGGAACCATTAGACCAAACAGTTCTTTAAAGTAAAGTCCCATACAGTAGCCATACACTGGCCAGGCAACAATACATCTTTCCTACAAAGTAGCAGTAACCTCCAACATAGGAGCTATACAGGAGCCATCCTTAGAGTTACAGCCATACTAAGGAGCCACCTCCAAGCCGAGCTAGCTACCTGCTGGTCAGTAACATAACTGAATATTAACTTAGACGAAAGAGGCTTCTTTCCAAATAGTGACCCCACTATTTTGGGCTATAGAAGGGCACTCTCGTGCAGTGTACCTACTGTAAGATAGCTGTGTCTTTCCTTCAGCACCTGCGTATAGCAACTTAGTCTTGGACATCCTGATTGGCATTCCCATGCTCAGAGTAGCCTTGAACATCCAGCGCACTCTAGACAGGGCCCCCACAGATGGCAAACTCAGGGGCAGGTAAATGGGATGGTCACTCTGGAATGATGCCTATGTGAGGTGAATATTTTTTCTTCAATGTTAGAAGCAGGTCTGCCAAATCATTCCATTTCTTCAATAATTTTGGGTTTCTTGAAGTATACACAATATATCTACATATTTTTCCTTGACCAAATATGATACCATATATTTTATTTATTGTCTCATGCTCTTCAAACTATTTAAAAGCAATGATTTGCTTAATAGTGAAAAACAACAACAACAAACAAACTTGTGGCATTCTTCAGTATGCACACTTGCTAATCCAACTGAGTTCAGAGAATGTTAATTGCACACCCTAATGGGAGTCTAACACTGTGGAAAATGTTCTACCCACTTCTTATTTAATCCTCACTGCAGCCTGATCAGGAAAGTGTTGCTGGCTCCATAATAGAAGAAGGAGATGAAATAGGAGAGATGTAAACTCTTCTTTAAAAATGTTCCAAAGTCCACATTTTAAGCATGTGGCACAGTAGTGGACCCCTGGCAAACACTAGCGGCAGATGGTTTAGGCAGCTCCTTTTAAACAAAAGCCGGACTGTGCTCAAGTTGAGAAGCCAGTGGCATAAACAGGAGCAAGCTCCGTGCCAGTGCCAGAGATCTGGAATGAAAGAACACTGTTCAGTGGGAGCCCCTTGGAAACGCTCACCATCGTGCATGGGTTCATCAGCCATCTCCGCACATTCAGGCACTAACTGCTATCATGGGGCATTGCCCTCTGGGTAATGCACAGCCAACATATGATGCACTTAGAAGTAAAATTAAAATTTTATACCTGTACTTTATAAATCTGTGTTGCATAAATACCAGGCATTAAAACGACTGAGATTGCACAAAGCAGGTCTGAGAACAGGAACGGTTTTATCAGACGGGTATCGTAAAGCTCACTGACTGCCAAAGCAACAGTGCCAAAAAGGAATTAAGTACAGACCCCTCAGGGAAGGTTTGGATAATGCCAACTTGAACTTTTCTTTCTTTTTATCCCCCCAACAAGGCATATTTGGGGAAATCTATGTATGCATCCTATTGTCTCAAGAACTTCAAAAGATGAAAGTGGACCACTGCAGAAACCTCAGAATACTGTCTTAAGAATACTTCAAATATTTCTAAAACACATCAGTATAAAACATCTGCAATATAAATTAAATATGCCAATTGGGTTGCCAGTGAAGGCAAAGTTTAATATTCCCACATGTCATTACACAGTATCTATGATATGTTGGTTGAGTAGGATATTTTTTTTCAAAATGTAAATCTAGTCTCTGGAGATATAGCAATAGCAAGGCTGAATAAATTGTCTGAAAAGTAAAATTCACATTTTTTTAAATTGCTAGTTTAAAAGATGGGGGGAGGGAAAGAGCAAGAAAACTAATTCCTCCGGTAAATGGTATTTTTTTCTTATTGAGGTAGTATCCCCAAATTCTTAATAAGCATAGATGTGAAGAAATGGTTTTTAAGCCGAAACCAGTTTGGCTCAGTGGATAGAGTGTCGGCCTGCGGATTGAAGGGTCTCAGGTTTGATTCCAGTCAAGGACATGTACCTTGGTTGTGGGCACATCCCCAGTAGAGGGTGTGCAGGAGGCGGCTGATCGATGTCTTTCTCACATCAATGTTTCTAACTCTCTATCCCTCTCTCTTCCTCTCTGTGAACAAACAATAAAATATATTTTTAAAAAAAGAAATGTTTTTTAATGTTGGTATTGATTGCTCCCATGACAGAACTTTAAGAGGATACAATAGAAGATCCTTTATGTAGTAAATGCTCATTTATGTAATAAACTCTCTTTTTGACTGTGTTCTAGCTTACCCTATTTTAAAGCTTCATATTTTAAGATAATTGATTGAATTCTATCTAGGATGTTCAAAACAAAATGAAGCATTTTGATTTTACAACATCAAAGAAGCCATGCTATATTATAAAAGAATTTTAGGGGACCTCGTCACTCATAGCATCCTTGTCCTTGTGGGAGTTGGGAGCAAGGCTAGAATAGTGGAAGCAGCTTTATTCTGGAATCTTTCTCCTATTTTACTCCATTTGGAATTGAGATTCAGTGGCAATAACCATAAAGAACACCTTTTAGTGCAAAGTTATTTTGGTTAAACTAAAGGACAATTTTTATCCAGTCATTAATTCAATTATTTGATAAATTTTGAACTCAAAATATTATTGAAAGCAGTAAGGGAAAATTGTCAAGTGTGTATGTCTTTTATTTTGGTAATATAAGGCATCAGCCTCCAAAATTTTGACATTATGCAAAAACCTTCAGGGTAAGGGTCAGTAAGCTGAGTTTCTAGACTGCGCTTTACCAGTTGTACGACCGACTGTGAAAAAATAATTTTGACTCTTTGTAACTCTGTTTCTTCACTTTCAAAATAAGAAAGTTTGGTTAGACTAGTTTTCCTGACCGTATTCACCTCCAGAGGACCTCATTTTAGCAGCTGTCCAGGGACTCCTAGTTAGAAACCTCCCATTTAGTTTATGTAGTTAATTTGAGAACAAAAGCCCATGGCCAGCTAGAGGTTAGGCTGGGATCACAGAATTCCCAGTTTCCCTTCAACTCTAACAGTCTATGGGTCTATGACCTATTTGGTGCCTATGCTTCAATCATCACCAACAACAATGAGTTATGGGGTACCTATTATTTTACCATATTGGGCTCGGCAAGGAATCTTTTACCAATTTAAATGATTTCTCTTCATTCTGGCTGGGAAGGCAGGTTAGAGAGATAAAACTGAGGAAACAGGGTAATGTGTGCCGGGTGGGAATGATAACCTGAGGCCAGAGTGCTTGGGAAGCCCTTCACAAACGGGACTTGCGAGAGGTTAACAAAAAGAAGAGCGGGGACCTCTGAAGAGGCGTGCCAGGTCTTTCCAGGTGTGATAAATGGAGTTATCAGAAATGTGGGAGCAGAAATAGCCAATGCCTGTCGGGGAATAATGAGTGGGTCAGTATGGCCGAAAAGAATATTATTATTTTCTGAGTCTTTAATCGCAAATTGTGTATAGCAGCTTAGCTGTTATTTTAGCAAATGTGGTAGCTATTATTTCTATAGTTATCCAGCCTGTGGTACATCAGACTATCCAACTGTTTACAATTACTTTTATTAACCCTAGGGAAATTATTGATGTGTCTCAAAATATAACACTGACACAGTGGAATAATGGATAGATATTTATTGAATCCATATATTGTGCAAAGTCTTTATGGGGCATAAAGTTGGATTGGAAAGGATTTTGCCCTGAGGGAGCAGGCTGGTTGCTGTTTTAAAATGCCCTCAAGGGGGAAAAAAAACACAAAATAAAAGCTAGATCACATAGCCTAGCGCTTAAAAAATAAACCTTCAAATAACATATACCTACAAAAATGGTTTTATTCATGCTTATGATGAGAATGATTCCCTTGACACACTGATGAGTCAAAATCTCTAGCTCCGGTCCATGCTATATCTTTAAAAAAAAAACAGATTTTTTTCTTTTTAATTGATGAGAGAGAGAGAGCGCGAGCGCAAGAGAGAGAGAGAGAGACTGATTCATTTATTGTTCGACTTATCTATGCATTCATTGGTTGATTATAGTATGTGCCCTGACCAGGGATCAAACCCACAACCATGGCCTATTTGGGACAATGATCTCACCAACTGAGCTACCTGGCCAGGTCACTTCTTACTCATGTCAGTGCTAAGTCTGTTTCCCTTATTTTTTCACTCAGCAAATCTCTACCTGGTGTCTCACAAACATGCCAAGCTTTAAGTTCTAATATAATATAGAATCTGTCCCCAACACACCATCTCACTCCCAAAGAAAATATAACAAAAGCAGAAACCACTTCTATCACAAAAAAAAAAAACAGCTACCAGAAGACTCCAAACCAAACAAAACCACACTTATCCTTTCTCTAGCAATTCCACCTTGGTGAACGACACTACCTCCAACAACCTAGTCACCAGATCAGAAACTTTGGGCCCAGGGAAAAGAGCATGATGAAATGAGGGAGCATTGTGTACATGAAGAGGTAGAGATGAAGAACATTATGAATCCAAGTGATGTATGTCTTAGTTGCATTTCAAGGGTACCTGATATTTAGTAATTGTCCAATAAATGTTTGTTACATTAAGTAGAAATTTGTTCAAGAGTGGAAACAATTGCTTTATCTAAAGAGAGGAGTAAATTAATATTTATCTTTTTGTTTTTTCTGGATAGCATAATATTTGGCCTATAGGTTCTTGAGCGGGTACTATTAGTACTTTGATTCAATTTCAAGGGCTGAAATGATTTCTGCAACTCCTGCTTCAAAATCTAACCAGTATTTGTAATCTGACTTCTGAAGAAAATTGGATTCAGCGTTTCAAGCAGCCAATTTACAAAGATACGTTTGAATCACAACTTATTTGTAGCTTGGGGATTCTCTGTATTCTATATGATAAATGCTAAGTGAATATTTCAGATGCAGGACACTGGAAGTGCATTAAAGGGGCCCCCCTGAGAGTGAAGGAGGGAATTTTTCAGAAGACTTATAAACATTTAAGAATGGGCAGGAGTTTGGAAAGGCAGGGTATAGGAAGAAGGGCATTCTAGATGAGAGGAGAATTATGAATAGAAACAAGAATTAACAAACAGTACATGAATATAGTGAGTAAATGTCTAAGTTGTGTGGAGAAGTATCAGAGATATGTAGAGAGCATGTCACTGAATGAGCAGAATTTTACGAAGATTAATCTTGTTGTTATCTGAGGCATGATGTGGAGTTGAGAAAGACTGGAAATGAGAAGGTCAATTAAGAGTCTATTTCATAAATTCTGTCATGAGATAATGGCCTAAACCAGAATGGTAGCGGATATATAAAGACTATGGGAAAAGGTTATAGGAAATGAATGATATTTTATTATTTCATAGAGTAGAAATTATATTCTAGGCCTTCTGATTTATAACATAAACTACAATGAGATACTATCTAAAGTACATTATTGGGGGAGAATCCACGATGGCGGCATAGGTAAACACCTACACTTCTGCCTCGCACAACAATTTCAAAACTACAACTAAAAGAGAGAATGGACATCATCCAGAACCACAGGAAAGCTGGCTGAGTGGAAATTCTACAACTAGAGTGAAAGAGAGGGGCTCACAGAGACCCAGAGGAGCTGCAAAAAGCTGAGGTATGGAGACAAACATGTGGAGAGAGTGGGTGCCAGAGAACCTGGCTGGTTTTCTCTGGCAGGAGGGAAAAGGAGACTCTCAAAGGCATTGAACCCCTTATCCTACAACACTAAACCCCAGACCCAGCCGAAACTCATACGGGGAGATTTTGGACTGTGAAAAGGGAGAGGTGCACGGAAATTTAGGGGAGTCGCAAAAGATCAGAGGCCTGGTGGCGGGCACGGCACTGTGCAGGGGACAGACTGCTGATTGTGCTGCTGGCTTTTGCGAGTGGGCGGGAGACAGATCCTCCCAACTGTGCCACTTCTGACTCCACTAAGCCCCTGTTTTGGGTGAAACCCTGGGGACCTAGACTTGTGTGGTCCTGGAGCACAGGGGAGCTGGAAAGGCAGCGGTCTAGAGGCACTGCAGGTGCGTGCACACAAGTACCACTCCAGCGATTACCCAGTCACGTGAGACTCAGGGGCCGTGGCAGGCGGGGCCGACTGGAAGGCAAGGCAGTCCCTTAAGCCCTGAGACTCCACCCATCCCAAGCTCAACAGAGAGGCTTCTGTGGTTTTGCAAGTCTTGTATCATAAGGCTGAATCTAACACAGAAGTTCTCCCAGCATAGTAGAAAATGCCGAGACAAGGGAAGGGATCACAAACAAAAGAAATGGAGGAAAAGAAACGACTGGATATAGAGTTCAAAACTACGCTTATAAGGTTTTTCAAGAATATCCTAGAAAAGTTGGATAAAGTTAGTGAGAGCCAAGGGGAGATGAAAAAGGACCAACTAGAGATGCAAAAGATCCAACTAGAGATGGAAAAGGACTAACTAGACATGGAAAAGGTCCAACTAGAGATAAAAAAGACCAACTAGAAATTAAACATACACTGACTGAAATAAAAAATATTATACAGAGTCCTAACAGCAGACTAGAGAAAGGCAAGAATCAAGTCAAAAATTTGAAATATAAAGAAGCAGAAAACACTCAACTAGAAAAGCAAGAAGATAATGGAAGGAGCCTCTGGGACAGCTTCAAGCATACCAACATCAGAATTGTGGGGGTGCCAGAGGAAGAGAGAGAGCAAGATACTGAAAACCTATTTAAAGAAATAATGACTGAAAACTTCCCACATCTGGCAAAAGAAATGACTTACAAGTCCAGAAAGCACACAGAACCCCATATAAAAGGAATCCAAAGAGGACTACACCAAGACACATCCTAATTAAAATACCAAGAGCAAAAGGCAAAGAGAGAATATTAAAAGCAGCAAGAGAAAAACAGTTCATTACCTACAAGGGAGCACCCATACAACTATCAGCTGATTTCTCAACAGAAACGATGCAGGCCAGAAGGGAGTGGCGAGAACTATTCAACGTGATGAATAGCAAGAACCTACAACCAAGAATACTCTATCCAGCAAAGCTATCATTCAGAATTGAAGGGCAGATAAAGACCTTCACAGATAAGAAAAAGCTAAAGGAGTTCATCAACTCCAAACCAGTATTATATGAAATGCTGAAAGGTACTCTTTTAGAAGAGGAAGAAGAAAAAGGTAAAAGCCAAAAAATTATGAACAACAAATACCTATCTATCAACAAGTGAATTTAAAATTTAAGTGAATTAAAAATTTGATCAACAGAATAAACTGGTGAATATAATAGAATCAGGAGCACAGAAAGGGACTGAACTGATAATTCTCAGGGGGAAAGGGGTGAGTGGTGTAGAGGGAGAGACTGAACAAAAATCATACACCTATGGATGAGGTCAATGGGAGGGAGGTAAGGGCAGAGTGAAGGGTGGGAGTGGGTGGAGGGGTGCTATGGAGGGGAAAAAAGAGAAACAAATGTAATAATCTGAATAATAAAGATTTAATTTAAAAAAGTACATTATTGGAAGGTTTTCTATTATCTTCCTTGAAGGTAGTTTTTATGTATGTAAAAATCACATTAAATAAAAATAATTATAAATATAGAATTACCAATTGAATTTTTTTTTGTTATTAGAAAGGCACACTGATACTTCCACTTTTAGGAAATTTGTGGTTTAAATAACTTGAAAAACTCTCATTATACAACAGGTAATCAGGGTAGAATAAAACGTCCCCATCCACCAAAAGCGAAGAGTGGATTGAAAAACAAAACAGAGCCTCGGAAGAGGATAAATTGCTGTCCTGAAAAGTGTCTTGGTGTGAACTTAGAGCATCTGGGATTTATTACCCCATGTAAGAACACGAGAGGCCTGGGCCAGTGCCAGGCTAGACACCTCCATAATGCTGGAACCCCTGAAAGGCTGTGCCTTCAGAAAAAAGGCAAGCTAGTAAAAACTTGCCTACCAAAACAAGGAAGCAGCCAGGACCTTGATGTTTTTCAGCTGTGCTTTGGGTGGACCAAAATAGTATCCACTTAAAGTTCTTAACTACAAGCCCTCATATGATTTGTCATTTGAACTTATACTATCTGTTAGGGTCTAGGAACTCTTCCACATTGATAAATCAACAGCAACAACAACAACAAAAATGGTCTATGCTAGGCTGGAGTGCTTAGTAGAAGCAAATGCAAAACTTTTGTGAAGGAATATACACTTAACCTGAGTTGCATATAATTTCCACAGAAAAAGCTGCACAGATTAAAATTAGGAAATATGCAAGGAAATAACCTACAATGAATGAAGGTCAGCACTTAAATTAATGGAAGCATTTGTTTAAATATTAACAAATATCTGATTTATGCAACTGTAGATTTCAAGGAAGAAATTGACATATGAAAAGGAAAAGTTACTTTCCTGGCTGGTGTTGCTCAGTATTTAGAGCATTGGTCCATGCACCAAAGGTTCATGGGTTCGATTCCCAGTCAAGGACATGTATCTGGTTACAGGTTTGATCCAGGTGAGGGAGACAACCAATTGATGTGTATCTCTCACATCGATGTTTCTTTCTTTCTCTCTCTCTTTCCCTTCCTCCCATGCTTTCTAAGAAGCAATAGAAAAAAAAATCTTTGGGTGAAGATTAACAAAAAAAGTAATTGATTAAAAAAAAAGTGAAATTCTTCAATTCTGGGTTTGACTTTGAGGGCAGAGGAGAAGCTAAGGAGAATTGATTTGCAGTGTGCTCCAAGACATGTCTCATCCTGAGAAATCCTTCTGGAAAAAAAACTTAAGGTTAGAGAAACCAAGATGTCAGCATAGGTAAACACCTAAACTGCTGCCTTGCACAACAACTTCAAAACTACAACCAAAAGACAAAACAGACATCATCTAGAACCACAGGAAGGCCGGCTAAGTGGAAATTCTACAACTAGAAAGAAAGAGAAAAGCACACTGGACTCAGAGGAACTGCAGAAGTAAAGTGCAGAGGTACAGAGGTGCACGTGGAGTGGGTTGGCAACTGAGTATACGGCTGCCTTTTTCAATCCGCAGGGAGACACAAGCTCCTGAACTCTAGTTCTGGGTGAGACTCTGGGAATCCAGACTCATATGGGGAGAAACTGGACTGTCTGGCATCGGGCGGAATTCAAGGGTGGCTTTCTCTCAAAGGTGCTTGCAATGATTACCAAAGGCACTGAGACCTGGGGTCCTCTTAGGGCAGGGCTAATGGTTGGCCATTACTGTTTTCTCCGCCCTGAGACTCTGCCCCATCCAAGCTGTGCACAGAGGCTTTTGCATATGAATGGCTTGGTCCTTTGAAATCTAAACTTACCTATCAAACTGCAGCTGAGTCAGAAAGATCCAGAAGATCCAAAAGAAGGCCCAAAGTCCCACAGCAGCTTGCATTACCTCATAGCTGGGCCTCATCTGGGCACCTCCAAAACCCAAAGAAGAGGAATCTGCAGATCTCTCTGTAGCTCCTGCTGGGTGGCCTCAGGCAGAGGCTAAATTAGCACCTCCTTGGAGATCCAAGAGCCAGTGAATGAGAAGTCAGAGTAGGACCATCCAAATTACATCTCCTCAGATCCATAAGAGACTCACACTGGGGGCAGACTCAGTGAGCACCAAAGCCCCACTAAAGCAAGTCTTGCCTCATAGGGTGTTTTCAACACAGAAGTTCTCCCATCATAGACACAGCTGAATTTCACAGCCAATTGGTGATACCAACAATAATGAAGGCTTAACTACAATAAGACTGTGCACACAGCCCACAAAGGAGTGGACCAAGAGTATCTACTTCAGGTAACTGGGGAGGCTGAGCCACCAGGCTCAATAGGACACCTAGCACACAAAGCCACTCTATCAACTCAGGGAAGCAGCCAAAATGCATAGACAAAGAAACAAGTCACAAATGAAAGAAATGGAGGAAAGCAAATGACTGGATGTAGAGTTCAAAACCACAGTTATAAAGTTTTTCAAGATTTTACTAGAAAAGATGGATAAATTTAGTGAGACCCTTGAGGACATAAAAAAGGACGAAGTAGAAATTAAGCATACAATAAATGAAATAAAAAATAATATACAGAGATTCAACAGCAGACTAGAGGACCATAAGAATCAAGTCAAAGATTTGAAATACAAAGAAGCAAAGAGCACTCAATCAGAAAAGCAAAAAGCAAAAATAATCCAAAAATATGAAGATCGTGTAAGGATCCTCTGGGACAACTTCAAGCATACCAATATCCAAATTATGGGGGTACCAGAAGAAGAGAGAGAGCAAGATACTGAAAACCTATTTGAAGAAATAATGACTGAAACTTCCCCCACCTGGTGAAAGAAATGGACTTACAAGTCCAGGAAGCACAGAGAACCCCAAACAAAAGCAATCCAAAGAGGACCACACCAAGCCACATCATAATTAAATGCCAAGAGCACAAGACAAAGAGAGAATATTAAAAGCAGCAAGAGAAAAACCCATATGACTGTCAGCTGATTTCTCAACAGAAACTATGCAGGCCAGATGGGAGTGGCAAAAAATAGTCAAAGTGATGAATAGCAAGAACCTACAACCAAGATTACTCTACGAAGCAAAGCTATTATTCAGAATTGAAGGTCAGATAAAGAGCTTCACAGATAAGAAAAAGCTAAAGGAGTTCATCAACTCCAAACCAGTATTATATGAAATGCTGAAAGGTATTCTTTAAGAAGAGGAGGAAGAAGAAAAAGGTAAAAATAAAAATCATGAACAACAAATACATATCTATCAACAAGTGAATCTAAAAATCAAGTGAATAAAAAATCTGATGAACAGAATAAACTGGTGAATAGAATAGAATCAGGAGCATAGAAAGGGAGTGGACTGAGAATTCTCAGGGCAGCGGGAAAGGGATGTGGGGGTTGCAGGAAGATACTGGACAAAAATCATACACCTATGGATGAGGATAGTGGGGGAGGGGGATAAAGGCAGAGGATGATGGGGGAACCGGGTGGAGGGAAGCTATGGGGAGAAAAACGAGGAACAATTGTAATAATCTGAATAATAAAGATTTATTAAAACAAAGAAAACTTAAAGTTAGTTGGTTAAAAAAATTATAGCAATGTGCATATTATTCTCTTATGGAAATTCATAATTCATAGGAACATATTAATAGCTTTGAAAAGTTCTACAGGAAAGAAACCTGTTTAGTTTAGATTAATCTGATGTTTTCCAAATTATTTGGTTGCCATAACACTTTTTAAACAATACATATTATCATCCTGAAGGAAGTAGAATTTCTGGAGACCAAGCTTTGGAAAACACTAGAATTACCTGTATCTAATGGCATTTGCTCAGTACTCATTGTCTTTGTCAATTCTACCATCAAGGCCCACTTTATCTCTCTGGATTTTTCTTCTTTCTTGGCCTCTGTGACTTCCCTTATTTGGATGTTTCTCTACTTCCTCTCTGTCCCAACCTAACTGGAGTATTCTCCAAGGTTCAGGCCTCAGCTCATGGGACTTCCTTTCTTCCTTCCTTCCTTCCTTCCTTCCTTCCTTCCTTCCTTCCTTCCTCCCATTCTCTTCCTTTAGGTTCACATTCCATCTCCTGGTTTCAATCATCACCCATTTATGCATTAAAAAAAAATCAATCCTACTATTCCTCCTAGCTCTATGCATCTCAAAATACAGCCAGAATACTTTCACTTGTATATTCTGCTGCCACCTGAAAATCACTTCTCTTCCTACAAGATGCACCCCTTTCTGAATATACACAAATAATAACCAGTTAAAGTCCATAAAGTTAGAGAAAACCACATTCTAACAACAATAAAACTGATTAAATACCCAGGAATAAGCTTAATAAGAAATGTGTAAAACCTAAATGTGAAAAATTCAAAACACTTCTGAAAGCCAAAAATGGAGATTTGAACAAATAGAAAGACATCCTCTATTCTTGGATAGGATGAGTCAACATTGTAAAGATGTCAGTGCTCCTTAAATTGATTTATAGATTTAATGCTAATCTTGTAAAAATACCAGCAAGCTTTTTTTATGGAGCTGTACAAGTTGATATTAAAGTTTATGTAGAAAAGTAAACATTCAAGAATAGCCAGGATAACATTCAAAATTATAAGAAAAGATACTGAAGATGATAAACTACTTCATGTAAAAAGGAAGGAGAGTTTAAGAAAATAAACAGCTGCTTATTTGTGCTTAAGAAATGCAGAGGGATAAAGCAGAAAGAAGATAATTGGTTACCTACAGGGAGTGGATGGGGATGAATAGAATGACTGGGTAGTAGAAATGAGGGAGGAGTCACACTTCTCTGTGTATGTCTTTCTATATTGCTTTGACTCTGAGGACCATGATAATGTTTTACATGCTCCTCACTGCGCCTCTCCGCCCGACCCCCACCAAATGAGTAATTAAAATCATCCAGGACTTGGAAGGAACCTCAAATGGAACATGAAGAGTAAAACATGAAACTAAGGGTATTAAATGAATAACATAATCACATGAAGTGGGGAGGGAATAAAAGAACTAACCTAACTAACTTTGGAAAATAATTTTTTGACTATACATTGTAAAGCTAAAGCCAAAAATCCTGCATAGAAATATTGTACTCTATTTAGTAAATTTATTTCTCATGAGGATACGGGTTTGCAATTTTGTAACTGCTTTATGCGTATACTATGATTGAACAAATAAGAAACTATATTGTGGATAATGAAAGCCAGGTTTCTCACAGCCAGAGAAAGAAGTTACCAATAAGGAAAGGGAGGAAGGCTAGAATGAATTCTGTGGTGTTGGGTTAAAATGGAAATTGTCAGTATAAATTCATGGTTTTATATATGTATATGTACACACACATATACATACACACATGCATACACACATAGTTGTAGAAACAAATATGGTGTTACTATACACATATATCTCCTACCTTTGTCCACTGGAAACATCCAGATCTTGGTTTCTAAATACCATGCTTCACTAAAAGAAACCAGTGTTTCTTGGAAAATCGTTGGTTCCATGGCTGGAACAGGCAAAATACAAAATGAGCCTGGGACATCTTCTAGTGCCAGAAAATAAGGAAATGCTCAAGTAATAATAGGGGCATTTGAAAAGATACAGGAATCAACTTGGAAAATGTACTAATAGCCAAATCTGGGGACATTTGAGTAATGAAATTAACAATAATAGTTTTGATTATAACCAACTAGATGCCCAGTGCACGATATTCATGCCTGGGTAGGGTCCCTAGTGGCTGCTGGCTGCTAGCCAACTGGGGACTCCCTTTCCCTGGCTGCCTCCCACTCCCACTGGCTGGGGCCTCCCTTTGCACCTGCCTTGGCCTGGCATCACCCACTCTCCTGCTCCACCATCCTGCCACGGTCCCACTCTCATCAGGGCCCATCCGGGCCGGCAGTGCCTCCACTGCTGCCCGCTGCCAGAGCCGTATCACTGATGCCTGTCATGTTCGGCATCACCCCTGGTGGTCAGCCCATAAAGACAATTTGCGTATTAGCCTTTTATTATATAGAATAGAATAAAATTTATACTGATACAAATAAATAATTGAATAAATAGAAGGGAGAAGGCATAGCTCTTCCTTGCAATAAAATTCTAATGAATAAATGTAGGAGGAATGATAAAAATTGAAAAATCACCATTAACTAAACACCAAATTAATAAAAGTCACAGGCAAGAGCCATAAATGGATATTAAAATTAGTGGACAAAAGAATGATCAGAAAGAAGATTTTGTATAGTCTCAACGTATCTTCCACAATGTACTTATTAAGTACAAAAATTCAATGTGGAAGGCTGGACAAGAAAGAGGAAGTGAGTGGGAAAACTAGAGAAATGAGTAGAAGGTCTAGAGATTAGTTCATTGTACACATCAATGTTAATTTCTTAGTTTTAGTAATTTTATTTTTACATTTACAAATGTGCATACATTTTATAAATACAGATGCATTACATTTGCAAATACAATGTTGTATTTACATGAAATACAAATTCTATTTTACTATTAGTTATTAGCATTAGGTAAAAACTGAGTGAAGAGTATATGGCAATTCTACATTTTTTGCCACTTTTCTACAAGTCTAACAATCAACACAAAATTTAAAAACAAATAAAATAGGACAAACCTTTGCCTATCAGGAGTGCATGCTTTAAAACTCAAGAACTTAAATTTTAAAAGTACAGGAAAAGTTATGATATTAACTTTAATCTAAAGCCTGTTATAGTGCATTTTAATTCACCTTCTGCTTTCCTTAATATGTTTTCTTGCGATCTGGCAGGACTGGTGTGCTTACAGTGTTTTTTGATATGCATTCTTTTTCTAAAACCTTTATGTCTTGCTGTAAATGGACACTTCAACATGAAAACAGGCATTAAAAAAAGGAGAGATATACTTTTAGGTCATCATAAGAAAAAAATATAAGCAACTTATATGATCTTTAAACTGTTATTAGATATCCAGGAAAAGTTATTATTATTATTTTGAAATTTATTCTCTTAGGTATCATCTTTGTTCACTCTGTCTTCATCTCGTTTTAAGATATTGAGATCCTTTGTTTTTCATGTATTTCTGTATATGTGCAACTACACTTACATAGGTGCATTATGTAGGCAAATTCTTTTTTCTCGGTTGAGGGGGAGGTTAGCTACAAATACTTTGGAGAAAGCTGGGTGAGAGAGTCTCAAAGGAGAAGTTGAATTTTCTTATCACTTAAACTAGTGAAAGTCCTTCATATTTGATTTTTTAATACTCTAGTCTTAGATTTCCATTTAGATGGAAATGATATGTTGTGAGTGCTTTATATGCAATATCTTTCTCCCCCCTGTATTGAAGCAGTAGTCTGACAACACTACTAGTATTATAAATACAATCTGAAACAAAGGAAAGGCAAATATTCTTTTGTGATTTTTTAAAAAATATTTTTTTATTGATTTCAGAGGGGAAGAGAGAGGGAGAGAGACAGAAACATCAATGATGAGAGAGAATCATAGATCGGTTGCCCCTTGCAAGCTCGGCTTGTGCCCTTGACCAGAATCAAACCTAGACCTTTCAATCTGCAAGCCAACACCCCATCCTCTGAGCCAAACTGGCCAGGGCTCCTTTGTGATTTTTATACTTAGAATTAGGTTCTTTACTGACAGTAAAGTACTGACAAAACTAAATAGAAGATCTCAATAAAATGCCTGTGGTTCATGTGAATGAAGCCAATGAAAAGAATATTCAGTCACTTATTAAAAATGTTCTTGAGAGAAAATGGGAACCATTGCTATGTCTGCCAAGAAGTGCTGTTATCCAGTAATAGCTGTCTTATTCCTTTTGAGTTCCTATGTTTTAGTTCCTGGAGTACTGTTAAAAAAAAAAAAAAAGGGAAGCTGGCAAGATACTAAATATTTCACAATGAAATTGGAACTGAGCAACAACTTAAGGTTGTTGCTTTTAGTTTTGGAGAGTGATATAGTGAGATTTTTCATTTTATCTAGAAAGTAATAATAATAATAATAATAATAATAATAATAATAATTCTCATGAATAGAAGCATGCTGCACCTCTGAGAGATTGTGAGGTTGTTCATTATCTCTTTTAATGCTAACGTATTAGATGACCTGTTGGGTTACTAAAGGTGTACACCAGCCCAAGGAGCTATTTTTCATACATCTAAATTTAAGAAAGGCATTTGGTATCCTGGCAAGGGCATTTCACTTACACTGAAGGGTTGTGGTACTATGGCAACACAGCAACTTGAAACATTTCTTACGTAAGTTTGTCTATGACTTTAAATAGGTTCGGATACTCATAGTCCTTACTATCCTGTGTTGAAATCGCTTGTTTGCTTCTCCACCTTCTCAATTGGATCCATCTCCTGAGATGGATTGTAATTCAGAGTGGACACTGAATTTTGTTTACCACAATATCTCCATGATCTAGTTGAGGGCTCGGCATTACAATTTGGAGTTCAATAATTATTTGATGATTTACTGATATAGATAGGAAAGAAGGCAAAGGAAAACAGTTGTGGCCATGTCATTTGGCATAAGCTTCTCAATGTGACTTTACATCAGAGATGGCCTATTTCCTCAACACAGGACCCTTTCCTTACAATGGCTCCAAGTGCTCAGGAGTCCTTCCAAATTTCGGCTCTGACCCATCCCTTTACCAGTTGTTTGTGTGACACATGTGGTAGACATTCTTGCTTTAGGCTCCTAAATCGCCATCACCAACTCGTTGGCATTGTTTAAGGGTAAAATATGAGAGCTCAGAATAGTGTAAAACCAATGCCAAACAATTATCAAAAGCAAGAGTGTTTACAGACAGTCTATAAAGTTTGCCAGTTTCTCCTTATTTAACACATTATTCTGTATTAAGAAGTATAGTTCCCCAACGATAATGTGCCTTGCCCATCTGTATAGTCTTAAATTAGGACATACAATCAAATAATAACTTTTGGACATTGTTCTGCCTGCACATGTTCTGTCATTATTACTGTTGGAGTGACTCTCTGCTATGGAACATGAAGATGATTTAAGATAGGTTCTCAGCAGTACAATTAAAACTCAATGAGACCAATATTATATAAGGCCTGTATGTAATAGACAGGTCAGTGCACTTCCCATAATAGTCACTATTTATTTATTTATTTATTTATTATTTATTATTTATTTATTTATTTATTTATTTAATTTATAGAAGTAGGAAAGAGGGGGAGAGGGAGACAAAGTGTCATAAAATATTACAGTTTAGAATTTATTATAGCATGGTTTTATAAAGAGTATAATTTTGAAAGAATGTAAACTCAAATTTTTCTCTTGCAGGCATTTTTAAAAAATTCAATAAAACTTTATTGTTCAGATTATTAAAATTGTTCCTCTTTTCCCCCTATAGCTCCCCTCCACCCGGATCCCACTCCACCTTCTACCCTTACCTCTTCCCATTGACCTCATTCATAGGTGTACGATTTTTATCCAGTCTCTTCCCACACTCCCCACACCTTTTTTCCCCCGAGAATTTTCAGTCCACTCCCTTTCTATGCTCCTGATTCTATTATATTCACCAGTTTATTCTGTTCATCAGATTTTTAATTCACTTGACTTTTAGATTCACTTGTTGATAGATATGTATTTATTGTTCATACTTTTTATTTTTACTTTTTCTCTTCTTCCTCTTCTTAAAGAGTACCTTTCAGCATTTCATATAATACTGATTTGGTGGTGATAAACTCCTTTCACTTTTTCTTATCTGTGAAGCTCTTTATCTGACCTTCAATTCTGAATGGTAGCTTTGCTGGGTAGAGTAATCTTGGTTATAGGTTCTTGCTATTCATCACTTTGAATATTTCTTGCCACTTCCATCTGGCCTACATAGTTTCTGTTGAGAAATCAGCTGACAATCATATGGGTACTTCCTTGTAGGTAACTAACTGGTTTTCTCTTGCTGCTTTCAAGATTCTCTCTTTGTCTTTTGCTCTTGGCATTTTAATTATGATGTGTGTTGGTGTGGTTCTCTTTGGGTTCCTTTTGTTTGGGGTTCTCTGCACTTCCTGGACTTGTAAGTCTATTTCCCTCATCAGATGGGAGAAGTTTTTGGTCATTATTTTTTTAAATGAGTTTTCAGTAACTTGCTCTCTTTCTTCTTCTGGCACCCTCATAATTTGGATGTTCATACACTTGAGGTTGTCCCAGAGGCTTACTTACACTATCTTTATATTTTGGATTCTTTTTTCTTTTTGCTTTTCTGGTTGAGTATTTTTTGCTTCTTTGTATTTCAAATCTTTGACTTGATTCTTGTGATCCTCTAGTCTCTGTATATTACTTTTTATTTTAGTCAGTGCATGTTTAATTTCTAGTTGGTCCTTTTTCATATCCTCGAGGGTCTCTCTAAATTTATCAGCCTTTTCTAGGAAATTATTGAAAATCCTTATGTCCATGGTTTTGGATTTTATATCCAGTAGTTTGCTTTCCTCCATTTCTTTCATTTGTGATCTGTTTCTTTGTCTCTGCATTTTTGCTGCTTCCGTGAGTTGGTAGAGTATCTTTGTGGTAGGTGTCCTGTAGGGCCCAGTAGCTCAACCTCCACAGTTATCCAAGGTGGACACTTTTGGTACACTCCTTTGTGGACTGTGTGTACAGCCTTGTTGAAGTTGAGCCTTGATTGCTGTTGGTATTATTGGGAAGAATTGACCTCTAGGCCAATTGGCTCTGAGGATCAGCTGTTTCTACACTGGGAGAACTTCTGTACTGGAGTCAGCCTTATGAGACAAGACTTGCAAAATTGCAAAAGCCTCTGTGTTCAGCTTGGATGGGGCAACCTCAGGGTGGAGCAGACAGCTTTGGCTTCCCATAAACCCTTCCCTAATAGGTCCCTATGTCTCAGTGTCCCATGGTAATCACTGTAAGCACCTCTGAGAGAAAGCTGACCTGGAGTTTCGCCCACTTCCAGATAGTCCATTTTCTCCCCAAATGAGTCTGGGTTCCCAGAAACTCGCCCAGAGCTGGAGTTCAGCGCAGTTAGGAGCTTCCGTCTCCCTCTCGCTTTAGAAAGCCAGCCACTCACTCAGCCACCTGTGCACTCAGTAGTCAGTCCTCTCTGCATGTGCGTGCCTCTGGACCTCTGCCTTTCATAGCTCCCCTGAGTCTCAGTGTGCTTTCTCTTTTCCTGACAGTCCAGATTCCCCCTGAATGAGTCTGGTTTCCCAGAGTCTCGCCCTGGACTGGAGTTCAATGCAGTCAGGAGCTTCCATCTCCCTCCTGCTTTAGAAAGCCAGTCACGTAATCAGCAGCCTGTGCACTCAGCCACCCACCCTCTTCCCATGCGTGTCTCTATACCTCAGCCTTTTGTAGCTCCTCTGAGTCTCAATGTGCTTTCCTCTTTCCTTCTAGTTGTAGAATTTCCACTCAGCCAGCTTTCCTGTGGTTCTGGATGGTGTCTGTTTTGTCTTTTAATTGTAGTTTTGATATTGTTGTGCGAGGCAGCAGTTTAGGTATTTACCTATCTTGGTTTCTCCTCTTGCAGGCATTTTTTAAAAAAGCAAATATTTACTTTTAAAATATTAACATTTTGTCAGAGAAAAATGAAATGCAGATAAAATGCCTTAGTATATTAATCTTTATAAAGTACATATTCATCATGATAGCTGTACATTTTCTATTTAATATAGTAATATAAAATCTAGATTACAGACATAAAATATTATGATGGTACAGTTTTGCAAGATAAGTGATTTTATTTGGATAAACAATAAGGCTCTTAATGTTATGCATTAATATTTCTTTTTAAATAATTGTGTGATTATCCTTTTAGAAACATATGGATTCCCTAACACTTTTGTTTTATAACCTCATTCTTAGAAATTCCAGTGGCTTGTTTTCTTGTATTTTCTTTAATTGTGGTGATCTTAAACAGATCTTCAGTTTTAAAGCTGCCAGTTGTTCTAATACAGATGCATTAATATATTTTCTCCAGTTGGCTGTTTATTACAAAGACAGCTTGTTTGTGGATGCCATCAGGACATCTGCATTTTATTGGATTTAATTTTTAGTAATAAAGACCCCCCACATTATAGATTCTTTCCAGTCTAAATTAGCCTGTCTGGGAAGCAAAGGAACCGTCAGTCAGGGAGAAAAAGTGAATCCATATGGCACTGATGCTTCTGTTTCCCTGGCTACAATGAAGAAAGGTTTGAGCAAAGACAGTGCCCCCAACAGATCCATTTCTTTCTCAAAACCTTGGTAGAATAGAATTGATGTCAGTCCCAACCCAGTAACTTTCAGCCAGCCCAGTTCATTCATGTGCCATGCGTCAAGCCATAGATGTCTATTGACATTTCAAGGATGTATTCTTTTATTTCCCTCTCATCTTGCTCTGTTTCTTTTGCCTGAATGCCCAGTCCCTGACTCCTGCCCCTCTCTTCCATTTTGGAGCTCTCTTCTGCCTCTTGGACATGTTGGATTTTGTTCTCCCCAGTTCAATTCTAAGAGCTCTGGCTCAGTTCTATGATATAAAGAAATATAAAAAAACTTGCATGTGTCAAAAAGTAGTCAAAATACTTTTTCTCCCATTTTTTAATGGTAACATGTAGGGAACGGTTATAGGGTTAACTGCTGGCAAAGCCTCAAATAAGTCCCATCTTAGAAGGCACAGAGCTCTTAGCATAATTAAGCTTAACCTTGTGACTGTACCCTAGATCTTTTCTGGGTAGCTAATGGGCTGTGGGAGGTACAGCAAGTGTTGCCCAAACAAGTGAAACTTACAAAAACTTTGTAAATTACCTTGCTTACCTCTGACTATAAAATAAAGCATCAGCTTGCATCTGGATCTGTTCTATGGTCTCAGTCAGGCACAGAAGATCCACCTAGATCTAGCTTATTCTTTGTCTGCCTTTTCTTCATCCAGGGTCCTCCCTCAGGCTCCCCAAACCCTTGGCTATGCTGGTGCAGCACAGTAACCAACCAAACCTGATAATAGAACTTTAATAGCTGATGATCTTCTTCACTTGTACAGGTTATATATAATTCCCCACTGTGCAGAGAACAGACAGGAACTGAAAGTTTTCTTCAATTGACACCCAAATACCTGGAAGAGTTAATTTCTCTTGGTCAATACTACCCCTGGGATGATGATGAGGAAACTGGGCATAGCATACTCTTTATTATCAGTGTTACTGCCCTCAGCATGAACAAGAAAAGCCTATTTTCTCAGCCTCTTATCAACTCTGAATCTCAGCCATTGAAAAAACTCTGCTTCCTAAAACACTGCTTTTGTTCATGTAAGCTTTGGGTAAATTTAAATTTGATTCAACCAGTTTTTTTAGTTGCAGAAGGTGATACAAATATCGATAAAACATTAAAAAAAACGTATCTAGGGGGTAGAATCCAACCACACCTGCAAAGTAAAATAAAATAAAATAAAATAAAATATGTTCAAGCCTTTAACCCCTGTGACCTCATTTGGAAACAGTCTTTGCACATGAAACTAAATTAAAATGAGGTCATACTGTATAATGGTGGGCCCTCTTTCAATGACTGATACCCTTATGAGAAAAGAAAATTTGAACACAGACAGACAGGGAAAATAACATAATAATGGAGATAGAGAGTTGAGTGATATGCTTAAACCAAGGAAGCTGAAAATTTCTGCTAACCCCTAGAAGTTACAAAGAGGCAGGGAAGGCATAAGCCATGAAAGAAAGCATGGCTATCTTGACTTTGGACTTCTAGCCCCCAGAAGACATGCCTGTTGTTTTAAGCCACTTAGTTTGTGGCAATCAGTTATGAAACTAATACACTAATGAAGTAGGCAGAAATATGATCAATAAACCGTAACAGAGGTTTAGAGTTATGGAAGCAAACAGAAAGGAGACATAACTTCCTAAATATCCTGTGTCATGGTTAGCAATTCTTAGAACGCCAGGTTTCCGTTGCAAAAAACATAGGAAGCTACCTGACTTTTTGACTTACTTGTGTGATTAAAAATCAGTCACTTCACCTCTGAACCTTTCTCATCAGTGAGAGAGGGCTTTGGTCCACAAGATGATCTCTTAAGTTTGTTTCACTCTTTAATTTGTTATTATATTCTGCTTTTTCTTTAATTATGTATGCATAATTTAGGAAGTTATCAAACTAAGGGGTTAAAAAGTCACTTATGGGATTTAGCGTCTTCTCTTCCTGCCCTTGTCACCACCAAAAAGTGGAGAAGCGTGTGAAACTAAGAGTAGTCTTATTCTCATTTGTGGTGTATAGAGTTGAAGGGCACAGTGCCTCCGCTTAGGCGCTGCTCAAGTCTTTGGCAAGCAGGTTTGAATAAAGGAAGAATCCAACACGAAGGTCTGTCCACGGGCTAGTCAACCTCGCAGTACCGTAGAAGCGAGGAAATTAACATGGACGTGAATCCGGGCCTAAGCAGACTCCCCAAGCAAACGTTTAAACCCTCCAAGCTTGTTTTCTTATCAATAAAATGGCGACAGCAGTTGGCATTTTATTGGGATGTTGAAATGAAATAGAACGCTGTGTATATTTTAATAAGTGCCCGGTATCTATTGTGCCCTTAAAAATGTGAGCTGTTTACAAGATTCTCGCTTACAAAAAGGGCACTAAAAACTGACAGGGTCCCCCTGCCCACGCCCTAGGTTGGAGTCTAGGGTCCCCGGGGAGCCGAGTACCCCCACTCCCCCCCCCTCCACCCGCCAGGAGCACTGGGCGCCGGGCGCGGAGCCGGGGGCGGGGCGGCGGAAGCGCTCGCGCGCCGCTGTCAGCTGAGCCGGAAGTGCCCGGCGGCTGGCGGTAACCTTGGGGTCCACGCCGGCGCAATCGCCGTGGTGGTGGGCTTTGCGAGTCCGAGCCGCAGCCCGGCCCGGGCCTGGGAGCCGCCGGGAGCCGCCGGGAGCCGCCGGGGTCGCGGAGGCGGGTGAGGCGGGCCGCGGGCGCGGGAACCGCGGGCGCAGGGTCGCCCAGCCGACATGTCTCTCGTGGCGGAAGCCTTCGTCTCGCAGATCGCAGGTAGCGCGCGTGGCCCAGGGCCGCGGGGGAGGCGGGCGCTGGCGCGGGCCAGTGGCGGGGCGCAGCGTGAGGTTGGGGGCTGCAGTTCCGCCCGGCCGGGCTCGCGGCATTAGCTGCGGGGCCCAGGCCGGAGGAAGGAGGCGCGCTCAGAGTACCAGCCTTTTACCGCGGATGAGGAGACTGAGGGCAGACGCTGGGCCAAGGTCACCTCGCAGGGGCGGAGCCCGGCCGCCTCCCCGGCGGGCGGCTCCCGGTGGGCCTGCGGGCGGGGGTGTGGGGAGGAGAGGTGGGTTGGGATTGGGGTGGGGGCGTGGCCACCCGCGGCCTGGTGTCCCCAGGCTTCCGTGGGAGCGGGGGCAGCCTCGGTGGGGGGGGACCTGAAGTGGAAGGCGGTTGCCACTAATAAGTCGTCCTAGTGACCTTTTGTCCTGGAGCGGTTTTTGTTTTATCTCCAAGAAACACAAGTTTTTGTTTTATCTCCAAGAAACACAATGTAGCCATATGCTAGGTCTCTAAGAGTCACTGAAGCATCTTTAAACCTACATGTACTTAAAAAAAAATACTTATTACATATATTTTAAAAATTCTCACCCGAGGATATATATATGTGTGTATATATATGTATATATATACATACATACATATATATATTTGCTTTGCTCCAATTTTTTAAAGAGAGAAGGAGGGAGGGAAGGAGAGAGAGGGCTTGCGAGAGAAACATTGATGTGCGTCGATCAGGTGCCTCCGTCCTTGCCCTTGCCCTGGCTGCACCCCCAGCTACACGCCCTTGACCTGTAATCTAACTCTTCTGTGTTTTGCCGACCACAGAGCAACACCGACTAGAATTAAATATAAATATATACTGTATTTAAATCCTCATCCGAGGATTTGTTCTCTGTTATTGAATTTTAGCGAGAAAAAGAGAGACAGAGAAACAGAGACATCTGTGTGAGAGAGAAATATGGATGGGGTGCTTCCCATGTGCATCCCACTGGGGATGGGACCTGCAGCTGTTTCTATGTTTGGAGGGACTCCAACCTACTGAGCCACCAGGCCAGGGCTATATGTACTTTTTAGAAACACCTTTGATTTGATGGACTGACATGACATCCAGATATTCTTCTTCAGGGGATTCAATCTAATAGAAATGTAAGGACCAGCATTTAAAGAAATACACAGGAAAATAAAAGAAATATAAAATGATATTTGTAAGAGCAAAAAACCAGAAATGTCTTAATTATATATCAAATCGTATGCTCACATAATTACAGATACTAAAAATGAAGAGGTACACTTGTTGAATATATTGGCTTGAGTTATGATTACCTTCAGGAAAAAACAAGTTGTAGAATAATATATATTGTATCAACCCATTATTGTTAAATAAATAAATTCTGTGTAAACGTGTGTATGTAAACCAAAAAATGAAAACAAAAAAAACCACAGAAAGCCGAAACCAGTTTGGCTCA
The DNA here is from genome assembly GCA_011751065.1 of Lasiurus cinereus. Lineage (NCBI taxonomy): Eukaryota > Metazoa > Chordata > Mammalia > Chiroptera > Vespertilionidae > Lasiurus > Lasiurus cinereus. The sequence goes on along the minus strand of JAAGEH010000393.1, from coordinate 11,886,885 downwards.
GTGGATAGAGTGTCAGTCTGCGGACTGAAAGGTTCCGGGTTAGATTCCGGTCAAGGGCATGTACCTTGGTTGCGGGCACATCCCCAGTGGGGTGTGTGCAGGAGGCGACTGATCGATGTCTCTCTCTCATCAATGTTTCTAACTCTCTATCCCTCTCTCTTCCTCTCTGTAAAAAAAATATCAATAAAATATATTATAAAAAAAAAAACAACACAGAAAAATATTCAACTAATTTAAAGGAGTAATTTCTAGGGTAATCAGGGTAGGGCATTGGTGGGATGTGGAGGAACTATATTTCTGAATTGTTTAAATTGTTCTAGTGAGAATATTTTACTTTTGTAATTTAATCAATTCTAATTTTAAAGATTTAAAAGATTTTACTGTGGCAAGCAGTAAAAAGGGGGCAAATGAAATAATAATTTATATGAAACCCTGCGTTTGACTTGAAGTGACATCTAAGTGTGACTCGAATCCAACAAATTAGAATCTTTAATTTTTGGCAGTAATATGATTTTGTTGGAAGAGCTCAACTTCAGGAGATTTGAGAGATATACATACATAATCCTATTTTAACTTAATAAATTATTGTGAATCTGTTTTTGTAATCCAGAGCTTTCATTTTTAATGTATTTAACACTTTGCTTGTAATATTCTTCCTTTCAATAGCTGTGAGCCACCACAGTGTTTGATATTTCTTTTGGATACATTTAAAGACTTCTTGCCTATAAGACTGTCTGTGATATCTGGGGAGCCTTATTCATAAGGATATCTTTTTGGAAGCTTTCTCTGAACTCCCCAGTTTAAGTGAACCACTTTTGTCTCTACTACCAGTATGTCCCCTACTAAGTTCTCTCAGTTCTTACTCCTGTGAGTCTGGCTTATTCTCTCCATCTCCACTGCTTTTCTTGCTTGGATTACTGTTGTAGTCTCTGAATTGGTTTCCCTCCTGCCAGTCTAGTCTCCTTCCAATATAGTCTCCACACTGCAAGCCTCATTGGGGTTTTGTTTGTGTTGTTTTATTTTTATTTTGCTAAAATGCAAATGTGATCCTCTTGTTTTAATACTTTCATTTGTTACCCATTGTCAGGAGGTGGAGGGAGCATGTCAGACTCTCCATAAGTTAGTCCAAGCCTGTCTAGCCTCATCTCTTGTCACTCCTTCCCTTGAACTTCCTGCTTTCTAAACTTTGTCCACCTTTGGCACAAGTTGCCCTTTGCCTGAAATGTCCGCTTTGCTTGGATAACTCCTGTTTGTCTTTTAAGGCTTTTGGCACATTTTAACCTGTAAGTCTGCCTGACATTTTTCCCCTCTCAAATGAGAAAGGTTTGTTTCTTTTCTGAAAAATTATGATACATGGCCATTGTAGAAAATGAAAACAACTCCCTCTCCAAAATAAATATAAAAAGAATGAAATAAGGATCACCTAAAATCGTAACACCAAGATAAAGACCTTAAAACCCCATCCTCATCATTAAAACTTTGGTAAGCAAAGCTATTTCTTTTCTCTTTCCCTAATACTGGAAAAAAAAAAAAAGACAAAATATGCATACTTTTTTGTAATCTGTTTTATCATGTCATGTCTATGAATGTAGTTATACATCATTTTAAAATGCTCATATAGTATTTCATTGTGATAAAATCATAATTTACTTACCTAGTCTTATTCTGATGGGTATGTAGGGTGTGTATTGGTCAGTTCAACAGAGAAGCAGAAGCAGTAGGAGCTCTATATCTCCATCTTTATCTCTTTGCCTCCACACACACACACACACACAGACACACACACAATTGGCTTATGCTATTATGTGGGTTGACTAACCAAGTACTAAGTCCACAAGGTGGACAGGCAGAAATGGAAGATCCAGGAGGGAGAGAGCACATGTAGCAGCTGCTTGCAGTGTCTGATCTCTGGAGGACTTAGAGTCTCTGTTAAAGTCAGCTAATTAAGGGACTTTAATTATATCAGCAAAATCCTTTTACAGCTGTGAGTTTAAATAACTAGGAGGTGTTTTACTTGCTATAGAATGACTGTTGCCCCTTCTGTCTTCCAAAGTCTGTGAGAGAAAATTCCTCGTAGCTCACCCTAATCAGAAATATAGTAGAAAGGGAATTCTGGCAAATGTTAAGTTCAGTCTAGCCAAGTTGATGCATCCTAAAGCCATCACAGGTATTATGTGATTTTTCTCTGTATAAGTAGTGTTTGCATAGCTATGTTCGTATCTAATGAGTAGTATCTTTGGATAAGTTTCTTAAAATGGAAAAGGAATTTGAATTGTTCTTTTAATTCAGTAACATGGAAAGGAATGGTAAAGTATGAATTTTGAACTAGTGGTTTGGTCGCTAGATTGTTATATGTTAGATTTAGAACTTCAGAATAAAGATAAAAACAGTCCTGCATATTGAATGGATTTCAAAATCTTTTATAATAGCCTGTGTATTTTAAATTTTGACTTGAATTTTTTCTTTTAATGACAAGGTATTCCAGTACATTACTTGAGTTTCTGTTTTGTTTTTGTTTTTGTTTTTTCCTCTAATTTTCACTGTCAGTTGAGTATGAATATATCCAAGGTGAGGATTAAGTAGCCCCATGTGAGTTGTATGACCGACCACATTTGGAGCAGTCAGTGTTGCCGAAAGGATGGTGTACTATGATGGACAGGTCTGACTTACTTGCTCATTCCTGTATCAAGAGTGGCTCCTGACTTTAGAACTCCACAGTGCCATCAGGTACATACAAAAGGAGAGAGAGGTAATGAACATAAGCAGGAAGCATCTGTAGAGTGTTGATAACTTCCTTCATCTTGCTTTTGCACTGTCTGAATTTTGGGGTAAGAATCAGATCTGAGCTCTTATTCAGCTACTTACTAAATGTGTGATCTTGGGCAAATTCTTGCCTTTTTAAGCCTCAAATTTCTTATTTGTAAAATAGTGAATATCAATTATATGTTATTTTAAAATGATGAGAAGAGATATAAAATGCTTCGTGTTGTGTCTGGCATATTTTAAGCATTCAATAATTGTTCATTAATAGTCTTTTTAGCTGTTTACTTATCAGTTTTTCCTCTTCTACTGGGTTTTGCTTCTAACTTCCTGTGCGAAGATATGTTTGGTCAAGCTTTTAAAAGTTATTTATAAATAGAATACAAAATTTATTTCAACAATATAAAACATCTAAAGTTATTACAATTATTAAAGTTATTCATATAACAAATGATTCCAAGATAACTTGTTTCACGATTATACATTTGATAGACTCCAGCCATATTTATCTATAATAATAAAAGCTTAATATTCTAATTAGATCAGACATCCTTTTAGACGTTCTTGCAGATGAAGCCAGAACTGCAAGGGAAGCGAGGGTCTCCAGTGCCTGCTGGAGGCTGGAGGGAAGCCTGGGTGCTGGGTGCCTGAGGGAAGCTGGTGTTGGCAGCTGGGGGAAGGAAGGCCTACTCTTGCATGAATTTCATACATCGGGTCTCTAGTTTTTACTATAAAATAGAATTTTGGTATATGTCCTAGATATACATATATGATGAGTCTTTTTCAGTAGAGGCAGATTTTTAATGCCAGAAAGTTTTATCTTTAAAAACTTAGCTGATATTTATTTGATTACTACTAGTATATTTAGAGTAAGCATCCCTTTTTGAGCCACTGTGCTAGATGATTTATATACATAATTGCTAATATTAGTAATTTGATCCTGTTAGATAGGTGTTATTTTATAGATGAAGAAATTGAAACTCCCTTAGGTAAGAAAGCATGAAGGTTAGGAACAGGCCATTGAAGGAAGACAGAAGAACTGAGTTCTAACTTTATCTCTGCCTCTTTTTTATGATCTTGGGCAGACCCTTCTTGGCTATAGTTCCTTATTTTAAAAGGGGGATAATGTATTTTATAATATACTAGAGGCCCGGTGCACAAAATTTATGCACAGCAGCAGGGGGAGTCCCCTCAGCGCAACCTGCACCCTCTCTAATCTGGGACCCCTCGGGGGATGTCTGCCTGCCGGTTTAGGCCTGATCCCTGGAACTGCTGTTCAGTTGCATATGAATAACAATCCAGGACTGCTGGCTCCTAACTGCTCACCTGCCTGCCTGCCTGATCACCCCTAACTGCCTCCACCCCACCAGTCTAATCACCCCTAACTGCCTCTGCCTGCTGGCCTGATTGCCTCTAACTGCCCCCCTGCACCGGCCTAGTTGCCCCATCCCCTCCCCCCGGGCCGGGACCCCCCAACTGCCCCCCCTGCCAGCCTGGTCGCCCCTCACTGTCCTCACTGCCCCCCTGGTTGCCCCATGTAGCTTGCTGTTCGGTCGTTTGGTTGTCCCTTGCTAACCCCCTTGCTGGCCTGGTGGCCCCATGCAGCCTGTTGTTCAGTCGTTTGGTCGTCCCTCACTAACCCCCCTGCCAGCTTTGTTGCTCCATGCAGTTTGCTATTTGGTTGTTACTGTGAGGGCATCCTGACCAATTTGCATATAACCATTTTATTAGTATAGATATTAAACACCTAGTACATGGTGGTATATGATGAGTGTTCAATACAATGGTAGCTTCTATTATTACTTTTATTGCTTAAGAGGATGATATCCCATTACCATTTTAGCAGAAAATGCCCGAAGTGCCTTTATTTTTATTAACTCATATACTATCTTTTCTGAATGATCTTATTCCCAGTGCCTTGCTATATATATATATATTTAAAATATATTTTATTGATTATTTACAGAGAGGAAGGGAGAGAGGGATAGAGAGTTAGAAACATCGATGAGAGAGAGACATCAATTAGCTGCCTCTTTCACATCCCCTACTGGGGATGTGCTGGCAACCAAGGTACATGCCCTTGACCGGAATTGAACCTGGGACCTTTCAGTCCACAGACCGACGCTCTATCTACTGAGCCAAACCGGTTTCGGTGCCTTGCTATATTTTAAGCATATTGGTTAATTTTGTCATACTATAATTATTAATCTTTTGAAATCACGACAATATCTGGCTCTTCTTTATTTAGAAGCTCAAAACTATATAAAGAATGAGGAAAGAAGACTTGGAATATTTCATTTATCTCATTGTGGACATGTGGATACTTAATTATTTAAATTTATTAATAACTTCATTTTAGCGGTAGCATTAGTTTATGGTATGATCTGGGAAAGTAGTTTTACTGATTCCATGGAATCCATATGTAAAAATACTGAAACTAAATATAATCAAAACAGGCATGTTTAAAATTTTTTTTTATATCAGTAATAAAGTGCTTCTATTTCATCTCATTTCCACATGAATACTGGGAAATTTGGACTTGAAAAGCATTCAGAAGGGTTTTAGAGGTGCAAAGAAAAAAATAGCTTAAAAGTCCTTTTTAAAATGGAAGTGATGCTATTGTTCACAAGGTTTATTGAAAATGAAGAAAATGATAATCAAGGCTCTTAAATCTGCATGTCCGAATATCTGAGCCTGATAATTGCAACATATAATTGAAAAAAAATACAATGTATTTAATTTTTTTGTTCTTGAAAATAAAGATATTTTGTTAGTTATTTATAATCAGTATTCTGAGGATCCTCCAGTATGGAGGAAGCCACTAAGGAATTATTGAGAAGTTATTGAACTGGCTGTTACATTTCAGAGAATCTTCTTTGATTCATTTTAGCTATATGAGTAGTGTCATATTATAGTGTTAGCACTTTGGCACATGTGAAGGGGCAGATGTGAAGGGGCAGATGGAGAAGCAAAATCAAGACAAAAAATGGTTATACTTCAGATTAGAGGCTTAGAGGCAAAGTACAATTTATTGACGGCAGTGTGGCTATTTTAGTTTATCATGCTTGTATTCATGGATAGATTGGAAGCCAAATTCTTAGAGGAAGTGTTTTGTTGCCTTTTGGAAAACTTCGATGTATTAAGATTACTTGAAAGGCTTATTTTGTTCTTCAAATAGTCCATAGTTAAACATAATGTGAGTTTTAATTTTCTTGTGTGCTTTGTTAACATTTTATACTCAAAATTAAATGACTTTTTGTTTTTAACTTAAAGGTTTTGGTGATTAGTGCCCCATAAAATTTGTCACTCCTATTTCTATGAAGACATTTGAGTTATATTGTAAGCTCAAGCCTTCCATATTTGAAGGAAAATTGAATGAAAACATCATGAAACTTCTTAACATTTTTTTAAACATTTAAAAATTTCTTGATAAGCAGTTATCAGATGGACTAAAATACCAAATGGAGGATGAGATATTAATTTCAGCCTTCTCATTTTTTGTTCAGAAATGTTATAATATTCAGCAAATTCAGCTACAGACGTTTGTGTAGAATTATTTGCCTTGCCAGTAAGAGAAATGCATGTTTTAATTTTTTATTGCTTTGTAAATGATCCTCTATTCTTGAACACTTTTCTTATTTTTGTACTCTCTATAAATGAATCATGGTTTTGGACTTTTCTACATCAGTAATAAAAATGAAATTTGATTGGTTAGTAATAAAGAAGGTTCATTTCATAAAAACAATAATTTTACCATGGCAATTCCCATTAACTGTAACTTGTGTTAGCAAAATAGAAACCATAAAAAGCATTTCATTGTGCTTATACACTTAGCTGTGTTTTTGTGTTGATTATATATTTTTATCTCTAAGAACTCTCATATCAAAGAAGCTTCTTTATGACTTAACCTGCCTTTGGATTAAAAAAAAAACAAGACTTTTGTTGTATATAGTTGTGTATATCCCAGTGAATACAGTATCCTTAAACATTTTCCCCTTCAGATCATATTTCATTACTTGGTCAAAATAGAGCACTGATTGGAACTTCATACAAAAATTGTATCATTTGTTAGCCATGAAGAGGCCATCATTACTATAGCATTTATTTCTGTAAGATAATATTGACATATGATGCGTTAGGGATCTGGCTTTTTATCCACCTCCTTTTCTTTCGATTAATCATTATGTTGTAGGAAAATATTTTGGCATCATGAATTATAAGCAATGTTCCTAATTTTCTTATAAATTAAAAGATACATCATGAGAAATAATGTAAAAATAAAAGTTATTGTATTTTTTTCATTAGACATTGTCATTGTTATTTTTACTATTCATCAGTTTAGCATTCTGATTAGGTTAGTGGAAGAGAACTAGTTATGTAAAGTTAACTGCATGGTAATTGATGTTTATTCTTTAGTTGAGATTATGAATTGTTCTTGATGTATTTTTTCCTAAAACAGACTCCTTCTTGCCATATACTTGAACTGATTTTCTCATAGTGTAACATTTGGTGGTGGTTTGGTGAAGATAAAATAATTTTAATATTAAAATCAATATTTTAGAAAGGGAGATATATTTTAGAAATCATGGAATGTAGTTTATAGATAATATGAAGTATATTATTTGCTTTTTTATATTATCTTTGTATCATAGGTAAATGACTTTACTAATATTTTATAAAAAGACAAGAGGCCCAGTGCATGAAAATCATGCATGGGGAGGGGGTTCTCTCAGCCCAGGCTGCACCATCTCCAATCTGGACCCCCTCAGGGGATGTCCAACTGCTGGTTTAAGCCTGATCCTTTAGGAGGTCAGACATCCCTCTCACAATCGTGGACTGCTGGCTCCTAATTACTTACATGCCTGCCTACTAGGTTCCCTTTAACTTCTCCCTCCTCCCCCACTGGTCTAATTGCTCTTTACTGCCTCTTCCTGCTGGCCTGATTGCCCCTAACTGCCCCACCCTTCTGGCCCGGTCGCCCCTAACTGCCCCCACTGCCAGCCAGGTCGCCCCCAGCAGCCCCCTCCCTGTCAGCCTGGTTGCTCCTAACTGCCCACCCCCCACCTGCTGGCCTGGTCACCTCTTACTGCCCCCCATCCCCCACCACTGGCCTGGTTGTCCCTCATAACCCCCCACCCCCCACCCCCTGCCACTGGCCTGGTTGCCCCATGCAGCCTTCTTGTTCAGTCGTTTGTTCGTCCCTCACTAACCTCCCCTGCCGGCCTGTTCATAGGCAACCATCTTGTGAGGGTGTGAGGGCTAATTTGCATATCACTTCTTTCTTATATAGGATTAGGGTAGGATTTGAGTTTAGCTAGTATAATTAAGTCATTTTTCTCTTGGATTTTCTTGTTTTCTCATTTCCTGCATAATGTAAAAACTGCCATCAGACTAGAGTTTATGATGGTGGTAAGCCATTGTGGCCACTGGATTTCAAATTCTGGAGCCAGAGAGTTGTTATGTGGTAAGGAAGTTGGAGAGTGAAATTTCTGAAAGGTAGTTTCAAAGTAATGGGTTAATAAAATGGAACTGATTGGTAGGTGGATGAAATGTCAAAATCGGTGCCTGAAGCAGTATAGTGGAGTTTATAAAATTTAACTTGGTCAGGAATCAGTTTGATATCTGATTTAAGTGAACAGAAGGAATTCTGAAGCTTCATATGAATTAGCATTTAATTTTGTCTTTCATGCTAAATCTGTGACTAATAATAATTATTGAAATATAACTGTTCAGTTTTTGTTATAGTGTATAAACCAGACCATAAATTATGACTGCTATACATCTATTTTATTACCTTTATGGATCCCATAATTTAGAGAGGCCACAGGAGGGATGGCTTGTGTCTACCTCACAATGTCTGAATTCTCAGCTGGAAAGGACCAAAAGCAGAGATGATCCAATAGTTGAGGGCTGGAAACATCTGGAAGCATCTTCACTCACATATTTGATAATTGGTGCTGGCTATGATCTGAGCTGGGGTGGTCTTCTGGAATTATTACACATTGCCTCTCCATATGGCCTGGGCTTCCTCAGAGCCTGTGGCCTCAGGGTAGTAAGACTTCTTCCACAGTTCACCAAAGGCATTTGTCCAAACTAACAAGGCAGAAGCTGCATCACCTTTTATGACATTGCCTTGGAAATCTCAAAGTATCACTTGTACTATATTCTATGGTCAGAAGAGAGTTACAAAGGGATTCAAGGGGTGGGGAATTAGATTTCACTTCTTGATGGGGTGGGAGATTTTTGCGGGTTCTATTGAAAGTACATTCTGTGAGCTAGAGCCTGTATATGGCACTTACCTAATTTATCTAATTTTATTCTTCCAACAACCTTTACAAGGTAGGTAATTTTTTCCTTTTTTTTACAGATGAGATAATTGAGGCAAGAAGAGGTTAAGCAGGTTGGCCAAAGTGACTCACACAATAAGTTGTAGAGTTGGGAGGGGAGCCCAGCTATGCCTTAATTCAAGACCTATGCTTTTTTCCCTATAACACCTATATTCACGTACTGTATTGTAAATGGTTATGTATCTCAGCACTCTTCTGAACCACACCACCCCTAGGCTCCTGACCCACTTATAACAAAATTACATTTTAGAGAGCAATGACAATTTTATATCTTTATCATTTTATTATAGTCTCTGGTACATTTTGTAAGTTTAATAACTTATTTGTTCAGTTAAGTGTTAAATGTATACTATATTTTTTCTGTTTCTGAGGACTTTCTATCTCTGAATTCCTGTTCATAAAGAGATTCTGTGATGATTAGGCTATGTTATCTTCTTGTTTGTTTGTTCTTGGGGTATCTTGCAGTTCTGCCAGGATTTCTGTAGGGAATCCTGTGTTCCCTGGCTAGCTGGGAGGAGCGAGGAAGGAGGAGTGGAGAGTTTTTTGGTTATCTAGTTTAATGTGAGGAGGGAGTGAGTAAATGCAAGGTACTTAGACTAGTGGGCAAATAGTAGATCCTTAAAAAAAGGTGCTGTTATTACAATAATAATGTTTTGCATAGAGTAATGGAGAGAATTGCTCCTTATTTTGAAGGAAATCTATTTTCCATTTTCTAGGATTAGATTCAGAGAACCACTAAACCGTAAAGGTTAACATTGTTAACATTATTGAGGTCTGATACTTGTGCGGAGCTATTTGCCTCCTCCTCCTCCTCCTCCTCCTCCTCCTCCCCCTCCTACTCCTCCTGCCAAATTATACTTTTAATCTTAACCAGCTGCTTTTGTATAGTTCTGTATTAATCTCATATTCATCTCTATTTCTGAGAAAAGCTTGGACATGGTGTTGGTGTTTCTTTTTTGCATTTCAGATTACCATAAAACAATTCAAATTTCTAGTTCTATATATAAAGTTCATATCTATAATAATAAAAGCATAATATGCTAATTAGACTGGACAGCCAAGTGACCTTCCAGATGTCCTTCTGGATGATCTTCCAGACAAAGTGGGGGCTCTGAGGGCCAAAGCAAGCCACTGCAGCTGAGAGGGTGGAGGCCAGGGCTGAGTCCCTTGCATGAATTTCATGCATTGGGCCTCTAGTCTATTTATCACATGTAGTCAGTCTCCTTTTTATTGGAAACTAATGAAAAATGGTTGTTTGTTTTTATAATGGGACAAAGTCTAAACATAACTGTTTGAGATGACACATGCATACTTACAAAGAAAGAATGTGCCCCCAGAGTGAGAGGACAGGGTGCAGGGCTCCTCGCCGTCTTCCATGTTGGCCATAGTGGCGGTGCTGAGCTGGCATGGAGACGTTGGGTTGGGAAAGGCTGACAACTATCATGAATTTGTTTTCTTGACCCTTTTAACGTCCAGAAGTTTGTCAGTTTTATGAACTTGATCATATAGATAGATTTAAATGGCTCATGTTCAGATCTTATTAACTTAGTTTTACTTTCCTTATTGATTACACTTAATGGAAAAACTATCATTTAGCCACGTTGGTTCCAAAATTAGTGATGCTTCAGTTCATTAATCTTAAAGACTTATTCTGGAACATTATACAGTTGTAATATGTTACAAAAGCATTTTGTAAAACATGGCTTTAAGCCATATCCACAAATACTTGAGTAGAATAAGATGAGCAAAAATACTGAATAAGATGAATTTACATAGATCCTTATGATCACATTCTCTGAGGCAAACAAATGAAAGAGGAGAAAAGAACTTAGTCTTTTTTCAAGTATAATCTTTGCCCTAGGTATAGTCTCTTTTTGTTGTGTTCATATACGTCTGCGTCAGATTTACTGGGAGTCCTTGTGGCATGCTTGGATGTTGGTCCACATCTCTACAATATTCAAATCTCTGAGCTTTGGGTTTGGTGGAAGTACACAATTTTATGGTGTTCTTCAGATGATTCTTATATGCTAAGGGTTGAAAACAACTGTTGTAGGATGATTATAATAGCTTTAACACCAGAATGTTTATTGTGGGCTCTGTAAGATGTTTGCTAATGAAGTTCTGTGTTCACTGACTCTGCAGACTACTTGGGTTCAAACCCTGACACTTGTCACTTACTAGCAGTGTGACTTTGCAAATTACTTATGCTTGTGCCTCAATTTTCTTATTGTAAAACTAGAGGCCTGGTGCATGAAATTCATGCACGGGTAAGGTCCCTAGGCCTGGCTGGTGATCAGGGCCGAGTGGGGCATTCTGGTTGCCAGCCGGTGCCTTCCTTCGTTGGCTGCTGACTGCTGGCTGCTGGCGGGGGCCTTGCTTCCCCAGCTTCTTTCATTCCGCATTGTCCCCTGGTGGTCAGCACAAATCATAGTGAGTGATTGAACTCTGGGTCTCTTGATCAAACTCCTGAGGGGACACTTTGCACATTAGGCTTTTATATACAGAGATAGGAATAATAATGATAATAATGTCTATCTCATAAAATTATGAGATAGTAAATATGTCAAGCACTTAAGTGTAATAACAGTCTTAAAATTTTTTATTTACCTCAACTTGACTGAGATATAATGTTGATATCCTTTTTAAATATATGATTTAGGGTTTTTTTAGTATATTTACAGAGTTGTGGTTATTACCACAATTTAATTGTAGAATATTTTCATCACTCCAAAAAAATCTCATCTGTTTAATACAGTCACTTTCTATCCCCATTCTGAGTCAACCACTAATCTACTTTCTATCTCTATATTTGCCTATTTTGAACATTTTATATACATGGAATCATACAATGTATTTTCTTTAGTCTGGCTTTTTTCATTGGGCACAATGCTTTTGAAGCTCATCCCTGTTGTTGGTTCCATTTTCTTGACAAATAGTATTGTACTTTTTTGTTTATCCATTCACCAATTGATGGTCATTTGTTTCCAGTTTTTGACTATTGTGAATAATGTTGTTGTGCTCATTCACATACAGGACTTTGTGTGGATATATGTTTTTTCATTTCTCCTGAGTGAATGAATACCTAGGAGTAGAATTGCTTGGTCATATGGTAATTTTGTGTTTAACATTTTTGAGAAATTACCAACCTTTTTATATTTACATCAGCAATGTATGAGAGTTCCAAATTTTCCACATTCTCTAAATATTTTTTATTTTGCCTATCTTGTTGATAATAGCCATTCTAGTGGTTATGAAATGGTATGTTGTGATTTTGATTTGTATTTCCTTAATGACTGATGATACCGAGTATCTTTTCATGTGCTTGTTGCCATCATCTGCTTAAATGTCTATTCAGATCCTGTGCCCATAAAATTTTGGGGGGTTATTTGTCTTTTTTATTATTGAGTTATAAAAGTTTTTTGTATATTCTGGATATAAACTTTATGAGTCTTGGGAAAATTTTAACTGCTATCACCATCACCATTATCATCAACAACATCATTATCTGCTGAGGTTGAAGTCTGGGTAGTGTTTGTTCAGAAGATGTTAGATTCTCATTATTATCTTGTTTCATTTGGGCTCTAACGTTGGGTTGTGGGGAAGTTCTGTCCTCTACTAGTTTTCCTGAATTTTCAATCTGTTTTGCTTTCTATTTTCTGCTTCATGAATGGGAGGATATTAAGATACATTTGCCTTAATTCTCTATTATTAATATAGAATTAATTATTTATTATTCATTTATGTGCCCTCACTTAGGATCATTTTAATTTTTTGTTTATCACTTTGTTACAAATGAATGGGTGATTGAGGATATTGATGAGGGATTTATGGGATAAGTTTTATTTGCCATGGGCTTCAGGGACCTTATTTCAATCTAATATAGTCTGTAATCATTGTATCTGCACTTGTTTCCAGTATATTCTTTAAATAACTTCTATGATCTGAATTTTTGTGTTTTTCCCAAATTTATGTATGAAATCCTTTTCCCCAAGATAATGGTATTAGAAGGTGGGATCATTGGGAGGTTATTAGGTCATGAAGACCGAGCCCTTATGATTGGTGCCCTTATAAAAGAGGCTCCAAAGAGCTCCCTTGTCCTGCTGCCATGTGAGGACACAGCAAGAAGTCAGTAGTTAATGACCTAGAAGGGGACCTTCACCAGAACCTGACCATGCTGATCTTGGACTTCCAGCCTCCAGAACTGTGAGAGATATATTTCTTTGGTTTATAAGTCATCCAGTCTCTGGTATTTTGTTATAAGCAGCCCAAATGGACTAAGACAGCAGACTTACAGCTAAGGATACAAAATGCTACTTGCCTTTTTTTTAAGATTTATGGAAATGACAGTATTACACTGCACTTTTTTTCACATGAGCCACTTTCTGACAAACATTGCTCTCTGACTATTGAGGTGATGTGAGATGGGTTTTAAACTCCTTTTGTGGGAAGATTCACTTTTCCTAACATACCTTATGTAATATCATTAAACATCCCCTATGAAACAGCTCAGGGGCATCACTGTTTAATCATTTCATTATCAGTGATATCTGAGATATAGTGTTATCTTTGAATTGTACTATAGTTTGCAGTTTGAATTGCTTCTGAATGTAATACGTAGCTCTTAAAATTCTAGTTTTAATAAAGTCACATATTATATTTTAAGTCTAAACATCTTTAAAATATACTTTAAATGAAGCCTTCATATCATAATTGTTTAAAACTTGTTATGTTTTGAAATTAATGTCTGTTGGTATCACTGAGTTCATCAGAATAGTATTTATGTCAAACTAGTAAATTATTATTTCTTTTCTCTTTGTATGTTACCATAACTTGTCCATGTTTAAGAGCTGTCAAAGGCTCTTTGAGCATTTGTTATATTAGTAGTATTTGTATTTACACCTTTGGCAGAAAGCCATTCAAATTTGGGAGTAGGCTGTATATGTTTCTTACTCCTTTTGTATAACACTGTCTACATCATTTTTGGAAGCTGAAAAGATGCCATCAATGAGCTTTTGGGATCCAGTTGCCTAAGGATAAACTGTAGTTTACTTCATTAGTACACAAATGATAGGTTTGTGTAGAGTTATTATAACATTAATCAATTTGATGGATTAGAAATATGACAGCATTGAAGCAGCATGTAATATTAGTGCTTATTATTCTACAAATTATGTCTTTACCTACATTCATATGCCAGAGGAGTTACGTTGTACATTAAGAATGCTGAATTTAAAAACCAACAGCAATATAGGGCACTTCTTTTCATGGCCTTTCTCTTGTCCTCTTAGGTTAGATCATCAAGAGATGGACTTGGGAATTAGATTTGTTTATTAGGTCATAGCACTTTCATCTGATGTACCCTGAATTGAATGGAATAGAGAGATCATCTGTTACCACAATGACTTGTCACCCAACCTGATACTTGAAAGAAACCTCAGGTAAAATGTAAAGCCTTTAAGAGATCTAGGGATATATATATATATCCATCCCTAAAATTTATTGGCCAGTAGTAATTTCTCTAAAATTATAATGGATTAGCAGTGAAGAATATTGATTTTTTTTATTCTATTATATTGGTTGGTAAAACTTAAAAATAGGTATCTTAAAGATAATTAAATGAGAAGCAAATATATATTTTTGGGGGCTGTGGGTGTTGCTTTACAATGTATGCATTTTTAACATTTATGCATTATTAAGTTTATCTTATGACTTTCAAAAGTCCAAGCATATAGATCCCCTCTTTCTCTTGTTTTTTAAACTTTGTTCTCCAACATAAATATTGTTAGGACTAGATAAAGTATCTTTGAAAAATTTAAAAATACTCGTTCAGATGAAAAAACTCCTCTGTATTCCATTGAAGACTGAAATAATAAGAGGAATCTCCTTTGCTCCTGGAAAGAGATACTAAATATAATAATTTTACTTGGACAAATTGAAAAGTAAGTAAAGGACTAAGTGGGTAAAAGACTTTTAATAATGTTAATTGGAGAGAAACCTTGTTATGCAGTCACTAAGAGTACCTTAAATTGTTGCTTTGGTATGAAAATGATATAATAGGTTTCTTATTGTGAAAGAATAAATTTCTGAAAAGTGGATAGTTTTACTTTGAAACTCTTGTAATAAAGATATTAGCTTTAAATGGTACTTAGATCAAAATGCTTAAATATTGCTTAATTTGAATTTCGTATTTTGGCATACATTATTACAAATGCCATATTCAGTTTGGAGCATTTGAGAATCCAAGTCTAATAAATAATCTCAGGACCATAGGAATTTTTCACATTCTAGAAACTTACTGTCTTGAAAGGGAGGTAAGATATTGACAAAATAATAGAACAGAGTAGAAAGTAATATATGATCTAAGACAAGTACAAACTGCTATAGACATAGATAAAGGAGGAATTAGGTTTGCTAAGTTAATAAAAGCCTTCTTGATGAAGGTAGCATTTTAACTTGGTCTTGAGAAAGGTATAGGATTTAAGTTTGTGCTGCTGAAGGAATATTCTGGACAGAAGGGAATAATTTGAGCAAAGTCACCAATGTGAGAAAGTATGAAATGTATGGGAATATTTTAAGTGCTCTCTCAGGATATGAGGGTCCTGTTGTTAGGTAGATAAGGTAGACAGATATCCCTTCTTCTTCCCATTAATTTGTGTGTGTTTTTTCTAAGCTTTTTCTATGGTCAAAAAAGGATTTTACTAAAATAGAGGAGGATACTAGTACTTCTTTGTTCAAGGGTACATGAATAGCGGGGTTCTCTTCTAAAATTTCAAAAGTAGTTATTTAACCAAAACAGTGTTTTCCAAAGTTGGGTAAAAACACCCTGCATTGTGCAAGACAATCCTTTAAAGTACAGGACTAAACTCTTAGAACTTGGATTTTAATTTTTAAAAACTCTACTTTCATTTTTAGTGTATGTTTTATAATGGATGTGATTTATTAGCTCAGGAATACCAACCATATGATTTCTAAATCTATTTGGGCCCACATGCTCATATATTTTATTGATGGGGACATGAGATTTAAAGATGGTGATCCCTGGGTTGATTTTAGAATGTCGAAAGGGATTAGTGAGGTTACTTATCAATGGTTGAAGACCTTATAAGTATATTAGTTTTAGGAAGGTTATAACAGTAATATCTCATGAAAACTATATATTTGATATAAAATATATAAACAAATTTTTGGTGTTAAGGGTTATTGCATAGGTGAGTTTATAGAATTAAATTCTGCCAACTATTTCAGACAGCTGTTTAATATTTTTACAGTTGTGTTATTGGTTGCAGTATTAAAGTTTTTGGGGTGAAATTTCTTTTTTTGGAGTATGTATAATCTCTGTTGTATTCTTAGTCTAAATGGTAACAGATTGGTAATAATAATGATAGTGAATAGAAAACATTTATTCAGCCAATATCTACTGATTGCCTATAAGGTTCTAGGTTCTAGGGAAGTGGTAACAAAAATTGGGTATGGGGATTTATGGTGTTTTTATGTTCTAGGGTGAGATAAACAATCAAATAGTCCTGACATCTATGTCAAAATGTTGGCTGTGTTAAGTGGTACATCGAGTGTGCATGCTCTTCAAGTTTGTAAAGAGTGTTTGAACTATTCAGGGAGATCAAAGATCAAAGAAGATTTCCCTGAAGACAGGACTGGCTGTAGGCCCAGTGCAAAATGAAAACGAGAGACCCCTTATTCAAAAATATTCCAGGATTGAGACAGCACAACATTAAACTAAGGGAGGAGCCTTTCTAAGTGCAGGCCTGTGTATCTGCTCAGGTTGCATGTCCATGAAGTGATGTTTGAGCAGACATGTGAGGATACAGGATGGAAGATTGCTCTAGGGCAGAGGAGACAGCCCAAATGAATCTCTAGGGCAGGAGGGAATGGGGCTCATTCAGGAACTGGATGAAAGCCAGTGTGGCTGGAGTACAGAGTGGGTGGAGTGGAGTTACGATGAGGTCAGAAAGTAGAGTGAGTTGAGAGAGTTATGTGTAAGGCTAAGCTGATGATTCTGATGTTTATTTGAAGAGCAACACAAACTATTGATGTATGTTAAGGCTAAAGTTTACTTTTTGTCTAATAATACCAGTAACTTGGCACCTTGACAGCATTAGACAGCATTCTCTCTTGATCCCCATTTCCTACCAGCCTTCATTCATTCATTCATTCACTCATTTATTTATTTATTTATTTATTATTTATTTTTAAAATATATTTTTATTGATTTTTTACAGAGAGGAAAGGAGAGGGAGAGAAAATTAGAAACATTGATGAGAGAGAAACATCAATCAGCTGACTCCTGCACACCCTCCCACTGGGGATGTGCCTGCAAACAAGGCACATGCCCTGGACCGAAATCGAACCTGGGACCCTTGAGTCTACAGGTCCAACACTCTGTCCATTGAGCCAAACTAGCTAGAGCCCAGTCTTCTTTTAGAGACTTTTAGCTACACCTTCTATATTTATTCTAAGTTTGGCTCTTCTCTAAGGAAGGTTTAAAAAGGCGTTTCATATCAGTGCATACTTTTGCTGGTAGAAATTGAAAATATGATGGGTGAATTTTAAAATTTTATTCACTGTTGAATTAGACAACACTATGGTGATTAACCTGAGGGAAGGGGATAGGGGACAGTAAAGGGTAAAGGGGGCAAATATATTGTGACAGAGGATGATTTGGATTTAGGTGGTGGGCACATAATGCAATATATAGATCATGTATCATAGAAATCTACACTTGAAACTTATATAAACTTATTAACCAATATCACCCCAATAAATTTAATAAAAATAAAATAAAATAAAAAGACTTAGTCTGTGGTCTAAAACATTTTAGGTTTACTGAAGTAAAATTTGTATGAGATGAAAATGTTTTATTGTTTTAAAAGGATTTTTCTTTTTAAATACTACAGATTTTTAAGGTCTATTGTCAGCATTATAATTTTAAGTTCGTAATATGTTACATAGAGTCAGAAGCAAGGGTGGGTAGTTACAGAGCTCATTTTCTATTTAAAAATGTGTATGGTTGATTTGTAAATCTACACAACCTAGGATTTTCACTTTGGACACTATTGAATAACATGCTAGCCATTTCTTGTTCCATATCATGCTAAAAATGTAATTATTTGAGCTGGTTTACATAGGTGACTCATTTAACTCAGTGATAGCTATATACTCTCAACTGCTCATGGGTGAGATAGATAGCTACTCATTCCCTGCCTCATCTACCATTTCTTGCCACCTGGTCTATGGATGCACTGGAATTCCAGGCTGTTAAAATAACATGATTATATAGGTTTCTCTCAGCCTTATTGCCTTTTCTTCTTAAATGGTAGGTTCTAGTTGTGAAGATAGTATCAGATGTTTTGGCAGTTACTTTCCGAGAATTTTCTTTTCAATAATAATTTCTGAGTTGGAACATAGTTTGCATCTTGGATCAAGAAAAACATGGCACTTTCACCCCCATTTTCAGCTTTAGGTTCTTAATAGCAGAGCTTTTAGTATTTGTAGGCAACTTCTTTGTTCTTATTTGCACTTAGGCAATGTGTTGCAAGATTTTGTTTTCTTTCACATATGTCTGTTGTAATAGATCTGAATAATCCATGGGGTTGATGATAAATTAACTCAGCATAACTTATTGTTTATATGAGAACTTGATACTGCAGAGTAGTGAAATAGTTTCTGATTTATCGAGAACACTTAAATTATATTCAGCATGTATTTAATGCTAAGGGAATGCTATTCCATTGTTTTTAAAAATTTAAATCTATGTCTCGTATGTGTACAAAACAGCTAACCAGCAGTTAAAATTACCAGAATATTTAATTAGAACATCTATTCCTTTAACATAGTTGATAATGAGTTTAGTACCAAGGACATTTTTTCCATTGATTTTTAGAGAGAGTGGAAGGACGGTGGGGTGAGAGGCAGGGACAGAAGGAGGGGGTGGGGAAGCATTATTGTGAGAGTCATATCATTTAGTTGCCTCCTACATGCTCCCTGACTCAGGCCAGGGATTGAACCTGCAACCCAGGTATGTGCCCTTGACTGGGAATTTAACCCAGGACCTTTCCATGTGCAGGTTGATGCTCCAACCACTTGGCAACAGTATCCAGGGCAGTTCAGATAAAATTTTGATTAGCTAAAATATTTAGGGAATAGAGTAGGAGGTTTAACCAAAATATCCATTTTCTTTTTTTTGACACACAATTAATGAACACCAACTATATACGCACAACATGATACAGAAGATGTATACAACACATCTGTGTCCTCAATGAACTTAATTTCAAGATCTTTGAAATTTTTGTAAATTTTATTTCTGTGCTTATTGCTTTAATAATATTAGTGTAATACATACAATTGAATCTTTGATGATGTAGGATCTTATAATGAATGAACCTCATTGTATTGTTTCTCATATAGATGTAAACAGTGTAGGTGTGCTGACCATACAATTTATCCTAAAAGGTTATTTTTGAGTAATTTGCTAATGTCAGCTTGTTTTTGTTTCCCTGACTTTTTATAAAATTGTGTTACACAGGTTAATTGGGTTTCTTACTGCAATTTTACTTTGTTAAAAAGTTTACAATAACATAATATTTAGTTTCACTGCCTTTTTGGTATGTGAGTTAAAACTCAGCCTTTATATGTATGTATAATGTTGTGGATAACAGCATATAAAACTATGTATGTTCATTATTTGCTTGGTGATTTCATAGTATTACCCTTAAGTGTGAGTTTAATTTTGTGTAGCCCAAACTAAACCAAAGCATTTACAACTTATAATACTACTATCATGTTTCCCTTTTTATTCTAAAGTGTAAATAAAAGCAAATTAAGGAGTCACTTTATTCCTGGGACTGTTTTAGGGCATCTTAAATGGTCATTCATAAGAAAAAAAATACTTCACATACATACATTTCTTTAAAAAAGTCAGTGTTATATATTAAATGATAATTTGTTGCTATATCACAAAAACTGTATTATAAACAGAATAAGAAAATACTAATTATTATCAAATTTCATATATTTAATTTACTTTTTTCCTGAGAGCAAATGTAACTACCCTAGAATTGGTGATTTTGATGTTTTATGGCTTTTACAAAGGACAATTCAACAAATTACGTATATCCTATATATTCTATCAGTGGAGACATTGCTTCTTAAGTGCAGTTGATTAGACAGAATTTAAATCTAGTGCTTTTTCCAAGCAATGGTAAGTTCTAATATTTTTGTAGCTAACTAGAGTCTTCTGTAGAGGCAAGGTCAAACCTGACTGTAGGCCTAAAATTAGCTTTACCAGCTTTGACATTGTAGGTACTTATTGCTTCATCATGCTACTCTCCTTCGATATTGTGGGGTAGTGGTGGTGGGATCAAGGCAATGAAATGTTCTAGAATACACCAGAATTCCACTCTATGTTTAAATATTACCAATTTATAAGGCAACATGCATAGCATAATATGGATATATTTGATTCTTTTATGCATTGTTGTTTGTTTGAAAATTTACTTTGTTAAATAGTGAAATATTATAAATATTGTTTCACCATTGTTTTAATAGTGAATCAGAATTCAGTATCTTTTTATATATATGAGCAACATTTTGGATATGTCTGTGTTTGAAGGAGGCTAAAGGAATAGTAGCATATAGGTTATGATAGTTTTTCAATTCTTACTTTCGATTGGGCAAGATATCTTCTACTTCCTCCCCATAACAAACAAACAAAAAACAAATTACCATCAAACAATAAACCAAACATGCATTTAAAATGTTATCTAAACTACTTATACAGTTTACCATAGAATCTAAGGTACTGTGAGTAGTTGCTACAGTTAAGGTAACTTGACAGTTAACTTTAAATGCTCCCAGTGGTCAGCAAACTCATTGGTCAACAGAGCCAAATATCAATAGTACAACGATTGAAACTTTTTTTGAAAGCCAAATTTTTTAAACTTCTTTTAACACCACTTCTTCAAAGTAGACTCGCCCAGGCCGAGGTGTTTTGTGGAAGAGCCGCACTCAAGGGGCCCAACAGCCTCATGTGGCTCGCAAGCTGCAGTTTGCCGACCATGGCTCTAGGCCAGTGCATTGCTTATTTAACTTGGTGGGTTATCATATATTTTTGCCCTATGTGCCTAATTACCACTGCCTTGTTTCCACAGCTGTAGAACCTTGGCCTGAAAATGCTACATTATATCAGCAACTGAAAGGTAGGAACTTGTTCACAATTAAAAATGGTCTTGCATCAAAATATTATCTATTACCCCAAAAATTCATTCAATAATATAATTTACTGCAAAGAGAACATAAAACATAAAGAAAAGGGCTTTCCTTGTGTAATTTGTCTAGATTTTGCCTAAACTTGTATCTGCCAGTGTAAACCCAACTATTCATGGCCTATAAGGTCCTTAGTTTATTATTGACTCATTATATTGGCTGCTGTAGGCAGTGTAAAATGATGTGGTTGCAGGAGCAGTTGGCAGATTTACTGCACCAATAGCTGACACAGCAGATTTTTGAAGTCCTGTGGTAAAGTGGGCTCTCAGTAAAAAGGAACTGTTAAAATGTATAGGCCAGGATGTTCAGGCTCCCTTTAGCAGCTCTTCATATATCATCAGATCACATTATGGACCCCATTTGGGGCTCAGCAGCCTGCTACAGTTGTCAGAAGACTGCAAAGTAATGAAGACTAATATGCAGCAGCCCTAGTCTTCTAAGCATGGAATTTTTATTGCAGTGAACTTGTCATCTTTCTTTTGTGTGACAGACCTAGACACACTGTGCAATATTAACTGCAAGCTGGTTTTATATGATTTCGAATAGTTTGATTTTTTTAACTAGAGAGGTTTGAATAGATACAAATAGTATTTAATTTTAAAATATTTAATTTTAATGAAGATGAATATCTTAAAAACTTGAAAAATGAATTTGTTTTTGAGTGATTTTAATTGTATGTTGCTGATAAAAATGTGATAAATAATCTGTTTTAGAGGAAATAGTCTTGCTTTATTATTGTTTATATACAATGATAATGTAATCAAAATTATAATTAAATTGCTTTGATCTAGAACTTAATATGTTACTGAAAGGCTATATCTTTTTAAAAATAAAAATAGTTTTTAAAAATAAAAATATAAGTATATCTGATTTGGTTAGCAATCACACTTTTGATTCAAACCTTTTATTGTATTTCCACAGGGGAGCAAATTTTGCTTTCTGACAATGCAGCTTCCCTTGCTGTGCAGGTAACTATATAAATAATGTAATATTTTTTCATTTTGAGTTGGAAATTTTTCCCCCCAGATAATTTGATGCAGTCTGTTTAGAATTTTTGTGTGCTTTACAATGATCAATATAATCTCTTCTGTGAAGGGTAAGTTTGTTATATAATACTAGAGGCCTGGTGTACAAAATTCATGTACAGGGAGGGTGTGTGTCCCTCAGCCCAGCCTGCACCCTCTCCAATCTGAGACTCCTCGAGGGATGTCTGACTGCCCGTTTAGGCCCGATCCAGGACTGCTGGCTCCCAACTGCTTGCCTTCCTGATTGCCCCTAACCACTTCTGCTTGCCAGCCTGATCACGCCCTAACCACTCCCCTGCCAGCCTGATAGATGCCTAACTGCTCCCCTGTTTGCCCCTAACTGTTCTCCCCTGTGGGCCTGGTCACCCCTAACTACATTCCCCTGCAGGCTTGATCACTCCCAGTGCCCTCTCTTGCAGGGCTTGGTCCCTCCCAGCTATACTCCCCTGCTGGCCTGATTGCCCACAACTCCCCTCCCTTGCAGACCTGGTTCCTCTCAACTGTCTTTCCATGCTGGCCATCTTGTGGTGTCCATCTTATGCCCATATGGGGGCAATAATTTTTGACCACTTGGGGGCAGCCATCTTGTGTGTTGAAGTGACAGTCAATTTGCATATTATTCTTTTATTAGATAGGATTAGATAGGATAGAGGCCTGGTGCGCTGGTGAGGGCTGGCTGGTTTGCCCTGAAGGGTGTCCCAGATCAGGCTGGGGATTCCCTTGGGGAATGGGGTGGCCTGGGTGAGGGACTTGTGGTGGTTTGCAGGCCGGCCATGTCCCCGGCAACCCAAGTAGAGGCCCTGGTAGTTGGGATTTATTTATCTTCTATAATTGAAACTGTAGCCTTGGGCGGAGCCAAGCCTCCTGCTCACTCCATAGCTGCAACCATTTTTTTTTGGATTTATTTATCTTCTATAATTGAAACTTTGTAGCCTTGAATGGAGGCCAAGGCAGGCCAGGGCTGCTGAAGCTTGGCTTCCTCCATGGCCAGGAGCAACTCAAGCCTCCTGCTCTCTCTAGCTCTGTGGCTTCAGCCATTGTGTTGGGATTTATTTATCTTCTATAATTGAAACTTTGTAACCTTGAGTGGAGGCCTAGGCTGGCCAGGGCAGGTGGAAAGCTTGGCTTCTTCCATTGCTGGGGAAACCCAAGCCTCCTGCTTTCTCCATGGCTGCAGCCATCTTGGTTGGATTAATTTGCATACTTGCTCTTGATTGGCTGGTGGGTGTGTATACTGTGGGTATCCAGAGTGATGGTTAATTTGTATATGACTCTTAGATAGTATTATTCAGTTAATTGTTGTCAATATATAAAATAAGCATACCATTTTCATTATTCTTTTTATAAAAAGTTACTTATATTTCTTAGTAGTTTTGCTTTTGGCTAGATAATATGGTATTGCTTTTTTTGGGGGCGGGGTGATATGTTCATTTACAGACACCAGATTACTTTCTAACTTATTTGTGAAGATTTATTCACCACATATTGTAAAGCATCATTTTCTCATACTCATTCTAACATTTTGATAATCTTGAAGCAGATATATTCTTCTCTAGTAATTTTTTATATGCTTACTAGAGTCTCGGTGCACTAAATTCATGCAAGGGGGTGGGGTGAGGGTCCTCTCAGCACAGACTGTACCCTCTCCAATCCTTGGAGGATGTCCAGGATCAGGCCTAAACTGGCAGTTGGACATCTCTCTCACCTCCTAGACCACTGGCTCCTAAGTGCTCACCTGCCTGCCTGCCTAGTCACCCTTTACTGCCCCCGCTACCGGAATCGTTGCCCCCAACTGTGCCCCTCCCTGCCGTCCTAGTTGCCCTTAACTGCCACCCCCACTGCTGACCTGGTCACCCCCAATTGCCTGCCCCCACCAGCCTAGTTTCCCCTCACTGCCCTCCCTGCCAGCCTGGTCACCCCTCATGGGCCCCCTGCTGGCCTGGTTGCCCACGCAGCCTGCCGTTCAGTCCTTTAGTCATCCCTCACTAACCCCCCTGATAGCCTGGTTGTAGGCAGCCAGCCATCTTGTCAGAGCTTGAGGGTCAATTTGCATGTTACTTCTTTATTATATAGGATTGATTACATTAGTGTTTATTCCCAAACTACTTATTGAATGCAATAGCTCTTTAAGTTGTATATCACAGTTGTAAAAAAATTTAGTGGTCCTATAAATTTTAAATTGTACTATAGGAAGAATAGGATACTTGGGGATTATTTGATTTAACAAAAGAAAGAAATATTCATATAAGTTATAGAATTATAAATATTCAAACATTTTTCATACTTATCTGCTGTTTATTCAGTTAGCTTATATAATTTGAATTACAAAGAAATTGTTTTTGGTCCAGCATCTAAAAGATAATTTAAAAGAGAAATATAAGACATATGATACTTATTTGAGATAAGACTGTGAACATATTGGGGACAGAAAGGAAGGAAAGGAACTGTGAACTTTTGTTGTGTTCTAGGTATGATGTTAGACACTTGGTTATCTCATTATATTTCTTTATTCACTTGGTATCCTCTGAGCTTAATAGTTATATCTAATACATAGTATATCATTCAGTACATTTGTTATTTTGTTTAATATAGGGAAAGGAGAGATGTAAAGGAATGTTTTGAACAGTCACTTATTTGTATGATCTGAGTATCTTTAAGTTTCTTTTTGAAGATTTGTATCTTTTTAGAATATAAATTATGTTTATTTTATTTTCTTACCTTTATTTTATCTTTAGGCACTAGCATTATAACTAGTGCATTTTCTTATTGGGTAGATGCCAGGGATGCTCTTAATTTTGGAGAAGCAGAAATTTTAGTTGGTTATAGGCAATAAATAAGGATTTTATAGTGCTGTTTAATTTTTTAAAAAACTATTTATTTATTTATTTATTTTTGGTAAGGAAAAGTAGAATTTAAGTTTAGCTTTCAAATACTAATAACATGGTGCCTAGAATATAGAATGCACTCAGTAAATGCTTGTTGAATGAAGGGTTTGTACATGTGGGAAAAGCAATGTTAACCTAATAATTGATAGCACCAATAAATTATTTGCTGTGTATAAACTAGTATTTTCAATCTTCATAGCCTTGAAAAGATGGCTCAGGGAACAGTGCATAATTTAGTTGAAGCACTAATTCTTAACCTTTTTTTAATTGCCATTTATGGGATAAATCTTTCAGGATCTGATGAAACCCATTCCAGTGCACGCACACAAGTTAAACATACTCAGACTATTCAGCATATGGTTTTAGGAAGTTTACTGATCACTCTGCTGAAGCTGTCTGGGAATCCCCAAAGAAGAGTAGTTTAGGAAATACCGAAGTAATTTTCACTAAGGAAAGTATTTTGGGTAGGAATACACCAATGGTTCTTAGCTAAGAGAGGTTTCAACTCCACAGAGGACACCTGACCATGTTTGGACATGTTTGCTTGTCTCAGCTGTTATGGGAGAGTGCTGTTGGCATCTATTGGGTAGATGCCAGGGATGCCCTTAAACATCTTACAATACATAGGACAGTCTCTCCATAATAAAGGATAATCCAGCTCCAATATAAGTAGTGTCAATGTTGAGAAACCTTGGGATAGATGGCTTAATTAGTTTTCATAGCAAACTAAAATATTGGTATATTAGTGTTAAAAAAAATGAATGCCTTAAATAATCTGTGGGAGGGAAAACATCTTGGTGTGTACTTTATTTAGCAACTCTATTTTTATGGTTCCTGTTAATTTGCTTTCTCACCATGGCTTCTCAAATCATAGTTGCAATTAAAAATAAAACCAGGAAAAAAAGAACCTTTCAAAATGCAGAATTTTGCTTAACCATTTTCAGTTGTTTTGTTATACTACGTATGTCACTTAGATGATAAATTAACCAGCTTATATTAAAAATTCTTGGTTTTCTTCAATATTCTTTGGCTTGACAGCTGATAGTAGCCATGACTATAAATGTGACTTTTCCAGATATCTGATGTAAACTTTATGGAGTAATTTTCATCTATATAGTGGACCAGTATCCATTTAGAAGAATCAGTTAAATGTATAAATTTGATCAAAACAATGTGACAGGTATCCATAAACTGGATATTTACTAGAAGATACCAGATATCATACATCAGATATTTTAGTAGTCTGCTAGTTAAGGCATCAGGAAATTTAAATTTTACTTACCACATAGAGGTGGCATTTATTATACCCCTGAAACTAAGTGGTTAGATCATTTTTTGATTAAAGGAAGCTTTATGATTTCAGTTTAAAAGAAAATAAAATTTTTCTCATGGCTATTATTTCCTCTTAGATTTGCTTTTCTTTCCTCATCCACAAAGTATTGGTATTACCTCAGGTGTTTGCTGTTCATAAAATAATCTCATGTGTTGAATGCAGTTAAGTATTAGTGTAGGGTGTGTTTCTCTGTTTTTCATGATATATACATATGTACATACTTACATGTAACTAGGTATATATACATATATATGACATACTACACACACACATACACACAGTGTGAGAGAAACTTTCCATTTTATAATACTTCCACTTTAAAGGAATTAAGCTTGTATCAATTGGTAAAAGAACTTTGATAATAACTTTCTGTGGCTACTCATATCCCTAAACCTAAACCAATTATTTAATAGATATCTATATTTATAAAAGCCTAAGCAATTGAACAACTGAATGACTGAATGGCCAGTTGCTACGAAGCACACTGACACGCTCAATGCAGGGGACATATGCTCAATGCAGGAGCTGCCCCCTGGTGGTCAGCATGTTCCCACAGCGGGAGTGCCACTCAGCTGACCAACCTGTCCTGGCAGCCCACCGATCTGACAGCATTCACTCACTCCCTCAGTAGTCCCCCAAGCTCAATCTCCAGAAAACAGGCCAGGCACTGACAGACCAGTACCACCGGCACGATTCCAACAGTGCCACTGGCCTCCTGGAAGTTGGCCTTGGGCACCGCGGCCATTGCCCCTCCCTAGACACTCCACAAGGAAGAAACGTTATAAAAGCAGTCTCCAGGTGGCTCCTGACAACTGGCATGAACGTGAACGGGATGGATCCCAGGCTGGTAAGGGTGTCCTACCACCTGCCCAGAGGGCCAATCACATCCTGACTCCCTACCCCCTTTGGGACAGGTGCTAGGTTCAGGGCTCATGGCTGGCAAGTGCCATGACAGCAGCACGAGTCTCTCCCCATCAGGACTGACTGGGTGGGAGCTCGCCAGCAGGTGCAGCGGGGCCAGGATGAGGGGGATTAGCTGGCGGCATTGGATTGCTGGTTTCGGTCATTCATTCTTATTATAAGCCCTGCAGGTCAGGCCGAGGAATCCCAGGGTGCATGAATCCACGCACTGGGCCTCTAGTATGCATATAAGATCTTTGGTTAACCTCTTCCCATCTTTCCCCCTCCCCTTCCCTCTGAGATTCATTAGTCTGTTCCATGTTTTCATGCCTATGCATTGAGCATCTGTCCCCTGGTGGTTAGTGTGTGTCATAGTGACCAGTCAAAAGGTTGAACGGTTGCTTAGGTTTATATATATATAGTAGACTAGAGGCCTGGGTGCATGAATAGTGCATGGGTAGGGACCTTAGGCTTAGCTGGCAATCAGGGCCGATCAGGGCCTTTTGACTGCTGGCTGAGGTCTCCCTTCCCCAGCTGCTGGCCACCAGCCGGGGCCTGCCTTCATTCTGCACTGCTCCCTGGTGGTCAGCACACATTATAGCAAGCGATTGAACTCTCAGTCTCCCAGTCGAACTACTGTGGGGACAATTTGCATATTAGGCATATGTATATGTGTGTGTGTGTGTATGCATATATATAATATATATATATAATATATACATACACATATACATATAGATATATATAGGTATATATAGATATAGATAAGTAGGCATTTAATTCAAAAATTATTTCTGACATTTCCTAGCCAATTATATCTTATCGGTTACATTAAGATGGACATTAAGACATGTCTTAGTTTTTGGATCTTTGAAATGCAATAAAGGCAGTCTTACATATATTATGAGTTATTGTGAAGTTGAAGTTTGGTAATAAATGGGAAAAAAGTAAAAGCAATAGAAACATGATGTTAAATGCTGTATTAGTGCCTATTTTGATTTCAAAGATTTATATACATATTTTTAATGTCTTTATATAATAAAATGTTACTTTCTAGTCAGTTTTAGAGAAGATTTTGATTAGTATATATGAAGCTAATTTAAAAAGAAACCTTTTTGCCGTAGCCAGTTTGGTTCAGTGGATAGAGTGTCAGCTTGCAGAATGAAAGGTCCCAGGTTTGGTTCCCATCAAGGCAGTGGTTCTCAACCTGTGGGTTGCGACCCCTTTGGGGGTCGAACGACCCTTTCACAGGGGTCGCCTAAGACTATTGGAAAACACCTATTTCCCATGGTCTTAGGAACCAACACACTGCTCCTCGGTGTAGCAAAATGTAGCAATGTAGTTTACTGTTGTCATATGAAGACTGTTACCCATGCTACACCACAATTCAAGACAAAATTTCATTTATTTGTAATTAGAAATAAATATTTCACAATATATAATTACATATTGTTTTTGTGATTAATCACTATGCTTTAATTATGTTCAATTTGTAACAATGAAAATACATCCCGCATATCAGATATTTACATTACAGTTCATAACAGTAGCAAAATTACAGTTATGAAGTAGCAACGGAAATAATTTTATGGTTGGGGGTCACCACCACATGAGGAGCTGTCTTAAAGGGTCGCGGCATTAGGAAGGTTGAGAACCACTGCATCAAGTGCACATGCCTTGGTTGCAGCCTCGATTCCCATTGTGGGGCCAGCAGGAGGCAGCTGATCAATGATTCTTTTTTATCATTGGCATTTCAATCTCTCCTTCTAGCTTCCTCTCTGAAATCAATAAAAATGTATTTAAAAATGAATAAATAAAAAGAAACCTATTTTTGGTGTGTACTTAAATAGCAATATCCTAATATTATGATTAGGGAAGAACAGAGGGAGGACTATTTCTCTCTCCTTTGGGACTGCATGTCATTTGTTGCATTGTGATTATGAAAATGCTGTATAGCGGATGGCCACAGTGGACAGCTTACTTGCAGAATTTTGAAGGAAATGATTTTCAGTTTGTTGGATACATTTTGTTTTAAATAAAACAATGATATATACATATGTACATACTTACACAGGCCAGGCACTGACAGACCAGTACCACCGCCACGATCCTGATATATTATACTTATGTTTTAAATAAGTTGTTTATGGTTGTATGCAATTTTTGTCTTAGTTTAATTTAAATCTGATGTAAATACAAGTAGGATGATATCAGTGGATGTATTTTAATAGAGAATTAATATGGGAAACATTTAAAAATTGATATCTTAAAATTTCATAAAGTGAAAATTCGAGTTTACTTTTTTATTTATTTGAGAGAGAGAGAGAGAGAGAGAGAGAGAGAGAGAGAGAGAGAGAGAGAGAGAGAGA
>JAAGEH010000393.1:11807474-11848816 GCA_011751065.1 Lasiurus cinereus | reverse complement strand
CTAGTTGGTCCTTTTTCATCTCCTCTTGGGTCTCACTAAATTTATCGAATTTTTCTAGCATATTCTTGAAAAACCTTACAAGCGTGGTTTTGAACTCTATATCCAGTCGTTTTTTTTCCTCCATTTCTTTTGTTTGTGATCCCTTCCCTTGTTTCGGCATTTTCACTATGCCGGGGAAACTTCTGTGTTGGATTCAGCCTTATGATACCAGATGCAAAACCGAAGAAGCCTCTGTTGAGCTTGGGAGGGGTGGAGTCTCAGGGCTTAAGGGACCGCCTTGCCTTCCAGTCAGCCCCGCCCTCCACGGCCCCTGAGTCTCAGTGACTGGGTAATGGCTGGAGCGGTCCTTGTGCGCACGCGCACCCGCAGTGCCTCTAACTGCTGCCTTTCCATCTCCCCTGTGCGCCAGGACCACACGAGTCTAGGTCCCCAGGGTTTCGCCCGGAACAGGGGCTTAGTGGAGTCAGAAGTGGCACAGTTCGGAGGGTCTGTCTCCCGCCCACTCGCGAAAGCCAGCGGCACAATCAGCAATCTGTCCTGCGCGCAGCAGCGTCCGCGTGCGAGACCAGACCTGATCTTCTGCGACTCCCCTAAATTTCCGTGCACCTCTCCCTTTTCACAGTCCAAACTCCCCCCGTATGAGTTTCGCTGGATCTGGGGTTTAGTGTCGTAAAATAAGGGGTTCAATGCCGTTGGGAGTCTCCGTTTCCCTGCCGCCAGAGAAAGCCAGCCAGGTACTCCGGCATTCGCTCTCTCAGCGCGTGCGTCCCCGTACCTCGGCTTTTTGCAGCTCCTCTGGGTCTCTGTGAGCCCCTCTCTTTCCTTCTAGCTGTAGAACTTCCACTCAGCCAGCTTTCCTGTGGTTCTGGATGATGTCCGTTCTGTCTTGTAGTTGTAGTTTTGAAATTGTTGTGCGAGGCAGCAGTGTAGGTGTTTACCTATGCCGCCATCTTGGATTCCCTCCTTATCCTAGACTTTTATTTGTTTAATTTTTATTGTTGAGAGTATTAGAGATATCCCCTCCCCCCAATTCCTCCCACATCTAATTTTTAAAGAACAGTGAGCTTTGTTGTATATTACTAGTTATCTATGAAGTTATGTTTGCATTTATTATTATGAATGTCAATATCTTTCTTACTCATTAAACAAATATTTATTGTGAACCTGTAGTATGCCAGTGATAATGCAGTGGATAAAATAGACATGGTCATTGTGTACTCTGGAGGTAGAGGCCTTTTATCAGTTTCATCAGTGTGTATTACTTAGAAAAATTATTGGTAAAGTAAAAGTTTATGTCAATATCCTTATTCACTGTTTTTGCCTTGTTAGAAAGAGTTTATATTATATGAGATACATATCAAAAACAGAAATCATACATTTGCGTTTTACGTTATTTTTTCTAAAAGTACTTTGGGTTATGTTGCCTTATTTGTCCTTTAAATATCTGTTAAGAGATTTTTATCTTAGTGTACAATTTTGCTATTTTGATTTTAAATAATATTTTACATACAGCACCTCAATTATTCTGCTTAATAAATTGTTTTCATTTTAGAAATCAGAATGCTTATGAGATAAAGGAACTTTCTTAAGCTAACACAGTCAGTAGCTAAGACTCCACTGCAGGATGTCTCACTGGGAGGCTCTGCTCTATTAATTCTTTTTTGTTCCATACTGACTCTTAAAACTGATGCAGAGATTTTTCATTTTTCAAAAGACACTGTAGTCGTCCATTTAAACAACTTGCTTCTTAAATCTGTCTTCTGTTAGGATCCATTAAGTTCTTCTAGGGCACTTATCCAGTGACAATTAAGGAGTGGGGATGTGCTAATGGTTCACCCAGTCATAATAGTGGTATGGCTTATGACTCAGCAAAGAAAGTAAATTGCTCTACATCTGTGGTGGGCAAACTGCGGCTTGAGAGCCATATGCTGCTCTTTGGCCCCTTGAGTGTGACTCTTCCACAAAATACCATGGCCTGGGTGAGTCTATTTTGAAGAAGTGGCGTTAGAAGAAGTTTAAGTTTAAAAAATTTGGCTCTCAAAAGAAATTTCAATTGTTGTGCTGTTGATATTTGGCTCTGTTGACTAATGAGTTTGCCGACCACTGCTCTAAATGATGGTAAGGACAGCATCTTAATGAGACAACATCTTCCCTATGTAAATGTAGTGACCAGGGCAGGCCTATTGTTGGCTGGCTGTGTTTCCATTCAGCTGCGATGGAGCCCTTTTCATCATTTTCTGAACTGTTTTTAGTTATCTTTTTGCAAAGCCATAATGCAATAAAAAAAAAAGCCATAATGCAGTTAAATCAAAGAATATTTGATATTTTAAAGTTTCTAATATTGTGGATTCTAGTTCCTTGTTTCTGTCAGGAACTATCATATTTATTGTTTTCTGTAAAAGAAATGAATGACTTTTTGGCTTTGAATTTAATTTCACTGATTTCTTCCCTATAAGTCTTTCTGGAATATTATTTGTATATTTCTCCATGAATAAAGACTTGAAGAAACTAGATATGCATAATACTTGAGATATATTGCTTTTGTTTGATTTTCTCATTAATATTATTCTACTTTCCTACTTATATTAATTAATTGTAAGAGACCTGCACACTTATTTTTAATCTCCTGAAGATTGAGCCATAGTTGCTGAGATTTTAAAGGATTCCTGCTGGCAGTGGCTTTTTCATGTTACTCATGTCTCAGCAAATTTTCAGAAGATAATACTGCTCTCATTGGATGGCTTTCTTAGCTTCTTAAAGCTGCTTATTTTAACCAGGCAGTTAATTAAGTTGGCTTTTCACTTGGTGGGCTGTAGATGCAGGGGATAGAAATCACCAAAGATAAAAATATCCTTGATTGTATTTTTATTCTATATAATATCAGTTTCTTAACACCTTGATATTACAGATCTTCAGGAAAGTATTGACAAAGGTGATACTGATCTATACATATGTTTGTCACCTATGTCCATAAAAGAGCTGGGGCCTTTAAGATTGGGCTTCTCAGTGTTTTACTAGAACATGCTTGTCTGGTTTCAAAGAATGTAATTGTACCTTAGCATCTCCAGGTCTTTGAAAAGAGCAGAGCAGAGTTGCTTGTTATTCATGTCTTCTCTTGCTAAGATTTTTTTTTTTTTTGCTAAGATGTCTTTAATGCACTGATTACCATTGTTACAGGCCCACTGGGTGCAACAGAACTTTCTGCGATGATGTAAATGTTCTGGTGGGGTTTTGTTTATTTTATGTGTGTATGTTTTGTGTGTTGTCCAGTAAATATGATATCCAGTAGCCACATGTGACTTTTGAGCACTTGACATGTGGCTAGTATGATGGGGGAATTGAATTTAAAATTTTATTCAACTTTAATTCACTTAAGTTTAAATTAAATAGCCACAGATGACTAGAGGCTACCATATTGGACAGCACAATTTATACATCATTATTCTGAAAGGATGTAATAAGTGTTTGACTCAAAAACTTTATATTGTCAAACACTTGAATTAGTTTGTAATAAAATATCCAACTGAGGAATAGACTTAGGTGAGTTATCCTAAGTTTTTTTTTTACTATAATTAGAACTACATTTTCCTTTGGCTTTAGATAAGAATAAAAACATGCAGATTTCGATTTCAGATTGAAAGTAAAATATGTTTTAGGTTGTTGTTTCATGCCTGTTTTATTTGGAGTATTTGGAGTGCTAATAGGGGATTGAAAATGAAAATGAAAAATGAGAATAGTATTTTGGAATATTTTGGGATTTTCTTTATTCCTACAAGAGAAGGGGTAATACTGTTTGAATCAAAGCCTGGTTTGGTTTTAGAATTTTTATATTCCTGAACACATAGTAATGTTTTGTTTCATATTTTGAAAGTTTGGATGAAAATACTGTGTTTGTGACATCTGACTTCTTTGTGAAGTACAGACTAATTCAGAAAACATTTTGAATCAGTGATGAAGAATAATTATAGTAAACATTGTAAAACTAATCTTTGGCTAACCAGAATTATGCCATCAATTGGACAAAATTGATGTTAACTTGGACAAAATTAAGTTTGTATTTATAGTAAAGGAGGAAAAAATTCATAGGACTGGAAGTATGGCTTTGATTACAGAACATTACAATTTTGCTTAATCATTTTTGTGAAATACAGCTTTCTGGAATATTGATTAGTATAGCTGCCATTATGCATGTAATATAGCACAATGCAATATGCCATATTTATTATTTTTTATGTATTATTATTGTTATCTAACAACTGAATATTATTTAGACCTTTGAGAAGATATAAGCAGTTCTTTCAGATTTCTTTCTTTTGTGGAGGGCCTCAATCCTCTCTTAGTCCCTCATTCTTAGCACATAATTTCTACTTCTGTTAATCATGGAATCTGAGCATCCTCTAATTTTCTTATTACTCTGCAATTCTCATCACTGTTTCCGACCACCCCTTATATTACAGTGGAAAGAGTGTTCTGTTTTTTTGGCAAAAGTCTCTCCACCTGTGCTTTTATTCCATTTCTTTTTACCTTCTCATGGATTTTGCATGTCAGTTTTTCTACCTGTTTCTTGTAATTTCAGCCTATTTTCACTTTTTTTTCTATTTATGTTTTTTTAAAAAATATATTTTTATTGATTTTTTACAGAGAGGAAGGGAGAGAGATAGAAAGTCAGAAACATCGATGAGAGAGAGACATCGATCAGCCGCCTCCTGCACGCCCCACTGTGGAGATGTGCCCGCAAGCAAGGTACATGCCCCCAACCGGAATTGAACCTGGGACCTTTTAGTCCGCAAGCCGACGCTCTGTCCACTGAGCCAAACCGGTCTTGGCCCTATTTATGTTTTAATGAGCCCAGCCTTTCTCCATCATCAGTGCCGTTGTATGTATAATGGAAGGGAGTTGACCTTTTTAATCCTTTCTGCCTTCTCCTCACTAGTCTTCTTGAAAGAGCTGTTTAAACTTACTCTCTCTAATTCTCTTCCTAGCAAATGGTGTTTTAATAAGCCTTCCACATGATTTTAATGCAGGCCAACCAGGTTGGAGAACCACTCCCCTAGTCTATATTTAGAGGTCAATCAAGAAGCTTACTATTATTACTATAAATTGTGAGTGCAGATTATGGTATTTAGAGGAATGTTAATATACACTTACAGCGACACAGAGGAATCAGCTTTTGGTTAGGTGAGGTGGTGCTTAAACTTAGAAATAGTAATTGTTGGTGAATTAGTTAGGATTAAGTTTTGTCTGTGAGTGACAAAAAACCCAAGTGGATTTTTTTTTCTTATAAACCCAGTTAATAATCCAGGTTTGGTGACTACATGACTATGAAAGACCTAAGCTTTTTTACTCCTGTGTTCTACCATGTTAAACACTGAATTTGTACTTAATGATTTAGTTTGGCTGCTGTGGCTACAGTCATTCCTTTTCACATTCTAGTCAATAGGATGGAAAAAATGGTTCCTATTTAAGAAACTTTACAGCAGTTGCCCAGAACTTTAAATCCCATTCATCAGAATTTAGACTTTGGCCACACCCTGTTACAAGAGAGCCAGGGAAATAAAGCTCTTATTTCAGGCAGTCACGTGTGAAGATAGAACTCATGGGTTCTACCACTGTAGAGAAAGAGAGGGAACATATATAGGGAGATAATTGAGCCTCTGCCATAATAAACTCTGAGAACTTTGGTTGGCTCAGTCACTAAGCATTGAATGCTTAGAGAAGTAGTGCACTATCTTATGGTAGCTGTAGGAAAATGAGCGGGGTTAGAGGGGTGACAGAATTACAAAAATGCAAATCTATTCCTTGCTTCTCTAAGATATTACATTTGCTTGATGACATCAGACATGTAGACATAAATTTTAGAGTAATGCAGGAATCAGAGGGTATAAATAGAGAGGGATCAGAATCATGTGTGGTTTATTTTTAGAGAGGAGCATTTCTAGAAGACTGGAGTTTTGGAAAGACAGATTTAAAGAAGAGAATTGACATTTTTAGTTAAGTAGAGCTCTTCATATAAGATAATAATTACTGTTGAATACTCTTACTGCTTTGAAAGAATCTTAAGACTGATTTCCAATATAGAACTGAGGAAAGAATTGTAATAGGCAACCTCTATGAGAAATCTTTATTGCCTAGGATAGGCTGGTCTATTAATAGACTCAATATATGATAAGTATTAGCCTTGTTATTTATTAATTTATCTCAACTGAGATTTGACTGTTATTTATAGTAGTTTCCTCAATTTTGAAATAAATTCTTTGTTTTCTAATTTGTATGTGGTAATTAAAACCATTATAATCTACTAGAGGCCCACTGCATGAAAATCGTGCTTGGGAGGTGGGGGGGAGTGTGTCCCTCAGCCCAGCCTGCACCCTCTCCAATCTAGGACCCCTCGAGGGATGTCTGACTGCCCATTTGGCCCAGTCCCACTGGGATTGCTGGCTCCTAACCACTCGCCTGCCTGCCTGCCTGATTGTCCCTAACCGCTTCTGTCTGCCAGCCTGATCACCCCCTAACCACTTCTCTGCCAGCCTGATTGATGCGTAACTGTCCCCCTGCCAGCCTGATTGGCCCTAACTGCCCTCCCCTGTAGGCCTGGTCACTCCTAACTGCCCTCCCTGCCAGCCTGGTCACCCCAACTGCCCTCTTCTGCTAGCCTGGTCACCTCTAACAGCCCTCCCTTGCCAGCCTCATCGCCCCTAACTGTCTCCCTTGCCGGCCTGATCACCTTCAACTGCCCTCCCTTGCAGTCCTGGTACCTCCCACCTGCCCTCCCCTGCTGGCCATTTTGTGGTGGCTATCTTGTGTCCACGTGGGTGCAGCCATCTTTGACCACATGAGGGCGGCCATATTGTGTGTTGGAGTGATGGTCAATTTGCATATTACCTCTTTATTATATAGGACTAGAGGCGTGGTGCAATTGTTGCATGGTGGGGTCTGGCTGGCCTGCCCAGATTGGGGTGTGGTGGGGTGAGGGGAGAAGGGGATAGTTGGCCCCGCCGCTGATCGGGATGGGGGCTGATATGGGGCAGCCAAGGGAGGGGCCATGGCTGGTCTGGGTGAGGGGCTGTGGATGGTTGGCCGGCCAGCCTGCCCCCTGGTCGAACTCCCAGTAGAGGGGACAATTTACATATTAGCCTTTTATTATAAAGGATGACTATCTCAATTGAACAATTTTATAGAAAGAAGATAGGTAAATATAGTGAGTGGAGAAAAACCTACATGTCATAGAAGAGAGAACAAGGGGAGTAACTGTTAAGTGTTACAAAAAAACAGTGGAGAAAATCTATCATAAGGCATGTATGTTGGCAGAGAGTTTACTGATATCTTAAAAACACTTAAAAATGAATTAGTATATATCATCAATATAATTTTATATTTTTTCACTTAGTATTATAATGTGGATATTTTTCCTGTCATAAAATATTCTTTATTTAAAAGTGTGATTTTTAAAGTTGTATAATATCCGATGGTTTGGATTTATCATAAATGATTTACCCATTTCCTATTGTTAGATATTTAAATTGCTTATAAAATTTTTGTTACTTTAAACAAAGTAAAAATAAACTATATCTTTAGTAAGTGATTAATGAGCATAAAAAGTACATGTTAGGATATATAGTATTATTGGAGAGAACTTTAAAATAGCAGAAATAACATTTTGAGAACTTTCTCCTATGACAAAAAAGAATAGAATTAAGTAATAATACCTTATAAAAATTGGACTTTTGTCATCTATTAAAGAAAATTAAAGCAGTGTACAGTACTGTTGACTTATGTAAATGAATACAGTAAAATAAATGTGGATAATTTACATTTTCTTCCTTAAATGTATAAATGCTTTAAACTTCATATACTCACTGGTGTCTACATCATTACTGGATTTTCAGTGGGGAAATATTTTATTTTTGTTTGGAATACAAATCTTTCACTTTCAATAGATATATTCTTTTCCAATAAAGTGTTACTATTATATAAGTGATAACTTAAGTTTAGAAAAGAAGTTTTTAAAAGTTATGTTCAAATATGAATATACTTCCCTAGGCTTACTGTATTTCTCTTGATTTACAGGCCTTTTTGCAAATGTGTAATCTGCCTATCAAAGTAGTTTGTAGGGCAAATGCAGAATATATGTCTCCATCTGGTAAGTGTCTTCTTTTCTGCTGTTATTACACATTGACAAATGTATTGCTAGTCCAATTTGTACCTAGATTTTTTAAATGCCTATATTTTTTGTTTACTCTTTGAAGAATTTCCCTATGGTTTTATAAAGTAAAATTGCAAACTTGACAATACTGTGGTGGGCCTGTCTATGCATTTTAGCTCTATGGTCAGAAATATTTACTGAAAAGTTGAGGAATTGTTTTAAATAGTAGATTTTAGGAAAATACAAAATCTTAGATTTTGCCAGTCTTTTTTGTACAGGACTGTTTCCTCTTCACAAAACAAATTTTAATATTGATGGACCCATTTATTATTAAACAGACTTCTCTAAATTATATTGTCCCATTATAAATATGGAAGAAGAGAAATTGTGAAATGCTTAAATAAACTTGTCATAGGTCTTAATGTCATCTCTGAATGCTTTTGGTTTTTCTTTTCATTTTAACAAGTTTTAAGATACTTTCTATTAAGATTGTAGCCTTTCTGATATTTTTCATAATCAGTATTGCTTTCCTATGTGTCATGTATTAGCACAGTTTTAAATAAGGATGATCAGATATCCTATCTAATAAAAGAGTAATATGCAAATTAACCACACTCTGCCATTTCCACAAGCCATACCCACCAACCAATCAGGAGCGAGTATGCAATTAACACAACCAAGATGGCTGTGGCCACTGAGCGAGCAGGAGGCTTGGGTTTCCCCGGCGATGGAGAAGCCAAGCTTTCCACACACCCTGGTGGGCTCAGGCCTCCACTCAAAGTTTTAATTATAGAAGATAAATAAATTCCAACAAAAATAGCAGTGGCCATGAAGCTGGAGAGAGCAGGATGCTAGGGTTGACCCTGGAGACGGAGGAAGCCAAGCTTTCTGCACACCTTGGCCCACCTAGGCCTCTACTCAAGGCTACAAAGTTTCAATTATGGAAGATAAATAAATCCCAGATATCAGGTCCTCTGTTTGGGATGCCAGGGGGCGTTGCCAGCCTGCAAACCACCACAGGACCCTCGCCCAGGCTGCCCCATGCCCCAAGGGAACCCCCACCCTGATCCGGAACACCCTTCAGGGCAAACCAGCTGGCCCTCACCCATGCACCAGGCCTCTATCCTATCTAATAAAAGAATAATATGCCAATTGACCATCACTCCAACACACAAGATGGCTACCCCCATGTGGATACAAGATGACTGCCACAAGATGGCCAGAAGGAAAGAGCAGTTGCGGGGGACAAGCCTGCAGGGTAGAGCAGTTGGGGGGGACCAGGCCTACAGGAGAGGGCAGTAAGGGGCAAACAGGCTGGCAAGGGAGTGGTAAGGGGATGATCAGGCTGGCAGGCATAAGCAGTTAGGGGCAATCAGGAAGGCAGGCAGGCAAGCAGTTGGGAGCCAGCAGTCCTGGATTGTAAGAGGGATGTCTGACTGCCTGTTTAGACCTGATCCACCAGGGTTGAGCCTAAACAGCTGTTGGACATCCCTCAAGGGGTCCCGGATTGGAGAGGGTGTAGGCTGGGCTGAGGGACACACCCCCTTATTCACGAATATTGTGCACTGGGCCTCTAGTTTTTAATATAAAATACTAGAGGCCCGGTGCATGAAATTTGTGCACGGAGTGGGGGGTGGGGACGTGTCCCTCAGCCCATCCTGCAACAATGCAAGCATTCTGTGCCCAGCCTGGCCAGAGGCCCTCTGTGGCCAGGCGTGGAATGCTTGCCTCATCACTAGGGTGATGATGTAAGTGTTCTCCTCCCCTCCCCATCCCCAGCCACTCCATGCCCACTGCCCAGAGGCCCTCTGGCTGGGGTGAACAAAGCAAGCATTCTGCCAGGCTGCTCATGCTGCCTGCTCTCAGCAGCCCCCCTTTCCCCCCAGGACTGGGGGACTCCAATAGGACTGAGGGGACTGGGCACCACCATCTTGTGGCTATGCATGTTGCCATCTTTGTGGCTGAGTGATGGTCAATTTGCATATCCCCTGTCTATTAGGATAATGCCACAAAGCTGATAAATGTTACATAGAATTGATATGGATTATTATAACTATGCTTTTGCTGGAACAATAATAGCATAGAGTCATACTTTTATGAATAAATCTTGTTGAATATAACCAATGGGATAAGTGTGTTAAATTTTTTTTTTAGGGAAATATTTACCTGTCTCTTCATTGTAATGATAACTTGTGTTAAACATATTTTTCCATTTTATGTTCTTAAGGGTAGTAATAATTGTCAAAAGCTGTGAAGATGCTTTCTCCATACACACTGAAAATTCTAAAATTCTATATAAATACTCTATAGAGTATTCTATATAAATACTCTATATATAGAGGGTGGGGCAAAAGTAGGTTTACAGATATTCATGTGAAAAATAATACAATAATAATAATACAAGAATAATTACAGCTTTTATGAATGATTAAATTTTAGTACATCTTCAAAAGAAACTAAAAGATATAAACTGTGTTTTGCGCCCTTGCTGGCTTGGCTCAGTAAATAGAGCATCAGCCTGCAGACTGAAGTGTCCCAGGTTTGATTCCAGCCAAGGGCACATGCTTGAGTTGCAGGCTCAATCCCCAGTAGGGGACGTGCAAGAGGCAGCTAATCAATGATTCTCTCTCATTATTGATGCTTCTCTCTCTCTCTCCTCCTCCTTACCTCTCTGAAATCCATAAAGAAAAATATTTAAAAAATAAACAAACAAAAAACATGTGTTTTTGCATGTTCACAACTCTAAACCTACTTTTGCCCTAGTCTGTGTTTATAGATTTATGAGTATGTATTTTAAAACATTTCCATAAAATAATTTCCAGACTTATGAACATAGACATATTTTATATTCTTGAAGGCCATTAACTGACTCATTTTTTTTGTTAATTGTACACATAGGTTTTATAAACTTTACTGAATTCTGACGAAATGAATAATATAGGGTTCTATCTATCCTTTTCCTCTAGGTAGCCATACAAAGAGTATATGCATACATATAAAATCATTAGTAATCTAATACTGAAGTTGATATCTTTGGCAAATAAGGAGAAGCCATACTTACCTGCTGCCTAAAATAACTGTATTATATACTTAAGTATCTCCTAGATAGATACCTACCTTATTTTTATAGATTATGAAAGACAAACAGATATATATTGTAGAGACTACAATAATAAATACATACAGATATACATTCATTCATAGGAGGGGGCTTCTATAGGTAGATGAAATGGCACTTTCTATTAAATTTTATCATATCTCTAGTATTAGTCTCTTTCATCATGGGTGATCAGGGAAATGTATTTCATTTCATTTACTTGTTTAACCTTGTGGAAGATTTTTTTTTTTAATCCTCAGTTGAAGTTATGTTTTTCTTGATTTTAGCGAGAGGGGAAGGGAGAAAGAGAGAGAAACGTCAATTGGTTGCCTCCTGACTAGGGATCGAACATGCAACCTAGATATGTGCCCAGACCAGGAATGGAATCCACAACCTTTTGGTGTACAGAACTGTGCTCCATCCAACTGAGTCACCTGGCCAGGGTTGTTGTTGGAAGATTTTTAAAACAGCGAGTGTCATGGAATAGTCAAAAGAGCACTTGGCTAAGTGTTAGGAAATTTTAGTCTAATTCTTCTGTGACTTTTGTCACATATTAACAAATTTGGGAAATTTGACATCTTGTTTTTTGTTTTTGATTATTTTTTACAGAGAGGAAGGGAGAGAGATAGTTAGAAACATTGATGAGAGAGAAACATCAATCAGCTGCCTCCTGCACCCACCCTCCCCCCCATTAGGGATGTGCCCGCAACCGAGGTACGTCGTGCTCTTGACCGGATTCGAACCTGGGACCCTTCAGCCCGCAGGCTGATGCTTTATCCACTGAGCCAAACTGGCTTTGGTGACATATTGTTTTTTGAGCTCTGGTGACCACATCTGTAATATGAGATGGTTGGATATGATGACATCCAAGGTTTTTTTTTTCTTTTCTAATATTCTCTAAATCTTCATACTTGCTTGGCAACAGCTCCTTGATTTCTGTAGAAATAAAAGTTCTAAAAATGATTATTCTGCCTAAAGTGAGTAAAAGTGCCTTTAGTTTTCTTTTATAACCTTTGATTGGTACCAGACAATAACTGTCTCACTGTGCTTTTTGCCTTATAATATGGATACAATAAAGATATAACATTGGCTTCACTTTAAATGAAGCAAGTAACAAAAAACATTATTCACCTCTACTTTGTTGCTTTACACACACACACACACACACACACACACACACACACTAGAGGCCTGGTGCACGAAATTTGTGCATGTGCTGAGGATTCTCTCAACCCAGCCTGCACCCTCTTCAATCTGAGTTCAACTGCTTGTTCAATCCTTTGGTCATCCCTCACTAACCCCCCAGCTGGCCTGGTCACCCCACGCAGCCTGCTCTTCAGTTTGCCATCCAGTTGTTTTAGTCATGATGGCCCCTGGCTTTTTATATATTAGGATATCTTTATATTTCATGATATGTAAGTATTTAATTGATTACCCACACTGCTTCCCTTTTTCAGAACCTATAGTGCTCAAAATATTTTTAAGGGAAGAACGAAAATATTTTTCTTCCAAGAACTCCAAACTGGTTATTGAAAAGGACAAATATACTTTGCTTTCAAAATGTTATACCCCAGAAATACCCTTCAGTCTAGGCATTCATTAATAATAAATAGTTTTCATTCTAAGATTATTTTTATCACTAAAAAACAATATGCCCTAATGCTTATTCAAATAAGAAATTATTTTTTTTATTGCAAGATTTGTGAAACAGAAGGATGTGAAATTCAGTGTTTCTATGCTGGTAACATGAATATGTCTTCTAAATACATCTATTGAGTTGTGTTTCAAGAAGCCTGACTTTCCTTTGTAATGTGTTATCCTATGGATGCATATGAAGCTTTTGTTGGTGCTTTGCACCTCATCTATTACCCTCAGGCTAACTGAGCCAGAGAGGAGTGAATCTATTGAAAAGGACCATGAAGAAGCCTGCTGTTAAATGTGAACTCTGTTTGAACTAGGCCTGATAGCAAGGTTTATTCTCTAGTTTTAGGGATAAACTTTATTGCTACTTGGAGATTATTTTGTTCTCATCATCTCTGATAATTTCATCAACTATTAATGCTTATAGGAATGAAATAATTTTTAACATGACATTTATTTAGAAAAGCCAATTTTTATAAGTATCCTACTTGTTCTTTTTACCAATATATGTTGGAAACATACTTTGTATTATGATTCATAAACTAACATACTTTCAAGGATTGTTAATTCTCTTAATTTCTGATATTTCTGATTCAAAGACATTTATTAATACACCATTATGTACTTAAAATATCAACCTTAATGAATATAAGACTTGAAAGTAGGAGACATAAAAGGAAGTCCTCTTAAGTGTATTTTAAAATATAAATTGAAGAGAAGGCCCAGTTGAATTTCTTTGAAATCTATCAGTGATCATGAACCAGTATCTTGCCTTGGTTCATGTAATTTGAATAATTAATATTTACAGAGTGATTTGTTAGTGTTAGTGCTGAAAAGGGACTATTGTGATCTGTTATTTTATATATAAGTGAGAATTACGTAAATGAATAATTCAAATAGTTCTTTTGTCTTTTGTTTTAAAATTAGTAAATAATCAGTATTTAAAATTGTATAGAATTTAACATACATTTAACTATAATTTTCAAAAGTTATAGTTTTCTGGTATTCTCTATTAATAAAACATATCTCAGTTTTGTATTAATTTCCTATGTTTATTAGCACAAACTTTAATATACTGACAGTGTTTTTATATATTTTTTTCCCCTCAACAGGTAAAGTACCTTTTATTCATGTAGGAAATCAAGTAGTATCAGAACTTGGTCCAATAGTACAATTCGTTAAAGCAAAGGTAATAAAAAAGATACCAAATGCATTTGATCACAGCTACTCTTAAATAAGTCATTCATCATTTTTTAGCATGTTTTAACATTTACATTGATTTTAACCTAGTTTTAGAAAATGCCAGTATAAACTACTGGAGAAATATTTCTGAAGTGCAAGTTTTTTAAATAATGAAAATCATTGGCAAAAGGAAATTTGGTAGATAATTTTGTAACTTGTGCTTATGAAAATTTTGGCCATGAATGAAAACTGTCAGGTTTTTTAAAAATGTCATATTAACCTTTAAGAAGGGAGATATAGGATCTGTTTAGAAGTTGAATGTATTAATTTATTCATTTGAATTATTCAGTTTAGATTTTAATAGTTACTAAAGGACAGCCTC
The DNA here is from genome assembly GCA_011751065.1 of Lasiurus cinereus. Lineage (NCBI taxonomy): Eukaryota > Metazoa > Chordata > Mammalia > Chiroptera > Vespertilionidae > Lasiurus > Lasiurus cinereus. The sequence continues at coordinate 11,834,371 of JAAGEH010000393.1, read as the reverse complement.
TATTAACATTTTGGGGAAACTCTTCCTGACTTTTTTCTTTGTATATATAGAAAAACATAGATTATACTATTATTAGGTTATTTTGCAACCTGTCTTTTAAAATCATCACTATGGTTGGAAATTTTTCCATAGTAATGACTATATATATAAATTTAGATGTATATGTATGTATATATATGTATAGTGTTTTATTATATGGACATATTATAATTTATTGTCTTTACTAATGGACATTTAAGTTGCAAGTTGCCAATTTTTTGCTATTATATTCTTATACTTACACATTTGTTCACTTGTCAGATTATTACCTTGGGATAAATTCCTAAGAGTAATAAATATAGTGATGTTAGGGTATGCATATTTGAAATCTTAAAACAGATTGCCAGGTTGAACTGAAGGTTATATCATTTTATGCATTCACTCATTACAATAGTGTAGATTTTAAAAATTAGTATCTATCTCTATACTTTTATTTATCTTTGACCAATTTATAATTAATTTATGTCCATCTTTTGGCATTTATTTTATTATTAATAATGTTAGTCTCTTAAAGTAGCAAGGTTTTAGACCATTGTTATTTTCTTATTTTGTGAAATAGTTGATAACATAATTTATCCATTGAAAGAATCATTTTATATTACAGATACAACTTACTAATATGTTGTAGCCATAGAGTATAAAGTGTTTTGATATAAAATAATTTTCTTTTTGGAAACATTTTAGAAATTAATCCATTGGACATTTGCAGTAAAAGGATTGATGTTATATTACTTGGTAGTAACATAACTGAAAGTTTTTGTATGTTTAATATGATGCTCTTAAATTTTTTTAAATTCCCTTTAGGGCCATTCTCTTAGTGATGGGTTGGATGAAGTCCAAAAAGCAGAAATGAAAGCCTACATGGAATTAGTCAACAATATGCTATTGACTGCAGAGGTATAATAGAAAATAATAGGCCTTAAAAATAAGCTTTTTCTCATAAAAGATAATCTTTTCTTATGAGTTATTTAGTTATTGAAAAATAGTAACATAGTCAAGCAATTCAAGGGCTAGATGCTTACCCAAATTATTTGATCATTATCTTTGAACAAATTGCCTGACATTTTCACTTCTGATTTTTCTTTTTGTAAAAAGGAATGATTCTTGCTCACTTATCACTTTATTTGGCCTTGTTAAATGTACTTAAATAATATCTGTAAAATAATAGTATTTGGAGATGTTACTGTACGAATAAGAAAATCTTTTTATTAAGTACAGTACCACCATTAAATTTAATAATTACATATAGCAACATTAGTGAAGATAAAAAGCCCCTCACATATGTGACTTTTATAAGGTTGGCTTATAAAAAATTACCATGGCAAGAAATAACTTGCTTTTTATCCATTTTCTCTTTGGTATTCTAAAGTTTTTGTGACTGTTTCTTTTGTTCCTAGTTATATCTCCAATGGTGTGATGAAGCTATAGTAGGGGAGGTGAGTGGTTCTGCAGCATTTATCTTAATTAAAATTTAATGAGAAAATACTTTTGTTCAGAATTGTAAGTCCCTGCTCATAAATGAAACATTGTGGTTTATACCATTAGTGATATAGTTTTTCACTTACTTTAATTTTGCTTGCACATACATTTTAGGGAAGCTATGTGTCATTGTTTGATATAACTGGTTGCAAAGTACATACAAGTTTATATACTTTTAAAAGGAATGTTTTAAAATTTTAATATTTTAGATTGCAAGCTCTGTATTTTTTTTTCAGATTGCTTTATTTGTGTTCTGTGACAGTCTATTTCCCTTAGAATTCTATTTGTGAAAAAGAGCTTTATTTTTAGGAAGAATCATATTTTTAACAAAATTTTTTTGCTTTAGATCACACACGCTAGATATGGATCTCCTTACCCTTGGCCTCTGAATCGTATTTTGGCCTATCAGAAACAGTGGGAAGTCAAACGTAAGATGAAAGCTATTGGATGGGGTAACAAGACTCTGGACCAGGTCAGTTCAGATTAAAGTTCACAAATACTTAATGCATTTAAGATAAACCTTTAAGGTATTAAATTAATTTTTTTTTTGGTATTGATAGCCCTTAAAAAATCCCAACATAATAAAACCTCACAAAACATTTGCTCTTTTTTTCTTTGACATGAAGTAATTTTATAAAAATTACATGCTGATTGTAAAACAAATTATATAATACAGAAAAGTTAAAAAGAAAATAAAAATGGCCTGAAATACTACCACCTAGAAATAGCCACTGTTAACTATTTGGAGAACATTGTTCTAGATCTCTCTCTCTCTCTTTTTTTTGAAGTATAATTTATATATATATATATATATATATTATTTTTTTATATTTTTTTATTGATTTTTTACAGAGAGGAAGGGAGAGGGATAGTTAGAAACATCCATGAGAGAGAGACATCGACCAGTTGCCTCTTGCACGCCCCCTACTGGGGATGTGCTCGCAATCAAGGTATATGCCCTTGACCGGAATCGAACCTGGGACCTTTCAGTCTGCAGGCCAATGCTCTATCCACTGAGCCAAACTCGGTTGTGACTCTAGATATCTCTTAATAACATTTTCCTTAAATGGGATCCTATTATACCTGCCCACTCTATAACCTGATGTTTTTCCCATTTAACAATATATTGTAGGCATATTTTATGCCAATAAATATTGATCTACAGTATCAGGGCTTAAAAAACACCGTGTTAAATACAGTGCTTAATATATGTTTTTTAAGATTTTAGTCTTAAATATACTGAAGTAGCAAGATTAAAAAATATAAATCTTATCAAGGTCATGAGTTTAAATTTCATTAGAATAATGTCTCTTATTTATTTATTTATTTAAACATCTTTTTTAATTTTATTTTTTGTATTGATTCAGAGAGGAAGGGAGAGGAAGAGAGATATAGAAACATGGGTGATAAGCGCGAATCATTGATTGGCTGCCTCCTGCACGTTGGACTGAGTCCACAACCTAGGCATGCGCCCTTGACCAGAATCAAACCTGGAACCTTTTGGTCTGCAGGCTGACACTATCCACTGAGTCAAACCAGCTAGGGCTAATGTCTCTTTTATAAGGCTACCCCTAATCCGACCCAGACAACTCACTTATGTTGGCTGTAATGGACCTTGGGTAAATTAATAGGGATGGAGTAAATAAAATCCATTTCCTCTAGTGAAAAAACAATTGAAATGCTTTTGCTCATGGTAGGTCTGCAGTGTCATTTTTATGAAGGTTTTTTAATATTTGTAAAATCATTGGATTCAGCAAAAACAGTTTTTGTAGAGAATACTAGTAGAGTTTTAAGATAAAAACTTTCTTGATAGTAATCCTTATAAGTGCTTTTATTTAAAGGAAATTAGCTCTCAAATTTTCTTTGTATGTCTTCTATAGGAAATATTTATATTTTATATGTGACCTATTGGCAAATTTAAATATACTAGTATTATAAAAGACTAGGGTCCCGGTGCACGAAATTCGTGTACTGAAGGAGGGGGTCCCTCAACCCAGCCTGCCTCCTCTCATGTACTGGAGCCCTCAGTTGGGAATAGCTTAAGCCGCAGTCTGGTCTCCTTTGTGGGAAGTGACTGGGCTGATCAGGGGAAGGTGCCAACACCATCACCCCGCTGCTGCAGCCACAGCCAGTCACTTCAACCGCCAAGGTATTTTCATCAACATGGGCTCCAGTTCCTTTACCATGATAAAATGACAACTTTCTTTAAGCATTTTCAAGATGTGTCTTTTATAGGATATGACATTTCTTTATTTATTTTTCTTTTTATCCTCACCTGAGGATATGTTTCCATTGATTTTATCCCCTTCCCTCCGATCCCAGGCTGGCTCCTGCCCAAGTCTAAAGCCTTTGCCCCAGGCTTTAGGCTTGGAAAGGGGTTCCCCCCTGCACCTCCGATCATAGGCTTGGCCCCTTCCCAAGCCTAAAGCCTCCCCCCGATGGCCGGCTGGGAGTGACCTGGGTGTCGAGGAGGTTCCCAGGACTCAGGTATGTATGCAAATTAACTGCCATCTTTCTTGAGTTAATTTGCATACTCTAATTAACTGGATATAGCGAATGTACGGTCAATTTAAATGTTTCTTTATTAGGTAAGATTACCTAAATTTATATTTTTGTTATAAACTGTAATATAAATAGTTTTAGATATATTTTATTGTTTTGCTAATTTAAATATTTTTCTTTGGGGGTCTGTTGCCTCTATTAGGTGTTAGATGATGTTGACCAGTGCTGTCAAGCTCTTTCTCAAAGATTGGGAACACAACCATATTTCTTCAATAAGCAGTAAGAAATTTTATTTTTTTTAAATTACCATATTTTCTGGTGTATAAGATGACTTTGTAACCCAGGAAAATCTTCTCAAAAGTCAGGGGTCCTCTTTTTTATTTGGTGTAGTGTTCCTTGTATGAATATATCACAACTTATTATGACGTCTTATAGGGTGGGTATATCCCAAACTCAGTATTTTAACTGGAAAAGTTGGGGGTTGTCTTATACACCCAGTCGTCTTATATGCCGGAATATGGGAATTTCTTTTCTATATTGTTGGAGGAGTTGTTTTATCAAGAAATATTTGTGAAAAAAATTAATTGTATTTAAATTTATTTTTGATTTTATTAATCATTTACTTAGCACTTCATTGGTGTCAGGCATAGTGTTAGGCTCTGGGAGACTGAGAATTTCTCTAAAGGGCAAATATGTAAACCATTTATTGGTATATGATATTGTAGAGGTTCCAATAGAGGTAGTTCAAGGTGCTGTATATGGAAATAGGACTTAAAAAAAAAATGCTTACCCAAGGTTATATTTTTATTGATTTTAGAGTAAGGAAAGGGGAGAAAAAGAGAGAGAAACATCAATGTGAGAGAGAAACATTCATTAGTTGTCTCCCATACCTGCCCCAACCAGAGCTCAAACCTGAAACCTAGATATGTACCCTGACTGAGAATTGAACCAGCAACCTTTTTGGTGTATGGGACAATGCTTCAACCAACTGAACCATCTGGTCAGGGCGAAATACGACATCTTAACAGGATTTTAAACTTGCAAAATACTATTAACATATGAAGTGTAACCTAGTGTGGTCTAGAAATGCCTCTGAAGGGTCACCTAAAACCATTGGAAAATACAGATATTTACATTATGATTCATAACAGTAGCAAAATTACAGTTATGAAGTAGCAATGAAAATAATTTTATGGTTGGGGGTCACCACAACATGAGGAACTGTATTAAAGGGTCACGGCATTAAAAAGGTTGAGAACCACTGATCTAGAGCAAGCATGTCAAACACATGGCCTGTGGGCCGCATGCAACCCAAAACGAATATTTTTGTGGCCCAGCCAATATAATGGTGTGAGCAGTTATTTACAATTATGAAAAGAAATAAGTCTCCTTAGTAATTCCCAGATCCAGAATTACTGACATTCACCTTGGGTCAGTTTTGAAAGTAATCACTGCAAACAAGATTTCCCCTGAAGTAGGAAAGATAGTAACAGAGAAGAGATGCCAAGTGTCAGGAAGAAAACATTAATTTTATCATTGCTCTTGTTCTTTTTTTAATACTATACTTTTTGAAATAAATCTGTTTCTAAGAAAATTGAAGCCTTTGTTTTTTTTGCGGCCTACATAAACTTAAATCTTGTTTATTTGGCCCATGTTAGCCTTTGAGTTTGACATGCTTGTTCTAGAGTAACTGGCCACAAAACAGCTATTTTTATGTAACTTTAGATCAATTTTTGTATGCTTGTTATCCATACGCAATTCAGCACCTTTTGAGTTATGTGGACGTATATTTGGAGCTAAGGACATTTTGAACTCTTCAGAGACATTCTAGACCACACTAGGTTAAATATACATTTATACTTCCAACTCATTCAGACCATTTATTGATAAGGGTGCTATCTACACTACTGGGAGTTGCATCAAGGAATATATTCACCTTTTTAAGTCTCTAATATAAGAAGCAAAGGGTAGTTCACCATAAAAAAGGATTAGAGAAATAAATTCTTCATTGGTAAGATAAGATATGTCTTTTGAGAAATATGTTTAGGGATATGGAAGTGTTGATGTTTATATTACTTCTCACAAAGTGCCAAGGCTCTACATTTATCCACCTTCTATAATTTATTTAAATGAAGCTTGCAGCCCATTGGCTGCAAGTTTGACATACTTGTTCTACATCCTTGGTTCTTTCCAGGGATCTATTTTTTATTTGTTCTTTTTTTGTATGTATTTTTAAAATTTATCTTTATTGTTGAAAGTATTACAGCTGTCCCCTTTATTCTACCCATTAATTATCCCCACCCTTCACCCTAAGGCCTTCTGTACTATTGTCTGTGTCCATGGGTTATTTATATATATAAAAGCATAAGCAACCACTGACCATCTGGTAGCTATGATGTGCACTGACCACCAGGGAGTAGACGATCAATGCAGGAGCACAAACTACAGGCATGGAATCTCAGAGGGAAGGAAGGGGCAGAAGAGATTAACCAAAGATCTTATATGCATACTGGAGGCTCAGTGCACAGATTCTTGCACCGGTTGGGTCCCTCAGCCTGGCCTGCAGGGATCAGGCCAAAATTGGCTCTCTGACATCCCCTGAGGGGTTCCAGATTGAAAGAGGGCACAGGCCAGGCCAAGGGATCCCACCAGTACATGAATCTGTGCACTGGGCCTATCGTGCTTATATAAGTTCTTTGGTTAATCTCTTCCTGCCCTCACCTCCTTGATAGTCCATTATAGTGATAGAATTATATTTCTATTAAGTCCAAGGATTTTGTGATTTTTTTGGAAAACATCCTATTGGATTCCTTCTTAAACATAGCCATCAACTGTGTATCTGACTTTTTAAAAAAATTTTTTTTTCATTGATTTTTTTATAGAGAGAAAGGGAGAGGGATTAAGAGTTAGAAACATTGATGAAAGAGAGACATCAATCAGCCGTCTCCTGCACACCCCCACTACAGATGTGCCTACAACCAGGATACATGCCCTTGACCGGAATTGAACCTGGGACCTTTCAGTGCACAGGCTGACGCTCTATCCACTGAGCTAAACTGGTTTCGGCAGGTGTACGATTTTTGTCCAGTCTCTTCCCACACCCCCTTATTCTTTCCCCCCTGAGAATTGTCAGCCCACTCCCTTTCTATGCTCCTGATTCTATTATATTCACCAGTTTATTCTGTTCATCAGATTTTTTATTCACTTGATTTTTAGATTCACTTGTTGATAGATATATATTTGTTGTTCCTAATTTTTATCTTTACCTTTTTTTTCTTCTTCCTCATCATAAAGAGTACCTTTCAACATTTCATGTGATACTAGTTTGGTATTGATGAACTCCTTTAGCTTTTTCTTATCTGTGAAGCTCTTTATCTGACCTTCAGTTCTGAATGTAGCTTTGCTGGGTAGAGTAATCTTGGTTGTCAGTTCTTGCTATTATTCATCACTTGAATATTTCTTGCCACTCCTATCTGGCTTGCATAGTTTCTGTTGAGATATCAGCTGACAGTCATATGGGTGCTTCCTTGTTGGTAATTAACTGTTTTTCTTTTGCTGCTTTTAATATTCTCTCTTTGTCTTTTGCTCTTGGCATTTAAATTATGATGTGTCTTGGTGTGGTCCTCTTTGGATTCTTTTTGTTTGGTGTTCTTTTTGCTTCCTGAACTTGTAAATCTATTTCTTTCACTAGGTGGGAGAAGTTTTCAGTCATTATTTCTTCAAATGGGTTTTCAGTATCTTGCTCTCTCTCCTTTTGGCACCCACATAATTCTGATGTTGGTATGCTTGAAGTTTTCCCAGAGGCTCCTTACACTGTCTTCAAGTTTTTGGATTTTTTTTTTTCTTTTTTCTTTTCCAGTTGAGTGTTTTCTGCTTCTTTGTATTTCAAATCTTTGACTTGATTCTTGCATTCCTCTAGTCTGTTATTAGGACTCTGTATAATATTTTTTATTTCAGTCAGTGTATGTTTAATTTCCAGTTGGTTCTTTTTCATCTTGTCTTGGGTCTTACTAAATTTATCCATCTTTTCTAGGAAATTCTTGAGAAACTTTATCACCATGGTTTTGAACTCTCTATATCCAGTCATTTTTTTTTCCTCCATTTCTTTCACTTGTGATCTGTTCCTTTGACTCTGCATTTTCACTGCTTTCCTGAGTTGGTAGAGTAGCTTGTGTGCTTGGTGTCCTATATGGCCCAGTACCTCTGCCTCTCCAGTTACTTGAGGTGGACTCTCTTGGTGCACCTCTTTATGGACTGTGTGTACAGCCTTGTTGTAGTTAAGTCTTGATTATTTTTGGTATCACTGGGTAGAATTGACCTCAAGGCCAGTTGACTGTGAGGATCAGCTATGTCTACTCTAGGAGAACTTCTGTGCTGAAGTCAGCCTTATGAGACAAGAGTTGCAAAATTGCATAAGCCTCTGTGCTTGGATGGGGCAGAGTCTCAGGGCTGAGCAGACAGCCTTGGCTTCCTGTCAGTCCTGCGCTATGAGGTCCCTGGGTCTCACTCTCCTTTGGTAATTGCTGCAGCCCTCTCTGTGCATTTGTGCGCATGCCTTCAGACCTCTGCCTTTCGTAACTCCCCTGAGTTTTTGTGTGCTCCAGGACCCATTGAATCTGGGTCCCCAGGGTCTTGCCTGAAATTCAGTGCAGTTGGAACTGGAATTCAGTGCAGTCGGGATTTCCATCTTCCTCCCACTAGAGAAAGCCAGCGGCACACTCAGCATTCAGTCCTCTCTGTGTGCATTTGCGTGTGTGCCTCCAGACCTCTGCCATTCACGGCTCCCCTAAGTTTCCGTTCACTCCTCCCTTTTCCCGGCAGTCCAGACTGCCGCGTATGAGTCTCGCCTGGAACGGGGGTTCAGTACAGTCAAAACTGGGGTTCAGTGCAGTCTCCCTCCTGCTAGAGGAAGCCAGTCAGGCACTCTGTCATTCATCCTCTCCACCTACGTCTCTGCACCTCAGCTTTTTGCAGCTTCTTTGAGAGTCCGTGAACCCCTCTCTTTCCTTCTAATTGTAGAATTTCCACTCAGCCAGCTTTCCTGTGGTTCTGGATGGTATCCTGTCTTTTAGTTGTACTTTTGAAATTATTGTGCGAGGCAGCAATTTAGGTGTTCACCTATGCCGCCATCTTGGTTTCTCTTCAAGATGTTTTCTTTTTGCTTCATTCAGCAAATACAGATTCAGTTCCTTAGACTGATTATCTTTTACTAAGAACTGGGGATATCAGTATATGTGCAGTGTTACCTTTAAATAACTTGAAATATAATGGGGGAGGGTTAATTATAGTTTTAGTGTGGTATCACCTTTTTATTGATTCATTGAATATATGATTCTGGAGTTTAGAGGAAAGATTAGGAATGGAGATAAATATCTGGGAATTAGTGGCATAAAGAGGCATTTAAAGCAATGGAACTGCATGAGGTCATTCATCAATAGTGATTAGGCCACATAGCTAGTAAGTAAGTAGCAGCTTTAGGATTCAAACTTAGATTTGATAAGACCCCCCCCCAAAAAAAAAAAATCTATTCTGCCAAACCAGATTACTATAATAATTTTTCACATTTAGGTGAACTATCACATGATTTCTCAAAAACTTGTATCACTATAGGACTAATAGCAATCATCTATAATAATAAAAGCATAATATGCTAATTAGACTGGACATCCTTCTGGATGTCCTCCCAGATAACCTTCCGAACTAAGCCATGGCTGTGAGGGAAGCCTGGGTCTCGGGTGCCAGAAGGAAACCAGTGCTGGTAGCCGGGGGAAGGAAGACTTACTCTTGCAGGAATTTTGTTCATCGAGCCTTTAGTTAGTTCATAATTACCATAGTTATCTTAATATAATATAGATTGGTGATGCCCCATTTATAGACCATTAGTCGTGAGATAGATAAATTTCATTTTTTTATAGGGAAACTCCCCTGGAAAAATTTTTGTTGAAGCCACCTTCATTTTTAAAGTTAAGTCACTTTAAAAATGGTCATATTAAAATGATATATTGTTAGTATATGATTGGTTAATTAGGTATCATTTTGTTGTGCCAGCACCATAGTGAAATTCTCTGTGCTTTGTCAACATTTTGTCTATGCATCTATTAACACATTTACTAAATTCTGTTGTGGTAATTTGTGTCCATGTCTTAGAATATCTTTCTTGTTTTTATCTCTCTAGCATCTGGCATGGTTCTGGCACATCGGCAACATGCTATATTTACCTAGTGAACAAATTAATGAATAAAATGAATATGATCAATCATACCAATATAATTTTAACACATCAAAATAATATTACTACTTGAAAAAGCAAGGCACACACTAGCAAGTCTTAGTTTAAAATTATTTTTCATATCTTATAACAAACTCTAAGTTAAAACAGTAAATTCTATCAAGTTGGGTAGAATTTCTTTCTATGAGTTTTCCTTTTAAATAGATAAAGAATATGTCTTTAAAATTAGTATATACCCTACCATACAAGTTAAACACTATGTTACTCTCATTTCTACTTTTGTTTTAGGCCTACTGAACTAGATGCACTGGTATTTGGCCATCTGTACACCATTCTTACCACACAATTGACCAATGATGAACTTTCTGAGAAGGTGAAAAACTATAGCAACCTTCTTGCTTTTTGTAGAAGAATTGAACAGCACTATTTTGAAGATCGTGCTAAAGGCAGCTCATCTATTAGATTGTCTTAGAGTTATGTGTTAATTTAGTTGTTATTAAAAAATTTAACTTTTGAAGTATGTTACTTGAATGATATGTGAATGGTATCAAAATTTAAAAACCAAAACACTGCTTTTGAAACCTCAAAACAAATTATATAATGTATCTTGTACATGTACTTTATACTGTTGTTTCTGTACAAATTGAAATAATTCTGAATGAGTCCATTTGATATGCTATACTCTATATCTTGAAAGTTTTGTTTTCTTGAAACTTGTATGCACATAAAAATAAACTTTAAACAACTATATGGCTGCTGTATTTACTTAATCTTTCTGAGAGCCACTTTTGGAGCTTTATACATGGAGTAATCAATGTCTTTTCTCAAATAATTTGTGTTCCTACGCCCAAGATTATTTTGCTAGCTATATGGTAAACTTGGTCATAGGAAAAATGTTCCTGATAAATATACTCTAGGTAAATGTGAATGATTACAAGGTGATTAAAGCCTTGAACATTCTTCATGTCTAAGCTTAATTGATTTGGGGTGGTAAACACACAATACAGTGTACAGATGATGTGTTGTAGAATTGTGCACCTGAAACCAGTATAAATTTGTTAAACCATGTCACCTCAATAAATTCAATAAAAAAGAATAAAAACAAACTCAAATTTAAAAACATTTAATCAGAGCAGCTATAATTTATATTGATAAAGGGATAGTTTCAAGGACCTTATTTTTTTTGAAACTTAGAGATAATATTTTAATAATGCTTTTTTATTCCTTTTATGGTGAAGGGAGAATAGTTTTCACAGAAGTATCAAGAAGAGTTTATATATAAGCATTAAATATTGTGTTCTTTTCAAATTTTCGAATATTTAACATAAAACCAGGGATGCTATAAAGAGTTAAATGTAAAAATAAATTCTATAATAATATTACTTGTATTTTTAGGTACTATGCATTTTTAACTCATTTAATCCTTACAAAAAACACTGCAAAGGTTATTATCCCTAAATCAAAGAAGAGGAAATGGAGACAGAAAGGTCATAGAGTTATAAGTGGTAGAGTTGGGATTCAAACACAGGCAGTCTGGCATCTGTTTGGCCTTTAGGGAACACTATACTTATTTTTGTTGAAGATTATAAATATATACCATATAAGGCACACATTATAGTCTCCTTAGTCTAAATCCTCCATAAACTTTGGGCTCTCTCTTTGGACTACAATGCTATTTATTATAGCTTCTATGAACTAATTTTATAATGTTTATTATTATTAAAATAAAAAAATCCCAAGTTACCTGGTTTTGCACAATTTTTATGACAGGCTTATGTATATATACTTAATCTTCACACAATTTTTATAACAGGTTTATATATGTGTATACTTAATCCTCACTTTTTATTGGTTTTTTTAGAAAGAGAGGAAGGGAGAGACAGAGAAACTTCCATTTGTTGCCTCCCATTTGCACCCGGACCTGGACTAAACTGGCAACATAGGTAGGTGCCCTGACTGGGAATCAGACCCGCAAACCTGCAAGCAATACATTAAAATTAATTCAATATGGACTATACACTTAAATGATGTAAGAGCTAAAACAATAACACTGCTAAAAAAAAAATAGGAGAAAATCTTTAGAACTTTGGATTAGGCAAAAAGATGTTTTAGTCGTCAAGTAAATGTAATTAAACCATCATGAGGTAAAATATTTTTAACTGAAGAAATTGATGTTTAGACAATTTGTTATTCTTGAAAAATCTCTGGATATACAGGATGGGGCAAAAGGAGGTTTACAACATCAACTGTAAACCTATTTTTGACCCACCTTGTCTCAAAAAGCCACATATCTCAATCCAAGCTAATTTTTCGTCTCCCCAGGCCCCCCACCTTGGTTATTATTATTTAACACCACCCCATTTAGTCAGGGATCACAAACTTACTTGAGAAGCCAGGCATATGGTGATTGGAGTGAGACAGACTGGTTATTAAGACAATAGGAATAGTGGGTGCTGTGCCAAACTAGAGAATGCATCTCTCCACCTAAAGCATTAAAATAATGTAAAAAATTAAAACAACTTATCTGCCAAACAAACCCGCCTGCAAGCCATATTCAACTGGTTGACTACCATTCATTGACTGAAAATATATTGTACCATTTAAAGAAGTTTTCAGGAGGCAAGAAATATCCCTTTACCATCTACTTAATTGTCTACTCATATACTACCTTGATATCTATTGCTAAGCGATAATAATTAAGATGATGGTCTTAGTTACTGGCCTTAACTAACATTTTTCTTTTTGCCAGCAGAGAATGTTAATATTGCTATGGGCTTTAGAAAACTGCATTTTTGTACACAATTGCATTATTAGAGAAATAACCATATGTAGCTCTCATAAATGACCCATATTAACAGTGACAAGTACTTAGGCAAGAATTCTATTTTCTCATTTATTATTCATTCATCCACTCATTTATCCATTCAATAAATATTTAAATGTATGCAAAAATGAGTTAGTGGTTTCTTTTCTCAGAAGATACTTAAAATTTAGTGTTGGGAGGGAGAAAAATCTAACACTGGTATTCAAATGGCAAATGTGGCTGAGATGGGCTTAATGAAGCCTCCTAGGATCAGCTGGACTGCTAGCAAACGCTTCATTTCCTGTGGATTTATTCCTCACAAGCTGAGCAGAGCTTCAATAGTTCTCACAACAATTATCACCCACTTGTTCTGTAGGTCTCAAGTTTTTTTTTGCATTAGTCAGGTTGAAGGATTCATGGTATTAATCACGACTGAAGTTGTTATTTATCACCTGCTGGGTGAGAAATAATAATTTTGGCACTAGTGGGGCAGCAGGCCAGAGGTACCAAATTAAGTAAAACATCTAAACACTAGCAAGGATCATTTCTCTGATTAATGAATTGTTACAAAGAAAAAGTGCTACTCATTATCTGGTCTTACCAATACAAAGTGGAGCATGTAGGGAAAGAAAAGTACTAGCTTGCTCAGATCAATTTTTCTTCTCTCTCTTTCTCTCTCTCTCTCTCTCTCTCTCTCTCTGATTACAAACATATTTGTGTTGGCAATCCCACTTTTTTTTTTTTGACTAAACAAACAAATGGAGAAACGCCTTATATTTTAATAGTACATCAGAAAATATTTCTGGCTACTGAAACAGTGTTTTTTGTGACCTTTAAAAATTTTAAATGAATTTGAAAGAGGTTAGGTAAATAACCTCTAAAATATTGAATTACCTCCTTATATGTGTATAAATTAAATATTTCACTCTAATTAGTTGGTACATTTTGCTTTTTCTACTTTGAACTAAATACCATTGCAGAAGGGCTTATTTTTGGAAAGGGTAAATTTTCATTTTTGTTGTTTTTTTGTTTAGTGTTCTTTTTTTTTTTTTAACACTTCCAAATAAGAAAAGTTTATTTTACTCTGACTTCTAGAACAATCTTTACATTTCAGAATGCTAAGAATGTCCACCTCCTGTCATGATGAGAGTAACAGGGACTGGCTTTATTCTTTTTTTAAACAACTAAAGAAACCACTGTTTCCAAAATATAGGAAACAGTGAGTGGTTCAGACTGAAACAACAGTTCAGAATAGTGATCCTTGCATGAAGAGAAACAAGGTAAGTCCTTTCATCATCCCAGCTGCTTCTTAGTGAGCATGTCCAGGCTATAGCACAGGAATGGGGAACCAGATAGCCCAGGAGGTTCCCTGTGTTGAGAAGACAAGAGTTCAGAGTCTGAGAAGACTAAGGTGGCTAGAATTCGCAAAGCAGAACACTGGAGATGAGATAACTGCATAGAGAATTCTAGAGAGCTGCAGAGGGTTTTGCTACTAGACTTCAACTGAGTGTTGATCATCATATGGATATCAAGACTCAGGAAAGAATTAGTGGTGCAGTTGTTTTCATTCCAGAAGAGAATAAAGGGTGACTTTTAAATACAAAAACAACTATTGGAAAAGCAAAAGCAAAACGATCTTTAGAGCTCACAAAGGGCTGGAAATCATTCATGTTCCCACCAGTGAGTGGAAAGATCACCTGATACACATGGTCATCAAATGGAGTCCCCAGAAGGATATTGCCTCAGAAGGGAGGAGAGCCAAATTAGTATTAAAAAAAAAAATTACACTGAGTTTAAACATGTGAAAAAATTATTGACATTTAATGGAATGGTTTTGGAAAGCTTCACGGTGAAAGTAAACTGAATTGCATTTTAAAAAGTAGATAGGTTGACTTTGAATAGGGGATGACTTTTATTAGAAGCTCAAGTAGGAATAAAGAGTACCCTGCACATTTTTTAGACAGTAGGTAAATCAATGCAGTTGAATCAAAAGATTTCTGTAGGGTAGCCATAAAACATAATCTTATAAGTGTAAATTTGGACTTGATTACAATAGGCCTTGAGTGTACTTAAGCAATGTCTACATTTAGGCAACATGCAGTTATCCTAAACAGAATAGTGTAATGGAAATTGATCTGGGATTGGACTTCTGCTCCAATTAGTAGCTATGTACAGCCTCAGGCAAGTGCCTCTCCAAGTTTTAGCTTCCTCATCTACAAAACAGAACTGTCCATATCTGTTCAGCCCACCTCACAGGCTTGGTGTGAAGATCAAACAGATTTATGAATGTGAAAGTACTTTGTGGATTTTTAAGTGTTCCATAAATCCCAAATATTCTTCTTATTGGAGAGAAGAATGAGATATGATTAAATTGGCCAGTAAGAAGGATTGATCAGGAAGTGATGTGTCATTTGCCTCCTGGAGATAGGAAACAAACATGAACGGCCTTTACATTAATTTGAGTTGAGGTAATGAGCACTTGGATCAGAAACATTGCCAAGGAAAAGGAAATAAAGGGGTAGATCTGATAAAAACTAGAAAGGAAAAGTTTACAGGTCTGATAGCTAATCAGATGTGGTGAAGGAGAAAGTAGCATCAAAGATTTTGAGCCTCAATGGAAGAAAAGTTATAATTGATAGAAAAGCAATTCATGAGACCTTGACAATTTGGAGGCCAGTTTTAGATATGCTGTGTTGGACATCCAAATGGAAAGGTCCAGTAGGCACTTTATTTATGTATTTGTGTATTTATTTATTTATTCACTTACTAGAGGCCTGGTGCACAAAATTCATGGACTGGGGGGAGGGTGTCCCTCAGCCCAGCCTGTTCTCTCTCAATGTGGGACCCATTGAGGGATGTCTGAAGGGCATCCCTTTCACAATCCAGGACTGCTGGCTCCCAACTGCTCACCTAAACTGCTCACCAACTGCTCATCTAGCCTGCCTTCCTGATTGCCTCTAATCGTTTCTGCTTGCCAGCCTGATCACTCCCTAACCACTCCCCTGCCAGCCTGATTGATGCCTAACTGCTCCCCTGCCAGCTTGTTTGCCCCTAGGTTCCCTCCCCTGCAGCCCCCGCCCCAGCTGCTCTCTCCTGCAGACCTAGGTCTCCCCAAACTGCCCTTTCCTGCAGGCCTGGTTGCCTCCAACTTACCTCTGCTGGTCTGATCATCTCTAACTGCTCTCCCCTGCAGGCTTGATTGCCCCCAACTACCCTCCCTTGCAGGCCTGGTCCCTCCCAACTGCCCTCCCCTGCTGGCCATCTTGTGGCAGCCATCTTGTGTTCACATGGAGGCAGCCAACTTTGACCACATGGGGACAGCCATCTTGTGTGTTGGAGTGATGGTCAATTTGCATATTACTATTTTATTAGCTAAGATAGAGGCCCCATGCACTGGTGGGGGCCAGCAGGTTTGCCCTGAAGGATATCCTGGATCAGGATTGGGGTTCCCTTGGGGCATGGGGTGGCCTGGGCGAGGAGTGTGTGGTGGTTTGCAGATTGGCCACAACCCTTTTGGTGACCCAAGCAGTGGCCTTGGTATCTGGGATTTATTTATCTTCTATAATTGAAACTTTGTGTCTTGAGTGGAGATCTGGACCTGTCTGAGTGTGAGGAAAGCTTGGCTTCCTCCATTGCCAGGGAAACCCAAGCCTCCTGCTCGCTCCATGATCACAGCCATCTTGGTTGGGTTAATTTGCATACCAATTCCTGATGGGCTGGTGGATGTGGCTTGTGGGTACAGCAGAGTGATGGTTAATTTGCATATTACTCTTTTATTAGATATGACATTTCTGTATATGACATTTCTCTTTTTTAAAAATTCTTCATTGTTGAAAGTATTACATATGTCTCCTTTCCCCCCCATTGACAGTTTTAAAAGACATTAGCCCCACAGTGGTTGAGCATCAACATATGAATCAAGCAGTCATAGGTTTGATTCCCCATCAGGGTACATGACTTGGTTCTGAGCTCAATCCCTAGCAGGAAGCATGTAGGAGGCAGGCAATCAATGATTCTCATCACTGATGTTTCTATCTCTCCCAATCCTTTCCTCTCTGAAATAAGTAAAAATATATTAAAAGATAAATAAAAGATGAAATTTTCACAATTTTAATTTAATGAATCTCTCAAAAAATCTTCTGTACATAAAAGAGACTTTTAATAACTATATTGTTGATATTGTTAAGGTGTAGGAGAACAAAAAGCCTGGAGGAGGGGAAACTGGATGTTATTTAGCTCTGCCAACCTTGACAATGCTCATTTAAAAACATGTAAATTAAACTTGTCAAGATAACTTCCTAAGGGGGTGCTGGCCACATTTTACCAACTCCCCAAATGTAAATCCACAAAATCCATCATGCTTATTTTCTATAAATTTATTATTAACATATGTATGTTCCATTTTCATCCCTCTTGTCATTAACGGAAAAAATTGCAGGTAATGAGAAGTGGCAAATATTGATGGAGACAATGTTAACTGCCTGTTATTTTCAATTGAGAGAATTCAATTTCTGGAAATCATATCACATTGAGTCACTACTACGGTGGTCTTGATGGCTTATATTTCACTCACTCCCATAAGCATAACAGCTCCTAGGTGAGATACATTTTCAATTTTGCAAGTACAGAGACTTTTTTCTTAATAAATTGATTTTGAGCAATTATTTATTTTAATTAAAATTATGTATTTTGGCCCTGAATGGTGTTGCCCAGTGATTAGAGAGTCAGCCCACAAACCAAGGGTCTCAGGTTTGATTTCCAGTCAAGGATGCGTAGCTGGGTTGTAGGTTCCATCCCGGCTGGTCAGGCTCGTGCAGGAGGCAACCAATCAATGTGTCTCTCTCACATCTCTACCTCTCTCCCTCCCTTCCATTCTCTCTGAAAATCAGTGAGGGGAAAAAAAATAAAGTTAGATATTTGGCTGAATTTCCAAAGTCCATGTTTGAAAAGTGTTTTGTCGATGACAGAGGAAGAGAACTAAAGTGTCACATGTCTTCTTTTAGTCTCTCGACCACCCGTCACTGAATAAAGGAGCTCGGGGAAATATTTCATGTCCCTGTGAATTTTATAGGAAACTAAGTCCATATGTTTCTAATGAATTTACACGCAACTCGTCAAAATGTGTGGTTTTGTAGAGGCCATTTGATGTCTCAACAGATCCCTTTGGGACAATTTTAAACTCCGTCCTCTTCTCTGGCTTCTTCTCCCTCCCCAGGAAAAACGGAGGCTCCCAGGAAGAGGAAAAGAGCGTATTCCGTCTTGCATCACATGCCCGGATTCTGGAGAGCCCTTAAAAAGAGAAGATCTTCACAGTTTCGAGATCGTATTTTAAGACCTCACATCCTCTGGGTGTGTGTACACCCACACAAATACACACACAAAAGAAAATCCTATGGAAGCGTCCCTAAAGCTTGCTCCGGGTCGGTAGGAGAGCTGCCTTGTCATGTCATTTTGCAGGGGTGGCAATGCCCTCTCCCCTCGTCTAGAGGAATGGCAGATCCCCCCAAACGAATGACACCTTCTGGCTGCAGGCGTAACCTTTCCTGTTCACAGCCGGCGCCCGCCAGTGTGCCCTCCCCAGGCATCCTCTTCCAGAGCAACGACGCTCGCTCGGGCCACTTGCAAGGCACTGGGCACAGCCGCTCAGCGGGGTGGGGGGAAACAGCGAACGCCTGCCCTTTGCTTTTCCCCCTTTCTCAAAATGCATTCATCCCCGTTTTCACATCGCCGTGTTTTGGTCCTGAATCTCTACCCACACCGATTCCGGCGGGCCAGGCGCTGACCCTGATTGGCACAGAATCCCGAGTCGGGTAGTCACACCGGGCCGCCCGCCTCCCCTCGGCGCGTGTCAGAAGCCATCGCGCTGCAAATGCCTCACGCACCTCGCCGCGCAGCTTGTGGAACTGATGAGGTGAGAGCGCGGCGCGGCGCGCGGGCCTGGTAATCACAGGACTGAGGAAACACATACATCATCTGCCACCCAGGTTGGCATTTCAAGTGAAAAACCTTCACACTGTGTAAGATGTTGGACAAATGATGGCCATATGCATGTTTGTCTGGGCGCAGATGGCTCTGCTTTGTCAGAGAGGAGAAAGCTGAGCTCGGCTCTTTTTTTGCAGACAGTTTAATACTGGTGACACAGTTTATGTCCTCTGCAAAGACAATAATGGAGGGGAAGGTGACATAAATTATTTGCAAATCGTTTGACATATGCAGGGCATTGTCCTTGCAATAATCACCATCAGTCTGTCAGTTTAAGATATGAACCGTGCCACTGCCATTTTCTATCACTGTGTTAAGCTCTCACACGTTGTCATTTTTACAGATGCGTTCTTTGGAGGACCGCGGCAAGCACACAAATCGAATGGGATTATGTTTAGTCATGTACTGTATCATGCACGTTGCTTAGATAAAAATAAAAACGTTGCATTCCAGGGGATGGGGATCTCCAGGCAGCCTTCCATGCCGTATCTTTGTGAGGGTGGGAGGCCAAGAAACCTTTCCATTCTAGCCCATGACTCACCTTTCGCTCATTGTTCAAGTTGGCGAGCTTCCCTTTTGAGAATATAGACTTCCATTTCTCACCATGACGACCTAGAGACAGGTGGACGGTGAAAATGGCTCACCCTAAGAATTTTTCTTATGTTTCCTAATCCATTAAAGAAGTTAATATGCACATGTTCAATGATACCTCATAGCTTGCTTAAATTTGGTCTATTGTATATTGGTAATATGGGATTTCTTTCTCAACCTAAGAAAATACCTGTAAGTGGTGATTAAATAGTAATGTTGTAGTCCCTTGTTTCTATAGTACGAACTTCACGCCATATGGCACTTTTTGCTTTTTGAGTGCTTGATGATGTCAACTGATGTTGAAAACTGTGTGTTGCAGCTTAACCGTACACAGCAAATATAGACACGTCAGAGTCATTGCTCTGTGCATATATTTGGACCAATTGATAAATGAACTTTAGAGACAGCTTCACAATTTTCTACTTTGCAAGAAAACAATAAATTCTAAGAGAGGGCATTCAGAAATTGAGTACAAACATTTCTAAAGAGAAATATGATTTGTTTTCATTTGGAAAATTACTGCCATTCAGAGCTGCATCTGTCTTCTCTTACATAGCCCTTAAAACAAAGATTTATTGCATTTCCATTTTTGAAGTGACTTTTTTTTCACTGAAGGTAGCCATTATCATGCTGCTGTTTTATATCTATACTGATAAGTGCAGCGAGGCAAGCATTTACAAAGAAATTGTTTTAATTTATCTTAAATGATGCACTTAAATGGTGCATCAGGGAATTTGACATTAGGTTCAGATGATTTAGGCAAATTTTTATAGTAGCATTAAATTGGAATTTTGTTTACTTAGCATTCAGGCAAGATTTAAATAATTTTTTTAACTTGATGAAGATGTTGATAAAATCAAATTATATTTATAGGCCCAAAGTATAAAGATGGCATTTTAAAAATTGTCTTCCAACACACTTAACTAACCCATTTACTTTAGAAGTCTTTGGCTATATGCTGATATATGAACTCTATGTCTAACTTCCTATTGAACCTTGGATGTCCCATAAGCATCTCAAATTTCACAGCCCTTTCTAAACTGCTGTTCCTCCCTCCAGTGTTTCCCCATCTCAATTAATATCACCATCTATATAGTTGCTCCTTCATCTGTGATCTCCTACAACTTTCATGCTAATGTATGTTATAAAACACTTATATATAGTAAATTGTTTTATTTAGCTCTTCCATTAGACTGCAGGTCTTTGAGACCATGTCAGGCTAACTCATGCTCGGTAAATATTTGTTGTATTGAATTGAATCATCTTTGGTTCCTCTTTTTTTTCTCATCCCACATCAAGTACTGCCAACTGTTGTTATGAATTATGTCTATAATGTATCCCGTCATCTTGACTTCACTGTCTGTTTCCTGGTTTCAGATCCTCATTGTTCTTCTATTACTTTTTTCTAACAATTTTCTCCAGACTGAGGTCTCCAGTTTCTGCCTCTGCTCTAGTTGGGTACATGTTTCCTTGTGGTCCATGTATTGCTTTCCTCTTCCAGCTTCAGGAACTTCATGGCCTTATTATATGATTGGTTATTTATGTCTCCTCAAACATGTCTTATAAAATATTATTTTCTTATTAACTTCTTGCATGGAGTTTTAGAATGTTGTTCTTTAAGCTGAGTTGTAGCTTTTACCACGTCTGCTCACTCTTGTACATGACATCTATTTTTAGGTCAACATGTCCAGATCATGATTTCTCTTTTACTTTAGACGTTTTACATAGGGTACTTAAAAAACTTTTTATTATGCCAAATTTAAACATATAAAAATTCAAAGAGAATAATATAGTGAACTCCCTGTATTCACTGCCCAACTTCAATAATAATGAACTCACAGACAATCTTGTCTATACAAACTAGTACATTCCCATTGTTTTCTGTGTGCCATTGAGTTGAATTATATTCTAGATGACTTGTATCAGCTTTAAATACATGCACTTCTATGTTCATTGCAGATTATTTACAACAGCTAAGATTTGGAAGGAGCCCAAGTGCCCATCAGTAGATGAGCAGATAAAAAAGCTGTGGTACATTTGCACAATGGAATACTACTCAGCTATAAAAAAGAAGGAAATCTTACCTTTATGACAGCATGGGCATTTGAGCATATAGTATTTAACTCAAGAAGTAAGTGGATTGGGATATAGATCTTTGGGAAAATTCCATTTCAGAGAATTTTGAAGATTAATTTTTCTGAAGAAGGTGTTGCACTGAAGGATAATTGGGAGAAAGGTCATTCAGGAGTTGGAACCTACATTAACCTTGATGTTTCAGAAAACTAGCATGAAAAAATGCAGAGAACAGAAATCCAAATTTAACAATGAAAGAAGTCATGTATTTTATTCTTTTTGTACTAATCTGATCTTGTGTGCTCATTTGCAATTTTTAGTGAGAACTGATTCATCCTTTGGCACTTCTTATTCCATAAAATAATAGAATTACCTGCTGTCCTTTCAAATAGGCAATGCCACCCATTATCCACTCATAGTCAGATATGTGTACCCAATTGACTAGGCACTAGCAGTGATGGCCTGCTGCAAGCCATCTGCCCTTGGTGTTTAGCAAAAGTGCAGCATTTGGGATCAGTCAGACCTGGGTTCAAAGCTTAGCAGTGCTGCTTCTTACTTTTGCAAAGTCAGTTTTTTCATTTGTAAAATGAGTACATGATGCTTTCCAATATGGTGCTGAATGCGTAATACTCTCTCTTCTCCTTTCTCCCTTATTTTTTATGAAGGCATCAGTAATGCAGGTTTGGGTAGAGAGGGCTATGATTTATCTCATTCTCTGTTCTTTCTCTGCAGTGTGCCATTGACACAACTCAGCGTTATTATCACTGTGCTATGGAAGAAATTCACATTTAATTTATATTTCATTTTTTATATATTTCATTTTATTTGGAGTTAGATTATAAAAGAATAAAATAATGGTGTTTTTTTTTTTAATAGAATGGTATTTGTAACAAGAGCTGGTAAGTAAGCCGCCTGCTTTTATGGTCAGTGTCCTTAAAGAAGAGAACAGATGCAGGAATCTCTGCTGCTCTGCTCCCACAGAAGCAAAGGGGACCCTTCCTGGATGCAGAGAAAGCCAGTGCAGCTTTTGGAGATCTTAGAGCTGGAATCTAAAGCCAAGTTAGGGCTTGGCATCACCTTTCTTAGATCACAACTATGGAGATTAAAAAACACACACTCCTCATTTCAAATCTTACCCAATAAAGCCTATGCTAAAAGGCAGTTGACACTTTATAGTATTGAATTATTTTTCAAAAAATCTTGCTGGACTAATTGATTTATCCACTGAGCATAACTTTATGAGCACCCATGTTGAGTCAGGCACTGCCGGAATGCAGGGACATAAAAAACAAAGAGATGTTCTTGTGCTTAAGAGATCTCTAGATAGCACTAGCCAGTTTGGCTCAGTGTAGAGTGTTGGCCTTCAGACTGAAGGGTCCAGGGTTCGATCCTGGTCAAGGGCACATGCCTCAGTTGCAGGCCCCAGGGCGAGTGCAAGAGGCAACCAATCGATGTTTCACATTGAAATTTCTCTCTGTCTTTCCCTCTCTCTCCCACTCTTTCTAAAAATCAGTGGAAAAATACCCTCAGGTGAGGATTAAAAAACAAAAAGATGTTGAAAAACAAACAGATAAATAATAAAATAATTAACAAACAAACAAACAAACAAACAAACAAAAAACACCACAACTTGGTTTAAAAAAAGAAAAAGAAAAAATAAAGATCTCTAGATAAATAGAGACTAAGGTGTGTAATAAAGAAATTCAATCTTATTTTTACTTTGGAGTAAGTTTCTGATTTCCTGATACATAAGGAGAAAGAATAGGATTTTATATATATTAAAAAACATCAGAATACCCAAGAAGTATAGTAGGTGGCTGAGTAATTTTCTTCGTCTCAAAGATAGTATGTGTATTTGGAAATGAATTATATATGATAATTTTTGATCTTGAGTCACCTTGGTATTTTTAGTACAAGTTAATAAATGTGTTCTGTGTCCTTACAGGTTGCTATTTATAAAAAGAGATATATGTATTTTGCATTCGAAGAAATAAATATAATTTTTTATCATTGATTTTAAAAATAATTTGTTTTTATCAGTGCACTGTTCAATGCTTCTCTGAGATTTACCCTATTATAACAGAGAAACTCTCAAATGCACACATTTACACACCAAACCTTAAACTTCAAACAATAAATAAACCCACCTCAAGGTTGCCCGTCTTCAATCATAAGGACCACATTGTCAATCTTTTTCCCTTGTTAAATACAACTGTAGTATGTACTTAGTCCTTTGTCACTGTAGTCTTGTTAGAAATGCACATAAACTGCCATAGGGATGACATTCTTCTTATTTCCCCAGGCTACTACAAATGCAAAGGATTATGATTTTATATTATATTAACTCGAAATTTAACAACATGCAATGTCCTTCTATTTTACAGAAAAAACAAGAGGTTTTCTTTTGTACCAAATTTCTGTTCTCTGCTTTAGGACTCTTGGTCTTCAGGTGATATTGAACCAGACAAATTAATTCAAATTTTGTTTCTTATCTTAGACTCAAATGTGATCTCCTTTTGTGGCAGTAAACGGATAGAGTTAACAGATAAATTATAGTATGCCCAGCCCTAACTGGTTTGGCTCAGTGGATAGAGCATTAGTCTGTGGACCAAAGTGTCCCAGGCTAGATTCTGGTCAAGGGCATGTACCTTGGTTGCAGGCTCCTCCCTGGCTCAGGCCTTGATCAGGGCATGTGCAGGAGGCAACCAATTGATGTGTTTCTCTCACATCAGTGTTTCTCTCTGTCTTTCCCTCTCTCTTTCATTCTCTCTAAAAATCAATGAAAAAATATTTTTGGATGAGAATTAACAAAAACAAAAATAAATTATGGTATGCCCAGTTAAATTTAGATTTCAGATAAAGAAAGAATATATTTTTAGTATATCTCAAGTATTGTATGGGGCATATTTATACTAACAAATTATTTCTTATCCAAAATACAAATTTAATTAGTATTCTGCATTTTTATTTGCTAAATAGGGCAACTCTAGTTGTTGGGCTTAAATAATCAGGTAAAATATTCTGGGAATGAACCCTCCTCCCTCTTTCCCCAACCCCCCAAGCTCGTCTTTCACCACAGTCTGAGCTGAATTATGTGGCCACTTTCTGTTGTCTGGCTCAACATGGGGCTGGGGGTTTCCATTTCACCCCCAACAGGTTACAACAGAAACAAAGTGTTCTTCTCCAGGTCCAAGTCCAATATTTGGCTTTTATTAAATATTTCACCACTACTGATTTTACATGCTCAGAGTTCCTTTTATTGCATTTTGATGTCTGATTCTGTCTTTTTCATAGGAATTGAGTCTTCTCACACAAAGATTAAATTTGAAACTTGTTATAAGGAATTCCCCCCTTACATCTGGGTACCCAGGGCCACCAGCAATGGTATTGTTCTCCTATGTTACTCCCATTGTAATGAGTTTACAATCCTGAATCTTTAGATCTACTGTAAGTTTAATTGAAAGAAGCATTTCAACACTAAGATCTATTACCCAATGAATTGAAGGGGAAAAAGAGAATAACATTGATGTATGTCTATGGCCCAAAACACACCAGATGAACAAATATATTGTCTCATAATTTATTTTGAAAAAGGTCTTGTAGTACAAAATGTTAATAATGAAAAGTAGTTGATCAGTACCTATGACCAGGGCTGACATCTTTAGAGAACTTTTCCCTTTTCTAAATAAGGATCCACATCACAGGTGGCCAGACTTTAATCATAAGGAGAAACAGAAGTGTTAGGGTGAGTGCTCCTCATTCCTGGAACAATCATCTGAGTAGGAGAATTATCATTATCAAAGACCTACACACTCATTACATGAGGGCAATCAATATGTGTTTTGAAGATAACAGGTTGAGCAGGGGAGTGGCTCTGTCTGGCGATGGCTTCTTTTCCCTTTATGAAACTCATGTAATTCTCGAGGAATCATGTGGCTGTACTAAATTGACTCTGATGTTGACTATTAAGTAAACTTAATTAAGTTGTAAACAAAATGTCTACAGTTGATGCACTTGTTTAGCATATGAGAATGTTTTGCCCAGCAGAAACTTCTCTTGGTCTACATTACCCAGGAAGGAGTCCTTCCAGACTTTTCAGACTGTAAGGTTCTCTATGTAGCAAATCAACATTTGTCATTGATTGATTTGGGGTCTTTCCTCTGCCTTTTGTTGATAGTTTTAGCAAGTAGTGAAATTACCAAAAAACAAGGGATCAAATTTGACTCACACTAGTAAAGGTTCTACAACTCACCCTAAACCTTTGGAGTTTTAGATTTGGTTTGTGAAGCAGTTGTATTTATGATTCTAGTTTAACCGAGTTCTTACTTAGAACAAATTCACTTAATACAAATTATTAAAATGCAAGTACATTTTAGAAGCGTCTATGTACCATGTTCATTAAGCTGTAAATGTCTTCCATTTGCTGTTGGCTTATGCAAGTGCCAGGAAAGACATGCTCTTTCCCAGTGGTTTCTAAGATGCAGAAGCACCATCATTTGACTGATTCTGTATTTCAAATCTATTAGCCATCAAGCTGAAATTCAACAAAACAATTTATATTCTAGATATTTTTAAAAATTCTCTCTTTTAATAAAATAAATGAACAAACAAAACAAAAACAGACTCATAGATACAGAAAACAAACTGAGAGTTGCCAGGGGGTTAGGAGGCTGGATGAGAAAGGTGAAGGGATTACAAAGTACAAATTGGCAGTCACAAAATAGTCATGGGATATAAAGTACAGCATAGGGAATATAGTCAATAATATTGTAATAACTGTACATGGTGCCAGATGTGTGCAAACATTATTGGGGGATCACTTTGTAAGTTATATAATGGTCTAACCATTACGCTGTATATTTGAAATTAATATAAAACAACATTGAACATCAACTGTAATTGAAAAATAAGCGTATTTAAAAATCTCTTTTATGTGCTTGGGAATATTACCTAAAGTGATACTTGTGAATATGAAAATAAATTTTTTGACAAGCAGGTAAAAATCAAGTCTTTTTAGGGGAATTGCCTTTAGCAGTGCAGTCCTAGAAAAGTAAAGCCAGAAACGGGAATGTAGCACAAGTCCCAGCCCTTTCCTCCAGACATTGTGGTCCTGAAGTCTAAAGGAAGGACAGGGTATTGAGAGAGAGAGAGAGAGAGAGAGAGAGAGAGAGAGAGAGAGAGAGAGAGAGAGAGAGAGAG
>JAAGEH010000393.1:11743250-11807464 GCA_011751065.1 Lasiurus cinereus | reverse complement strand
GAGAGAGAGAGAGAGAGAGAGAGAGAGAGAGAGAGAGAGAGAGAGAGGGGACACAGGAGGCTGCAGTTGCCATGTGGTGACTGACTTGAAAGGCATGTGGCTTGAGAAGAAGACTTTAAATGACCATGTTCCTGTGAGAGAACCTGGGGAAACCACAGGTACATTTTGAAGGAGGCTGAGCTTGTCATAGTCAAACACTGCTGCTTGAACATTTATTGTTTCCCTGGGTTGAAGAGGCTGGTGAGCTCTGGGTCAGTTGTATTACCATCAATAGCCCCAGCCATCTTGTAGGGGGGATCTGAGCTGTACTGTGTTCTGATAATTGGCATATGTAAGACAAACAGTGGAACAGGTGAGAACAGTTTTGCAATTAATACTACTCACCCTAGGAGTTTGCAAACTCTACTTTGAGTTATTCCCAAATTTGCCTAAGCATAAAAACCATCTGAGACATTTGTTAAAATACAAATTCCAAGGCGCTTGTTTGGAGATTCTGCAAGTTTAGGGTTAATGTGAAAAGCCCTGGTTGGCTGGATTTTGTCTAAAATTTGATCTCTTGGGTTTGATGAGCAAGTATATCATGGTAGCCTACTCATTATTTATTTTAATTTCATAGGCTTTAATATAGTTTCCCTTTTAGACTTTATTGGGTAGGTAATCTTAACTTTTAAAATCTTCCTTTTTTTTTGAAAACTGCTTCATCCACATGATTATTTTAGTTGCCTTTCATCTAACTTTCTGGCCATGTGTAGATATTGAGTGCAAGAACCAAAACTTCATGCACCTTTGCAGAAATGGACAAATAATTGAGCCCAGGAAGGTAGTACCAAGCATTTACCTCTTGACCCTCATCATTTCTGGACTCCATTTCTCTGGCTCACAACATAGGTATAGAGTTGAGTTCCAACCTAACATAACTTTGGGTCTTATATATCTTCTCTCTGTAAAAATAAGGTTATATTTAATCAGGCATAAATAACCCATTTAATTTTACCTGGAAAAGATAATTGAATAGTAAAATTCTGTAGGCTAATTTGTAGTGCTTTCTATAATGACAGAGAAAGAGCCTACCAGTATTGAGTTGATTTTTTTATTTTATTTTCTAGGACTGGGACTATAGCTGTTGACCAATGTGGAAAGGATTTAATTAAAAAGCAGTTCCATTAAAAACTGGCCCAATTGCTCAGTGTAAGTATATGAATCAATACCTTGGACAAATGTTAGGTTATGACATGAGTTTGTTTAAGGGCAAGCTTAGAGAAAACATCTTTGATAGCATCATCATTGGTAAAGTTTATTTGGATGATTAATCAAAATACTGTGTCAGTAAATACAAACCTAGACTAGAGCTTATAATCACAGGGAAGGAGCTTACAAGGTGGTCACCATTTGTTCTTCTGTTTCCTTAAGCAGCTATCTTGATATCCAAGATGTCCTGTTTATACACTGTCATTTACGAGGCCAGGGAGCAAAAGGAGCCATGTGATGGATCACCCTCAGTAGGCTGGCTCCGCCTGTCACTCTTGGTGGCTCTAATTAAAAGACGACTAAGTCAGGGGTCTCAGGCAGGGATGACAATAGGGCAGCAGTCCCCAAAATAGCAGCAGAGGAAAATGGATGCCTTTGACTGATTGCATGATGTCTGAATTAATGGCCAGGAAATGAGCGATTATTGCACACTTAAAGCTAGGCTGTTTTATAAAGCTTGTGGTGTGCTTGAAGCCATATACTTGAACTTGGGGACATTTAAGAAAAGAATTTGTTCAGTTATTGCTTGGCTGGATATAATGCATATTCAAGCAGTGCTTAAAGTAAGGGGAAAAACACTTTCTGTTACTGCTGTTTTAGTATTGATGTTTCTAAAATAAGTATGATCATACGAAACCTATTTTGTAGACACATGTAGTCTCTAGCCAGTTGTTGACTTACAGAAACAGCTTTTATGCCATTGCCTCAGTTCCTGATTTATAGTAATATTAGCTGGTATTTGAAAGTAAAGCTTTTTTTTTTCACTGTGAAAGCAAAGCTTCTAACATCTTTCTTCATCCTTCTCCTTCTTTTTTAAAAATACATCCTCACAGCACTTCCATTTGGCAAGCCAGTGATAAGCATCCTTATTTTTCTGATTGGTTCAGTAGGGGTAAAGCATCACACAAAAGAGGCCAAGGTCCAGCATTTGATTCCCCCATAGAGGTGAGCTCTCCCAGGTGCACTCCTAACCCCAGTCACCATCTTGTAATGGTGTCCATTCATCACGGGTGGAAACGGGAGAAAGGGTGAGGGTGGATCATAGCAAATCCATCACCACATCACCACTCCCGGAAACCCAACTGCTCATGCTGGCTCCCAGGCTGGGGGCTGGGAGGGTCAGGAGAGTCATGTTTTGCAAACGACAGTGCAGCATGCAAATGGGGAAATGGAGGTACACACAGAGATATTGCTGATTTTTAAGTATTTGGTCCTTTTAATAAACTTCAAATCTACATGATTTTCTCCTACTTTGCAGCCAGTCTGAATTATTTTAGACATAATCCTAAAAAATTTTTTAAAACCATCTAGTCTGTATCATATATGGGCACCTAATTATTTCTTAAATGATCCTTTATTCTAAAATTAACCACCTCAAATTTAATAATTGGAAAACAGATGTCAAATGAAACCTTGTTCACATATATCTTCTCACAGAGAATGGCCTACCTTAGAAGAACCCAGAGGGGATAAAGGAGAAAAAACAAAAAACAAAGCCAGATCATAACACTAACTTCAAAAGGCAGATGATTTTGGCTGAGGTAGGAGACGTTATATTTGGCCTGGTTTTGTTTTTGCAGGACAGTTATTCTTAGAGCAGCTGACCTTTCTATTATGGATTTCTTTTATCTTGACTAATATTGGCTGCTTTGCTCCCCCCACCCCCATTTATATTTCCCTCCACCTGGCGAAGATTCCCAGAGTCCCTGCTGCTCTCAGTCTTGCAGACTGTGCTGACAGCGCTCTCAAGGGGCCTTGGTGGCTGAGGTCCCCTCCAAAAATCTCATGCCTATCACATCCACAGTCAAGTTCAATGTAAAGACTCATGGAAATGAGAAAAATCTGGGCCATATCCTTATTTTATTCTGTCGAATGTGATCCTTTCCTCATAGAAGGCCTTTATGAACATTCACTGAGTTGAAAAGGAAAAGAGGCCAAGTCTTAATGCTATTTATATGCTTCTCTGATGACAGTGATTTGGCTCATTTTCCAATGTGCTACATCCACAGATAGCCAGTCCTCTTATCAGTTCAGACAGACTTTAACCTCTACTTCTGGCTTATTTCCTATTTATGAATGGTCTCCAGGCCTGGAGTCACCTCCCTCCACATTGGCTACCAGCATTATCCATCCCCAAGCATGTTCTGGCCAGGGAGTACCAGATTCTCACTCTACAGATCTTGAACCCACACCCTCCTTCCCTGACTCCCCTGTCCTAGCTTCTGTTCCTCTGCCTGCCTGGAAAGGTAGATTCTGGGCTTAGCCCAAGCACTTTCCCCACCTACACTCTCTATTCCTTCTGATAATAAAAACAGATTATTAATTACCCCAGCATTAGGAAGGTAGAGAATAGATTCAAGGAGGTTGCAGAGAGTCATAACTAAGAGCACAGACTCTGGAGCCAGACTGCTTGGATCACATTCATCATTTTGTAGCTGTGTGATCTTAGACAATTTACCTAACCTCTCTGGCCTCCATCTTTTCAACTTCCAATGTGAATAATAGTATCTACTTCACAGGTTAATGTTTGTAAAGCACTTAGAAGAGAGCTGGCAAAGAGTAAGTTCTATGTTAGTGTTTCTCAAATAATGAGAAATTTTTCCTCTTCATTCTTCCCTCTAACTACCTTGCTATTTCCTATAGCATTATTATTCTGGGGGATGAGGTTATGTGTTTGGGGACCAGGAACTAGGCACCACCTACCTACAGTCCCAGCCCCTAGCAAAGTTGTAACTTAAGGGT
This sequence comes from Lasiurus cinereus, assembly GCA_011751065.1. NCBI lineage: Eukaryota > Metazoa > Chordata > Mammalia > Chiroptera > Vespertilionidae > Lasiurus > Lasiurus cinereus. The sequence goes on along the minus strand of JAAGEH010000393.1, from coordinate 11,803,474 downwards.
TAGTATATTTTCTTTGAATGAGCCCATGTGAAGCCTTGGCCCTGATGTATGACCATGAACTTCAGGTCTGAGACTGCTGACTGTGCAGCTATCAGGTGTATGTGGGGTGAGTGTGTGTGTGTGGTCTGAGAGCTGTGGAGAGTATGGTTTAAACCAGAATCCCTCTAGGCTAAATCTTGTTTTGTAATCAAGGTACTCAGAGACATTTTTAGAATAAAAGAAACTCAAGAGAACTAGAGAGAAACTCTGGAAAAGAATGTATGTAAAAAACGAAGAATCAAGAAATAATGGGAAAATATTGCTTTGTAGAGAGAATCTAGAGATTTAGTTATTTTCTCAGTGTTAACATGTACCCACTATATCTGTGACCTAACTATGTCCCTAATCTTGACTAATAAACATAAAGCAGTACTCAAGGGCATGCGTGTCAAGGGAAATGGAAGGACCAGCATCATCAAAATTGCTTGGACTTTTTTGGAACTTCCAATTAAATCTACTTTCACAAGTGTCAGCAATTATATATATATATATATATATATATATATATATATATATATATTCATTTTATTTTTGCCTTTTTATTTGTTAATAATTATATGAGATATTTGAGGGAACTGCTGTATGTATATTTTAAAAACATTTGAAATGGTCAAGATATTTAAGTATAATTTCTGAATTCTGAAAGATAAAGGTGATTTTCTAATACCCACAGGTCTTGGGCCCTACCTTTATTTATTACTATAACCCTAGGACCTATTTAATGCCTTACTTCTTAGGTGCTATTTAATAAATATTCATTGCATGTAATTGATGAATATATAGGCAATGTACCATCTGAATTATTATGAGTTAAACAGGATTCTGGATTAATAGATTTTTGTTTCCATTGGGTTTCTGGTATGTAGAAATGAGCTAATAATTTTTGATTCATGACATAGTCTTATCAATGGTCCTGTTTTTATTGTTTACTTTTTCATAAATATAATTTTGTGAATAAGTATCCATGAACCCACCATCTAACACAAAAGTTCAGTCTTAATAATAACCTACTTCTATCTTATTGCTCCCCCCATCCAATCTCCCTCCTCCTCGACTCAAGGAGCAGAATCCAGAATCCTGTGATAAGTAATCATCTAAAACATATCTCCTGGGGTAGAGATAATGCAGAAAAAAATTCTCATATTTCAAACAACTGGCCCAGAAACTTGAAAGAATCCATCGGCAGGTTAGAGATAGTATATATTTTATTCAGGCCAGTGGAGTGTCTAGTCTGATCCATTCATCTTGGCATAGAGGGGTTGGCAGGTTTGTGATGAAGTGGGTAGGATGGGAGGAATTTCTTTGCCTTTTGATATTAAATGTTTAACAAGAACATGATAATCTACTTTTTAAAGTACAGAATTAAGGCACTTTGTAGTAGAATATCAGAACTGGTGTTCATCTTTAGGTAAAAGCCACAAAAGTTTCCCATGAAGAGGAAATGTCTCACTGACTACGTAATAAAGCTCTGTTCTCCACCCTTCAACTGCTTTCAGCTCGTTGGCTCTTTATTTGTTTGTAATTTGGTATGACTTCCACAATTTCTAAATAAGAATGAGTGGTCCATTTTACTCACCACCTTTGACTGTGACTCTGACAGAGAGGATTTAGCTCTCTTACATCACCCTGCAGTCTTTCCCCACTAATTTTGGTTAAATTAGTATTTCAGAGTTTATAAAACTCTGACTACCATTATTCTTGTCTGAGACCAAGAGTGTACCATGATTACATTTCTTCTGTCATATAAGTTTTCACTTTTCCCAGAGTTACTAACTTTCTTGACTTTCATTGGATTTGTTTTCTTTGTACTCAGTAATAGATCATCTTTCCATACCCTCTTATGTCTCTCTGTTCAATTTTCCTAAAGGTTAATCTATTGGACACTCTATTAGGTTCCCCCTATACCCCTCCTTTGATTTCTTTCAATCTGGAAATATTTCCCTTGGACCCTGGGTCTTCTTGATCTAATCTGAGCCAGCTGCTCTAGAGGCCTGTAATCCTGGGATTTTCCTTGCCTTTTGTCTACATTGTATTCCCTATCTTCTTTAAGTGCATATTTTTAAATATATGTTTTTATTTATTTCAGAAAGGAAGGGAGAGGGAGAGAGAGAGAGATAGAAACATCAATGATGAGAAAGAATCATTGATTGGCTGCATGTCCCCTACTGGGGATTGAGCCCACAATCTGGGCATGTGCCCTTGACTGAAATCAAACCTGGGAACCTTCAGTCCACAGGCCTACTATGCTCTATCCACTAAGCCAAACTAGCTAAAGTGCATATTTAACTATTTCTTGTTTTGCTCTAAAAAAGGGTCTCTGAGAGAAAAGGGCAAGAGAAGTGATTATTTCATCTCGTTTTAAAATATATTTATTGTACCCTCACATTGGAATGATAGTTTGGCTATGAAATACTAATTGAATATGATCTTCATTGTTTCATTGTTCTGTAGATCTGATGCCATTCTTATTCCTGATCCTTTGTATGTGCTGGGTCTCCCATTTGGAAGCTATTAGGATCTCCCCTTTATCCAGACTGATCTAAAATTCCTTATGTGAACATCTTTCATTGATTATAGTAGATTCTCAGAGGGCCTTTCATTTATCAGATTTATAAACTTCAGTTCTAGGAATGTTTCTTATATTATTTATTTGAGAATTGTCTTCTAATCATTTTATTTTTTATCAGTTTTATTTATCAGCTGTTTAATATTTTACATTGATACTCAAATTTTCTTAAATTTTTCTTTGTTTATTTTCTTAGAAGATTTTATTGACTTTATCTCCTAGTCCTCTTACTGGACTTTTTATTTTGGCTATCTTTTCTTTTTTCCCCTCTAAAAGCTCATCCTTGTTTATTCTGTTTTTAGAGCTTCTTCTTGTTTCATAAATGCAATATTTTCTCTTTTCCCCTGAAGAATTTTAGTTGTAGTTTTTTTCGGAAGTTTCCTTCTGCTCCCTGCTTTATTTCTCTTACCTCCAAAGAACCACTTGCTAAATAACCATGCAGGCAACTTACACTAAAAAAATGGAAATACAGGTAATCAACAAAAGAAAGTTATAATTGATATCCTGTTTGTACAGAGACAAAAAATAGCTCTTCAAAAATAGCAGATTGAAAAATGTTCACTTTGATAGTAAGCATATCGCTGTTCCTGAGATAATCTATGCTATCATAATAACTGGGATGTCCAATGTAACATGATCCTGTCAGAGTTGCTTTTTTTTTATGCACTAACACAAATATACATATTTTACAGTGACAGTTGATACTAAATATTTGCAGATTTGCACAGGACTCAACTACTTGTACTTTTAAAAATAGTCCCATTATCAATGCACAATAGCACCCCGCCCCTCTTTTTTTTTAAAAAAGGTAAAGGATCCTGATGCAATAATAGAAAACCCAGCGGGAGCTGTTGTTGATCAGGCTCTTTGAACTGTGGGGGCTACACCTGCAGCATTCAAGGGATTTCTTTATGGATTAAGATTTAGAACAACTTCACTGTGACTCAGATAAAATGTTTAGAGGAGCTGTCTCTGGATTTTCTTAATTGAGCACCCCAATATAAGTATATTTATTTATTTAAGAGATGTCACATGCATTTTACAACATTTAGAAAGATGGTCGAAGCAGCACACAGAAATAAAAACATTAAAAATGTCTACCTGTATCCAGTATATCATTCCTACTTTGGAGCCCACGAGTCTGGGAACAATGCTCCATTTACCTATAAAATGAAAGGTTGTAGAATTTGCCTCCATAATAAGCGAATAACTTAGTGAGAAGAGGATCTGGAAAAGCTTATTTTTTTTCTCCTCCATGCCCATCTAAACCTCTCTATATTATAGTTTATTTTTCACTAATGGGAAAGCCCCTTAACTAGGCATTGGTACAGAAACCCAGCCCCCAGAAATCATATGCTCCCCTATGTGATTTAAAAGCACTGTATTCTTCTGGCTATATCTGTGTCCTCCAAGCCCAGGATCAGATGGAATTTTCAGATTAGTTGCAGATGCCCTCCCCTCCCTGCTTTGTAACTGAATGTGCTTTAATTCAAAAGGCAACTTTTCAGGCCATTAAGCTTCAATTCAGTTTAATGCCTTTGGGCTGTGGGGCTTGAAATCATAGAGAAGCCTGAATAAATGTTTTAAAATAAAATCTGGAAAGCAAAGCACTTTTTCTCCCCCTTATAGCAAATTTGTTTTTAGTTTTGTGGTTTTCTGCCTTGTTCAAATTAAACATCTCAGTCATGTTCAGGCTGCAGAAGCCTCAGTGGATGGTCCCTCAGAAGTGGATAGGCCAAGGCTGAGGAGGTTCGAGTTGTCATAGAGGGAGGAGGTCAATGGCCTCTGCCTCCTCCTGCTTGTGGCTTTCAAATAGTCCCCAGTGACCAGTTTGTATTCTAGGCCATAGTAACTCTTTTGCAGAATGAATAATATTTTCTTAAGCATGTTTAAGTCCTCATTCACAGCCTATTTTAAAAATGATTTAATGAATAAAAATATGCTATATATAAGTCCCTAAGTGCATATATTTTTTAGACTAGCTTAAAAGATACATAGCAGTTTACACACATTTAATACAATAGCCAAGTGGAGTGTTATTGTGGGCAGAACTCCCTCAAAATGATTTATGGAGAAAACTGCTATGTACCCAGTCATCTTTTTTAGCATCCAATTCAATTTGAACTCTTGATTCACTTGAACTTGCACAGACCCTTGTTCTTACTTTTCAAATGTGGAAACCAAGGCTTGCAGATATACAAATAACTTACTCCAGTTTAAGCCAAAAACAGTGGAGAGTCAAGAGCCAAGTCGCTTTATTTAAAAACCTCACCAATGTGCTACCTGTGAGAAGAGCTCTGATAATCAAGACAAGACCTTGGCTCCTATTTCTAGACTGTCGAAGAAATTTGCTAAACAAATTAACATTCTACAAAGCACAGTTTAGTGTACATGTTATTTTAAGTCCTGGGAAGCAGTTAATCATATGCAATTGACATGCTAATTAAGAATTATTTCTCTATTTGTCAATCAGTCTCCTAAATAATTCCTTCTTAGCAGTGCCTTGTGAGCTGGCTGAATTATTGCATGTGATTTAAAGAAATAAGAAATTGGGTTTAAAAAAGTCTCTAATTCAGATTAGACTGAACTAGGAAGTGTTGTGGTATCTGACACCATCTTTTATGTAGCAAAGTGCTAGTTTTGTGTCCTAATCTTTAAAGTTAAGTTTATTAATAAATTTGCTATCATCTTATCGATGTGGAATTCTGAATCCTTTTAAATTTAAAATTAACAATGATTCTAATTTTAAATGAGAAATTGGTTTTAAAAACTATTTTCCACTGAGAAGAAATTTTTTTTTTTTTAAAACAGAATCTCCATGATCCACTTCATTAGGAATGGCACAGGCTGAGACGCATTTAACTGGAAAGTAAATGATCTTGTAAGAGTAGTTGGACTCCTTAGAAATAGTCTATAATGGTTGAATAAACTTTAAAAAATGTATTCTCCTTTGTTTTGTCAATAGGGAGCTTTAGGAATTTCAGGAAGCCTAGAATTCTGGTAAAAATGAAAGAATATTTTAGTATTTTTTAGTAAAAAGGAAGACTTGTTGTTATTATAATCCCTCAAAGAAAAAAGGAAAAAGAGCTATGGGTTATATATTCATGCAATCCTACAAAGTCACTATTTGACTTGAGTTGTTCTAACAAGTCTTCTAACCCAAATCAATTTAAGTTAACCAGGTACAGACCACCAAAGTCTATCCAGCATGATAGAGGAAATGCACTGCACAGGCCACCCCGAGAGAACCAAGATTCTTGTGAAAAACTTAAAATTTGCAGTGGGTAAGTGTTTAAAGCGAGAAATTAATCTTTTCTTAAAATTGGAAAACTGAGATCAAGTTAGAATGATACAATGCATCTCTTTAACAAAGAGTAATATTGAATGAATTTGAAGGTGGGAGTTCTTGATGATTAGTTTTCACGTAAGGATGACACTCTCTGGAATTCTGCATTAAACGCAGTTTCATCTTCACCTTAAAAGTCATTCTTTTCATCGAGCAAAGAGCATTTCCAGTGCAGTGGTAATAACACAATGAAATTTTATCAGGTGCCTCAGTAATGTATAGTCATCAATGAATCTAGCAAGGATACATTTTTATAAGAAAATCAATAGGAGAATACAATTATATTGTTGACTGTAGCCAGCATCCAGAAATGAAAAATAGAAAGGAAAATATCTCTTTGCTATTGGAGGAGGTTTCAGTGTCTATAACGTGATGGGATCTTCTCTTCAAAGTTATTAGGTATCTAGAGATAAACAGGCAGCAAAGGGATAAAAAATTCTTCACCCTTTTTAAATGTCAGAAACAACCTCAAAACCACTATTTTATCCCTAATTTGTTGTTTGAATGAAGTGCAGTTTCTGTCCCACTGAAATGTTTATATGTGTACACTGAAATGTGTTGTGAACTACTCTTTAGGTACTCGTATTTACAAATGAGAAAAACTATTCAAATAGTGAATTGAAAAAAAAATCAATGAAGAATTCTACCAAATAGACACCTGGAAAACATGGGAAATAAATGTTTTAAACCTCTGCGGACTGGAGATCTTGTATTATGTCATCTACTCAGTATTCTTTCCCAATGAACACATACTCAGGAAAGAGTGATTGATGTGTGTATTTTAAAAATATAAAATACTTTAAGATTTAAAAATGTACCTAATGTATTGAAACTGTCTTAAAAAGCACTTTTTAATATTGTGGCTATATAATTCCATTAGAATTCTCTCATTTTTCTTCCTTAAAATTTTTTATTAACTTGAAATTGTAAAACTTGAAAGACTGTTTAACACGTTTGTCATTAGATATGAAATATGCATTCACTATCATAAATGCATCTGATTCTAAAATATGGATTTATTTTGATATCTTGATTCTGCTTTGTCCCTTTATTTTTTAAACTTTTATAAAGGTATAGCCCGGCCAGCATGGCTCAGTAGTTGAGCATCAACCTATAAACCAGGAGGTCACGGTTCAATTCCCAGTTATGGCACATATACCTGAGTTGTGGGCCCAATCCCTAGTGTGAAGCGTACAAGAGGCAGCCAAGCAATGATTCTCTCTCATCATTGATGTTTCTATCTCTCTGTCCCTTCCTTTCTGAAATCAATAAAAAAATATTTTTAAAAAGGTGTACATAGATACAATTTTAAAAGGAAAATTATTTTCAAGGCTTAAAATTAAAAGCAGCAGCCCCTGACTCAATCTTTCCCTCCTAAGACCTCTTCAGTGAAACTACTTTTCAATCTTCTAACTTGTTCTTTCAGTACTTGTGATCGTGTTTCTGAATAACAGCCTTACCCTATGATTAAATTATTTTTCAACTTTAGGTATTATCTATTAATTTCCTACCTTTAATAATGAGGTTTAGCTTTCACCCCCTTCCTCCCTGACACCTTCACTCATTTTGGTAAGATCAATATTCAGAGTCTATGACTAAGTCCATCTTTTTACAAAACGGAGCTGTATGATACAATAGCTTTTCCTATATTGTCTATGTTGTTGTTTCTCCTGAAATTAATAACTCTCTCTTTTTCATTTGCTTAGTTTTCTGTTCTAGTTTAATCACAAATCTTGGGCCAAAGGGATATATTTATCTGATAATGATTAAACAAATCAGATAGTTTTTTCTTAGATATATCTCTCCAGGATGCCTTTTTCACCTTGCTCTATCTAGACTGGCTCATGGCTGCTGCCCTAGATGACCCCTTTACCATCATCATGTACATTCCCTTGCCTTTCTCTGTGCTGGATCCTGTGTTTCCTGGACCCCAAATCTTCCTCTTTCCTGTTTTATCACTCCTTTGGGAAGTGTCTAGTCTATTAGCTTCCTAGTAAAAAAATATGCAGAGTAGATCACTTTTTGTATTTGCATTTCCAAAAATGTTTTTATCCTATCCTACATTTGTTCAATAGTTTGGCTGAGAATAGTTCTAGTATGCAAATAATTGCCCCTCAGTCTTTTGGAGAAATTGCTTTGTTGTCTTCTATTTTCTAATTTTGCCATTAAGGTTTCCGATGCCATCTTTTGCATGTGGCCTTACATCAGAGCTCCAGGATTTCCTTATTGTTTTCAGAGTTTGAAATTTCATGACTATGAGCTTTGAAATCAGTCTTTTTTCATTTACTACATTGGATACTTTAACCCCCTAATACGGAACCTCGTGTTTTTCTCTTCTGTGTCCTTTTCTACTGTTATTTCTTCAATGGTTTCCTCCCCATCTCTTTCCCTGTATTTTCTTTGGTAAGCTTCTATCATCAAAGTTGGACTTCCTGAAGAAATTATCTAAATTTTCATCTTTTTTCCTTCAAGGTCATACATTTATCTTTTAAAGAATTTTTCTCAACTTTGTCTTCCAATCATTCTGTTGCTTCCCTCTCCTCATTTCAGTGGTTATAATTTCTAAGAACTCTTCCTGGTCTTTGAATATGTATTTAAAAATAACATATTTTTGAGGACCTTAATGATTTAATGTTTCATTCTGTCTCTACATTATATCTACATTGTCCATCTAATCTTCCCTCCCTCCCTCCCTCCCTCTTTTCCTCTCTCCCTCTATCCTTCCCTCCCTCCCTCTCTTTCTCCCTCCCTCCACCCTTTTGTAAAAGTGTTTCTTAAAAAGTCTAATATCCTGCCATCAAAAAGAAGGAATTCTTACCATTTGCAGCAACCTGGATGGAATTGGAGAACATTATGCTAAGTGAAATAAGCCAGTCAATGAAAGAAAAACACCACATGATCTCACTCATTTATGGATAATAAGTAATATTATAAACTGATGAACAAAAAGATAGATATAGAGGCAGTAAAGCATCAAATAGACTGTCAAACTATAGTGGAAAGGTTAGGGAGAGGTGGGGTAGATAAGAAATCAACCAAAGACTTGTATGCATGCATATACGTGTAACCAATGAACACAAGACACTGAGGGATTAGGGTATGCCTGGGAGGGGGGGGCAATAGGACGATATGCATATATGTAACACATTAATAAAAAATAAAAAAATAATAAAAAGTTATATTGGGACAAATAAAATAAAAGTCTAATGATCCTTGCCTGCTGATTTGTAAGAGTGAGTATCTACCATGTGATCTGGAAGGTTGTGTGTGTGTGTGTGTGTGTGTGTGTGTGTGTGTGTGTGTGAATCAGTGCTAGAGCACTAGACTGCCTTTCCCCAAAGCTGCTCAAAATTCAAGGTGTCAGCTTGGACCTTGTTATCATGTAGACTCTCATTGGTAGATCTGGGTGGGTCCGGAGGAATATACTTTGAATTGTAAGAAGGTGGCAATATCCAGAAAAATTTGTTCATGCTCAAATTGTGTTATTTTTAAAAGTAAGAGTGTGACAGATATGCCAAACTTCCTTATGTTGAATTGCCATGATCTCTTACAGATAATTACAGACCCATGATTTTGTACTTTATTTGCCTCTCCTGGTGTTCCATTGGGTACCTTGTTCTTGCATCTGAGAAGGCTGGCATTGCAGACAGGTATGTTTCCATTAAACTCTCTGGGTCAGCACTGATGAGGGCTCTTGAAAGTTAAGGGCACGCTTCACAGTCCCTCAGGGATCCTCTAACTTGGGTACTTGGTGTATTTCTAATGCCATCCAGTCTTGAGTAATAGGGTCTTTATCTTTAAGAGTGCTGCTCTGAAGTACTTAGCTTTGAAAAATATTCAAAGGTCCACGACTGGCTGGAAGGCAGCATGTGGACTGCAGGACTGATTTATGGGGCTTCTCTCTGCCTGTTCAGCAGGGAGTCACTTGCCAGATACTCAAACAGAAATATGGATGTTGATGGTGATAAACATTCTGAGAAGAGGGTATGAAATGTGACTGAGAAAGGAACTGGAAAAGAAACTGACATTTTACTTACTGAGCTTCTATCTGTGAGATGGTGGGCATCCCTTCTTTGGGTGGTAGGTAGATATAAAAATACAAGGCTCAGGATTACAATGCTCAGGGCGAGCAGGAGATTTTTACAAAGGCTGCTGCTGTCTAGAGTTTCAGAAGGATTGATTCCTTTTATGATACAGATTAGATGGGGATATCTCCCTGTATAGACTGATAGCATTTCATTTTCATTTAAGTTAATTTATTTATTCATTTTCCAGGGTCAGGTTGAGTAGCCATATGTTTGAGTTAAAAGATATTTTATATGAACTATTTGTCTATATTTGTATATTTGAGAGAAATGGTGTCTGTGAAATTTGAAATGATGGCTCAGATTAGTTTTACAATTATCAAACCACTAGATTAAGGAGCCTTTTTCTTTAAGTGTGGGTTCAGACCAGCAGCATCAGCTCATCTTGAAACTGATTAAAAAATGTAAATTTCTTAAGTTCGACTCCAGAGAAATCTGTGTCATTTTCCACCCCTTACCAAGATCTGCACCTTTATTGTATACTGGAGGCCCAGTGCACGAGATTCATGCATAGGAGCGGGGTGGTCCCTCAGCCCAGCCTGCACTCTCTCCAATCTGGGACCCTACCAGGATGGGGCCTAAACGGCAGTCAGACATCCCTCTCACAATCCAGGACTGCTGGCTCCCAACTGCTCGCCTGCCTGCCTTCCTGATTGACCCTAACTGCTTCTGCCTTCCAGCCTGATAACCCCCTAACCACTCCCCTGCCACCCTGATTGATGCCTAACTGCTCCCCTGCCAGCCTGTTTGCCCCTAACTTCCCTCCCCTGTGGGCCTGGTCATCCCTAACTGCCCTCCCCTGCAGGCTTGATCACCCCTAACTGCCCTCCCTTGCAGGTCTGGTCCCTCCCAACTACCCTCCCCTGCTGGCCTGATGACCCACAACTGCCCTCCCTTGCAGGTCTGGTCCCTGCCAACTGCCCTCACCTGCTGGACATCTTGTGGTGACCATCTTGTGTCCACATGGGGGCAGGATCTTTTGACCACATGGGGGTAGTCATCTTGTGTGTTGAAGTGATGGTCAATCTGCATATTACTCTTTTATTAGATAGGATAGAGGCCTAGTGCAAGGGTTGGGGCCAGCAGGTTTGCCCTGAAGGGGGTCCTGGATCAGGGTGGGTGTTCCTTTTGGGCCTGGGTGGCCTGGGCAAGGGGTCTGTGGTTGGTGGTTTGCAGGCCAGCCATGCCTTCTAGTGACCCAAGTGGAGGCACTGGTATCTGGAATTTATTTATCTTCTACAACTGAAACTTTGTAACCTTGAGTGGAGGCCAAGGAAGGCCAGAGCTGTGGGAGCTTGATTTCCTCCATCGCTGGGGGCAACTCAAGCCTCCTGCTCTCTCCAGCTCCATGGCTGCCACCATTTTTGTTGGGATTTATTTATCTTCTGTAATTGAAACTTTGTTCCCTTAAGTGGAGGCCTGAGCCAGCCAGGGTGTGCTGAAAGCTTGGCTTCCTCCATTGCCAGGGAAACCCAAGCCTCCTGCTTGCTCCATGCTCACAGCCACCTTACTTGGGTTAATTTGCATACTCACTCCTGATTGGTTGGTGGGCATGGCTTGAGGCTAGCGCGGAGTGATGGTTAATTTGCCTATTACTTTTTTATTAGATAGAATTCACCTCAACCAATTATAGAAGTATATAAATTAAAAAGGCATTCCCAACTCTCAACCCTCCCAACCTGACACTCCTGAATTCTTTAGCTTTTGTAAAAATAGTTGAGTTTATTTTCTTGAATTTTTTTATTTTGAAATAATTATAGATTCACACAAAGTTGCATAAAATAAATGTATAGGGAGGTCCTATGTACCCTTTACTCGGTTTCTCCAAATGCTAATGTCTTGTAAAACTAGAATACAATATCAAAAGCAGGAAATTGACATTGATATAACCCACAGAGCTTATTCAGGTTTCACCAGTTTTTATATACACTCAATTATGTGTGCACGCACACGTGTGTGTGTGTGTGTGTGTGTGTGTATGTATAGGTCTATGTAACTTCACTCTGTGCATAGATTTGTATAACCGCCATTATAACTAAGACACAAAACTTTTTAGCACCACAAGGCTCCCTGTGCTATCTTTTTAGATACCCTGCCTTCCACTCCCATCTTTAACCAGTGGTTACCACAAATCGGTTTTTCATGCCTATAACTGTATTTCAATTTTATTCTTATTTGTAAGTTTATATTTATTATAAAAATAAAATCATACAGTGTGTAACCTTTTGGGATTGGCTTCTAAAAAAACTCAGTATAATTTCCTGAGGTTCATCCAGGTTGTTGTATGAATCAATAGTTTGTTCCTTTTTAATGGCTAAGGAGTATTCCATTAATAATAATGTTAGCTGTGAATATTTCGTAGATGTTCTTATCAAGTTGAGAAAGTTCTCTATTTCTAGATTGCTGAGTCTTTTTTTTTTTAATAAAATCATGAACGAGTGTTGAATTTTATCAAATGCTTTTCCTTCATCAGTTGATATAATCGTATGTTTTTCTTCTTTAGTGTATTGATTTGTTAGATGACATTGTTGGTTTTTTGAATACCTGGAGTAAATTTCACATTGCTGTGTTATTTAATTATTTTTATATATTACTGGATTCAATTTGCTAGCATTTTGTTGGGAATTTTTGTGTCTAAGTTTACGAGAGAGATTTGATTGTAGGCTCTTATTTTTGTGTGCTATTTTTTATTTTGGCATTCAGGTAATACTGGCCTCATATAAAGTATTATTCCCCCCTGTTCTTTTCTCAAGGGCTGGCTCTACATATCTAATCTCTGAACTATTGGCAGTGTTTCCCAAACCTGACTAGCCTTAAGGATAGTCTGAGTCACTCACTGAAATAGTCTTGGCCCTAAGAATTCCAAAGAAAGATCTGGGAATCTATATTTTTAACAAGTATTCCCATTGTCTTATAATAGTTACTATTCCTCATCTTTCCAATCCATGGTTCACTTATCATGTTACTTAATTATCAATTAAACTGCCAACAATTTCCATAAAAGAATTGTAATTGAGAGTAAAGTGTCTCCGAATGCTTGATTTTCTAAATGAAAGGGACCTTCATAGTGGTCTGGTATATTTATTAATCATAGACTGCTTTAGTATCCTCGATATAAGCATAAAAATGCTATTACTTTCTCCTACCCACAATAAAATATTGAATATGATGAGAGCAAAAGAAAAAACTTTTACAGCATAACAAAAATACAGCAGGAAGCAATATGGTACTACCTTATTTGCTTTTTAGGGCAAATTGTGTTATGCTGAAGAACTGATACCATATAATTTCAGGAGTTTCTGGTAAAGTGATGGACAGAGTACTTGATTCTCTAAAGTATAAAACAGCTAATTTATTGCAAAGAGTATGAAGGGAATTTACTCCCGAGGCGCTATAATCTCTACAAATGTTGACGGGCAAGTGCCAAGCAGCAATTTTGAAAATCATAAAACATAATAACAATATTACTATCTTAGCTTTAGAGTCTAAAGAGATTTAAAAAGTATTTAATTTAATCCTTGCATTTTATAGACAATAAAAATGGTAAATACCTAAGCTTTATATCATGATAGACACTGTTGTAGTGCATTGGAAATAGAGCATTATTTAATCTCATTGCCTTTTGGGTAGGTTATGATTATTTTTACAGATAAGGAACCAGAAGGACAGAGAGGTTAAGTACTTTTCTCAAGGTAACACAGCTAATAGGTGGTAGATTTGAGCCTAGGTAATCTGACCTCAGAAGTTTATTAACTGCTAACCTTTACTGAGGAAATAAGCCACAAGTGCCCTGAGGCAAGTCACTTCCCATCAGGGTAAAACTCAGCTCTCTTGATTTCTACCACACTATTCTTTAGACCTTATGAGACTACATATAAACATGTCAATTTCTCTTGGACCCCTTACTGTTATAAGCAGGAGTATGTTGTATCTCACAGCTACAGGATAAGTACTTCTACTAATAGTCTCAGGAAAATCTTCTAAATTTTGCCTGAATTTCAAGTCTTCTATCTTTCCGCACCACATAGATGGATAAGTGACTTAGTGTCACCATTATATTTAAAATGTAAGAACATAATGAATAACCCAAACAAACATTACCACTTAAGAGTTACGTCATATTTCTCATAAGCATATGTTATGGGATGAATTGTGTAACTTTCCCAAATTCAAATGTTGAAGTTCTACTCCCAGTACCTCAAAATGTGAGCAAGGGCCTTTGAGAAATAATTAAGGTAAGAGGTCATATTGGCAGGTTGTGATTCAATATGACTGGTGTATTTATAAGAAGGAGAGATCAGGGCACAAACAACAGACAGAGAGATAACTAAGTGAAGTCACAGGAGAAGGTATCATTTGCAAGTCAAAAAGGCCTCAGAAGAAACTGAACCTGCTGAGACCTTGACCTTGGACTTCCAGCCTCCAGAACTGTACAAATGAAAATTTTTGTCATTTAAGGCACCTACTCTGTGATATTGTGTTATGGCAGCCTGAATTGATAAATACAGCGTAATTGTTAGAGCCTGTTGAGTCTGAGAATATTGACACTTAAAAAAAACCCTTTAATCAATAAAGGATTCCTTATTAAATATTTGTTGTGCAAAAAGCCACTGGCAAAAAGAGCTATCAGTTTAGGATATAGTACCCCTCTGCATTCAACATGTTTCTCTTCATAGGAAGTATAATCCAAATATCTCTGCTAAGGGCTCCAGAAATAGTCCTCATTGTCGCTTACCCCTTCAATCACCAGGACAAATACAGTAATCAAAGTAACACTGACCACCCCCCTGACTTGTGTCTTTAGGCAAGGTTGAGTCCTAACAGCGGAGTAAAAAGGGCAGGGAGGCCTCGCTTAACAGTTGGCCTGTGGCATGGTCAGTAGTTAAACCATTTTACCTTGAAGTTGTCTACTTTGAGGAAAATTTCCGTTCTTCAATACTTGATGGGGATAAGTTAAAGAAAAAAGACAAATATGCTTTTAGAACATGGGCTGTGGAAAGTAAGGTCTAGCAATCATAAGGGGGTCAAGGAAATTGCACTCATTTCCCCCAGAACCCCATAGTGAGGGACCATGACAAATGTTTTTGGGAAAAAGATGCTTAGGAAGATTATCGTTCAATCTGGAACTTTCAAACTTAAGATGCTACTAGACACACATATTATTGCTAGTTTATTTTAAAACTGATCATATGATCATATGTTCGTTGGGTGGAAAACTAAGAAGGAAATGCCCATTTTTAAGCATTTAACTATATATGTTTATTACAAGCCCTTATACCTCTTCCCCCAAACTCAAAGGAATAGTAAAACATTTTGCATAATGCTTCCCTTTTTGGGTCTTTTGCAAAACAGCATGAGCAAAAACATTACTTTTCTTTTGGAATAAAATGTGTGTGTGGACTAAGGGAGGAATTTGGCTATCCTGCACATTTCTCAGTCTTGTCATAAATATCAGTACATAAGATAAAAAATAATGCTGCCAAATACTCTCCACTAGAGAATTCCTCAAGCAGAATTATACTGGGCACAAAGCGAGTTGTCAGTTTGGATAGAATATAAAAGATTATAATGCCTTAGATCCATAAAGCACCAGGAAGTGCCAAAAAAATGATAACCATTTTAAAAAAGAAAAACACAATTCTGACATATTTCACATATTTTTTATTGCATCAGACTTCAGATAAGTTTTGTTGTCTTTAAATTCATAAAGAAATAGAAGTGGTAAAAACACACACAATACGAATAGTTTAAAAATTCTGAAATGATTCAGGAGTTCTAATTGGATTATATTTAATACAATTTTTGGTTTTCTTTAGTAGATAATATATACTTAATAAGCATACAAATGATTCATAGAATAGTTATGGTCATATGTTGGTTGGGTAAAAGACTAAGAAGGAAATACCTATTTTTAAGCAAATGAATATATACATCATTTTCCAGGAGCACACACAGAGTGCAGTATTGCTCATAAAGCAGAAATAAGATGCCTTTTTGGGTCTGCAAGTTCTGTATTAAACGGATGGTGCTGGCAGCAGTAATAGTGAGTGAACATAAAACTTCCTTTGTCTAACATTCCTGACAAACGCTTGATTGTTCTGGAGCAGCCATCTGTGTGTTTGTGAACTCTCGTAGGAGCTATATCACTATTTTTCACGAAGTGTCGTCTACATTGGCATGTAGGTGTTCATTAAAGCATTTCTTCAAGCACTGATTCCTCTGTAGATATTCAGCATATGGATCCTTCAAATGAGCAAAGCAGCACTGAATCTTGAAACCAATGCTATGCCTGCCTCCTCCGGTGGGTGAGCTGTGAAAGAAAAGGAAAAGGGCAAAGTGGCAAAGAAAACACGCTCAGGGCTGTCTTTTCCCTCGGACCCAGTAATGCTCTTGAAGTGGTGGCTTAACATGTTGAAAATTATGTGAAACTTTAAGAGCAACAAGTCAAACAAACGGCCAGGCTGGAGGCTCGAGGGATTTGTAAAGGGATCCGGCCCTTTCTAGTGCAGATTACCAGGTCATCAGTTCAAAGGCAGCTGTGCTCAGCCATTACTAAAAATTATTGCACAGGATGGCTTCCTGGGCCAGCTGGGGAGTGGGGCGGGTGCTCCTGGTTCCCTGGCCGACAGCTGGGCAGCGGAAGCCCCAGCGAGGAGGACCACTCTTTCAGCTGGCACTCAGGGAAACTGCAACTCACTCGCACTCCCACGATCTGCGAGCCCTGCTGCCACCTGCCCTCCTAACACCCGGGCTCTGCAGGCTCATGGCGTGTGCCAGCAGAAACGTGCCCCGTGACTGTCAGCCAGGAGAAAAATCTTTCCTGCGTGGATCCAGCTGCCGAGAATCGTGCTGATGTATAGACGGCTTGGCTTCTGGGTTCTCTGAAAAAGTCACGTAGCTCTGAGTTTCCTTCAGGCCCCTGTCTCACCCCACAGCCTCAAGAGATACCCCAGGGAGTTACCTTCAGGAGAGGGATGGCCCAGTCCTTTGATGTGACTTGGATGCAGTAAAATTTACATGAAGGTGCATACCATCTTCATAGAGCCTCCAATTTTACCAGACGATGTTCAGGATTGCAACTGTGTGGAACCCTGTACCGCAGGCTCAGCTTCCCATGAAATACAGAAAAGTTTTTCAAAAGTAGAAAAGTAATCGCATTCTGAGTAGTCAGACTGGGATCATACCATTGAAACCACCCTTTTGTAGAAGCAGGTAGCGGCTGCCTGGTGCACTTGAGTTGGGAAAACTTATCAGTAGGATGTTATCTTTCTGTGACCTTCACCCACTGCAACATCCATTCAGGATGGAACAGAGATTTTGGGGGCTGTCAGGAGGCAGCTGTGGTTGGGCAGAAAGCCATGGTGGGGTCTGGGGTTGCAGTCTGGGATCTGCTAAGAATAATCCTGGCTAGTCCCATATCCTCTTTAGAACCTCAGTTTGCCCATCTGTAAAAATGGAACACTGCCCCAGGGGGGCTTATGAACTATTCAAGGTGCTGTTTTTATTTATTTTTTAATTAAATCTTTATTATTCAGATTATTACATTTGTTTCTCTGTTTCCCCCTCCATAGCTCCCCTCCACCCAGCTCCCACCCCTCCCTCTAGCCTTACTCCCTCCCGTTGACCTCATCCATAGGTGTATGATTTTTGTCCAGTCTCTCCCTGTACACCCCTCACCCCATTCCCCCTGAGAATTATCAGTCCACTCTCTTTCTGTGCTCCTGATTCTATTATATTCACCAGTTTATTCTGTTGATCAATTTTTTAATTTCCTTAATTTTTAGATTCCCTTGTTGATAGATATGTATTTGTTGTTCATAATTTTTTATCTTTTACCTTTTTCTTCTTCCTCTTCTACAAGAGTACCTTTCAGCATTTCATATAATACTGGTTTGGAGTTGATGAACTCCTTTAGCTTTTTCTTATCTGTGAAGCTCTTTATCTGCCCTTCAATTTTGAATGACAGCTTTGCTGGATAGCATATTCTTGGTTGTAGGTTCTTACTATTCATCACGTTGAATATTTCTTGCCACTCCCGTCTGGCCTGCATCGTTTCTGTTGAGAAATCAGCTGATAGTTGTATGGGTGCTCCCTTGTAGGTAATGAACTGTTTTTCTCTTGCTGCTTTTAATATTCTCTCTTTGCCTTTTGCTCTTGGTATTTTAATTATGATGTGTCTTGGTGTAGTCCTCTTTGGAGTCCTGTTATATGGGGTTCTGTGTGCTTCCTGGACTTGAAAGTCTATTTCTTTTACCAGATGTGGGAAGTTTTCAGTCATTATTTCTTTAAATAGGTTTTCAGTATCTTGCTCTCTCTCTTCTTCTGGCACCCCCACAATTCTGATGTTGGTACGCTTGAAGCTGTCCCAGAGGCTCCTTCCATTATCTTTACATTTTTTCGATTATTTTTTCTACTTTCTTTTCCAGTTGAGTGTTTTCTGATTCTTTATATTTTAAATTTTTGACTTGATTCTTGCCTTCCCCTAGTCTGCTGTTAGGTCTCTGTATAATATTTTTTATTTCAGTCAGTGTATGTTTAATTTCTAGTTGGTCCTTTTCCATTTCTAGTAGGTTCTTTTTCATCTCCTCTTGGGTCTCACTAACTTTATCCAACTTTTCTAGCATATTCTTGAAAAACCTTATAAGCGTGGTTTTGCACTCTATATCCAGCCATTTGTTTTCCTCCATTTCTTTTGTTTGTGATCCCTTCCCTTGTCTCGGCATTTTCACTATGCCGGGAGAACTGTGTTGGATTCAGCCTTATGACACCAGACTTGCAAAACCACAGAAGCCTCTCTGTTGAGCTTGGGAGGGGTGGAGTCTCAGGGCTTAAGGGACCCTCTTGCCTTCCAGCCAGCCCCGCCCTCCACAGCCCCTGAGTCTCACATGACGGGGTAATCGCTGGAGCGGTCTCTGTGCGCGCGCTCTCTCCCTCTCCCTCTCTCTCTCTCTCTCTCTCTCTCTCTCTCTCTCTCTCTCAATGCCTCTAGACTGCTGCCCCTTTGGTTCCCCTGCACTCCGGGACCATATGAGTCTGGGTCCCCAGGGTTTCGCCCGAAACCGGGGTTTAGTGGAATTAGAAGTGACGCAATTGGGAGGGTCTGTCTCCTGCCCACTCTCGAAAGCCAGCGGCACAATCAGCAATTTGTCCTCTGCGCACACCAGCCCTCTGATCTTTTGCGACTCCCCTAAATTTCCGTGCACTTCTCCCTTTTCACAGTCCAAATTCCCCCGTATGAGTTTCGGCTGGATCTGGGGTTTAGTGTGGTAAGATAAGGGGTTCAATGCCGTTGGGAGTCTCCGTTTCCCTCCCGCCAGAGAAAGCCAGCCAGGTTCTCTGGCACCCGATCTCTCAGCGCGCGCGTCTCCGTACCTCAGCTTTTTGCAGCTCCTCTGGGTTTCTGTGAGCCCCTCTCTTTCCCTCTAGTTGTAGAACTTCCACTCAGCCAGCTTTCCTGTGGTTCTGGATGATGTCTGTTCTGTCTTTTAGTTGTAGTTTTGAAATTGTTGTGCGAGGCAGCAGTGTAGGTGTTTACCTATGCCGCCATCTTAGATTCTTCCCCCAAGGTGCTGTTTTTAAAACTTTGAATTCTTCAGAAGGCAGTGATTAGCAAAATATAAATCATTGCGACTGAAGCCATTAATAGTAATTAAATTATATAGATTCACAGTAAGTGGACAAAATTTGTTTGTTTTGTAGAAAACTGGGGATATGAGTTTAGAAAGCAAAACCTTCACTGACATTTAAATTAAGGTTGCTTTGTGAAATGCATGCATAGAATGAAAACTGCACGGAAGGCAGTGAAAACAGCTGAATGCGTGTGTGTGTTGGGGGAGAAGGGGATGAAAGTCGACGTGTGTGTGTGTGTGTGTGTGTATGTGTATGGAATAGATGTGTTTTTTATATAAAATTTTTCTAACATTTTATTTATTACATCCATTATTTTTTTCAACAACTCAAAACAGACTTCCAAACAGCTTTTATCTTTAAATTTACTTTATGGAGGTAGTCACACTGCCTTTAAGAAAAAACCTTTATTAGGCTGCACTTACTACATTATTTTGAAAATAGTGCATTTATATATAGATCCACCTTCCTTCCCAAACCACACAAAACAAAAAATATAGATGATTGGTTTTGTCAGTCCCTATAAATAAGAGGAGGCAGAGACAGTAAATATAGAAAGGTGGCATGTTACATTACCATAACACCCCGGAAACCCAAGGTGAGGATAAAAATGCTATTTATCAACCCACTGAGAGCTCTGATGCTGTGGATTTTTATGTCTTCCGTGTTGCCAGAGCTCAGATAATTCCAGGGTTTGATTTTTTATCCCTGACCATCATCTTTGGAAAGCTTTTTAGTAAAACTAAGAGGTAGAGTCTAGAAGGTAGGAGGCTGATGAGGAACAAAGATGAACGAGTGGCGTGCAGAGTATCTACACTCCAGATAGCAACAGAAGGCGAGGGAGTGTTCACATTCAAAGGGAATCTGTAGTGTCATGATGCTCATCATTTCCACATCTGTTTACTTGTTTACAACCCTTACTACTGGCAATACCAAATGACTTCTGTTTAGTTTCTTTCCAAATCTGCCATTCCAGGTCAGGAATCCATTTCTCTGACTTTAAACTGCAAAATAGTAGCAAATAAAACAGAAATATGAAAGATGATATTTGCCCTAATTATATTTCTGTTTGCCTTGAAGGAGCAGCCTTCTCACTCTCTTTCTATCTCTGTTTAAATAGGCATGTGTGCATTTATTATTAGGTATCTATCCTTGTAGAAAACATAATCATGGCTTCTTAGCATTAAAGTGGTCCAGAGTATTGTTGAGTATGAAGAATACAACGTTTCTTTCTTTCTCCTTTTTTTTTATTAAATATTTTTTTTATTGATTTAAAAGAGGAAGGGAGAGGGAGAGATATAAACATCAATGATGAGAATCATTGATGGGCTGCCTCCTATACACCCCCTGCTGGGGATCCAGTTCCCGACCCTGGCATGTACCCTGACCTGGAATGAAACCCTGACCTCCTGCTTCATAGGCGGATGTTCAACCACTGAGTCATACTGGCTGGGCTCTTTTTTTTTTTTTTTTTTTTTTAAATTCTAACATTTTCGAAAATAGTCTGAGTTTCTAAGGTTAATGGGAGAACAGAGAAGTTATGACTAACAGTTACCAAAACTACCCCATTCTACAGGTTAGGCTCTGTGCTTCCTGCTTTTAAATATTTCATCCTATTACCTCTCATGTCAGCCTCTGAGATAGACAGTGTTCTCTCCAGGACACAGATGAGGTGACTTGCCCAAGGTCATAGAGCTGGGAGTCAAGGGACACCTGAATGGATAGCAAGACTTAATACTCTACAATTTATGAGGAAAAGAATTGCTTTCTTTGTTTAAAACTGAATCTTATCTTGCTCTTAAGATATTACTCAGCAGATGTTAGGAGAAAAAGGTATATTGGTCAATTAAGGGGAACTTGAAAAAAAAGTGAATTAAACTGGAAAAGACTTCTTGAAAGAGAATGTTACTTTAGCTCATCAGACTTATGCTTATAAAGTTGCAGATATTGCACATTTGAGTGACAGTATGAACATTTTGGCTTGGGTACATGGGAAATTGTGGGTGGGACTTCCTCACAGAAGACATCTCTACTTTCTTCCACTCACCCCCATGCAAGTCTGGCACTCTGCCCCCAGTAGAGACTCCAAAAGCACCCTGCATTTCTCATTTGCAGAACTCATCACCCTTCCAATGACTTCTTCCCTATCTGTCTTCCCAGTTGGGGCGGAGGTTCTGCAGAGCTGGGACAGTCCCTCTCCTTCACCATCCAATCCTTGCATGCAGGACCAAAGGCAAAGCAGCAAGTGGAGGCCCTTAACCTTGGTTTCCCCACCCTCCTTTCTCTTCCAACTTTGAACAACTCAGCCTTACACTGAGGTTCTATCCTCTTCTACCCAACCACAGCTAGTTCTCCGCCTCCTCCTCCAGGGCCATTTGGACGGGGGGTTTGGGGGTCATGGGTACCAAGAGTATGGCTTAGAAAATGGAGGATGGGCCAAAGCAAGCTTTCTAGATTATGCAGCCCAGGACAGGGGTAGTTGTTGCCAGGGTCTAAGGAGGATGTTGCCAACACTCAAGAAACACTTCTGAATGGACGATTAACAATGAGGCACAGCCATAGAGAGACAGCACTAAGCCAAACTCTGGGGCCCCTGAGCAGCAGGAGGCCTTGCAATGAGTGGCTTTCTCTGGATGAGGCTCTCGCTGTAGCTTATTGTTCTCTTGCTATTCTACAACCTTCAAGGACATTCAGAGAAAGTTCCATCTACCTGAGTGTCTAATAAAGAGATCATTTCAGGCCTTCTCAGAAATGACTCAAATCAATTGCAGGTGGATACTCTGAGAAATAGCCTGGCACCTCAGGTTCTTTCCCTGTGTAGCCCCAGTAATTTTCAGACCAACATAGCATTTCACTTCTGACAATGCATATAAAGTTTAGATTACAAATGAAATTGCTTGTGTTATGTTGACCTGGCAGGTAGAGGCCAATTAAACTGGACTGTCCTAATATAGCAAATGTAAAACCCAAACAGAAATTTGTGCTCGATGAGGGCAAAGAATCATGTCTCTTACAAGTCGATCAACGCTACATGGATTTTTGAAGTTAACGTTCAGGGGGAGCATGAACACAGGGAGTGCTGAGGGACTCTTTGTGGAGAAGTTGAGAAAGTTCCTGGGGCTAGGTCAGAACTCCAATGGTTTACCTCAACTCTTATCTTAAGAACACAAGAATGGCACTGGCTGGTGTGGCTCTGATGGTTAGAGTGTTGTCCCATACACCAAAAGGTGGTGGGTTTGATTCCTGGGCACATACTCAGGTTATGGGTTTGATTTCTGGTCACAGTGTGTATAGGAGGCAATTGACCGGTGTTTCTCTCTCTCTCTCTCTCAAATAAATAATAATAAAAAAATCCCCACAGATATTCTCAGGTGAGAATTAAAAAAAAAAAAAAGAAGAAGAACACAAGAATGATTCTGAGAAATTCAAAATGTCCCTCACTAGAGAAGGGGAAAAACAAAAAAGGAATGTGTATGCAGTAAACAGGAATTCCATTTAAAAAATTGACAATTACTTAGATGTCAGGAAGCCAATTTTAAAATCAATATGTTGCTTGAGAAGGATAACATGATGTCGTGTCAAAGTAGGAAGCTTTCTGAAAGCTGCATTTACTTTGCATCAGGCCTTAAGTAGTCCTGGTCAATGCTGAGCATCTGAAAAAGGAAGATCTGAAGGCAGTTACAATTCCACCTAAATCTTTTTTTTTTAATTTTAAATATATTTTATTGATTTTTTACAGAGAGAAAGGGAGAGGGATAGAGAGCTAGAAACATCGATGGGAGAGAAACATCGATTAGCTGCCTCTTGTACACCCCCCCACTGGGGATGTGCCCGAAACCAAGGTGCATGCCCTTGACCAGAATCGAACCTGGGACCTTTCAGTCCACAGTCTGGCGCTTTATCCACTGAGCCAAACCGGCCAGGGCTCCACCTAAATCTTTAACCTGGACTGACCAAACCTTATGATACAGGATGAAGTTGAAAATCAGGTTGGAGTTGCTTTTAGACTTACAGTTGCTTGGTTTTAATTGTAGAGCATTTCCATCCACGACACCCACCCCCTTCCCTAGAATAAAAAGCCTAACAGGAAAAACCACAGAACTGGGTCCCTGGTGTCCCACTCAGATTCTTGATGGCACTGCAAAAACACAATCTGAATGCTATGAAAAGGGAAGTGCAAAACAAAGGGAGATTTAAAGTAAATTACATGAAACAAATTGTCGTCATTTCTGCTTTAGTTTGTACAAAATTCAATGTCATCCACATATGTATATTACTGAAGAATCATTTCAGCGTACTCAGCGGAAGGGGCAGAAATATATCTAATTTGTGAAGGAATTAACTGTAATTTGCAGCATCATTATCATGTTGAGGAGGTGCTCAGTAAAGGGTGCTCGGAGAGGAAGTGAAGACCGACTGCTGGAATGGAACCAGGAAGACAGAACTAAGTTTCTGTTTTCAATGTTTGGTACAAAGGCTTTCCCCATTCGTTTTAAATTACTAAGAAAAGTAAACATTTTGGTAAATGCTTCTGAGAGATTTATAGGTGACCCTAAATGCAATCTACTTGGTGACTGACTCAATTTTAATTCCTTTGGTTCTTGGTTGCAGAAAGGGCAACATTGTTACCACTTGCCCGGTCAAAGGTTACATTTCCTGCCCTCCATCAACCTGGCTGGGACATCTGAGTGTTTTCAGACACTAGTCAGGTCACCTTCCAAGGGGAATCACTCACGCTCACCATCTGATTAAGGAGCCCCTGTAATGAATCCTGCTACCAGGTATGCAATTAGCCAGGCTCTAGCTTTCCTGGTTTAATGAAATTCATGTTAGATGCCCATCCATGTAAGAACTCAGTAAACAAAGGCACTTGGGGGTAGGATGTTCAATAACCATCCTTTCTTTTTACATTTTTTATTTGAAGTACATTGTAATTACATTTTTCAGTACCATGCAAAGTTTTTGTGCTTACATCATAGGGAAATTGGAAACTCGGAGTGCCACGTGTGGTTCACTGTGTCTCCCAAGAGGTTTCCATATGGTAGCTGTAGTCATCCACTTGCGGTTCAGTGTTAATGCCCTTGGCAGGGTTGTGGGCGCTCTGTTTTAAGGTCTCCATTAACAGAGAAATCTTACTGAGAGCTCGCAAAGCCAAACACTGTCTTAAGCTCTTTACTTGCTGCTGATGATTATTACTCGTAATTTTTCATACAAGAGGAAACAGAAGCTCAGAGAAATAACTTGCCAAGCTAGGAAGTCGCAGAGCCAGGATTTGGACCCAGTCAGCCCAGAAGCTATGCACGTAACCATGACGCAGATCAACACAATTTGACCAAGCAAAAAGCCCTCGAAAGTCATTCTGGGGTCTCCCAAGTCCTCTTTTCATTTCTTTGCTCAGAAGTAGCCCTCTCCTGGCCCTCAGACACTAACAATCTGGACTCTAACGCCCACCCCATTTCAAAACTGAGATCTGCCATCTTAACTGAAGATTTCCTAAACTCAGGATGTGCAGCAACGTGGTACCTCTCATGGGTATTGGCTTGTTAGCCTGGCCTACCCAGCTTGTATCCCCTGAGTGCAGTGATTGGCTTAGGGATTGGTTCATGGCTCAAGTTATTCCAATCACAGTTCATCGAAATTCTTTTTTTAAAAAAAGTCAAGATTAAAAAGGTTGTGAGTGGGTGGGTGAGATGAGATCAACTAAAGAACTTGTATGCATAGATGTATAACCCATGGACAATAGGGTAGTAAAGCCCTGGGGTGAGGGTGCGGGTGGGATAGGAGAGGTCAATGGGGGGAAAGTGAGGGACATACGTAATATTTTCAACAATAAAGATTTAAAAAAATTAAAAAGGCTGGTGTTTCCTGCTGGTCTTGAACCTGGGAGGCAGGAAGCACCTTGTGGACCATGTGGAGCTGAGAAGGACATCAGCCGGCAAAGGAGAGCAGAGCCCAGCCAAGGCTGCATCCTGGAGACCCCCTTGAGCCCCAGTCCAGCTGAGTCTGATGTGGGTCTGACCCTAGACTCTTCAGCTCTGACCCTATTAATTCCCTTTCTACTGAAGTAGTTTAGATTGGACTTCATGATACTTGAAAATAAAACTGTGGCCAGTGCCATAGAGAAGCCACTGTGACACTTTCAAAGGAGCAGGAGCAGGGGTAGAGCAGGGCAAGAGGGAAGGGCATTCATATTGAAAATTGACAATCCTTATATGTGTTGTCTCATTTAATGCGCCCAGTGACTGTGCAAAGCAGATGGTATTATCTCCAGTTCACAGATGAAGACACTGAGTCACAAGGAGGGTAAGTAATGTTACCCATTTCATACTCTTTGCTAGTGGCTGACCTGGCTCGCAAAACTAGACACATCTGGCTCCAAAGGCCACAGGTAAGTATCTGCCACTCAGGGCTGCTCCAGAAAGTGCCAATTTCACATGGGAGTGAAATTGTCCCAGGTGCTCCTCATTTGATATGCCCTTGCCATCTTCCAAGCACTCAACAAGTTGTCTTATTTGCTGACAAATCTGGTGGATGAGGTGGATGGATTTTCTCTCAAAGTCTTGGAGATGGGCTCCTGACATGAGAGCAGACAGGATTGGGGCTGACACTTTGGTTGTGGAGATTGAGAGGAAGAAGATGGTCATAGGGGATGCATAGAAGACAGTGTGAGCTCAACACTGTCTTGGCCTTTTTTTTCCTCTCTTTTTTTTTTTATGGCCTGTGAGAATCTGAGATAGCACTGTTGCTATGGTAATGAATAAATAAAACACTGATACATTGGGGAAGGAAGAGGAAAATTTCTTTCTTTTTCATATTTAATTAATGATGAGGCAAATATTTGTTGAACAACATTTTAAATGTATTATGAATACAGTTCTATATTAGGTACTTTGAGAATAGGAAATAAAAAGAAAATTTTTGTGGAAGCCAAACACACAGAACCATGGGACAATTAAATAGCAACACCTAAATAAGAGAAGATAAAAATGACTGTGTGCATCTGTCGAGTACATCATAGATAATGAGAGTGATAATGCGTTAAGTGGGCCTGGCCAAAGGCAACTTTTTGGATCTTTTAAAATTTGAGCTAGCTCCTAAGATGAACCTGATCAATAGAAGTGATTGGGGAGGATATTTTCCTGTTAGAGCAATACCGAATTGAGGTGTTGCTTTATTGTGCTGAGCAGGAGAGGATCTAACTGGGTCTCTGAGGTAGGGGAGACAAATTGCGGTTGGAGCCAGATTTACAGTCTACCTGTATGAAGAGCAGATTAGGAAAGAAAGCCTATCTTGAGGTTGTTGATAAAGCCCCAGAAGACTTTTGGGGGGCCTTGCCTAGGATGGCAATGGGGGGAAACATGGAAAAGGTGAATCCGAAGAAATGGGGATGATCTTTCTGATTCTGTTGCCTAAGGAGAGTCTTTTTCATCAGGGTATGAATCAGACTGGATCTTATTTAGTTTCCTTTAGAGTATGGCATTCTGGGATATTGCCCATATTTATAAAATGAATGAGGGAAGGAAGGAAGGAGTAAAGAAAGGAGGAAAGGAAGACTAAATTGAAAGGATACTTCAGAAGCAGGAGCAAGTTAATAGCTATTGATCAATGGTTGGAAGCTATGGAGGGTAGAGCAAGGTTCAGAATGGAGTAGAGCCATTTTTCTTCATGAAAGTGAAGAAGTCATTACCTAGATGGAAACTGTGGTTTCTTTTTGTGGTGGTGCAGGTGGAATTTAGCTGGATAGAAGGGATCACTTAGACTCAATTAGATGCCTTGATTATACCAGATCTTCAACTGCTCCACCAATCAAATTCATATCCTTAATGCTCCCTGGTTTCCTCTCTCACAGAAATGAGACACATCAAACGCCAAATTCCAGGTGTCTTGTTCCCTATGGACATGCTTGCTCTATTATAAAAGCTATTTTGCACAGGATACCTACATATTCTTTAACCCAGTTTCACAGCCTCAGCAGTGTGCTCCCTAACCTGCTTAGTCTTTTGCAGACTTGCCTTCTGTCTTCAAAGGGTGGTTTGCTTTTCTCCAAGCATTTTCTAATACACCTGAACAAATCAATTAAAAAAAAAGTCATCTGTGATTTCCGGCAGATTTTGTCACTTTATAGGAGGTTGAATCTCTTCATATATACATCTTAAACCAACAGACTCTCCCTTCATCTTTCCTTGTTCCTCCCAATGCAGGAAATTGTACTGGTAAGTGGAGTCACTCTCCCACGGATGCCCAGACTGGCCACAGCAGCCGGGTCCTCTGATCCTTCCCCAGAATGATGGCTCTGTGTAGAGGGCTTTCACCGCTTCAGTGATCCCAGGAAATGGAATTTCTTTCCCAAGCAGGAGCCCCTGAATTTACCTCTTTCTTCTTGCATTACTTCATAGACAGATAATCTCAGTTAATTCCTTCAGGTTTCGTATGCCTCTTAAATCTGCTGCTGTTCTCCACTGAAATACCAAAGGGAAATTCCCTTAAGCTCATTCCATTGCTGATCCTTACTTGCATGCATAGAGGTAGAGTTGCATTAAAGAGAGTTTCTTTAAGTGAGGTCTAATGCATATATATATATCTATCTATTTTTTTTCTGTATTTAACAGTTGACTGTCATTCTTTTATGCACCAAATCCTTTCTTATTGAGCTTTTCAAGATGAACCGTTGCATTCTGTTTCTTTTAGCTCATGTTGGGAAAGAACTTTCCTTGCATTTAGTGGTAAGGACCCAACCCCTGTCTTCTGGGAATGAGAATACCAGGGAGTGAGAATACTAGTTTTCTGTTTCCCTTGGCTTTTGAGGAATAAAACAATTTGGCATAGGAGCATCTGAGCATTGCCAAGAAACAGCTCCTTCTATAAATCAGTTCATCAAGCACTTAATTTCTGTGACATTTGCCTTTCCAACTTAATGACCAACTTCTGAAAGTGGGGACTGGTTCTTACTCGCTTTCCTTCCTTCTACATTCTGAGTTTACCATAGTGTGAGGGTGCCCTTCACATGTGTAGCTGGTGTTTGGGTGAGGTAACTACTAATTCCTGCGATGTTGGCTCTATGTTTGTGTGTTGAAATTAATGTCTTAAAATTAATTGAATTTATGTCAATATATGGAATGCATTGGTATATTCACTATAATTAGGATATTCTTGGCCACAAATATCAGAAAACTCAATTCACAGTGATATAAACAATAAAGTGAGGTGTCCCCAGGATACTTGCAATTTACCCTTATTTTTCAGTTCAAATTATTAATAAAATTCCTTCCTCTCTAAAAATTGGCTCATATTTGGACAATAAAGCACATAGTCATCACATTAGTGTTCAGTGGCTGCCACAATGAATTCCCACAAACTTACTGTCTTTAAACAAGACAATTCTTTTACTGTTTCTGTGGGTTAGAAGTCCAACACAGGTCTCAGTGGGCCTAAATCAAGGTGTCAGCAAGGCTGTGTTTTTTCTGGATGTTTTAGGGGAGAATATGTTTCTATGTCTTTCTAGCTTCTAGAAGCTGCCTACATTCCTTGGCTTGTGGCTCTTCCGCCCCCCACCCACCCTCAGCAATGTCCTGCTGAGTCCTTCTTATACTGTCATCTCTCTGGTCCTTTCTCTGATTTCTTCCCCCACTTTTATGGACCCTTGTAATTATTGTGGGCTCACCAGATAATCCAGGATAGTCATCAGTTGATTAGCAACCTTGAGTTTATCTACAATCTTAATGCCCCTTTGCATGATAACTTAAATTTCCAGAAGCCAGGGATTGGGCCCTGGACATCTCTGGGGGGCATTATCCAGCCTATGACATCTTTATATCCATAAAGGGCTTTATTCTTATACATATCAAGAAGTCTGGAAGCAGAGTGGCTCCAGGAGAGGAAATTCACAGTGTGGGACATCATCGTGGACCTATATTCTCCTGTGTTTCTGTTGAACCATCTTCAACATTTCAGCTTGTCTTAAACACACACACACACACACACACACACACACACACACACACACACACATGTTTCAGAGAGGAAGGGAAAGAGAGATAGAAACATCAATGATGAGAGATTGATTGGCTTCCTCCTGCACTCACCCTACTGGGGATCACACCCACAACCTGGACATGTGCCCTTGACTGGATTGAACCTGGGACCTGTCAGTTCATAGGCTGACACTCTATCCATGGAGCCAAACTGGCTAGAGCCCAGCTTATCTTTTGTTTTTGGGTGTGAGATGGTGCTGCATTCTCAGGCACTGCGTGGACATAAACTCATTCAACTGAAACAACCAAGAGGCATGAAGAGGCTGTTTCTTCTGAAGATCTTTTCAGAAGCCCCACAGAAGATGCTGTGTCTCACTGGCCAGCATTGTGGCCACCACGACTCACCCTCTGTGGCTGAGGGAGGGTGGAAGCCAGAGTGACAGGGGAGTTTCTCAAGGGAAAGACAGGGGGAATGGCCTTGGGCAGCCAACCTCCGTGGCAGAGGATTCTTAGAGAGGCGGGAGCAGTGCTTGTGATTAACAAATCAGTTGCTGTGTTTTGGGACCAGGAACCCTCCGGGCACTCTTCTGAAAATTCTAGTTTCTATTCATGAAATTCTTTGGGTTCCTAAAGTGGATTATAATTTTGTCTAGGGTGGTTGCTCCAGAAAGCTTGAAGCATGGCAAGAATGTTTTCTGTTTTTCACAGAGGAAAAAAGTAGACACTGACTAACAAAATGGCATTCACAGAAGGAATGGTGTCCATCTTTTGTTTGTCCATGAGCCTCACTGTGGCTCCTTTGTCATCCTCGTCCTGTTTTATGACCCTGCTTGTGAACCTATAATAATAAAAGTATAATATGCTAATTAGACTGGATGTCCTTCCAGATGAAGCCAGGGCTGCAAGGGAAGCCTGGGTCCTGGGTGCCAGAGGAAAGCTGGTGTTGGCAGCTGGAGGGAAGGAAGGAGCCTATGTTTTTCACAAATTTCATGCATCAGGCCTCTAGTATATATATAATCATGAGGTACAAAAGCAGAACTTGTCAGCATGTTTTCTATCTATCTATCTATCTATCTATCTATCTATCTATCTATGGAGGTAATATGCAAATTAGCTGGGATGCTGTAACAGTCACAACTGGCTCAGGAGGAGGTTGTGTGCACAGATGGGCCCAGAGCAGAGACACAACACACAGGGTGGCCCATCTGCGCACACAGCAGCTCATGCTCAGAGGCGGTGCTACTAGCATGCCATTTCCTCATGAGCTGCAGAGGAAACACCTTTTCTTACAGCTCATTGATTAAGCTCCCTGTATGCCACTTGCTGTGTTCTTGGTAATGTGGGTAATAAGAATCCAAGAAGGTGATCTGTGGTTTTTCCACCTTACTCCTGGAGGAAAAAAATGAAGGTCTGCTGCTGGAGGGCTAAAAAATGTCATACCCTGCCCTAGCCGGTTTGGCTCAGTAGATAGAGCCTCAGCCTGCGGACCACAGGGTCCAGTTCAACTATGATCTAGGGCATGTACCTAGGTTGCAGCTCCTCCCTGGCCGGGGCCCAGTTCAGGGCTCATGCAGGAGGAAGCCAATCAAAGTTTTCCTCTCACTTTGATGTTTCTCTCTGTCTTTCCCTCTCTCTTCCACAATCTCCAAAAATCAATGGGAAAATATTCTCAGGTGAGGATAAATAAAAAGAAAAGAAAGAAAGAAATGTCATATCCTTGAAAAGGATATCTTGAAAATGCCTAAAGAGAGTAGACATTTTTTTTGTGGTGAAGGGACTGGAATCATGTTGAGGAAAACACCTTGGTAACTGTGGCATCTGGCAATGGTAACAGCAGCAGGGTGATGGGGGTGGCGCCTTCCCCTGATCAGCTGGTTGCCTCCTGCAGAGGGAGGCCCAGGGGAAGCGGGCCTAAGCTGTCAGTAGGACATCCCCAAAGGGCTCCAGGACTGTGAGATGGTGCAGGATGGGCTGAGGGACCCCTACCCCAGTGCACGAATTTCATGCTCTGGGCCTCTAGTAATAAATATAAAATATATGCCCTAACCAGTTTGGCTCAGTGGATAGAGCGTCAGCCTGCAGTCTGAAGGGTCCTAAGTTTGAATCTAGTCAAGAGCATGTACCTTGGTTGCAGGCACATTCCCAGTAGAGGAAGTGCAGGAGGCGGCTGATGGATGTTTCTCTCTCACTGATGTTTCTAACTCTTTATCCCTCTTCCTTCCTCTCTGTAAAAAATCAATGAAATATATTTAAAAAATATATATATACTTATTATAAATATAATATAACCTTGCAAGTTTTCTATATTATCTGTACTTGAAGCTTCTGTAACTGTAATAGCTAGATATCTGATATACCTCTGTGAATTTATGCAACAATATTGATAGCTACAGCTGCAAAATACAGAGTAGTGCATTCCAGTAAATGAATAGACTTTGTGGTCCCTTTATTATTACCGGCAGCAGGACTATATGTAAGGCACAAGAAGTCACAAGCAATAAAATGCACATTGCTTTATGCCCTTGTGAGAATCCAGGTAAAATGACACACCAACACGAGTAAAGACCCACAGACTAACACATGGCAGCTCTTTGCCCCTTGAAGAAGCCTAAGAAAATTACCACTGAATTGATTAAATGGAGTGATGACAACAGGCACTGAAGTGTCCCATCCAAGTTCTTCCATTGCTGTGGAGAAAGTGGATTTCTCACATCATTCTATGGAAAAAACTAATTTGAAATATGTCCATGCTAGTTGTTTATTACTTTAAATTATTATCTTTATGTAAATTCATTCATTTAATCAGTAAGTGCTTACTGAGGGCCTACTATGTGCCAATTACCATTCTGGGCTCTTGGGATGGGTCAGTGAATCAAACAAATATCCCTTCTCTCATGGGACTTACATTCACATGGGAGACTGACAATAAAAGGCAAATACAGTGAATTGCATGGTGTGTTAGAAGGTGCCAAGTGTCCTGGAAAAAGAAAAGGTGGAGGCGGTTGCTACTAGAACCTGCCCACTCCCTAGAACCCAAGGGCATATTATTTCTTCTCACTCCTATAAATCTTACCACTACGCGTAAACTTCTCAAAAAAAAAAAATGGTCAAGCAGTTTCAGGGGATCAGAAGGGTGATGAGAGAGGTAAAGGGGGAGGGCCAGTGTTCACAATTTTAAACAAAGTGCTGAGAGGAGGTCTTGTTGGCCAGGTTATTTTTCAACAAAAAAATGAGGTGAGAGAGAGAGCCATGCATGCGGGAGAAATATAAATCAAGTTGTGTCTGTCCCCAATGTCCCCCTCACCCTTAATGCTTTTCAGTTTTCCCATAGCTCCTAAAGGTAATTCAACAGGATCTCATAGAAGATAAGTTCTCTCAACCAATATCTTGTTCTTCTCTTAGCCCAGCCCTATGTTATTCCAGCTACACTGGTCAACCCTTTGTATCTTCAGACCCTATTCTCTTTGTTGCCCGAGACCCTCATCCCTGGAGGTTTATCATGGTTGGTTCCTAGGCATCTTCTCACCCTTCAGATCTCAGCTGGAATGCCAAATCCATACTAAGAAGTTATAAACTGGCCACATCGCCCTGTTATTCTACAATATCTGCCTATTGATATTTATCATAAGCTGACATTTTCTTGTTTATACATTTTACTCATGTTGTATTTCTCCTTTAGAATGTAAGCACTATGCAAGGACCTTACACATGGAAAGTGACCTTATCCTTTTTATTTCTTACGTCTAAAATTTAGCACATACTAAGTACCCATTATATTTGTTAAGTGAACAAATGTGTATATGCTTGGATGTATAAGGCTTGAAGGCCTATTGGTTTGTGGCACATTAAGGCTTACAGAATACTTGCCAATACACCTATCCCCACCAGCACACATGCACATAGACATAAATAATGCTTTCATGATGTTGCAGAGGAAATGACCATGAATTAGGGAGAGTTAGCTTGCACCAATCTGCTCTATTAGGCAGACCTGAGGCAGGTGGTGGGTTTACAGATAGATCAACCCTGGAACATGCTGAAAGAGACTGATATGACAGCTGTTAAGTTAGAAAATAAGATGATCATTTATTGATATTTCAGAGGCCATATGTCTATCTATCTATCTATCTATCTATCTATCTATCTATCTATCTATCTATCTCCTATCAACTCTTTATCTACTCTACCTATCAGAAAGATTCTGAACTAGGATCTCCTCAAGGCTTGGAGCTGGTTCCAACAGAATCTAAAGAAACTAAATATCAGCACAACTGGGTAGCCCCTTACACAGCTTGTAATTACATAGCTATAGGTTGTACCAACTGCTTAGTTATCTCTGTTTTCAAAATAGCTTTTCTTGGTAATATGTTTTACTCTTCTGAAATGAGGTGAGAGAGACAAAGAAAAGCAAAAGATGAGGCATTTTTTGGGGGGGTTTACTTTCCTTGTTTCTTTAGAAACAAAATCAAATGTGATACCATAGAAGGCATCCTATGAGGAGAGAATCTGTGGGGTTAAAAGATGAATATTTTAAAAATGCAATACTTATGCCCTGGCTGATTTGGCTCAATGGATAGAGTGTCTGCCTGTGGACTGAAGGGTCCCCGGTTTGATTCTGATCAAGGGCACATACCCTGGTTGTGGGCTTGATCCCCAGTAGGGGGCATGCAGGAGGCAGCCAATCAATGATTCTCTATCATCATTGATGTTTCTATCTCTCCTTCTTCTTCCTCTCTGAAATCAATAAAAATATATTTAAAAAAAAGATGAAATACTTGTTGTCAAAATGTTTTCCATCAAGTTTGTTTAAGGATTGCATGGATAGGTTGGTGAATAAATGAACTAACGATGGTAGATGCATTTTATTTGAGGAAGCAGCATGTTGTAATAGAAAACTCAAGGGCTTATGATTGCTTCACGATGTGCCTGACACTGGAATAATTCAGGGGAATTAGCATAACCTCTGAAGAAGAATATTGCATATTATTTTTAAAATGTGAAAAGTATTATTTTTAATATGTGAAAAAGCAGCTTCCATCTGTAGTTCAAACAAGAATGGTATGCCTAAATTTTCAGATTCAAAGATAATATTTGTCACAGGAAGTGTGTTGCAAGATTAATACTCTCAATCACTGCCGAATAGATATAACCTTCCTGGAAAGAAATTTGGTAAAATTCAATAAGAGTCTTAAAAATTCCCAAGCCCTTTATTCCAAGCACTCATCTTTTAATTGATTTTCTTGCCAAGCTTGATTTGTGTATAAAGAGGTTTATTGAAGTGCTTTTTATAATAGAAAAAATCAGGCAGCATCCAAGAATGTTTAATTAAATGATGGAATATCTATATAATAGTATATCATGCTACTATTAAAGCTTATGAGTATGATGTAATGTTAAATTAAAAAGCAGGAAATGAAATTATGTATGGCCTATAAATTCAATTATGAGAAAAAATATACTGGAAAACTATTAAAATGAAATTTGTGAAAATATTGAGTGATTGCCTCTGGATGGTAGAATTATAGATTTTTTTCCTCTTAAATAATATTTGTGCCTTTCCATATCTTCCCCAGTGAGGATGGGTTATTTTGGTCCTCATTAAAAGATGTTTTAGTAAGAACTTTTGGAGGCAGAACTTGATTTTAATTAGGCTCTACCATGCTCTCGGTGATACTTGGAAAATTATTTAGTGTCTCTGGGCCTCATTTCATCATCTATAAAATGGGAAAGGTATCTCTCAGTTTGCAGAGCTTCTGTGATGCTTAAACAAAATATTGTATATAAAGAGTCTAGCAGAATTGCTGGCACACATTAGACAATAAGAAGCACTTATGAAAGTTATTACTCTATGGTGTTGAGGTGATTACAAATGTGTAGAAGTACTTTTTTAAACTTTACCAATTAATTTTTTATTCTACATGTCAACATTTTACCAACAAAAGATGAAGGACCATTTAATGTTAATCTCCATTTAATTGCATATGTTTTCTGATACTTTTCAATTTGAGAAACTTAATTTTTACATGAATATAATTAGTAAACAAAATAATTTAGGTTTTACTTGACACTTTTGGGTCTCACTTAAACATTGTTGCATACAACTTCACATATGTCAATATTGTTTAATGGTTATGTAATATCTATAATAGCAATAACAATACACCAAAATTTACTTATCCATTTACTAATTGGGCTTTTTAAAAAGCTTGTATGAATGAAATTGCTGGAAACAACTTTGTACAGGTAACTTTTATTGCTTTTAAATACAGGGATGGACAAAAGTAGGTTTATAAAACACAGATAAATAATATAATCTATATTAATAAAAGGGTAATATGCTAATTAGACCAGGTCGACCAGACATATTCCAGATATCCGACTTCATTCTGGACAAAACCACGGTGGCAGGGGCAGAGGCAGAAGCGGTTAGGGGTGATCAGGCCAGCAGGGGAGCAGTTAGGGGACAGCCAGGCTGGCAAGAGGGCAGTAAGGGAGTGGCCAGGCTGACAGAGGGGCAGTTAGGGGGCAATCAGGCCAACAGGGGACCAGTTAGGGGGTGACCAGACCAGCAATCAGGCAGGCAGGCAGGTGAGTGATTAAGTGCCAGTGATCCTGAATTCTGAGAGGGATGTCTGACTGCTGGTTTAGGTCCCATTCCTATGGGGTCCCGGATTGGAGCGGATGCAGGTCGAGCTGAGGGACCCCCCGCCCCCCATGCACAAATTTTGTGCACTAGGCCTCTAATAATTAATAATAAAAAAATAATGATACAAAAACAAATTCTTTCACTTATTCACAACTGTAGATCTACTTCTGTCCACTCTTGTATTTTCTTGAGAATATGCTACTCAAAGTAAGTTAGTATGTGTAAAGATAGATTGATTGTAGAAGCCTCATATTCTTCTAAGTGGTTCTTTAAAAAATATTACTAATACTAGAGGCCTGGTACACAACATTCGTGCACTGGGTGGGGAGGTCCTTCAGCCTGGACTATACTCTCTTGCAGTCTGGGGCTCTTGCAGTCCAGGATGTCTCAGTCCTTACTGTCCACCTGCAGCAGAGACAGGAGAGGCTTCCGCCATCACTGCTGTGCTCTCCAGCCATGGTTTCTGTTTGAGCAGTGATCCCCCAATGGGAGCACACTGACTACCAGAGGGCAGCTACTGCATTGAGTGTCTGCCCCCTGGTGGTCAGTGGGCATCATAGCGACTGGTTGTTCTACTATTTGGTTGCTTTGCATATTAGGGTTTTATTATATAAGATGCTACAATTCTAATAGTATAAGATACAGGCAATTTTAAAAGTTTTGCTAATATAATAGCATGAACTAGGTCACACTTATTTCAATTTTCATTTGTAATGTTAGGGAATCTGAATATTATCCTAAGTATTGACTTCTATTTGTATCTTCTTATCTGTTCTCTATCTTTTTTAAATTTGCCTAGTAAAAATATTATGGATTTACATCACTTTAAAAAATATTAAACTTTCTTTATGTATGCAAATAATTTTATTCCATCTCTTCTTTTGTCTTCTGACTTAGGATATATTTTTTATTTTTCTTTTAATGGATCTCACCTACTTTGTCAGCAATGTTTTTCAATTCCTGTAAAGTTTCTTTGTATTACTATTGGGGCCTTCTAATTTTCATTTTTGTGTTGTTTTATTATATGTAAAGTGGATTTAATTTCTTTTTCTGTACTGATTTCTAACTAATCTTTCTACCAGTAGTTATTAAGTATTTATTTCTTTCCAATTGAATTATTAGTCTTAGTTAAACTTTTTATTTAGCATCATAAACTAGTTAGAAACATTGTTAAATAAAGCAGAAATATTTTCAGAAAATACATTTTAATACTGGGAAGATAACTTTATCCTAGAAATGCCTATTTTCAAGACTGTAACATTTCACTTGAATGGAGGAAGACTAGTTTGGATATAGTAGAAAAGCCAATAGTTCCAACCATGATAGTTTTAGAGATAGCAAGTATTGTATGCAATCACTTTGTACAGTTTGCATTTAATTTAATTGTATGTATTTTTTAAAATGCATGAATTGGATTACAGATTTTTTCCAGATAATTACATGATAATTTTAATGACAGAGTTTGTGTTATTAACATGAATGAAAGTTTGATAGCTACCGATTTTTTATAAGGTAAAGTGGAAACTCTTGCATGGCTTTATGGAGTCCCAACTACCCATTTACCTCTCTGGCCCCCCAACTCCAGCCCCCACATTCATTATTCCTGGCAACTGTGCCTCTGCCTTTGGCACCTTGTCCTTGAATTTTTTCCAGATGGGGTTTCTTATGTTACTTAGGATATTGGTTAGGATACTTTAACAGAGATCTTTTAATGGTGACTGAAACAAGAGGGGACCTGTATTTCTATTTCACAAAAAGTCTGAGCTGGTGGCCTAGGAGATGGGCTGGGCTTGCTGTTCCACTGAGTCATCTGGGGTCCTGGGGCCTTCTTCTTAATTGTTCTGCCTTCCCCTGAGGTTTTGTCCTTGTCCAGAAGGTCTAAATCCTCTTCTAACACCTACATCTCAGCCCATGGGAAAGGGTAACGTAGGCAATCCTATATAATAAAAGCCCAGTGACCAAACAGCAGAATGACTGGTCGACTGCTTGCTATGACATGCACTGACCACCAGGGGGCAGACGCTCAACTCAGGAGCTGCCCTCTGGTGGTCAGTGCGCTCCCACAGGGGGAGTGCTGCTCAGCTGATTAGAATGAGCAGCTTCAGGCTGCTCTCCCAAGCAGGCTGATCCCTGCACGCCATGCCATCCACCAGTGCACAAATCCTATGCACAGGGCCTTTAGTAGAAAATAAGGCTATAATCTAGTATCACATTTACTCCCTGCAGAATTTAATTACATGGTCCTAATTAGAGAGAAGGGAGGCTGGAATCTTTGGTGACTTTGTGCTCAGCTAAAACCCAAAGTGAAGACAGGGTACAGGGAATACATTCCATTATGAACAGAAGGAGACAGTGGATAATGGGAGTTCCCCCCAAATTTGCCCCACTTTTTCTGTGAAGTTTTTTTTGAAGTCCATGGGTAGAATTAGTTTCCATGTCCTCTGGGCCCCATATTTATGGTAAATAAATTTTGTACATCTCTCTCTCTCCCTTGAGTGTCTACTCTCCTTGAGGGCAAACATAATGTTCCTCTTCTTGGGATTTACCATCTTATTTCATACTCATATAGATACTTTTCAATGTTAGACAGGATCTATCACATTGACTTTTCACTTGGAAGATGAAGCTTTACCTTTCTTTTGCCTTGTCCCATAATGCACACACCTTCTTATGTATTCATCCACTCAATAATTTTATTTATGTCAATATTTGCATTGTGTTTAAATAATTATCAATATGCAAATGCTGTTCATGTACTGAACCATGTAGTGTAACTTAATAAATTTTTCCACTTTGTTTAATATTTGGTCTTTGCTAGAGTTTATAATTGTTTGTTTTAAAAATATTGTTGCTATTTACTATCTATGTACTTACCACTGAATTTGAAATTGCATTTCTTAGTGATACAAGCCTTATGATGTGCTTAATTGGGACTGTTTTCTAGTGTTTTTTTTTTTGTGTGTGTGTGGAATAGTGTCCTATTGTATGGATAGGCCACTAAATGCTTTTGGTTACTCATCTATATTACTGAAAAAAAAATTGAGTATACACCCTTCTATACACATACTCAGTATATTTGTACTATAGTACTAATATGTTCTGCACATAAAATGAC
The DNA here is from genome assembly GCA_011751065.1 of Lasiurus cinereus. Classification (NCBI taxonomy): domain Eukaryota; kingdom Metazoa; phylum Chordata; class Mammalia; order Chiroptera; family Vespertilionidae; genus Lasiurus; species Lasiurus cinereus. The sequence continues at coordinate 11,764,079 of JAAGEH010000393.1, read as the reverse complement.
TCAAACATCTAGAAGTTAAGATAATATAAAAATAAATCTAACCTATTTTACTCATACATACCAGGGCATCATCCTGATTAATCCCTGGATAGACATGTTTGGTCCCAGTTATACTCATCTCCACTTCAGACCTCCTCCTCTGGGGTTTCCTGTGCATGAAATCAGTCTTTTAACTCAATTAGGCCAGATTAGTAAGAGTTACTTTTACCCACTTTTTTCTTATTCCTTATAAATAATCTCCAATGCAAAAATATCTTTTGGGTTCATCCAATAGAGGCTCATCATTACCTCTCTGTACACATGGTCTGGTCACGTTTGTTATTTCTTGGATCGAATAGAAACATTTGTATTTTTCTAGGAATTTTCTTTAGGTTTTCAAACATGTCAGTATAAGTTTTAAGTAATATTCTCTTATAACCCTTTAGCCTGTTTAGAACTTGTTATTATGCCCCTCTTTTTCACATCCCTAGTTTTACTGTTTTGCTCTTTTTTCCTTTAATCAAACTTAGGAGAGTTTTACCTATTCTGTTAGTCTTTCCAAAGAACCAGTTTTCCAATTTATGCAGTTTTGTTTTCTATTTTATTAATTTCAGCTTTAATCCCCCTAAGGTATACTTTAGAACACGTCATTCCTTCTGGTAAGCCTTCAATGGCTCCCCACAGCTGTCTGAATTAAGTACACACTCTTCAGAAAGGTACTCTTGGCCATAAGGAGATGTGTATTGAATGGAGCTCTTTCTCCTTTGTCAGGGAAGGAGAGCTGTGGTTGTGTGGAGAAGAAAACCATGTCTGCAAACCGGCCTGTAATCTGTTTAGCTATGTTACACAACACCTTTTATGTTTAACATCAGGGGCAGATCTCTGACCTTTAGCAGGATTGTGAAATAGACCTTGCTTTCCTGAAAGTTGGGGATATAAATAAAATTTATAAATAAGGTCTGCAAAACCATAGGATCAGTTTCTTGAGCTGTAATTAAATAGGACTATTGCCATAAATTCTTTACTTCTTGATGGCATGCACCAGCTGGTGACCTTAGTTTTTTTTAATAGTGTTTTCAGGGGAGAAGGAAAGAATAAGAAAGAGTCAGTAATATGGCTAAGCTTCTGAGACTTCTGTGAATATTTTGGTCTAATACATACCTCTATGCACAAAGTAAAAGACATTTGTTTATTCTGTCTGCAGCAATTGGTATTGGCATTGAAGGAGGCCTAAATGAAAGGATCATCTCAGTCATGAACCACACATTTGGTTGAGAGGCAGTATTTATTATTTTTGGTGGACTTAGCCAATTGACCCGTTCATCCCCTCCACCGCGCCCCCTCACCCCCAGTAATCTTCTCAAAAACTGATGTTACTAATTGATTGGAGATTTATTTTTTGTTCCATGAGAGAAAATAATTTCCACCAGCTACCAAAAAATTTGCCATATTCAGGAGAGTGTGGCTAGAGGTCCTTGTGAGTTTTCCTGGTGTTATGTGAGAAGGCTTTGGCCATGCTCACTTTCTGGATGGTATCCTTCCCTCACTTGGTTTCAGGCTTATTATGGATTGCTAGGCATGGCAGGTAACTGGTGGTCTAAGACAGGGAGATTTACTGACATGAATGTGAAAGAAAACAAGTATGAACTCATGTGCAATTTGTACCCAAGGGTTTTATGTGTGATAGATTGCTCTGTGGTGATTTTGGAAGGTGGATTGATATATGGGGGAAAATTTCTAGCTAGTGAAGACTATGGAGATAAAATATCATTTAAGAGTTCATTTCAAATTTTTAAAATTGAATATTTTTATTTGATTTGTTCCTGATCACAAAATCTATAAATATTCAATATAAAAATTCAGATAAAAAACGTGAAAATGAAACTCATCCAAGTTCCAGAGAACACTTGTAATATTTTATTTATGTTCTTTTAATCTTTTATCTGCCACACATCAACTTAACAAAAATACAACTATGTTAGAAAAATTAATAACATGCTATGGCAGCTTTAAAGAGCGGTAGCAAATTACTTGACATTCCTTTCATTGTTCTCTCATCTTGTACCCAAGCAGGCTTGTGACCAACTCAACCAATAGAATGTGGCGGAAGTGACTCTTTTGTGACTTCTAAGGCTAGGTCAAAAAGGTGAGTCAGCTCTGCCTTGTTCTTCTGATACCTGTGCTGGAACCCTGAGCCACCATGCAAGTTCAACTGCTGAAGCCCCCACGCTGTAAGGAAGACCAACCCATATGAAGAGGTCACGTGTTGGCACTGCAGCCTGCAGCCTAAGCTCATTCCCAGCTGACCGCCACTCAGATGTCCAGTCCGGATGAGCCTTCAGATGGCTGAGCTTTCATTTTACTGCAATCACTTGAGAGATCTCAAGCCTTCAGATGACTGAGCTTTAATTTTATTGCAATCACTTGAAAGATCTCAAGTAAGAACTGACTTGTTGAGCCCATCTGAAATTCCTGACCTACAAGTTTTTAAGAAAAACAAAATGGAATAATTGGAGTGTTTTGTTATGTAGCAATAGTAACCAGAACACATGCTGAAAACAAACAAATAAACAAACTTAGCAACATACTGTGAACTCTTAGATTCATTCCATTACCTTCTGTATCATTTTAATCGTCGCCTCACAGGTTTATTGTATGAGCAAAACATACTCTTTTGAATTAATCACCCAGCATTGAATATTAGAGTACCTAATAGCTTAATGTTCTAGCAGAATCTTTGTATTTATCTATGCTTTTTTTTTTCTTAAGATAACTTAGAAAAATTCAAAAGTAGAAGTGCCAGGGTAGTGCTTTTAACAAATAGCTTTAAATAATCTATCAGTAGTGTCTGTGCACTGTACACACTATAACACACACACACACACACACACACACACACACACACACACAGAATAGAGGAGAGAACATGGGTTTTAGAATCAGCAGGCTTGAGTTCCAACTCAAAGTTCCACAACTTGATTAACCTTGAGCAAATTATATTGTTGTTGCTTTTTCAGTCTTCACTCAAGGATATTTTATTGATTTGAGAGAGAAGGAGAGAGGAAAGGGGGGAGAGAGAGGGAGAAAGAGAGAGAGAGAGGGCAAAAGGGAGACAGAGAGAGGGAGAAAGAGAGAGAGGCATCAATGTGAGAGAGAAACACTGATCAGTTGTGCTTAAAGGATGAGCATCATTTTAATCATCTGTAAACTGGAGATAAAAATACTTACCTCAAAGGATTGCCATGAACATTAAATGAGGTACAGTATTAAAGTACCAAGCATAGAGAGGCCATTTAAAATGGTAACAGTTGTTCTTGTGATTACTTCCTAAGAGTGAGGTAGTCTTCCCTAGATTTCTTTTTCGTTCTGTTACCCACCTACTGGGTGATTCTGTTTTCATTCCAGCACTTACCCTGGCTCCTGTCCTCTAGGGGCTTGCACACAGCTGGCTGATCAACCCTGGGTGAGTGGTAGCTGACAAATGTTGAAGGTGTTATTCCTGCCGGTCAGTGGATTCATTTTAAGAAGCCATGCTTGAAAGCAAGGGCATTTGAAAGACCAGTGGAATGAGTCCCTGATGCTAAGACTCTGGGCACCTGATGCACAGAGGGAGCAGATGTTTCTGGGGAGGAAGACTGCCCTGTCATCGCACCCTTCAAACCACATGCCTCGAGCACTTCCAGTCATGAGACTGACCCTGTTCTCAGGCAACCTGCAAGGGACAGCTGGCCTTCCTTCTAAATAAGAGAGACGTGAGAAAACAAAAACACGCAGACAGTTCTTTCACATATGTTGGAATTACTTTTGGGAGACACCATGTGAGCTCTGAAAAGTGTGTGAAGGGAAAAGTGGTCACAGATGTGGGGCAGGACCTGGGTGGCGGCTCTTCGGGCTCTTGGGAACATGTTTGGCTCCGAGTAGCTGAGAAAAACTGCTGTTCACAAATGATATCTGCAGGTTATCAGCAGATGAGTGGGGATGAATGATGTTGGGAAGATTTTTCTGAGCTATTTCTATTACTTGGCCCTTTTTCATTCTCAGTCGATCCAGAAAGTTGAATGAATTGAGGACTAAAAAAGGAAAAGATTTTTTTCTGCATCTTTTACTTTATTGAAGCCTTTATATGAGAACCAGGCCTTGGCTGGAATGATTTTTACTTTCCAAAAATTTAGTTTCCTAATGTAAATATACTATATGCGGCAACTGTTGAAACTTTTTCAGAGACAGGGGCTAGGCATGATGTTCTTTTTGTAAGACAATGTAGCCGTGGCTGGTGGCTCAGTTGACTGGAGCATTGTTCCATACACCAAAAGTTTGTGGGTTCAATTCCTGGTCAGGGTACATATGGCAGACAACCGATCTATGTTTCTCTCTCTTTTTCTCCCTACCCCTTCTTCTTTCTCTCTCTCAAATCAATAAAAACATATCCTTGGGTGAGGATTAAAAAAAATTAAAACAATGTAAAATGTTTTAAAAATAAGTTATTTTTATTTTCAGTATTTCCTTTTAATCTTTATCTACTTACCCCATGTATTAAGGTCACAAGTTTTCTCATAATATACTCAGATGTTAATATATATATATATATATATATATATATATATATAGCTTTTTTATTTACATAAGACCAATTTGATCTTCCTTACAAATTTTTATTTTTCTTTATAGCAGGAAAATTTGAAAAATTAGACTTTTGCTAATAGGTATATTTAGTCTGAGGTAACCATTTGAACAGTCTCTATAGATGTTCAGATGTTTCAGATAGAATGGGCTCTCAGGCCTGCTCCTGTCCCCTCTTCTCAGATGATCTGGCTGTATGAGAGATGAGATAGCAGGAGAAGAGAGCCCTTGAGTCTTTAGAGTCTCTTAGATCCTTTATTTGTCCCTGATTTAATTGTTGGTCTGGTGATTTCCTAGAAGGGTGACCTTTGGGTTGGAACTGGCCTCATGGTGAGTGTTGCCTGGCAGCCGCGGTTGAGGCCACAGCTGGGATAGCCTTCTGTCTGGGTGGACAAGGCCAGGGGTCTCCTATAGGAGCTTGGTATCACTCACCTTGCCACTTCTGATGCTGCGGCCCTTTGAGTCTGTGCTACATGCTACTTCTGGCCGCTGGGCTACCCTTTCATTTTATTTCTCACCTTGGTGGATCCCCAGCTGGTTCTTGTATGTCTTTCCTCATTTCTTCATACAAGAACTTCTGGGTCCCATCCAAGCCACATTGACTCCAGGGTGATCCAGGAAGGCCTATCTTTCACTGATCATGCTGTAGACCCAGAATTTATTTGATGGCAGTTTCTGGTTTGGTGTTGGCCAATATATAAGCTTTGAGAGTCCAAATATGAGGTGCTACCAAAGCCCTTTCCCTTCAGCCTTCCTTCCCATGTATCCTACAAACTTCCCCTCTTTTTTGGGGGGGGGGATAAGAACCTCTCTCAGAAAAACTATGATCTTCAAAGCTCACTTTTGATATTTCAACTAGAGCATTTTGTTATTTATATACTCTCTTCTCCTCCAACCTCTTCTGACTTTCAAAACCAACCTCTCATTAAAGAAAAAATAAAAGTGATTCTGAGGCTTAGTTAACCCACAGCCTCTTTGTTCTGACTGCACCCCTCACCCATGCTACTTAGAAATAGATCCTCCCTCCCTGGAACAATAAGCGTATTGGGTTAGTCTGGGAATTAAGAGACTGCAAGTGGACAGACTTTAAAGTGGTATATACAAATACAGGAGTTTAATATTTGCAACGTTATCACCCCAGTAACGGATATATTATTACATTCAGAGTACGTGCCATTTATGATCTATTCTTTCATCATCTATAACATTTATCCCCTATCCTATAATAAACATTTATCTAGTAAATCTTTTTAAAGGGTAATTTTTAGTGGTCATAAACTATTTCCTGAGTTTGATATATTGTAAATTAATTCCTCTATTATTGGACATTGTATTAGTTTCCTAAGGCTGCCACACAAAGTACAATGCACTGGGTGGCTTAAAACACAAATATTTATTTAAATTAAAACAGTTCTGGAGGCTAGAGTCCAAAATCAAGGTGTCAGCAGGGCCATGTTCCCTCTGAAACCTGTGGGGGAATCCTTCCTTGCCTCTTTCTAGCTTCTGGGTGGTTTGCAGGCACATCTTCGGAATTCCTTGGCTTGTAGATGTCATTTTAGTTCTTTATCTTCAAGTGGCATTCTTTTCACATAGTCTTCCTTCTGTGTCTTTTCACATAGTCTTCCTTCTGTGCATGTCTGTATCTGGGCCCAAATTTCCCCTTTTTATAAAGAAAACAGTCATATTTTATTAAGGCTTCCCCAAAGACCCCATCTTAACTTGATTACATCTGCAAAGACCCTATTTCTAAATAAGGTCATATTCTAAGGTGTTGGGGGCTAAGACATCAATATATCCCTTTTGGAAGATAAGATTCAAGTCATAACAGATGTTTAGGTTGTTTTCAGGTTTTTGTTAGGTGGTATTATCACAGATAAAGCTGTTATATATATATCTTCAAGTATACGGCATTTTAATTCTATTGAAAGATAATGTTAAAATTTAAAGGCAATGAAAATGAATTGGAAATGAAAATTTTAACTTAAGTGCTTAATTTTTATTTTTCATTATTCACATGTTTTTAATTGGTACTGCAAAGACAAGTAGAATGGAGATAGTTCAGAGCTTGGAATCAGTTCATTCATAAATAATAGGTTCAGAATGAGATGAACATTGTCCAACAGTTAATAAGACATCATGGCTAAATAAAATTTTAAGACTTGGAAGTTTTAACTAAACATTAATCATTTTTCTAAAGAGTTGTTTTGAGAATTATGTTGCCTTGCCATATGTAGTAAAGTTTTTCCAGATATTTTCCATGAAAGATAATTGGTAGTCATGTTTTCAACATGTCTTGAAGTCCTAACATTGACAAAGGCTTTCAAAAGGAAGGAACTTCTGTTTTGGAAAGACTTGCTAGAGAAGTAAGATCTTTGTAATTTGTGGGGAGTCACTTAATCCCCAACCTCCTCCCCACCCTGACAAATTCACCCAGGACTCATTTACTAGGCCTCTGACTCAAGGCCTGAATCTTACCTATATGCATGTTTCTGCCCTGTGGCTCTCAATTGGATTCCAGCTACTTGGTTGTCCACCTCTTGGCTTAGCTTCACCAATAGCTAGAATTCAGGTAAACTTGTTCTCCGAGGAGGCTGAGATTTTCTGGGAAAACTTGTTCATAAAGTTCTCCACTATAGACCAGCTTTTCCAAACCTGAGCTTTCAAGATCTATACCACAGCACCACCATATTTCTTCTTTTCTAGTAGTTTTGGTATAGTGATTGTTGGGAAGGTTTTAAGGTTGAAGTATCAAAGCAGGAAGGAGTTAACATTACTGTGCTCTCCTTGGGTGCCGGACACTGAGTCATGGTTTTTCACAGGCTGTTTATTTAAAACTTAACCTTGGAAGCAGGTATTGCCATTCCCACTTGGCAATGAAGGGGAGCAGCTATGACCAGAGAAATTAAGAATATTGTCTAAGTGAGTGGCAAAGCCAGAATTCAACCCCAAATCTGCCAGGTGCTTGATCTTATGTGCTCTTTCCCTCATATTCCAATTGCTCCCAAGAAAAAGCATGGCTTCTCGGCCACGAACACTCCAAGACTGGGTATACCTGGCACTGGTTTTGGATTGAGGAATCAGTAGACAAATCAAGGTCAGTCTAGAATAGTGGATCTCAACTTGGGTGATTTTGGCCCCCAGGGGACATTTGGCAAAATCTGGAGAAATTTTTGGTAGTCGCAACGGAGGGGTGGGGGTGGAAGGGATGAGTGCTACTGTCACTGAGTGAGTAGAGCAAGGGATGCTGATAAATATCTTATAACACACACATTGATACTATATAAAAAAGTAAACTAGAAACGGCTGAGAGTCTGGAATCAATTTATTCACAAATAATAGGCTTGGAAGGAGATGCACATTGTCCAATAGATAACAAGACACGCCGAGGCCCCTATGACAAAGAATTATCTGGTCTAAAATGTTCATAGTGCTGAGGATGAGAGACCTGGTCTGAAGGACTAGAATTCATCTTGGTTTTTCCAATGGGCTATGAATTTAGATGTGTCACTTTGCTTCTCCTGCCTTAGTGTTTTCAACTGTAAGGTTAGTTTGCAGAACTACATAACATCTATGATTCTAGGGTTCATTAAAGGAGTTAAATAAAAATGTCCATGCCTGAAAAAGCTTAAGTGAGGTGATTCTTCTCTTCATGAAATCTAGGCAAGGATTACAGTATATTGGGGTTTCAGTTAAAAGGTCCTGTTTACATTGAAATGAACTGGAAAATAACTACTTGTTTTTGCCCAAATTATTACTGGGGTAGCTGGTCTATCTTTGTAGTTGGCTTCTTCAATTCATCCTGCTATTGCTGGTCTGCTAATTGTGGCTCACATTACCACATATGTATTTTTTCTGTGAAAAATTTCCATCTATCAGTCTATGTTAGTTTGCTAACATTTGAAGGATCTTGAATCTTAGAGAGTGCAAAGCATTTTTACTTTTTTAAATGACTTTGATTTCAATATAAGTGTGACTATGACAACAAATTATTTAAATATTTAATGTGAAGTTGGCTGAGATAAGATATTTGGAAAAGAGTGTCCAAAGGAAGAAACAAAATCCTTAGCTTTGAGTTGCGTTAGTCAAACACTAGTGCTGAGAACAGTATATATATATATATATCATGTGGGCTATGCAAAATATTTTTATTTATTCTTGATAATCTATTATATATTCTTTCCATCATAGCACACGGAACTCAATGGCTGAAATATTAATATTAACTAAAAAACATACCTAGTTGCTTTTGTTTAGAATGGTAGATGATTCTCTTCTAAGAACACTAAGTAGGAAATAGTAGGTAGTGTTTTTCCATGCCCCAGTAATAAGATATATAATAGGATTTGGTAAAAAGAAATTTTGCTTTTGGTATCACTGCAACTAGATGAAATCACAACTGCCAGTCAACACAGAAATCAGTTTATTGGTGTGTGTGTGTGCTCGCACCCTTGATATCAATGCTCTTCTCTTGTCTGTTTCTGCATCCTTGGGCCTACCTACATAAAGCACATAGCAAATACATCTTCTTGGAATAAATGAATGAGTGAATAAATGAGCCTTTGAACTGTTCATGGTTGGAAATATCTAGTGGAGATGCCTGCATTTCAGGAAGAGTGGACGATACAACCAGCTCTCTTTTTTATATTAAGTAAATTGGTATCTGCTGTACTTTATTATTTGCTCTGGGACAGTGGTCAGCAAACTCATTAGTCAACAGAGCCAAATATCAACAGTACAACGATTGAAATTTCTTTTGAGAGCAAAATTTTTAAACTTAAACTTCTTCTAACGCTACTTCTTCAAAATAAACTCGCCCAGGCCATGATATTTTGTGGAAGAGCCACACTCAAGGGGCCAAAGAGCTGCATGTGGCTCGCGATCCACAGTTTGCCGACCACTGCTCAGGGCAAATGGTTAAGTGACCATTCTCATGCTAGATCATTTTTCCTTGGGCTCAGGCCCATGAGGTGAAGCAGGTCAGGGCACATTTCACTAAAATTCCACCAGAATCTTCCATTCAGTGCAGCAGGTCCGAGCAGGATCCCGCTCTGCTCCTCATTTTACTGATTTTGGACCAGAGGCCAGTAGGGGATACCTGCTCCATCATGCCGAGGCCACAGTGCTGGTCAGGAGTGGGAAGCAGTGCTTCCAGTTCAGCTTATACAAAACAAACAAACAATCACGATTTGCTCTTTTGCTTTTCCACCTTATCTGAAAAGCAAAATCCACTGCTTTTCAGAGAGAGTAGAAGAGAAAACATTGTTGTGTGAGAAACAACATCAACTGGTTGCCTTGCACATGTGCCTGACCAGGGGTGTTACGTGAACCTGCAACCCAGGCACATGCCCTTGCTCAGGAATCGAACCTGTTATCCTTTGGTGTGTGGGCTGACACTCTAACCACTGAGATACAGGCCAGAGCACCATTTGCTTTTTATGAGTCATTGTTCTGACCGTGTTCATTTATAGGCGGCAGAGACAAACTGGTCAGTGTAGCTCACTAAAGGCCCCTCCAGCACCAGCTGGCTTGCCAGGCTTCAGATCGACTGAGCTGGCTACTGTAAAAATCTCACTAACTGTCTCCGACACTGACTCAGCCACTTATTTCAGAGACAAAGTCACAGCTTTATGTGTTCATAAATTTGCAGGAACAGGTTGTTGAGAAATGCAGCTGTTACAGGCATAAACTGGTTTAACCTGAAGCTAACGAGGCTTAAGCTGCTCAACCTCTAGACCAGGCAGTGCCCTGCCAGGGCCCCAGCAATGTGACCCTAAGGGCATATGTTTTTGTAACATTTCCAGAGTTCGATAGTTTTGTATTATTTTCTTGAAAAAGATCTCTGCACACCACTTCCTCCTGGATTGTGTAGGCTTTAGGCCCCAGAAAACCTAGATCTGCCTGAGAATCAGTAACTATTTCTTCAAATCCCGATTGCTTAAAGAAAGAACATGTAAAAACATTCCTGTGTCAGAAATGGCTGCTCTCTTCCTGATTGCCATGTCCCCTCCTCTCTTTTAGTAACAGCACCCCCTAAGTTTTAGGTGGGCTCTTGTGTGCTCAGCTAGAGAATAGACTTCCCCATTTTCCTTGCAGTAGCTGTGGCCATGTGACTAAATTTGGGCCAATAGGAGGTAAACTGCAGTGTGATTGTATGAATTATGGGTCTTTAAGCTGCTTGCCCTAAACATTTCTCCTTCTCATTCCCTCTGGCTGAGGAATGGTCATGACTGGAAGCCATGTGTGAAGGATGGTATCACTGCTCCACCCTCGACCCCCACACTTTCCTGCTCTGCCCACTGTAGTCTGTTAGGTACAAAATAAATTAAGTCACATAATTTTTGCATTTTTAAATTAGAGCAGATTAGACTGAACTTTAATTCAGGCATTTCCTCTGCTTCCCTGTCAAAACAATATAGACAAACAAAACAAAAACCTAACCCAGCAAGGATTTACTGAGCAGTTACTCCTGACCCTATAAACGAAAGCTGAGTTTATCTTAAGGTAGGCAAAGTCCTAGAGATACCTTAGGAGTAGTTTCACTCAAGCTTTATTGGCTTAATATTGTAAAGAGCACTGGACAGGCAGTTAGAGATGAGAATCCTACCATATAGTTCATAGGTGGAGAACAGACACTCTCTTTCTGGGCCTTGACATCCTTGTCTGTTGCCTGTGAATAATTATGATTTCATCAGGGTCTTCTGAAGGTCAAATAAGTCCATATGTGAGATTGTGAGATAGCACTTCAGTTTTGTATGTATTTATTATTTTACTTTATTTATATATTGCTTTATTCCTAAAATGATCTAAAAAACTTGGTACTAATACAAACCTGGTAGCCTCTCTCTCTCTCTCTCTCTCTCTCTCTCTCTCTCTCTCTCTCTCTCTGTGTGTGTGTGTTAGCCCCAGACTAGCACATTGTTAGCACATCACAAGTGGTAATTTACTATGAGAAAGTAAGTGTTCAACAAATGACAGGTTTTTACTATTAATAATAATGTGGGCCAAGAATTTTGAAACTATAAAATTCTGCACAAAAGCAGGTGTTATTAATGATATTGAGCTTATTCTAAAAAAAAAATAACCACTTACCATTGGTAGATATAAAACAACCAAGGTGCCCTAGTTACTTGGGCTCAGTGAATGGAGCATCAGCCTGTGGACTGAAGGGTCCCGGGTTCGATTCCAATTCTGGTCAAGGGCACATGGGGGGCATGTAGGAGGCAGCTAATCAATAGCTATTTCTGACACAGGAATATTTTTACATGTTCTCTCTCATCATTGATGTTTCTCTCCCTCTCTTTTTCTCTCTGAACTCAATAAAAATATATTAAAAAAACAACAACTAAGGTCACATGGTAGATATTTACAGGATACAAGTCTAGAGTGTAGTGCACATAGGGAGGGTGGATGCTCAGCTCATGGTGTCCCTTCCCAGCTCCTGATCACGTCTGATTGGTTCAAGGGTTTCCTCCTACTTCCTGACCATGTCTGACTGGCTCAAGGGTAGAAATGGTAGTGCTAACTGGGCCAATCTGATTCTCCATCCCGAGAGATGGAGGGGTGGTGTAGACTAGGCCGGGGCTCTGATGAAGAGCTCTCCAGCACTGCCTGAGACTTACTACACAGCTCTTCCTTCCTCAACTTGAGTTGTCCCAGCATCCTTCCTACCACCTGCTTCTTGACTTACGTTAGCCAAAGTCTGGTTCTTTGCTTGCACCCAAAGAACCTTGACTGATACCTACAGGAGGAAAACAGTGTTTGCTTTTCTCAAGTGCTTACATTACATGCTTCTAAGATTTATAGAAAGGACAAAAAGTGTAAGAGTTTATTTACAAGGCTGCCCAAAGCTGGAGAGACAATATTAAACAGAACACTTTTTGTAAATTTTATTCAGCTTTCTTCAAATTATTGACTTGGCAGGTATAAACTAAAAAACATATATATTTAAGCGAGTTAGAAATATTTTTCCTTATCAAATTATAAAACTATCTGGGACTAAACAGAATCATACTAAGGTTTAATACATTCTACATCAAGAAGTTACACAAGTGAATGATTAAACGCACCATGTCTCACAGGATCTTTCAGGCCACAATGCAAGGGAACATTGGCCCAGTCGTAGCCATGTGTGAGCCACCAGAACTTCACTCTCAGACTTGCCTGAGAGAGAGGGGTTTGGTGAGCTACAGGCTTGTGTTGCCCTCCAAGGGGTGCTTTATTGCTAATGTACCCCATGTGCTAATTACAAGGCAGTTTTCTATTTGAGGCAGTCCCTGAGCACAAATGCTTGAGAGCAGTCTGTCTATGTGCTTGTGAAACTGCCATCAAGTGGCTTTTAAAACATAAACAATCACATGGATAATATATGTGGAAATAAACTGTAAAAATAAAAGTTGTGTTTACCTTCAATAGAATAAAATGGACCATGTCCTTTATCCAGGTCATACTTTATTCCAGTCACCTTCCTTTTTATAGGATTTTTTTTTCCGTTAAAGAAATCCCTCCCAACCATAATAAAAACCTCATTGATCCTTTCTTTGGAGACATTCATAACCAGATCTTTGATAAAATGCTCCATAATGGCTCTAAATGAGGTGTATTGAACTGTTTTGTCAATTCATTGCAGGAACAGTGGCAGTGCCCATATTAAACACGAGGCAAACAGTTCCTATGAAAAGTATTATGCAAGCACCATGATCTTTGCCTTTTAAAGCCACAATTTTATATTTTAGATCCTTTAAATATAGTTTGAAAAATCTCAATGCTCTATTAAGTAATGAAACTAAAAATGCCATTCAATGGAAAGCCTAGCTAACAAGGTTTGGCTTTTTTGGAAGGATTCTGTGAGATGCTTCATTTCACTTCTCTACCTTGTACCGCTTCTCAAACAACATTCATTCATTCATTTGCTCATCCAACTGCTTATTAAATGCCTCTGTGAACATATATGTAAACGCACCGACAATTTTGTTAATGCCACAATGGAAACAAGCAAGTGGTTCCGGGAAGTTCATAGCAGGTATCAGATAGAACTGTTTACATTGAACAACTGGGCTTGTTTATAGGGTAAGCCCTGAGCTACCCTATTGTGAGGAAAAGTTTTACCAGAACATAAGATGTAATCTCTTAGTCAAGTTTGAACTCAGCTTCGTTTAGTTCTTTGTTTTTAAAAGGTGCATTCCCCTGGGCACTGCCTTATGTGTTTATGACCTACATTGGCCTCCCCTGTGTGGCTAGAAAGAATCTCTAACCCTTGCCAAGTAAGTAAACGCCACTGCTGCTTGCCCTGGAGCACATTACACATGCAGTTTCATGAGGAGCAGCAGCGCCTTCTAGAACTGGAGCCTGCACTGGGAGCTTTAAGGAGTCTTGGTTTGGGCTCACAGTTGAAACCCTGTTTTGTTTTATCTGGCCTTACCTTTTCCTTCCTTGCCATGTCGCCCATGGCTAGTTTCAAGTACCTTGCATGTCTCACTTAACGGGCCCACTGGGGTCTCCTGAAGTGACTCTCTTGCTTGCAATCCCCAGGGCCTGTTGTTTCAAGTCAGGACATCCCCAATGCATCCTCTAAATGCAGTGAAAAGCTGCCCAGCTGTTTTGGAAGGATCTGGTGACAGCAGAAAGTTGGAAACTGAACTTTAGATTTATGGAACAAAGATGAGGCATGGTAGTATGCTGCAGAGAATGCCTGCAGGTTCAAAATGAGTTCAAGTGTGTGGCAACAACGCTCTTTCCCTTTTGATGTCCATGCAGGAATTTTGATGCCATGAATCTCATAACATGGACTTAGTTTCAAGTGCCTAAGTCAGTGCCCCTCCCCCAGACCTCACCATATGGAGTCTAAGTAGTTTATGGGAGAGGCCGTGAACATCCAGTCATTTTGTCTTCTCCCTGTCGGTGTCCACACTGGGGTCTGTTCACATAAAAGCTACAGTCTGCAGGAGGGGCATCCTGCCCCAGGAGAAAAGTGGCATCTCTGGCCAACTTTGACTTTTTCATACTCTTTCCCAAAATTCTGTTCTGAGAGACTAAGAGAACTTTATTTTTTTAAGGTCAGGATTTGAAGGCAAAGCTGCTTTTCCAGCTATCTACAGAGGCATAATTTAAAGTTGTGATTACATGTGGAAAAGTCTGACTTACTATGAATTATTAATTAATATCGATGTCCCATCAATCAGGGCAGTGCATTTATAGCTAGAGAAAAGTTAGAGAAAGTCGGGCATTCTAATCAGCACTCAGACGATCCTAGCATAAACACTCTCTCTATAAGGGTACGTGGAGTATATTTATCCTCCAGACAGTATTAATTCCTGCAAAACTCTGGACAGTTTATGTTCCAGTGCATTTTCAGGAATCCAGGAGGCCCAGTTATCTATCATTATGTAACTAACTTCCCTTAGACATAGTATAAAACAACAACCATTAATTTGCTCTTTATCGTGTAATTTGTGCTGGGTTCAGCTGGATGGCTCTTCTGCTGTTGTGCTTAGGGCCATCTATATATGACTGCAATTGGTTGGTGGGATTGGCCAGAAGCTGGCTGGTTGGCAATGTCTCATTCATATGTGAGTGAATTACTGAAATGGCTTCTTGTTAGGGCCTTTCTCTCCGCTTGGTCTCTCATCCTCAAGGAGGCTAGTCTGGGCTTTAATCATATATGGTGACAGTGGTTATCATAGAGAGTAAAGGTGGATGCTTTCACTGTGTCATTTCTGCCACATTCTGTTGGTCAAAGTGAATTACCATACCAGCCCTGACTCAAGATCAGAAAGGAATGCCTCCTCTTATTGGGAGGAGCTTCAAATAATTTGTGGCCCTGCCTAATCTACAACAGGTAGGAGAGGTCAAGGTTGGAGGCATGGGCTTCTATCAGCTTGGACTGTCAGGACTGTTGCTTAATGTAAAGTGAGTGCTCACTTCTGTAAAGGTCTTGTAGAGTGAGCCTAGTTAATGGTCTTCTCATCACTAGACCAACCTTTGCCAATAGCTCTTACACTCCTACCAGAATGACTTTTCTAAGATTCAAATCTGATTATGTTACCCTTGAACTTATATCTTTTGCCTAGACTCTCGATTCCAATAATTACAGACTGTTGTTGTTCCTTGTGATTAAGCCCCTAGAACAGTGGTTCTCAACCTTCCTAATGCCGTGACCCTGTAATACAGTTCCCCATGTTGTAGTGACCCCCAAACATAAAATTATTTTCGTTGCTACTTCCTAACAGTAATTTTGCTACTGTTGTGAATCGTAATGTAAGTATCTGTGTTTTCTGATGGTCTTAGGCAACCCCTGTGGTGAGGTCGATGGAACCCCAAAGGGGTTGCGACCCACAGGTTGAGAACCACTGCCCTAAAATATGCTTATTCTTGAACTTGGTCTATAGGACGTTTCACTGAGGCCACCTGGTCTCTGTCACAGCCCTGTGGCAGCAAGACCATTGAACAGCTGCTGCAAGAAGGTATGGTGAGAAGGATCCTGGTCACAGGAAGTGGGAATGAAATAAGGAGCAATGATAGAATAAGAAGGCTGAAGAGAGGGAGGAAGGGAGAGAGGGAGGGAGGGATAAGCCTGCTTTTCCTCTTTGTGGTCCTTACCAGGCCCTATCCCAACTCTTCCTCTCTGATTTCTTCATCCACTGGGCTCGACAAGGGCAGAGTTTCTATCTCTTACATACATGAAAAAGTATTAGCTACAGAGGAGCAGAAGGAGCTTGAGAAGCCTTCAGGGCGATCAGGGCCGGCAGCCACCACTTGCCCTTGCTGATGGTGCCGAGTGAAATATGCTAGTTCTGTTTAACTGCAAGTGAGAGTGGGGGGCCGGCATTGGCAGTGGGTGCGAGCAGGGCTGGCGCTGGCAGCAGGTGCGAACATGGGGTGAGACTGCGGCACACAGGAGCAAAGAATTTTCAGTAACCACCAGAGGCTCGCCCCCATGACAGAGACCAGCACCCCGCCTTGGTCTGGCACCCCATTTATTTGCTCACCCCCCACCCCCGTGGCCCACGCCCACCATGTTCCATACACGTCCCCTGGTGGCCAGCACACATCATAGTGACCAGTTGTTCAGTTGTTCGGTTGTTGCAGTTGTTTCACCGTTCAGTCTATTTACATATTAGCCTTCTATTATATAGAACAATGTAGCATGGTAGTTAAGTACTGGGACTTCGGTGCTGGACCCCCTGGATTCAAATCCTTACTGGGCTACTTGCTAGTTCTGTGTATTCTGGCAAGTTATTAGTGTCTCTGTACCTCAGTTCACTTCTCTGTGATAGGACATCAACCACATGAGACTTAAATGACATAAGATATTGAGAGTGAGTTGGCTTTTAAAATGTTGCTGAGAAGAGAGCCAGTGTGAAGAGTAAAACTTTGCTAGACAATAACTCCAGCGAGAAAAATTTTTAAAAGAAAGTGAAAAAAACACCTATCAAATTACAAAACCTGTAATAACTTTAAAATGTGAATATTGCCCAAATGTATGTACAGGGCTCTGAAGTGTGACTATAATGAACTAAACTGTCTAATTTTATTCAGGGGTCAAAGAAATAGGTTATTTGAAATGTTTAAATAGCAAAGGCTTGGCATTAAGTAGTAATTGGAACCTGGTTTTGAGAGAAGAAAAGCTGATGTCCATTTCTGAATTATTTGCTTCCAAGATATTTTAAGATGGTCTAAAAGAGAGCTGATTGTTTTGGCTAATGAGAGAATTATTTATGCACTACCAAGGGAACACATGATTTTTTCCACAGACACAGGCTGTCAAGTAGCACAGTTCACTCTTGAGAAACGAAATCCCAGGTGGTTAGTTTTATACTAATATTCTTGTGCCCTATTGGGTCTTTCGTGAGACAGTCTAGAAATTTCTTGTGCTCTTTGGGTCAGCCATGAAAATCAGGCAAGACTATTTTAAAACTTTCATGAGTATATAACTGATCTTCTTCATAATCTATTTAATTTCATTGATTGCCTTCTTTAGATTTTGCTTTTAGTCCTCTCCCATCATAATGTCCAATTTCCTAAGAGGTGGGAGGAAAGTTTCCCAGAGTGGTGTCTGCTTTGAAGGAAGAAGCAGAGGGTTAAAGAAATCAAAATGTCCGTTATGTGTAAGGTCTGTGGCTGGAGAGAAGAGCTATTAAAAAAAAAAAAAAAAGTTTCCTGCAAAAGGGTGCCCCCTGCTGGGGACTCAGTGAATTACATTGCATTAGATCTGAACCTTTAGCTCACTCACTCAGCTCAGCTCTGTAACCTAATGCAGCTGCTGGAGAGAGGCCTCCTTCCCCCAACACAGGACTCCTAGTCCCAGGCTCGCTGCAGATGTTTCTTTATGACCCATCAAAATGTTTGCCGAATATCATCTGCTGAATTCCCAAACATTCTGCCTCTAGTTCTTTTATGTGAAACCTGACTCAAGATCTTAAAATAGATGATAGCAAAATAAAATATAAAATAAACAATAAACACGAAGGTGCATTTTTCCCGAAACATCAACAAATAGTGCTGTGTAGTAGGATTCCAATTGCAAATGACATTTCTTCATTTCTCTGAAGTTTCATGACGGGCAGACTGAAACATGCCCAGTCTTCAGCTTTTGATCGTGAGATTTTAAGAACATTACTATGTGTAGGGAGAGTTACTAGTCCCATCCTGAGTTGGTTGTGGCAACAGTCGCTCCCCTCTTGACCCTCAGCAAGTGACTCACAGCAGGGTTCGGTACAGTTGTATGGGTGGCAAAGTTGCTGCTGTGGGCGTCCTATGTGGGTGAGGTCTGTCAATCTCTCCTCTGAGGCTGGTACCAGGTTTTATTTGATGAAGGAATTCACACTCTTCCTGAGGACTGTTTGCATTGACAGATGGGATTCCTGGGAGCCAGAGTGCTGGGTCTAAAAAAAAAAAAAGAGTTCCTAGAGGTGAAATAGTTGTCATTTGGGGAATTAAATAGGTATACCCCACCCATCAAATCACACACCAGGGTTCATCTTACCTCTGTGGATAAGAGGGTCAGCTGCCATGGCAACCAAACCTTCAGCAGTTAATTCCTCTGTACCTCAGAGGAAGAGCTAACATCAGGAAGTGGGAGGAAGTGGGGAGGAAGTCCACTCAGGAGGCCCGGCTCAGGTCCTCACCACACCCATGGGTCCCCTGTGAAGAGGGAAGTGGGTCCAGCTGCAACTTTGCTCCAGGAAGCTGGGAGCAGGCAGCTGGGCTGGGAACCCTTTGTGCTAAGGGAGGTCTGCGGAGAAAAGCAGCCACTGATTATAGGATATTTCATCAGAGCAGCTGCAACCGATCAGATCCTGACTCACTGCCTCTCAGAAGGTCCACCCTTGTAGCCACTTCCCAAGCTGTGCATGTTGAACTTAGTTTGAAAGACCACTTTACTGTCAGATTTCTTTTAAAGAGAAAGGCTGCTTTTATAAATATTGTTTTCTAAGTAGCTCTTTGTTGGCATAGGTAACTGGTTCTTTAAGAATGTTCACCATACCAGCAGCACTGCTTCTTCTGGGAGACGTGGAAATGTGAATTCTGCCCTAGGCCAGGCCTACTGATTAAGAAATTCTGGGGTGAGGCCTAGCAATCTGTATTTTCATAAGCTTGCTGGGTCATTGTGATGCACACTGATGTTTGAGAATCATAGAAAGAGGTGAGTATATGATGGGAAAGGTTAGAGGTGGGGAAATGGTGACCCAAAGCCTCCACCTAAGGTGAGACCAAAGGCAGGCTCTTGTTAGGTTTCTCCTCTTCTGGAATCTACAGCACAACTTTCGTTAGTGTCCCCTTGAGAGGGGTCAGACAGGAATACTGTCCTCAACTTTGACACCACTCTTATGGAAAGCTACAATTTGTTTAATGATGATGGATTTTATAGTAGAGTTCCTTCAAGTACCAACTTGCTGGAAAGTTTGCTAACGCTCTCTCTAAGGTACTTCAAACCAGCCACAGAAAGGAAAACTTTGGCTTTGGCAACTGTGATAGCTTTTACAAGATAGTTTGGAGATGCTATCACAGGAGATATTATTAAGAGGCTAATAATTTTTCACAGAGTTTTGAGGCACATAAGCCTCTCTCGGTTTGCAGCTTATCTTCTTACCCATTTTGAAGAGTGCTGGACAAAGCTCCCTCTTTTTTTAAAATATATTTTTATTGATTTTTTACAGAGAGGAAGGGAGAGAGATAGAAAGTCAGAAACATCAATGAGAGAGAGACATCAATCAGCCACCTCCTGCATGCCCCACAGTGGAGATGTGTCCGCAACCAGGATACATGCCCTTGACTGGAATCAAACCTGGGACCTTTCAGTCCGCAGGCCAGCGCTCTATCTACTGAGCCAAATCAGTCTCGGCACAAAGCTCCCTCTTAAGCAGCAGGATTTGAGTAGCAGCTCCTATGCATGGGAGGCTTGCTCTCTGATGAATACATGCAACATACCAGTTTCTCATTGATTTCTTCTCACAACTTTAAAGGTAGGCACTTTTACTTTCCCCATATAACAGTGAAAAAAAAAAAAGAGTCCAATGAAAAATCATTGTCCAAATTTGTCCAAATTTCCCAAGCTAATAAATGGTTACTGCAGGATTAGAACCAGAATTCCATGGTCTGACTTCAGGGACCATGAATTAACCAAATCAACTAGAAGTCCCGACCAACCGCCACCTCCTTCTGAGATTTCTGTAGAGATTACCTCTTTCCTTTGTGACACTGCTAAGATTGCTACTGGCAATTTTCAGAATTTCCTTGGTTTTCTCATTTTATCATCACAACAGCCCTGTGACGTAGGTAATAGGGTCAAGATCCCCAAGTTATGGATGAGGAAACTGAGGTTCCAAATAGCCCATCAGCCTCTCTGAAGTCACACAGTTACTATAAGGCTGAGCTAAGGATCAGAAGAGGAAGTGCGTTCATATTTAATATCCTTCATTCTGCTTCTTAGCATATAATGGCTTCTATCCAAATTATTTATGTTCGTATCTATGGTTATCAGATATCAATGGCAGACCTTCTCTGTTAGTTATCTCTTATTTTCTTTCAAATATTAAAATAAAGCCAGGACTTAACTTTTGAAAAACTTTTGTACATTATTTTATTTTTTGCATTATAAAGGAAATACATGCTTATAGTAATAGGTCAAACATTTTCTTATTTTGTTTTGCATTTCTTTTTTTAAAATTTATCTTTATTGTTGAAAGGGTTGTAGATGTCCCCTTTGTTTTTGGCCCCATTGGTGGGGGGCCC
>JAAGEH010000393.1:11566965-11743150 GCA_011751065.1 Lasiurus cinereus | reverse complement strand
CCCCCCCACCTTGTACCCACCCCTCCCAGGCCTTCACCACACAACCGCTTGTGTCCATGGACTATGCATATCCTATCTAATAAAGAGGGAATATGCTAATTGACCCTCATGCTATCATAAAGATGGTGGTGCTCACAACCAAGAAAGAGGGAATATGCTAATTGATGATGGCACCCACAGCCACAAAATGGCAGTGCCCAGTTCCTTCAGCCCAGCCAGGATGCTTGCCTTCGGAGTCCCCCAAGTCTCCTCAGCCCCCAGCCACCCAGAATCTGCCTGAGGCGCAGGTAACCAGGGCTGGCTGAGGCTTGTGCTGCTGGCAGTGGCAGCAGCAGAGATGTGATGGGATGTCACCTTCCCCTGATTGCCAGGTTGCCTCCAGCTTCTGAGGGCTCTCAGACTATGAGAGGGGGCAGTCCAGGCTGAGGGACCCCCCTCCAGTACATGAATTTTCATGCACCAGGCCTCTAATATGCATTTAAGTTCTCTGGCTAATCTCTCCCCACTCCTCCCCTTCTCCCCCCGCCTTTCCTCTGAGATTCATCAGTCTGTTCCATGCTTCTATATCTCTAGATCTATTTTGTTCATCAGTTTATTTTATTCATTATTTTCCACATATGAGTAAGATCATGTGGTACTTACCTTTCTCTGACTGACTTATATCACTTAACATAATATTCTCCAAGCCTGTTAATCTTTTCATAGTCCCCACAGCATCCACTATGTGGTCTGACATAAAGTAGGTATTTAATAAATAAAGTAGGTATAAATGGATACTGACTGATTTCAAATACAAGTACTAAGTTTACAAGTGCTCACTGAGCACCAATAACTGTTTTTAGGGGGCTGCGGGGATGCAGCTATGGCCTCTGGCGTCACAGAGAACAGGTAATCATGTGACATGAACTAAACAAAGGAGGAAGGCCAGGCACTGGAGACTGGACCAAAAGGAGTGACCAGACTCTGAGGTTTCATGTCTTACTTTATTATTATTTTTAAAAAAATATATTTTCATTGATTTCAGAGAGGAAGGGAGAGGGAGAAAGAGAGAGATAGAAACATTAATGATGAGAGAGAACTATGGATCAGCTGCCTCCTGCACGCCCCCTATTGAGGATCAACCTGGGCATGTGCCTGGAATCGAACCTGGAACCCTTCAGTCCATAGGCCAATGCTCTTGCCACTGAGCCAAACCAGCTAGGCCAGACTTTGAGGTTTCAATGAAGGCCTCCCAAGGAAGGACTTATTGAGGCAAGACCTAAGTTCCCTGTCTGAACTCTGCCTGCTCACTCCATGATATTAACTTCTGCAAGAAATGAAACCCCTCATTTATTCATTAAATCAACAAATATTTATTAAACACTCACTATGTCCCAGGATCTGTGGTTGGCCCTGGAGAGTTTTTAAAAATAACAGCCTTATTGATATATAATTTATTTACCATAGAACTCACCCACTTAAAGTATAAAATTCAATGGCTTCTAGTATTTCACAGATTTCACCACGATAAATTTTAGAGCATGTTCATCTCCCCAATAAGAAGCCCCATAGCCGTCAGGAGTCACCCTCATCCCAAGGCTTTCTGCATCAGCCAACCACTAATCTCCTTCCTGTCTCCGTGGGTTTGCCTCTCGTGGACATTTCCTATAAATGGCATCATATACTATATGATCTTTTGTGATTGGCTTCTTTTTCTTATCATGTTTTTAATGTTCATCAGTACTTTATTACTTTTTATTACTGGATAATATTCCATTGTATGGAATTTTTAATTTATCCACTCATCAGTTAATAGATGTTTGGGTTGTTAGTACTGTTTAGTTATTATGAATAATGCTGCTTTGAACATTCACAAGCAATTATTTTGTATGGAAATACGTTTTCATTTCTATTTCTCAGGAGTAAAGTTGCTGAGTCCTATGTCTGATTTTGAGGGACCATCAGGTTATTTCCCAAGTGGCTGCACCATTTTACATTGCCAGCAGCAGTGTATGAGGGCTACAGTTTTTCCAAGTTCTGACCAACATGTACCAGTATTGTCTTTTTTTGCTTATCCCCAGCCTAGTGGTTGTAAAGTGAAATCTCATTATGGTTTTGATTTGATGGCTAACCTGGTGAGTTTTGAGCTTTGCAGTGACACAATCTAGCTTAGGTTTTTAAAGGGTCTGCCTGGCTAAGAATAGATTGCAGGGGGAGAAGGGAGGGAGCAGGGCAGAATTAGGAGGCTACTGCAGTAATTCAGATGGCAGATGAGGGTAGGAGGTTGTAGAAGTGGTGAGAAGTGAGGAATCCAGGAACCTGAAGATATCCCATGTGAGAAGTGTGGGATTTCTAGGTTCTTTATAAAGCAAAGATCCCATTGTTTGGGCAAACAAAAATATACACAAGCCTTAGGTTTTGTAGAAAGAGTAGGAGAAGGACGAGCATGTGAGCTTATTTTCGTTGCTACCTACCCTTGCATTCAAAGAGCCTATAGAACTAGGAAGGTGTTATGATGTTCCAGTTGAGCATGGCCCTGGGTGTCTGCCAGAGAGCAAGAGATTGATTCCTGGCTCCCTCACTGCAGGTATGGGTGACTTTTGGCCACTTCATTTAAGGTTCCAATTTTTATCTGAAACAATGAAATGATTCCTAACTCTTCCAGGAATGTTGTTAGGGAGCTACCTAACAGGGTCAAGGCATAATGGGGATTTCCTTGGGAGTTTGAGAAAGAGTCAGTGGCATAGAAGAAGTACTCTAAAATGTTTAGTTTAGCATCATCTTTGAGATTCAACTTTTGAGTGTTTCCTTCCTTCAGCCCTATAGAAAATGCAAAATTTTCTTTAAATATTTCATGTGAAAATATAAGATTACTTTTTGCAGTCTTGGGATATATGGTAAGGATATGATTTGATCTAAACAAATTAGCTGGAGGTGTGTATCCATGGATTTAAGGACTGTTACAATCAATGGCTTTGGTTACAGTACTGTAACAATCAATGTCACTTAGACCTTGTCAAGTCTGTGTAAGATCTAGTTGGTCAATCAAATTAAGGCTGATGCTTGAAAGGAAGGGCAAGTTACCATTCTATGTCAATAGAATTCTCCCTTTACTTAGTGCTCTCTGTAGTCTAAAGAAGTTAAAACACAAATGGTTCCTGGGTTGGGCAGAGGGGCAAGATCTTACCTACCATATTCACATTTAGGTGGAAGTTGCCTTTGGATACCATATCCAT
Source organism: Lasiurus cinereus (assembly GCA_011751065.1). Taxonomy (NCBI): domain Eukaryota; kingdom Metazoa; phylum Chordata; class Mammalia; order Chiroptera; family Vespertilionidae; genus Lasiurus; species Lasiurus cinereus. Next base: position 11,739,935 of record JAAGEH010000393.1, on the reverse strand, counting down.
TGAGTCCATAATAGCAATTTTAAAATGTCTGAAAAACAGATTATTCACCTTTTTAGTTGTGTTTTTTTGCTTTACCTTTGCTTCCTGTTTCTAATTTTAAAAATAAATTGTATAATTTGGTTTCTGCACCAGTTATACATCTGATTTATTAGACAATATTAAAATATGAGAGAATGTATATCATTTTACAGCTACAAAACCACTAATAATATTATGTTTAAGCAATGGTATGTTCCTACTCAGCTCACAGAGGAGTGAAAATTATAGACCTCTACATTCTTGACATGATTATGGCATTGAGAGGTGAACCCAACAATAATCTTATTCTTATGAATTAAGGAAGTTTGACTAAGCCCCACTCATTCCACATTATCCAAATTTCTTGGCTATTTTGAGTTAGCGATGACTGATTTCACATACAGAATGGAGAAGAAGGGGAGTGATTAGTTCTTTCCTTCAGGTACCCACTCCTTTTGCTACTTGGTATTCTTGTGGGTTGTAGAGACTGGTAGTTATTCACCAAACTCATTCCCTTTTCTCTTTGGCCACACAGTGAGTCTAATTTTCCCAGCCTCCTTTTCAGTTATATATGGTCCCATGGTTGAGTTTGGGGCAACTGCATGTAGATGGATTGATGTTTACTCCAGAAATATATAGATGGTTTAACATTATGAAATCTATTATGTTATTCATCATATTACTATATTATAAGAGCAAAAGTGTATAATCATTTTTGAAAGATGCCTCAAAAGGATTCAATACAATACCACACTCATTATCTGATTTTTTAAAAAATAACCTTAAAATCAAAGAAATTCCTTTAACTTGTTAAAGGGAATCTTTATAACTGGAAACTGTTACCCTGTTTATTAGCTATCTCTTGATGGTCAAAGATTATGGCAATATTTGCTTTAAAGCAGCTTATTATTTAGTCAGTTAGGAGCAGTTCTGACCAGTGACATTTACTAATAGTGTAGATTCCAAAGATACAAAAATAGTTCTCTCAACTGAACCTGGTTCTCAGTTGCCAGAATCTCTGTATATTACTAGGGAAAATAACCTTGATTCCTTGGTCTGACTTTGGTTTTAGGGACAAAACCGTAAGCGTCCCCAAAGAGTCCCAATCTTTCATCATGAGGGTTAAGCAGCGGTGGCTTTCCTTCAGGTGGCTGGGTCAACACATTAACTTTGTCCACATCCCCCTTCTGAGGATGGCATCTTCTCCACAGGAAGGAACTTATTGTGCCGGGGCTCTGTGGCGAGCCTCTTTTCCCTCACAATCTCAGTCAAGCCAGTTCATGAAAATGAACTTTTTTGGGAACTCACTTATTTTACTTTCTCAATATGCTTTTCCTTCAAGGTAAACTAAACTAAACTAAAATAAAAAGTAAAATAAAATAGCCGAGACTGGTTTGGCTCAGTGGATAGAGCATCGGCCTGTGGACTGAAGGGTCCCAGGTTTGATTCCGGTCAAGGGCATGTACCTTGGTTTCAGGCACATCCCCATTGGGGGATGTGCAAGAGGCAGCTGGTCGATGTTTCACTCTCATCGATGTTTCTAGCTCTCTATCCCTCTCCCTTCCTCTCTGTAAAAAATCAATAAAATATATTAAAAAAATAAAATAAAACAATAAAATAAAAAAATCCAGGTTTTATATCCAGTAATGAAATTATGCTTATTTTTAAACTTTTAAAAATGTTTCTGTCAACCTTGAATTGACTGGAATTTCAATTTATTCAGGTATTAAATATCCCAAAAGAAGTTTTTTTTTTTTAATGTATTCGGCAAATGGTAAGAAAAGAGATATTAAACCATTAGCACTCGAAAGTGCCATTGAGCAATACTTTCATTCCCCGAATGCAAAGCTTTGCACGAGAATGTATCTAATAATTAGCTGGTAGGCCGGATTACTCAAGAGTCTCTTCTGGTCTCATAAGTAAATAGGATTTCTCTGTTGTAATTATTTATTTTCCCGAGAGGCCAGAAAGGCTGTAATCTTAACAACTTTATCTGTTTCCTCTCTTTATAATGATTTACTGTGTATACCTCCGAGACTAGGAAACCTCTTTGGGTTTCCCTAGTCTGGGCTTCCAGAAGATATTTTTCTTTTAAAGGACCCGGGTGTTAAGCCAAGTCCCCTGTTTATAGAATGTTAAGGTTATGACACAAGTCAATAAAAGCCTGGAAGTGCTGTTACTGCTGACATTACACCCCTAACGCTCACCATTGTGCCTTTTATTTCTCTTTCACAATAGTGTGGAGTTAATGAGGGAGTGTAAAACTTAACTTTGAATTTCCTGGCTTTTGTTGGTTTGTTGAGCAATCCTAATGCTATTGAATTTTTACTCTTTGCTGGGTGGTGCATTGTATTTTTTATAAAAATTACAATGGTTTGGATACATCATATTGGTGTGAATTTAGACCACAGATTAACCTTTGACATATTAAGTGGAAGCATAGGGATATATGGAAGATGTGTGAATTCATTTGAATCTGACAGTGATGTCCAGTGGGAGAAGTGATTTTATGTATAAAGTTTATTGGGCATCTCTCTTATTTTTCCCCTTGGGTTGGATCAACTCATGGGATTGCTGTTACTACATGAAGGCAAATGTCCAGATGAAAGGAGAAACACTCTGCCAATCATTAAGGTACTTCCAAACAGGGAGCTCGCATTTATCCTTTAGGGACAGCGGATGCCTCACCAGCTCACTCTTTCCAGTGGATTTCATATGGTAAAATAAAGAGGTCTCATTGGTTGATTTTTTCCTCTTATTTCTTTTATTAAAATAACGTATATTATTTATTTTTCTCAATGCAAAAGCTATCAGTTAATAGTAAAAACCTGTTATATAAAAATCAGTAAAAAGAGGAAGACAAAAGCATTACTTAATCAGCCAGTGTATATCTTTGTAGGCATTTTTCTTATGTAAGACCAATTTACTTTGAAAAAATAATTATACCATATATACTTTTTTGGCTAACCTACTTTCCTTTAAACCACAACTTCAGGAAGATTTGCATAACAATGATGTTTATTTTTTTATGTTTAATTATTAAAATAATACATGTCAAAATTTTTAAAAAGAAGAAAATATTGAGATAATTTATGCTAAAAGTTGTAAACTTTGTATCTTTTCATGTATATACAAAAATATACACACATATATTAATTTTCCCCCATTTATATAATACTAGAGGCCCAGTGCACGAATTCATGCTTGGGTGGGGTTCCTCACCTGGCTGGCAATCCGTTGCTGTCTCACCCAGTCCTGATCAGACTGATCAGGGCCCATCAGCCAGGTGGAGGGACCACGGGAGGTTGGCTATGGGAGCACACTGACTACCAGGGGGCAGCTCCTGGGTTGGGCATCTGCCCCTTGGTGGTCATTGTGCAAGCTACTGGCCAGTCACCGGTCCTCTGGTTGTTCAGTCTTTTATATATATAAATTCCTTGTTTAGATGAATCATAATTGACCTAAGTACTCACTTTTATCTTTCCACTGGACTGTAAGCTCTGTGAAACCATGTCAGATTTATTACCATTCTGTCCCCGGCACCAGCATAGTTACTGCTATGTAATGGACTCTCAGTAAATCATTGATAAATGAATATTTTATGTTTATATTATTTTCAATTTTTTTCACTACAGAAGTTCTTCCACACACCACTTTGACTACAGGTCCTTTGTAGATTTCATGTAGTCCTAGAAATAGAATTTTGAGCCATGGGCATGTGCCTTTGGAAGGCAAACTGCCTGGATTTGTATCCAGGTTGCATCACTTACAAACTGGGGTGTGCTGAGGTACGTGAGAGTCATTTAAGCCTTCTTATTTTAACTCAGGGTTCAGTGGCCATGTTGGTAGCTGAAAATTGTCCATTATGAAGTATCTTCACCACAGAAACTGGTGAACTCCACAAATCAAAGGTTTTTCTTGTTTCTTTATTTTTCTTTCCTTCCCATCTTCCTCTTCTTCCTCCTCCTCTTTCTCCTGTCCCTCCTCCCTCTTCTTTATTGGGATGTCTGGTTTATCATCACACCACTACCATGACTATAGCAAAGTTACAAAACCTCTTCAGGGCTTAGTTTTGTTATGTGTAAACTGCCACCATACAGTCAGGAAGCCTGCTTTGCACAACTCTAGGAGACACCATCCATAGGAAGTCTGTGTGAACTGCCTTCTGGAACTGGGAAGTGCACTGCTCATAGAGTAGTTGTGAGTATTAAATGGTTGATTGATATATGTATATGTACAAGCACCAAACTAAGCACAGACTGAACACTCAATAAATGCAAGCAATCATTATATTATGTTACTATAGATATGTATTAGTTGATGTATTTTCAAATAGTTTCTGATTGTGTTGTACCTATATATACTCAAACTACTGGTTTCCTCACTCCTTTGCCATGAATGAATATTATCAGTCCTTTCCCCAGTGTAATTGCTGAAAAATATCTATTTATGGCATTCATTTGCTTTTCATTGATTTTTGGTGAGGCTGGGCATCTTTTCATTTGTTTATTGGCCATTGGATTTCTATGAATGACCTGTTTATGCTCCTTCTATTCGAGTCCTTTTCTTCTCCATTTCCTCTTTCTTTTCAAATAGATCTGTAGGAGTAGATTATGTTACAAGCATTTGACTTAGTTTATCCTATTTTGGTTTTGTGTTTGCTACTCCAAAGATAATTTAAATTTGTATGTAGTAAAAATAATTCATCTTTTCTGGATTTGATCTCTTGCTTACTAAGTATACTAAAATTATAAACCTAATCTCAAAATACTTCAATAATTATGGCAGAATTGCAGAATAGCTCATATTTGGACAGATATCTAGGTTATTTTCATTTCTATCTTTTATCCATTTATTTTACTCTTATAATTATTATAATTATACACACATAACTATATGCTATAACAATTATAAATATGTATATTGATAAGTAGCTATTTTGTTATTATAAACAACTCTGGTTCAATATTCTTAAAACTGTAATTATATTTTTGCTTATAGTTCATCCAGGGTAAGTGCCCAATTACCCTCTGTAAAGATTATACTACTTTTCACCCCCATTATTAGCATATGAAAATGTTATTGTATGTTGAGAAAATAAGAAATCTGTCAAGTAAAATGTTTACATTGAGATTTTGGGATGTAGTTTGTAGTATTCTTTTCTTGTAGTAAAAAGATGTCTCAATGTCTTTCTAATCCTGACCTTGTTACATCTTTACCACATAAATTATCCAAACGCAAATGCTAGACTGCATTGCTAAGCTCTTTATCAGATGCAGGAAAAGAACAACAACGGAAAAGGCAGTTTGAGCTGCTGCAGGATGTTCATCATTGCAATCCCCTAAGAAAGACTGCTGGAGAGAGGCTAAGCAAATAAAGATGCTGGTGAAGCGCCTATGTGGGAGCCACGCCCACACAGCCAGGCATGCGAATTAGAGACAATAAGAATGGGAGTCCTGAGGTACACAGGAACCTCAGGTTTCTGGGTGGATTGTTGGAAGTGAAAATGTGGTCTGAAGACTTCCAATCTATTTCTGGCGTGAGCTGTCTGTCACACTGTAAATTCACCAAAGGGTGCAGGACTGATTTCACACAACAGTTCCCTCCGTGATTTACTTGGGTGCAGGCAGTGGGATCATGTGACACTGGCGAGCCAATGGACAGCAGACCTGCTTTGCCACTGACAGTCAACCGACACTGAGATATGTCATCGGCCAATATGACTGAGAAATGGGAAGACATAATAACATTTACATTGATGTTTTCAGCCGCAATTGCTACATGCTTTTTCTCTGCTATTGCAAAGATGCAATATGTTGATCGGTACAATAAATTCCCCAGCCTTCATTCTTTAAGGCTTTCTAACCCAAATTTGATCATTTCACAGCAGTGTTGTGGTTTGCTATTACTCTAAAATGGAATCAATATCAATCTTATATACACATGGGTTTTCAGGGATCATTGTTTCTATTTCTTGAATACCAATGCCATTTAATCAAAAGGTGAAATTTTAGAAAAGGCAAGATTATATTGTCCTGAATGTTAAGCAATATTCTGCATGCATTAGACATTGATGAATATTTCAAGGAGCATGTAGTGGCTAATCGCTGTCACTTTAAGATAAAAGATTCAGCAGTTATACACACCATAGCTCTTGTACCCAGACCAGAAAAAAGATGATCATTTGGTAAGACTGAATTCAGCTCTTTAGATGCACATGAGCATGTTCTTCAGGGAGAAGAGAAAATAAAGGTTAAAAAGAACACAAGAGTTGTGTTCTGGTTTTTATTTATCTTTAACACTTATAAAGATGCAACACTTTCCTAGACCTCCATATATTTATTTTTAGATAAAGCTGACAAAACAACGATCACAACCCCAAATGGCAACTGTGTCATTTTTAAGGCTGGTTGGTTATAGTGCCACGAAGGTAATAAAGACAACTAACTACCCATGATGACATTGAGGACTGGCTTGCTAAAATTCCTCTCTGGGGAGGCATAAAGTTCATTTACCTTTTTTTATTCCTCATTTGGACAACAAGCCTAGGAAAGATGGTATGGTGTAAGCAGACACCCAGTTTTAATTCTAGCCAGACAATAATTTTTCTACTTTAAGGACATTGTTTCATTGTTGTTGTTTTTTTTTTGGACCCCATATCTTCATCTGTAAATGAGGTTTCAAATTCTGAGAAAATTCCAGAATCTCTCTACTTCCACTAACACCCACAAGACGGTGATCTTTTCTTTTGAGCTGGAGGAAATTGAGAGGGTGGATAGCCACTGGGTATAGAAGAGTCTGGATTCTTTCTAGTGCAGAGTAGGGAAGAAACAGGAAAGGGTGCTTGCGTTCAAAGATCTTCCACTGTAAGAAGGTCATGGACCAGGTAACCCTCTGAGGAGGCAAGAAAAGGCTTAGCATTGTCTGAAAATCACTAGCCTGCTGGATCCACGCGAGTGAAACTCTGTCTACTGCATTCATCCTGTATCTGCAGAGCCTCACACCAGGGCAGGTATGCAGTAACAATAGATGCCTGAGAAATATTCACTTTTACACCTAACTTTGTATTTGCAGTTTTGTATTTATTTTCATAAAAGGGTCTCCCAACTCCCAGGCCCCATAAAAGCTGTATTTGCCTCCTGTAGGCATGAAATAAATATTGGTTGACCTAATGAGAAACAAAAAAGAAAAGAAAAAAGAAAGGAAGAAAGAAAAATCCAAACCAAAAAAAGAAACACAGTGGCAACTGGGAGGATCAAGTTCAATATTAATTAGTCAGAGGTTTAGTATTCCTAAACCATTCCCAAACAACAATAGACGATGATTTACCTAATTCAGCCAGTTAAAAACAGTTCCTATTTGCCAACTGAAGGCTACAGGCCAATGCATTTAAAAATCTCTTTTTGGGGTATTCTGAGTGATTGCAATAAGGGTGCAAGCATCTTTATGGGGAGCTTGGTGTGTGGCACTGTGCCATGTACTTTCATGTTATCTCATCCCACTTAACTTACTGTTTCCATTTGCTAGGGGAAGAAACTGAAGGTCAGAAATATGAAATAATTTTTCTGAAATTCATGGAACTTTAACTGGTGAAGTTGGGATTTGAACCTTGATCTGTTGAGCCCAAAATGCTATGTATGCTCTCCACTGCTCCATTCTTTCCTACAGTGAAAAAATAGAGGGCCTACTTGTGGGTTGTAAATTTCTAGAGAGACAGAGAGAGAGAGAGAAGCATAAAGGAACAGGAAACTAAAGTGAATAGGAGTTAATGGACATAAGGGATTAGTTGATATCAATTCAGTATCTAGTCACTTTATGATGGTGGCATCTTTTATTTTGCTGCTTATTAGAACAAGACCCATATAATTCAGGGTAGTCTGGGGAGAATCTATGCATTTAGACCGTAGGAACCTGAAGTGCTTAGACAAGTGCTTTGAAACAGAGGCTGCAGATGGCTCAAAGATCAAATCTGAGGACCCTTGTAATCAGGGGATAAAAAATGATACGTAGACTTATGTGCTAAAAAAGAGCCTCTGTGGAATTTACACTTCTTTTTAAATCTGCAGAACTCTTTTCTGTAGCAGAAGCTTCAGTGAAGTCAGCTTTGGGGCACTGCAATGTGTGTAAGGCTGTGCTAGGCATTGTGGCTCATTCAAAAGAAATGCATGATGTAATCCCTGTTCTCAATATCCAACAGGATAGTCAGGGAGTCAAACCCAGGCCCAGAATACAAGGAGATAGTCATCTGCTGTGATAGAGGGTAAACTGTGAGGAAAGGGTAGGGATTAAGGCAAAATATAATACGTTGCTAATTTTGTGGATCTTCTGATTTTTTTTTCAGTGCCTCACAGTGTAAAATATATAGTTTTATATGCATCCTCACAAGAATCTTGTGAAATAGACAGGGAAAGGTATTATTGTTCCCATTATATGGACAAGGAAGGAAAGGATGGCTCAGAAAAGCGAAGTGAATTGCCTAAGGCCACCCAGTTGGCAAATGGATTGCTGGGAGTCAGGCTTAGAATCATAGGTCATGCTGTGCCCAGGCTAAGCATAGGATCTCCTAGTAAGCGAGGTGTCTGTGCATTTCTTATATATATATAAAAAGAAATATGTTGTGTTTGTGACCTGTAGAGTCCTTAAAGCATGGGGCCCAGGGCAGGGACTCCTTTTGCTCAGGCATTAGGACAAATTTAGAGTTAATCAATATTATTAACCCCTATTTTGCAGATAAATAAATTGAGCCACAGTGAGAGCAAGAATCTTGTTCAGAGTGACACAGCTAGTTAATCAGGAACAGGGTTTGAATCCAGACTGTCTTGTCCCAAAGCCTGTGCTTTCAGCCACTGTGCAGTATTAAAAAAAAAAGAAAACACAACACCTAACAGACTCGCATTTTACTGCCTCTTTCTTACCCAATGCATTTTATTATATTTTTTTAAAATTCTCACTTTAGAGTATGTTTTTATTGATTTTTAGAGAGAGAGAAACATTAATTGGTTGCCTCTCGTACGTGCCCCAACCAGGGATCAAACTCTCAACCTAGATCTGTGTCCTGATCAGGAATTGAACCCACAGCCTTTTAATATACAGGACAATGCTTCGACCAACTGAGCCATCTGGCCAGGCCCTCTTGCATTTTAAACAAAATGGCAAGTTGCCTATTTGTTGAATTGACAGCTAGTGCACTATTTTGACTCAATATTCAAAAGTGTGGGAGAAGCCTATGACTTTGAAAGTGAACTAAAGATAGATTCACACACATCCCTAAAGTTGCCTAGAGATGTGCTGGTAAATAGGACAGGGGTGAGAGTTGGGAGGTGGGTAGAATATGGGGATCCTGCTTTGCAGCATTTGCTGATTTCCCTTGTGTAAATACTCCCACTATAGCTGATTTTAAGCTACCATCAGTTTAGGGTCTAGTTCAGTAAATTCCTGAATATTGAACACAAGGCTCTTAGCCAGTTAGAAGCTAGCTCACTCAGGCAGTTGTCTCTTCAGTCTTTTTCACTCTTATTTTTAGTGCTAAGGAGAATCTTAGGAGAAAATTTTGGACCTGACTTGACAATCTTGAGTCTAGGATTGTGGTTATGCCTTCCTCTCCTTTATTTGTGCCCATCCATTAGAATACAAATTCATTTTCTGTATCTCATTGATTTTTTAAAAAGTGGCTTGACTTTATCTATCTGACATGCACAAGCTGACTACATTATTGATAATTACTTCTCCTTTTTAATTCTTGAAGAGCAATGTACTCCTGGTGGATTGGAGACTCAGACTTCTAGGGCCGATATGAAAATGTGCTTTCCTTTAAATATTCTTCCTTTCCTTATAGCCCGTGACATTTCTATAAGGAATTAACCCATTTAAGATCTCCGCCTTTGCTGAATGTAATGTGAATGAACATCTAATTGGGGGTTTCTGATGTTCTGGTATTTCTTGCTTTGTGGCACTACTTTACAGCGATCGAGTCAAAAGATCTCATGTTGCTCAGAAAATCTAAAGCGCAAGGCCTCCATTCAGTTTTCTTCCTTTCTGGGCACGTCTCTCATCGGATACTAATGAGAATGACAAACGTGGGTAAGGGAGAAACTCGTGCCTTGGAGTTGAGGGGCTGCATATTTAAAGATGTATTGCCCTGGAACTTAAGGAAAATGATTTATCTGCTTTGTTGTGTCCTCCTATAAATCAAGAATACAGCCCAGTGTTAAGCATTCCTCAATATTTATGCTAATATAAATTTGGGCCTACTTACTTGACACTAATTCAGGAGGAGCAGTGGTGTTAGAATAATGGGAACCTGTGACAGGTGTTATTGAACAGCCGCCTTAACTCTTCAGCAGGCGGTGGTTGTCCTCCCGTGGGGCACACGGCAGGAATCCCCTGTCCAGAGCAGTTTCTCTGGGAGGTGCATTCCAACCACATTCTCCACCTTTATTTTGTTTAGTTTGGGGTATTAGGTTAGCAACTGAGTTTATAAATTTCTTCCTGAGCAGTCACTGGGACAGAGTGGAGACAGAGGTTGTGGGAAATTAGCACCCAGGATGCTGACTGCATCCGTGATTCTTGAAACAATCCACCGACCCACTGAGTAAACAAAGCACAAATGTTTGTAAAAGGTGATGTTATGTCCACTTACCTAAGCTTCTTCCTCTTCTGCCATTGTGTTGGCATCACCTAGATGTGAGTCTCTTAAAGTTCCTCAACCTCTTTGTGCTTCAGCTTCCTTCTATGTAAAATGAGGATATCAATAGGACTCTCTTTTTAAGATTACTATGAGAGTACTAGTATGTATATAAGATGAATGGATGTGCACAGCGCCTGTATAGGGACATGGCACGTGGCTCAATACACATTCCCAGGCTAGGCGTTCACTGTGCACAGTTGAACCCTGATCGTACCTTTGCACTCTCCATCCTATTGGAGTATTTGTGGCATGTATTGGACTTCATCACTCACAGGCAATTTGCTGAGATGTTTCTCTAGAGTTTCCCTCACTGGTTTGTAATAGAATCTCAGAAACTTGGTGGGGTTCACTGCATTGCGAGTGTCTTCAGTGCCTCACTGAACTACTATATGCATTGGGTCAATCTCTGATTAGCTGGTTGACTTTTGTGGGGAGAACACTGAAACACACTTTCCATATTTCTCAGTGTCTGAGTGCATTTTGATGTTGCCTATCTGCATCTATCCCCAACATGCACACATATAACTTGGTAATAGGTTTCTTTTGGAAGATATAATTGATGTAGACCAACCTCTATATCTCCTATGAAAATTTGAAGCTTCTTTGATTACATTTGATGCAAAATACAATGAAAATTCAAGGCCTTATTATTATTCTTGCTAACCAGGAGACACGCCAGGTTTAAAGTCAGATTTGTTTCTTTGTTAATAATACATTTGTATTACCCTTCCTTGCAGTCCCCGTCTCTACTCCTGCTATCTTTAATGTGAGTTTGCACTTGTCAAAATGAATAATATGCAGCATCAATTCAAACTCCACTTTTCCAGTGTGTTCAGCCGTAATAGTTTCACTTTGCCTTGATTCTGTTGATTGCTATTAAATCCTGGATTGCTTTAAATTCTGTGAGATAGTCCTCAAAGCATCACTTATAAATTGTGTGCATTTATTAGAATTTTGCTTAGAACAAAGAGCATTCAAGCCCTTGGAGAAGACTGCCTTCTACTTCTGTAGAGGTTGTGGAAACATATTTTATCTCTTGAGAAAAATTAATTGTTTAAGAAGTAAATATAATAAATTATTGCAGGAGGGGGAGCTTTTTGCTATTATTCCTTTTTTCTTTATTTGGCAGAGGAAAAAAAAATCCAAACCCGATTCACTTTAGTGAAGAGCGTGGATTGGGGCCAAGCTTCATAATAAATTTCTTTGTGTCCATCTGTACAATATTGCTGTAGATGAAGTGTTAGTTAAATTTATTAGGAGGGTGTTGTTCCTATGTAATTTATTTGGGCTTCAAAAGTCAACCTCCAGCTCTTTTATTTTTAGAAGTATGGTTATTATGGATTACATTTTAAGAAATCTGTCAGAGTATTGCAAATATTAAGTCTATTTTTTCTATTTAAAAATATTGGATCTACTTCAAATAAAAATCTATCCAAAGTATAGTTAAGTCAAGTTGAGTATGGTAAATAAAATGTAGTGTCTGTCAAGTGTAGGTTGAGAAAACCCTGCAAGAAGCGGTGTCCTGAACCTGAGAGTCATGGGAGGCACAACTCCAAAAGAGCTTAAGGGAGAGAAAGGGCAGAACAACAATTTGTTATTATTCTAACTAGATATAGGTTTACCATATGGTTAGCAAACCTTAAAATTGAACATCCTTCATTTCTAAGACCCTGGACAGGAAGTAGGTAGTATGGCCACATGTTTTGTAAAGTTTGGATACTTAAAAGCAACTGCTTAAAGCTGTTGTTTTTGTCCACTCTTACTTCCCCTCTCCCTACTTCCCCTAGTTGGTAGCCAGTGTGTTTGGAATGGCCACCAGTATTTGGAGATCTAATTGTGGGAAATCGGGTTGGAACAGCATTTAGCTTGGGTTTCTTGAGATGTATTTAAGTGTTCTGTAGTCACTTCCATGCCCAGTGAAGTTCTTGCTAATTACCCCAGTGTAGAAACTGTGTCTGGGGTACTTCTGCTGCTCACTGTGCTGACTTGGCATCAGAGCAGAAAAAGCGGAACACAGAAGTCGTGTCACAGCCCTAACATGCTCTACAGGGCCTGGCATCAGAAATAGGTGAGTGATAAAGAGACATGAGGTTTGAAATATATAGGGCCAGACCTAGTCTCATCAATGACTAGTGAAAATAGAAGGTTTTTTTTCTGTCAGCATGTTCTCAATAATGAACCAGGCATCCCCATACAGAAACTCACTGTTCTGAAATGAATGTTTGTGGCTCACCCAAAGTCATATGTTGAAAACCTGATACTCAATGTAATGGTATGAGGAGGTGAGGCCTTTAAAAGATTACTAGGTCTTGAGGTGGAGCCCTCACAAATGGAATTAATGCTATTATGTTAGATATCCCAGAGAGCTCCCTTATCCTTTGTCACACTGAGAAGATGGTCATCAATGAAGAAGTGGACTCTAGCCAGACACTGAATCTGCCAATGTCTTGATCTTGGACTTCTCAGCCTCCAGAAAACTGTGTGATGTAATTTTTTAAAAAGCCACACAGCCTGATTGACCCCCAACTGCCCCCCTCCCCCTCAGCTGGCCTAGTCACCCCACACAGCCTGCTGTTCAGTTGTTTGGTCATCCCTCACTAATGCCTCCTGCCGGCCTGGTTGCCCCATGCAGCCTACAGTTTGGTTGTCTGTACAGTTGTTTTGGTTGTGACGGACCCTGAATTTTTATATATTAGGATTAGTCTTCAATTAAAAACCTCTCCCCTACTTAATGCTAGACTTGATCATTACTTTGACAAAGTAATATAAATCCATTGCAAAGTGAAGTTGCAAATCTTGCCAAAGATACAGGATTTTGTGAAGTTGATAAAAGCTATGTTGAGAATTGTTTGAATCACACACAAAGCTTCTGACAGATGGGAATGGAAGAATTAGAAAAATGAGCAACAGAAAAGGATAAAAGTCAAGGAGAATGATAATGAAATAGTAATTCATCAGGTAATTAGTAATAGTAATTCATGTTTGAAAATTAAATAATTAAGAGGGACATAGAGAAAATGATGAAATCCTAAGATATTTTACTATTTTTTATGATGGTAATAGATATCATAATGTGATATTATACTATCATAACATTTAGTGAGTAAATTGTATAAAAATTTCATATTTGTTTTATTCTTGGTTCTAAAAAATAATCTATAGTTATAGTTACAACCCCAAATTTAAGATGTGATAAAATAAACCTTTTAATAATTTTCAGTTATGCTTTTCTAAGTGAAGTCTCATTCAAACCTTATTCTCAGGCTCCAACTGAATGTTTAGTTTCTGCTTTAAATGGATTCACCCAAAGAAACTTTTTCCCATTACAAATTATTCTGTATGCTAATTCATAGAATTGTGGACCAGGTGTTTTGGAATTTGGAAAGAATTTTTGAGAAATCATCTGTCTTCATATTTTTCACTTTGCATATGAACATCTAAGAAATTGGATGGCATAACTGATTGTTAGGAATATGATAGGCAGAGAAGGAGGGATAGGATTCTAAGACTCATGATATCCTACACAGTTCTTGCTATACTAAGCTTTTGCAATTTTGCCCAAATCACGCAAGTCCTCTGCATTTGAGATTTATTATACTTGACACCAAATCATAGCTACAAAGTTTGTGAAGATCATTGCATAAAGGTGCCATCAAAATTTATATATAATTAGTTAATTTCTGATTATTTGGGTCTCTGGATTAGGATGAAACTGCACATAATTGACAAAAGACTGAATACTTAGAAATATTTTAGCTCTATTCTGTTTTATAATGTATGACTTATTGTCAAAATTACATTATATTTGATTTTTTATTCTGAAAGTTTTGAAATGGCTAGTCGCCAAAAGCATTAAAATTCTGACCTAAGAATAATCAAAAACAGCAGATAGTTTAAAAGCATTCATGTTAACTTTATGAGTTTAAGAATATTTCTGGCAGTGGATTTTCCTTTCCTAAATACATTTTATTTAGAAAAATGTTAAAATTAGTTTGTCTTCTCTTGAGTATGAATCACTGATAGTAGGTGGTAGGAGGAGTCAATTGTGAATTAGAATTTTGTCTTAGAGAATCCATAGAGCCAAGATTTTGTACATGTACTTACAGAGTTGTTTGTATTCCAAATTTCAAACATTTTTTTTTTACCCAGAAGCTTTTCAGATGCTTAGTAAAATAGTTTGAGAATTTTTCAGACTTAACATTTTTAAGGCATTAAGAACATACTCAAATTTATGGTATTTTCAGACTATCAAAATACTTATCAATAAGAACTACAAATAGCAAAGAACTCATCTTAATACTCATTTCATTATACTTGATTGTCTCCCCTCTTCTCTTCATGAAATTACAGCTGGTAAACAGATGGCAGGCACAAATAAGCATATACACTTCCTCTTAATGGGGGGACCTATTTGTTGGGGTGGGCCAGAGAGGACTCCTGGCTGAAGAGGACCAATTGTCAATTCTCAGAGCTATTGTGGAGAGGAAAGGGCTTTGGGATATATTAGGTCTGTGCATGTATCTCACAGAAAAAGACCTTGGTAAGTCCCAAAATAGTAGAGCATTCTCTGAATGCCTATGTTCTTGAATTCTTCTTCAAGTTCCTGGAGGCAGAAAAGCTCCTGAGGCATTTTGAGCAGAGCATGACATGATCAAATTTAAAAGACTGTTCTGGCTACAGTGAGTAGAATAGACTTTGTAGGGATGGAAAGAGGTGGGGATAGGTGGCAGAGGGAGAAGGGACATAGGTAGGTGGGGGGTAGAAGAGAAGCAGCAGGACTAAGAACTGTCTCTTGCAGTGGTTCAGGCAAGGGTGACAGAACCCGGGCTACAGAAGTGCCCAGATCCCAGAAGAATAGAATTGACTCAGTTGGCACAGTGAGATTGGCAGTAATAGTCAGGGAGAGGGAAGTGTCAAGGAAAACTCCCAGATTTCTGGCTTAAACATCTGGTTGAATGGTAGAGCCATTTGCAGAAATGGGAAAGCTGGAGTAAGTAGAAATTTGTAGGAAAGGAGCAACAGGTCCATTTCAGACAAGCTAAATATGAGATACCAGTAGAACACTCGGGGAGAAATGTCAAAGAGGCCATCCAGCTTTCAGAAGAGAGCTGTGGAAGGCTGGAGACCAACATTTCCAGGAATTATATGTCTTTCAAAGCACCTATACAAATTTTATCTCACTTAATTACATAACAATACCTTTATGAAGTCAGCACAGCAGATATTGTTATCCTGTATTTCATAGGTGGTGAAATTGAAACAAAAGATGTTCAAAGACAGAGCCAATTTCCTTTCTCCAAATACATAGTCTCCAAGGACATAGTATAGGACATGGTCATTTGGTTCTGTCCTTCCATATCAATGTCTTATTGAGTATTTCAGTCTGATTTAGGCTTATGTCCTAGTTTTCTAAAAGCGGGGGGGCGGGGAAGAAGTGTGTTTTTTTTTTTTCCTTTACAAGTGTTGATATGACACAAGTCAACATTGTTATCTATTGTCTTGACATCTAGTGAAAAAGAAAGTGGATGATCTCTAACTCTAAGAGGAGTCCAGGGCCATGGTTCTCATCAATGCAGACAGAGTGGGCACAGCAGAAAGGTTGATAGAGGCACAGCTGTGCATTCTGAAGAAGACAGGTCCTTCTGCATCTGGTAGTGGAGGGACAGCTCTACCATCCACTGGGTCCCACCCAGGACAACAGCAGAACTGTAGACAAAGTCCATTCTATCACAGTCCTAGAGCAGTGGTCCTCAGTTCTCCCTTTACAGGGTCCCTGGGTGTGGTCCTTGAATTACTGCGAGTATCAGGGCACTCTGGAGTTCAATGTCCTAGGCCAGTGGTCGGTAAACTGCAGCTTGTGAGCTACATGCAGGTCTTTGGCTCCTTGAGTGTGACTCTTCCACAAAATACCACGGCTTGAGTGAGTCTATTTTGAAGAAGTGGCCTTAGAAGAAGTTTAAATTTAAAAAATTTGGCTCTCAAAAGAAATTTCAGTCGTTGTACTGTTGATATATGGCTCTGTTGACTAATGAGTTTGCCTAATCACTGATTTTTGTGAGTAGGCACAAAAATCTACCAGTTCTTTAAAAACGTAAGCTAAAAGCCAGTCTCATTTCAAACCTATCTTTGGTGCATGTAAGACATCTCTGCTACAATCAAGGTGCAATAACTTAAATTTTATAGGGTAAGTCTGGTGACCAAGGAAAGTCTTGTAAAAAGCGTTCTTCACCAAGTGGATCGTATGCCACAGGGAGGTGCATATCTCAGAAACCAGTGCTAAGACTTTAGATTCCTTTGCTCCTTCTCTCCACCAAAGTTCCTCTAGCTTTTAATTTTTTTTCTCTGTGCATATTTGAATACTCCCTCCTTCTTTCAGCTCTAACATACCTTTTTCTCCTTTTATTAACTTGACATGAAGCATGCGTCCCCTCAGCTGCTCCACACACTCTATTTTCAGTAGGAGAGGGTGAAGGTGGTTGCACTTTGGGTTCATCTAACATCTTGAACTATTTTTCAGATGTTGTGGGTAAAGCCAAACCCTAAATAACTGTAGCTACACACTTTTCCTTTAATTTCTAGCCTCATATGTATTTTAGGGGAAATGCATTCCACATGTTTCTGATTTCATTTATCCCTAATTCCTCCAGAGGTTATTTTCTGAGACAAGTTTGAGGTTCTAGAAGCCTCTTGAACTTCCCCCCACCTCCACCTCCGTCAAACCCTTCCTCCACAGGCTTAGATGGCCACTTGGAACTAAGGGACAATAACTGAATCACCAATATTTTCTTCTGAAATATGTCTCCTTCAGAAATGGTGCTCCAAAAAGTGTGCACAGTTCTCTTCCAATCTCCAATTTCCTGTTTTCTTTGGTCTATGTATTTAAAGCATTAAAAACTGTACCCACGTGCAAGATTTTCTTTTGACTTCATCTTCTGTTTTCAAACACCTAACAGAGATTTGTCTGGTATCTCCTGTAAGTCCAGTGCTGAGATAGGTCTTGGGGGATGGGAATACAATAAAATTAATTTGGAACAAGATGACTTTCACCGTGGGTGGCAATCAAGGGAGGGTATC
Organism: Lasiurus cinereus; assembly: GCA_011751065.1. NCBI lineage: Eukaryota > Metazoa > Chordata > Mammalia > Chiroptera > Vespertilionidae > Lasiurus > Lasiurus cinereus. Next base: position 11,722,156 of record JAAGEH010000393.1, on the reverse strand, counting down.
TGTTGCAGAGAGCAGGTTCAAGGACAAGAGGGCAAATTAGAGGTCTTGAGAACATGTGTGCTGCCTGCGTGGGGGTCAGAGAGAGGGAGGAGAAGGACAGGGGAGAGTACTGGGAGCACCAGGGGTTAGGGAGGATCTGAGCAGAGATGAAACCTCAGAGGCTACAGGAGAGCTCAGCTGAGCTTGTGGTGAGAACAGGAGTCTGGCACCCCGAATCTGAGCATCTGTCTTTTGAGATTACAGGTTATTGTGACAACAGGAAGGTCTGCCGATGGAAGTTATTTTTCACCCACCATTTTATTCTCGTACCAAAGGAAAGAGTGGATGGAGAATTTGCTTAGAACTCACGTCCTCACAGGTCACTTGGGACATGCACTGTGAAAAGGTTACAGGAACTATTTTTTTCCCCAAAAAAGGTATTTCTAAAAGAATAAACAAACTGGAGAAACACCACTTGATTACTAATGACCCAAACATTTGCTATTTCAAATGCACAAACACTTAAAGAGCTGGGGGGCAACGAGGAAATTCCATGGAAAGAAAAGGAGAAGCACTTGAAAATAGGCGGGGTTCATTTCCTCCTCGCATGTTTTCTCAGACCCTCGCCTGGAGCTCAGTGCTTCTGGTATTAATAATTCACAGGAAAGGGTAATGAAGTAAACCCAGCCTAGTCTGGAATGGAGGTGATTAGAGCCTGAATGAAGGACGTACAGTTAAGTCCTCACTTATCCTCGTCTACAGGTCCTTGGCAACTGCAACTTGAAGAGAAACAACGTGCAACGAAACCAATTTTCCCAGAGGCTAATTGATAGAAACAAGAGTTAAGTTCCCAAGGCACATTTCTGGTTACAAAAACAGCACTAAACCTCTAAATAAAGACCTCAAAGGCTTCTCATATTAAACACTGAAGTAAATGTGAACTCTAAATACATTTAAGAACGATTCATAAAAACAAGTAAGAGAATTCTTTTCCAGTTCAGGGTCATGAATGGCAGAAGCCATCCTGGTAGTTCAGGGTGCCAGGTGGGAACCCCAACTTGGGCAGGGCACCCTTTTGTCACAGGGCACACGCATCTCTCCTCATCCCAACTCACTCAGCCTGGGACAATGTAGGCACACCCATTTGTCTAATCTGCACATTTTTGGGGGATGTGGGCGGGAAACGGAGTACTCAGGTCGACAGGAAAAACATGCACACTCCACCAGGACAGTGGCCCTGCCTGAGAATCTATTTTTCTGATTAATGTTATAAGGGTGTTGAATGAAAGGACATTATTCAAGGACCTGCTGTCCCTCATAGGGAGTTTTTGCTCTGGCCCTTTTTGCATTCTTCTAACATAGCTCCTGGGTTTGTCCTGACCCACTAAAGTGCGGTTTCATTGATGATCTAGAATAGATTAGTGTTTGGCAAAAGAATTACCACCTCAAGCTTGGGACAGCTGACTGTAGATCAATTCCGCTTCCACAGCCAATTTCTGTTGAGCTTGATTATCTGAAGGCAGCTCTTGGCTCCTGTGTACGATTAGCAGGGTTAAATGAAGATTTAATGACCCAGAATCCAGCTGTTTGGTTTTCACTCTACCAATAATTTCCAACTAATCATCCTAAGGCCCACTACCTCGAAGGGAGCAGTGCATTGGGGACTGTTTTTTGGACAAAATTCAAGGGCTGTAGGGTTGGAGGTTGGTGCCACCCTTCAGATAGCAACTTGAGAGCTGGTGAAAGGGTTGAAAGTGCGGCTGGGCCATCACTGCCCCAAATTTCCCCAGAAACGTGAGCGTGGATTTAGCGCCATTGTTACGGTCTGTGTCTCAGCCCTATCCTAGTTCCCTGTCATAGAAAGAAGGGAATCAAGCTGAGGCCACCGTTCAAACCAGGAAAGTGAGTTCACGGCTGGAGGGGGTGAACTCTCTCAGGGGCCCAGGCCTGGCTTGCTGTTAGTCCACATCCCCGCCTTTCCTTTGGGCTCCTGGTGTTCATAGAGAAACACCCTCCAGTTAACAGAGCTATCTGGGTAGAGGGTGATGTTCTTTCCATCTTCCCCCAACAGTGACAGCATCTCTGTGAAAGCCAATAGGGGCACACCCCCCACCAACCCTCACCCACTCCTGAGACCCACTGCGGGGCAGCGGCCGCAGCTGCCTCTGCTGGAGCCTCTGGGCCTCTGTGAAATGTTACTTGACTTATACATATTTTATCATGTTTGGCTGTGGGTGCTATTTAAATGAAAATCATTTCCAGATTATAATAAAGGCTGCCCTCTATTAAATGAGTGCAGTTAGATCACTGACCATATTCAAATCTTCACAAATTGGGGGCCATATATCAAAGCATTGAGGAAGCAGGGGTTTCAAAGTTTGGCCGGGGGGTGAGGGGTGCAACATAGGGAACCCAACAGCCCTCATGTAGCATTCTTGGCTTAAAGGGGCTGCTGAACCTTGGAAACGATTTATACCACATTTATTATGATGCTGCAACATCACCAAGGATATAAACCAGTCATTGGCACTCTCTCAAAGAACACATCATTGTAACTCGTTCTAACAATACTGCTGTGATATGTGCTCATAATATTTATAAAGGGTAAGCTATGAAAACAATACATACCAACTGTCAGCAGTGATGTATCATTTAAAAAAACACACAGAGCGTGTACCCGGCATACTGGCTTAAATGAGCTCTGTAAAAACACCCTGCACCGCCGAAGCCATTTGGCCGTCTGGACCTTCCATGTGCTGCCCTGCTTTCCAGGATTCTCTGCAGGGTGGCCCCTGGGCGCGCTCTCCCCTCCCCATGGCTCTGCTGCTATCTTCAAGAATTCTGTAGTCTTCTCAGCAAGCTCACCTGATCCAGTGTCTGGTTGCTGAGTGCCTAGCACAGTGCTTTCCTAAGTATACTTGCAATCAATATACGTGGGTTGGTTTGGTTTTTATACAGATGCAGGACACTTAGGCAGTCAGAGGGTGGGGAAATGGTGTTGCTTCCTTGTAGGAAAAAAGTGATTAGGCCAGCTCAAGGGTGAGGGGTGGGTTAGGATATCTGGCTGAAGACTTGACTCCTGACTTTGGTGGTCGGCTCTGTGAAGATGCCCATGGAGCTTTTCAGAAACAGGAGTGATGTGATGAACCAATGATTTCCCCGTGAGATGGCTACGGCAAGCAACAGAAGGAACATTTAGTAGCCAACCCAGGAACTAACCCTGGGGGATTGATTTACAAGGCGTGGGCAAGGTGCTTAGTCCATAATTATTCCATCTAGAAATACCAAGATCCTTGGTCAAATCCCTCCCCTCACAGCAGGAGGGAGGGAGGAAGAGTGGCAGGGGGAACCTGAAGAGAAGAGAGAGCAGCTGCTCTGTGAAGCATGAGCTCTGGACATGTGAGCACAGGCAGGACTTTTTGCAGGTACTGGATCAGCAATGAAATGCAGAAGGGGACCATCCCCTAATGACAGAAAAAGGAGAACAAGACAGACACATTCTCTTTGGCCCATCTGCACTAACATTTCCCAACAGACATGGACGTAGGTAAGAGCCAAACCATGGGGAAAATCTGGCTGAGTGTCACTTTATTTGGAACTTTATCTGCATTTGTGAACACGTGAAGGTGCATGCAAATGATCTATTTAGTGAATTATATATTATATATTGAGTAGTGTAGGTTTAATATTGGTCTCATCTAATATTGTATTCTTTTTCTTTAAAAGTTTTGAGTTAACAATAATTTCTGGTATTTCAAAGAAGTGATACTTAAATGATTTGGAGTTAGTCAGTGCTTACAATCAAAATACGTTGCCCAGCTTTGTAAGATGCTCTTGTGGAATGATGACAACACAGTCATTTCTGCTTTAGGGAGCCACTGGGCTGGGGTGTTCCAGTCACACAGAGGAGATGCCGCTGTACCTGGAAGGGCAGGGAGGAAGGGGCCTGGAGGAAGGGAAGAGAGCCAAAGAGCAGGGCCAGGAGTCCCAGACTGCAGAGTGGAGCTGCAGTCAGTGTGAGAACACGCGGGGAGGTGGCCGACCTGGGGAATCGGAAGACTCAGAGAACACAGTTCATAGGCTTGTTCCGAGAGGTTTAGCTGTGGTGATAGCCATGGCAGCTTCCGGCTGATCAGAATGCAATGACCTGGTGACCCTAGTTTCAGGAAGTATCATTCCACTGCAGAATTCTTACAGAAATCCCCACTCTTGCTAGAGGGCCTCAGCAGGGAAGGAAGCTGGGCTGCATGCTTGGAGAATTCTGCAAGTTAGGATGCTGTCTGGGAATGTCCATGACCTTCTGGAGAAAGAAGAGCCCTGTTTCTCACGAAGCAACCATTCCTGGAAGCTGACTTGCTTTATCCATGCTCTATCAATCTGCCACCTTTAGATGAACTAAACCTAGTCCAAACATTGTTATAACGCTATTTGATAGTTTGAAACCAAAGTCATATTTTATGACACCCGCATTGTCATAGCTTCAACAGAAAGGCTTCCGCCCTCTAAACCGAGTTTCAAAAAAGTGTGTTTCTCATTAGCCACAGACTTTAAATTTCACTGCTGGAATCTTCTCAGCTTAGAAAAATGCTAGGTAAAAGAGCCTTAATTGCGGATATTCTCATAACCGTTCAAATTTGACACGCCTACTGAGAAATGTTCTTGCTACAAAGTTCGACTGGTGTCTCTTTTCTCAAACCCCCAAACTTACACTACAATGAGAAGGGGATAAAGTGTGAACAAAAGAATTAGATGCTCTGGGAACTCAGCTTCATCCTGCCAGGGTCGGGGATTAAAAACCCGAGGATTGCAAAGTCTGGGTGATGAGCCTTTCCTGAGTGGAAGAAAACGGTTTCTTCTTGAACAGCAAACCATCTCACCCCATAGGTTCCCCCTGGTTGATTTCCATACTGGGTCTCCGAGGTAATATTACCTTCCATTAAGGACCATTAACTCTTTTAGATGTGACCTCATGTAACAGTAACGTATCAATATTAGCAATGAAAACTTTGGAAATGGAGAATCAGCTGGTTAAAATGCTATGCTACTTCACTCTCTCCCTTTGAATATTTGTATTTCATATTCTTCATTCGTGACTGCCTTATACATTTAAGTAAGGAGAGTTCCTCTGTGACTGCGTTATACATTTAAGTAAGGAGAATTCCTGAACAGACATAATGTGGCTTCTAATTTTGGAGTTGGAAGGCACCTGGACCCAACACCTCAGTTTTAGAAATGGAGAAGACTGTGAGGCTCATTCATGCTCATATGAAAGAAATGGTTTGTATTTTATTCTAGGAGGCAAAGGGCTCAAATCCGAAAAGGAAATTAAATAAACTAACCAATATCTGCTCTGCTTCCTATTGTACCCTGGGTGGAATTTCAAGTTCAAAAGTAGTGTTCAGACCTGAGTGGCCACATTTCTATTGCTCCTCCCCCCATGCCAGTCTAAGGAAGGTAGGTCTGACAATGGTCCCAGTGACCTTTCTTTCTAGGATCGCATTCAGTCTCTCCCTCTTGGTGACATCAGCATATGGGTTACCAACCAGAACTGGCCCTGGTTGCAGACATGGGCTTTAAAATCTATATGTATATCAGGCAGCCAGACTGGCTGAAATAGCACAGAAAAAAACAAGAGAAGGAAGCAGCCATGGTCTCAGGAACTTGTTTGCTAGCCTGCAAAGGAACTTTGTGCCCTTGTCACCTTCCCTGGGAACAGTGGTTCTCAACTTTTCTAATGCTGCGACCCTTTAATACAGTTCCTCATGTTGTGGTGACCCCCAACCATAAATTATTTTTGTTGCTACTTCATAACTGTAATTCTGTTACTGTTATGAATCGTAATGTAATTATCTGTGTTTTCTGATGGTCGTAGGCGACCCTGCTAATGGTCACAATCCACAGGTTGAGAACCGCTGCCTGGGAAGAAGAGCTCGCATATTGTCAGGTCAGTAATGCCTATAGAACGGGTTCTGGCTGCTCTCGCAACGAATGCTTCATTCTTCTCTCTCCCCTGCCAGCCCTCAAGCACCAAGCAGCAAGGTCCCAAAGGACACGTGCCTCTCTCTCCCAGGGGACAACCTTCCGCTTTGCACTGAGGATTTTGTAGGGCTGAGCTGCCTCCTTCCTCTCTTTTTCTCTGTTTCTCCCCATCCTCAGTCTAGCGCCTCCTCCCGCCCTCCCTCCCTCTCCCTCACGCTGGCTTGAGCAGGGCAGTGTGTCTCCATCCCCATCCCCAGGGAACGTCATCACAGCGCTTAGGGCCCCGCGGAGGGCGGGGCACCTGGGGTGAGACCGAGGCGTGCAGCCCCAGGCAACGGGAATACCCATCGAAAAGACAGAATGCGATTCGGAGGGCCAGAGACACCGGTTATGCCCACAGCAAAGCGGATGACGGTTCCCAACGGGTCCCCACCCTCCACTAGCTCAGCGCACCCAGACAAAGGCCACCCGCCCGGCCGCTCTCCGCCGCCGTGCGCGCCCCCTAGCGGTGGCTCCTCAGACAGCGACCAGGGCGAGCAGCTAGGCTGCCAACCGCTTGTGGTCCAGCGGCCAGTCCCATGACCCGGGGCTGCGTTTTCTCCCTCTGGCTCTCTCAGTCGATGCCCATTTGCATCCCAGTCCGAAAAGAGGCCATTCACAAGCCCAGATATTTCCCTCCTGAAACAAGGAAGCAAGTGATTCTTCCTTCCATGGTTCAGAGTTCACGTTCTTGGGTTTGGACACTAATGACGGAGGGAGGGTTACTTTGTCCATTATTAGCTCCAGCTGGAAGCAAGGGCTCAAAGAAAAGCCCGGAAAGAAAAGTTTTCTGGAAAGGTGAATGAATCTATTGGATTTGGGGACAGCTCCCAATTGTTGGAGTGGACTGTGACAGCCACACACCCACAAAGAACCCATGAGAATCTAATGGAAAAACAAACAAACAAAAAGCTATAATCCAATAACTGTCATGCAAATGCTGACCACTCTTATCCACTAAAATATGGAGTTTTCTTGTGAGCAGCAAAGGGATGATCCCGAACTGGCCTGCGCCCAGTGTGGGTCAGGCTCTGGGGGTGTCTGATGTGCTCCCAGTAACCACAGGCAGAAGGAGAACAAAACCTCCATGGGAGGGGGCCTGGCTTGTGAGAATGACTCAACGAGTTTGGGGGTGAACTTGAAAGTGTGCAGCCCAGATGTAAAGTTTAAGATCCTGACACAGCTGTGCCTCCAAGTTGCCTTTGGATGGAGCAGGCCACACCCACAGCTGCAGCCGAGCAGTGCTATTTGAAACTCCCCCAGGGCCCACTGCTGTGAAAAGAACAGTTTATTACTCAAAATGAAACAAAATGCCGGCTCATCTTTACAGTTTCACGGTCTGCCTTAGGGAAACAGAAAGGGGCTTTAGTTTCCCCCCTGGTGCACCCGGTGTGTTGTCTTGGGGCCAGTTTGGGAAGATCCGGAGAGTGCTCCAGGATGCTGTTGACTCCCTGTCTGACCGTGGACCTAGCATTTAACATGACCAGCCCATGGCTTCTCTGTTTGGAAAATGGCGAGAATGACATTTGCCATTTTCCTCATGGGAATGTGATATAGAGGGCTCTGGAAACGAGGCCAGATTCAAATGTCATGCCCCATATATTGTAATCATTTTCCAAACAAAAACAGCGGTGGCTGGGCCAATCATTTGTCCTCATATTAACTTTAGGAATCTCATTCAGCTGGATTCCTGGTTTCTAAGAACAGGCTTCAAAAGAAAAAGGGGTACCTGAAAGGCTTTATAAGATGGGAGAACTGAGGCAAATCTTATAGTTCTTCTACTCCAAATACAATACAGACAAGAAACAGTGAAAGAATCTTGTTGTCAAATGGAGCATCAGAACGATTGGACTAAAGATAAAAACTCCCCCCCTCCCATAATAGTAAGCATATAGGCAAAACGCTGTTTATTCAATGTTGAGGAAAACAGTGCCTTTCTCTCTCTATTATCTCTCAGATATGGAATTAGATGGTTTGAACCTAGAAAAACAACTAGTTTGTCCTCTACAAAGGAGGATCCAGACTTTGTGAGAGTATGAAAGTGTTTCTATGATACTCAAGCATCTGAAAGAAACATGAACTAAGTTGATCAACCAGATGTTTTGTCTACATAATGCTAAGCATTAAGATGTTTCCCCTATGTGTGGATACTTGGTGTCATATAGATGAAACACTCGGGTGGATAATTGAGTTTTTTTTTCTTCTTTTTGTTCAGATATTTATGATATCCTGAAACAGCTGAAGAAGTATTTTGTTCAAAGTTCAGAGGGAGCAAACAGAGAAATAGGAGACAACAGAAGTAAATAAAAGCCAGGGTGAGGATCCCTACCAACCTTGGTAAGGTCATGGCCCTCTGGGGGTACAAGCAGAGGACACCTTAGAATGAAAAAAAAGGCACTGCTTCCTGATGACTAACCTGATTGTGGCTCGGCCACCAGAACGTGTACTTGATTTCAGTCTCCCTTCTTTCTTTGGCGAGAAGCTTTGGCCAGTGTGTAACTACCAGCTGTACATGGGCTCTGGAAAGTCATCAGAAGGAGTAGGAGAAATGCTTAGTAATAAGGCCAGCATGGTTATGAAGAAAGTGGGCTAGAGTTTCACTTTGCTCACAGGCTTCCACAATGAATGCACACAACCAAGAGGGCACTCCGGCTAATGGCACTGTACACCCCAACCAGGAAGATATTTGCCTTCTTTTTTCATTTTTATTTTTTGGCATGTGTGAGTGCTGGCTAGCTAGCTAGCATGCATTTATTTATTTATTTATTAGTTTTAAGTTAAGGAAAGGCTCACAGTTTATTCTGGTCATGTATTTATTGCCTTTTTTATTTGGTGTTGTGTCTGTCAAGTTTTCACTTCCCTGGAATTTTAACTACCCATCTCCTTCCCCACCCTATTCTCCCTGTCTGTGACACAAATAAATGCCTTAAAAATTTTTTTTTTGCTAGTCTAATTAGTGCATGAATTCATTTAGACTGATGGATTGATGTGGCTTATTGGCATGAAGACTTTCTTCCCTCCTCGCACTGTATGTAATAGAAACGGCTTGTGTGTGGGTGACACCTGCTTTGATGCTGCAGCCTTTCTGTTTGATGCGGAAAGGCCAGCCATTCAGCTGCGATTCTTCAGTCTCCTGGGGAATGGTTTTTCATTGCTGTTGGTGGAGTGGGGGCAGGTTGGCGGTGACTACAAGGGGAGAGTAGTGTGGAAAGTGATGGCGGAAAAACAGCATAACTAAGGATTTAATGTTTATATTTTATTGGACTGATTTTGAAATAGTCATTGTTCACACCCTGGGCCCAGGAGGGAAGGAGACCTTGACTTGCTGCCATCAGTAGTAAGGCATTGTAAATTAGTGCAGCAAGACAAAAATTTCCAACGCCTCTTGCCAAAGAATTAAGCTGAAATTAGTGCACAGTTGGTAACAATTTGATTTCTGGTTTCACTTTAATCAGTGAGGATTAATGGTTGAAATTTTTATTTCTAATCTTGGGGTAGCCTGACTAACAAAAGCTGTTACTTTCTTGAAAACTGCTAAATGAAGAGGGATTTATAAGCTCTCTGAGAGAATAAAAGCTAAAGTGCTAAGGCCCACTTTTCAGACCATAAAATTTTCAAATTCCCTCAACAGTCCCTCATGTACGGCTGGAAGAGCTGACTGCCACTGGGTTCAGTGATGTTTATTGCAGGACAAAGGTGATAGAAGAGCTTGAGAACATTTTCAATGGCTTCAAAACTCGAGATGAAAAACAATAATCTTCTTGGGGGAAAGTTAATATTACAGAACACAGTAGGAAGTAGGATTTGAATTGTGAATGAAGCATTTCCTAGCTTATCTCTATATATTTTTACCCCTTTCCTTCTCCTGTTGCCACTTGACCTAGAACTTTCTATGACCCTCCCATAGCAATCGGCCCACAGCAACATTGTTAAATTGGTGAAGTCTGTCCCTACTCCTACTTCTAGAGACCTTTGCTGAAGACCTTTGTTCTTGAAGATAACACCTTATTTCATACTTCACCTGTCTTAGCATCCCTGTCCTCCCAAACCAGGTGTTGCTATAAATCTTTATGTACTCACTTCTCACCTTTTTGTTTTGAATGTCTTGAGGGAAGAGCTGTGCCCTCACTTCCAGTTTGTCCCACTGTGGCCCATTGTGTGCAGAAAGAATGCTCAAGTCAAAGTTTGAGGTGGTACAATGATGGGATGTTGGGGAGGAGATCTGAGCATCACATGAGTAATGGGACCAGATAATCTTCAAGGTCCCTTCCACTCCTCAATTGTATGATTCTACATCTTCACTGGAAGGGACAAGCCATGTCTTCACCCTTTTTCTCTAGTTCTATAAAAAACAAATACAAGCTTTTCCTCTAGGTTTAATTACCTTCTAATTAATATAAACCTCAGCAACAGGGTTGCTCCCCAAGATTAGAGTGCAGAACGAATGGTTCTTTCAACAGGTGTTGGGCAATAGGAATGAATGCTGCAATGCTTAGATGCAAGAATCATTGATACTCACAATTTTTTGTTTTTCTAAGTTACCTCTTATTAAAGTGAGCCCATATCAGTTAATTTGAGGGGCTTCCTTCACCTCCAATGAATTAACAAGAATTCAAGAAATTAAGTGGTGCCAGGAAAATTTAAAATATCATGAATCTAGCTTGTGGTGGCTTTACTCTTTTCAATGAACCTTCTGTTGAATGAAGTACTGTTCATTCAGGCAGTACTGGTTGGGGAAAGTTTGTGGGCTTCCTCTCTTTCACCTCAGGCCAGCCATTGGGCCCATCTGCCAACTCTCTAGGTGGGTTCTTAGCATCTATTTACTACTGTTCTCTACATGAGAGTAGGGCATAGGTCTTCATTTCTTGAGGAATTTGTCACACCCTGTTTTTCATTCTGCATTGGACGCACCCTTTTGGGCCTTGTCCACCTCCTCTGACCTTTGGGGTGCTTTGCTGTCTTGAACAATCTAACTTATCTTCTCCTCTTTAGGGAAAAGAGAAGCCTTCATATTCTTTTTAAATTTTTACAGTAGAGAAAAAGGCACAACCATATTAACTTATAGTAAATGAGGAAAAATTGAGTATATTAGAGAAGCTCTTCATTTTAACCGAAATACATATATCTATCTGTCATCTATCATCTCTGTCCATGATATGTCCACCTACATATCAATGTTAGGTTGATTCAGTGTAGGACTATAACATGCTGTTTGAAAAATGTTGTGGTAGAGTAGATTATACATGTGTGGGCTGAGGTTGCATGTCATGGTTGCAACAGAAACTTGACTACAATGGCTTAATACCAGACAGAGTTTATATTTCTTATGTAATAAGAGCTCCAAGGATGGGCAGTTTAGGGCTGGTGCCAATGCTCCATATCCCACCCAAGTTCACTCTTCTCATGCTTCCTGTATTCCTTTCATCCACATAATTTAAATTGGCTGCTCCGAGGAAGGAAGAAGAAAGTTGAGCAAAAACGTTTTCTTCATGAAGCATCCTCTTTTTACTTAGGGATAGGAGTCTTTCCTAAGGACCTTGCCAGATGGCCACCCTAGTTGTATGGAAAGTTGAGAAGGTATGCTAATTTTCCAGCCCTTCTCACAGAGGGCAGAGGAAATGGGTGGAGTGATAGAATTGGTATTGACTGAGCCATTCTACAGCACCCATCAAATATATGATTAGTTCTACATTATTTTTTTTAAAAAAAGAACAATTTTTAAAATCATGGTATTTATCTGTGTGTATGACTATAACTAAAGAGAGAAATGCCTACTCCGAGGATTACAAATGATGTCATCTTTGAATTAAATGCATAAAGATTGACAGTAGGAGCTAGGTCATAGCCAAGTCCGAGATAGTTTGGAGGGTCCTCCAGGAAAGATGGCTACAGTCAAAGCCACCATTTGTAGAGGCAGGAGAAAATGAAACCTCTAAGATGCCATGTCTTTATTGCTCTGGCCTCACAATGGGGGTGTAGAAATGGAAGGAGCCTCTGTGAGAAAGAAGGCATAGCATCCATCACAAAGGTTCTTCACCATGGCTGCACACTGGAATCAATTGGGAAACTGTGTTTGAAAAAAATACTGACTCCTGGGACTCATCCCCAGAGATTTTGATCTAACTGATCTAGGGTGTTATCTAGGTATTAGGATATTTCAAAGCTCTCTCCACTTAAGATTCTGATGCATGGTCAGCGTCGAAGCTCACTGTATTACATTATTCTAAAACACAGTACCCATCTTCCTTAGAATTGTGCTCCCTCAATTGGCCTTGGCCCGATGTCGTAGCAGACATGAAGATGAATGTGCCTGTAGGAACTCCTGGCGGCATCTGCTGCTGGGCTGTGTTGGGCATCAGCTTGCATCCTCGTCGTGGGAAGCCACGGGGAAAAGTGCTTCTAGGTCTCTGTTTCAGGAAGTGTGATTCTCCTGAACATTTGGTTTGTCTTGGTCTTGATGACATGCTAAATCTTATAAATATCTGTTTCTCCTTTTATTTTGGCTCCTTAAAAACTTAGGAGCAACCCTATGCTACCATATGGTCTACATTCCTCTCTGCTAATATCACTCCTTGGAGTTAGTATTTTCTCATCCAAAATTTTTATTTACACTTCTCCCATTTAAAAAATACCTTCCTATTATATTTTTGTAAGCCATCTCCAATCCTTGGTAGAATGAGGCAGAGGATTAAAATAAATAAATAAAGTAAAAATCCAAAAAATGCCTTAAACCTTTTCTTTACTCAAACAAAAACCCTTTATCCTTCTATTTGCAATTCCTCTAAAGTTTTATTTCATTGTCTTCCCAAGGTTGCCCTTGAAATTTATTTAAATCTGATTTCATCTGTACTAAAACATTTTCAATTAGAACTTGAGTGCTAGTATTCCAAAGAGTAATTGGTTTCTGGGTCACCACCCTCAAAATATGGCCTCAGTTCTTCATGAGAGCAGTTTGCTTTGGATTTAAAGAATTAAAATTTAGGGAATTAGATATTTAGTTTACACAAATAGAGCCATTCAGCAGATAGAGTAATAGATACCGTTGGAGAATGGCTATAGTTGTATTTTTGCCTCTCATTATTTCTTCCTGGGTTTATTGTTTCAAGGAGCTATTTTTAATAAGAAGGAAAGAGCAACTGCTGTAGCAGTTCCCCATGAGGCAAAGAACCAGAAAGCAGTCCTCATTCCATTTCATTTCATGTCACAAAGACAGCACTTAACGTTGACTTTCCCCGGTGTCCTGTGTCAGTTATTTGTTTACCAGACATCCTTTAGATAGCTACACCCCATTTGTAAGTCACTTCTTTTGTACATTACAGCCTAATGTCTAGCAAAGTGTTTCTAAGTTGCCTATTATCGTAAAAGTTAAGAACTCTGACGGAGATATTAGGAATCATAATAATACAATATTTATGAGGCAAACTACCAGGTAATATCTAGTGATGGAAAAATAGCTAGCAAGCACTTTCAAAATAAGTTTGCTATTGGCCAGCCATTGTTAACTCATGCAGAGTTAGAAACAAGTCCCATGTCCACAGTTAATTTCTAAGCATCTGCTGTGCATCTTTGGGTAACATACTTAACCCTTCTGGATTCTAATGCCCGAGGAAGATAGTTAAAACAACGCAGGAATTTTGAGATTCAACGAAGGAGGCGGGATATTGAGCTCATTGTCTAGTATTCTGGATTAAAAAAGGTAATTAGGACCAGATGCTCGATTCTTCTGTTGTTGAATATAGACATGGCCCAGAGGCTTGGTAGTCTCTCTCAAGCAGCCCAAGGTTTTATGTGTCCATAGAACCTCTTACTTTAAAAAAAAGTATTGGCAAATAAGAAAGGATAGATCTGGACAGAGGGAGGCTTGGATTCCATCTTTTTCCCTCTCTACTTTCTCACCCTCAGCTACTGTCATTATATGTACTATTCTGGGGGGCGGGTAGTGGAGGGCATTAGGGGTGAAAAATTTGGTTCTTGTGTTCCCCTCTCTCCCATATCACCGCCCCCCCTTTTTTAAAAAAAATCACAGATGACTCTGGAGGGAAGCAATTCAAAGTAGTAAACTTTGGCCTTCAAGATATAAAATCACGCTATGAAAATGGAGGAGGCTGCAAACTGTAGCATTGACCGTGGCCTTTGTGTAAATTAGAATCCTGGCTCTCCGGGAAGAATAGTCTCTGCAGAATTTTGCCCATCCCTGTTTTCCTTGCTGGTAAGCAGCAATATTTGTTCTGAGTACTACTGCTTCCCACTGCCTGAGAGTACTGTCAAGAGGAAAAACGATAATTGTTACACTGAAGTTATTGCATTTTTGTGACACTGGCTAAATGGCTTGTAGTATAATCAAAACTAAGAAGGGAAAGATATCCTTTGCAATTTGAAATCCCACCCAGCTCCAAATAAAAAATTTCAATTGCTGTGTGATGTCCTCATAGCAAAATCTCTATGAGAATTTTTCCATTGCATGTTCCCCCATTGTGTAACAAGAGAATGTGGGCAGACTTCAGCTTAAGTAAAAGAACTCCTCTGCTCAGGCTCCACCCTCTCATCCCTCATCTTCCTCAGCACTGCAGCCTTCTGGGTTTTAGAAGAATCTTTAATACTACAGCCTTCTCTATTAAAGAATCCAGTTAGGTTGCCTAGACAGACAAATCTGCAAATATCACCCTTTCCCCGCTTCTCCCTGCTGGGTTATATTTTGGAACACATGTTAATCCACTAGTCACTAACAAGTTCCAGCACCCGGACAAGCTAAGCCTCCTTCTGGACATTTGGAACCAGAAGGAGCCACACTGAGTATGGTGTGAGGTTGGAGGCGTGCCCTGGAAGAACTGCAGAGACGGGTTGGTTATCTGTAAGAGAGGAGGGTCACACCACACCTGGCAGCAGGCAATGAGTTCTCCGCTGCAGATGTTTGCACACGGTGCTGCCTAGACATCTCTGATGGGAGATGAGAATAGTAGCAACCAACACACACATCCTGAACCCCATGGTCTCTTTTCATTTCACTTGGGGATTTTTAGGTGTCAAGACATGTGCTTTCCACAGCTGACAATGACCCAGCCACCAATGTCGCCGGGACATCTAAACCTATTTCCCGAACACCGCTGCATAGTAGTCATGAAGGTGGGCTCCAAGCCAGATGTCCTAAACGTGAACCCCGGAGCTGGGAGGTGTGGTGTGAGAGCCAGAGGGGAGTAGCTCCCAAGGGAAAGTGGAGGCGGTCCAGAGAGGAAGGAGCAGCGGCTGTGGAGGAAGTGAGACCAGCTTGCCCACACGTTAGCACTGTCAACTGGACCACATTATAGAGCCTCTGTACACTTCAGCCTCTACACAGTGTTAATAGTATCGACTGGCGTGGGTTGTTGAGAGGGCTTGATGAGATTAAATTCTAAAAAGGTATGTGAAGTGTCTGGGACATAACAGGTTCTCCATTAAAGGGAATTTAAATAAAAAGTTAGATCTAGCTTCTCTTTGCTCTCTCTTCCTATTAGACATTCTCTAAGGTTCTTTGGACTTGTTACCCTGTTCATCATTCCCTAAGCCCCCAGGTTTTCTAAATTCAGTATAAAACCCTTTCTAGCTTTGAATCTGGCCTTCCGCATGCCCTGGATACAAAGCTATTTTTTTATATGTGTTTATTGTTATGGTCAGGATTATTATTAATTTGCCATCAAAATAAAGTGTATCTTGCCGAGACCGGTTTGGCTCAGCGGATAGAGCGTCGGCCTGCGAACTGAAGGGTCCCAGGTTCGATTCCGGTCAAGGGCATGTATCCTGGTTGCGGGCACATCCCCAGTAGGGGATATGCAGGAGGCAGCTGATCGATGTCTCTCTCTCATTGATGTTTCTAACTCTCTATCCCTCTCCCTTCCTCTCTGTAAAAAATCAATAAAATATATTTTAGGAAAAAAAAATAAAGTGTATCTTTAACAAGTTAGTCTCTGCATCTCATCTCCACATTTCCAAATCAAAGCCCTGAAATGCACAGCTCAGCCTGCTGATGAAGCAGGCTTCTGAGCTCAGTTTGAGTGGCTTATGCAAAAAAAAAAAAAAAAAAAAAAAAAAATAAACTTCCCCGTGACCTTTCTCCCTAATAATTCTTGGGGCCTGAACTTACGCTCAAATAGTTACATCTGGTTCTGTATTGAACAAATGGGTCAGAAGGGGAAAAAAAAATACCCCTCTCAGCCTCCTCCCACGTTTTTCCTCAGTGTGAAGTCATTTGCTTTTCTTTCTAGCCCATACCAAGTCTTCAGAAGTTGAGCCAGGCAGATGGTGAGGTTATAGCTTGGGCAAAATGTGTTCTAATGTTATCAGCTTTCAAGGAGCACATGGAGCAGAGAGAAAAGATGGTTTGTGGTATTTTTGTTTATTAAATTTGATGGTCGGATTATGACATTTATATTTATTAAATGTACGGAATCTCATCCATCACTGTTGACAGTCAGAACATGTCCTCTGCGGTTGGCATAACTGTCTCTTCCTGCAAAGAGATCGAACATTTATTCTTATTTGGGAGACGAAGAAGAGATGGAGGAAAAAGAAGATCCGGCCTCGGTGCCACCGCCCTGGGGAAATGGGAGTCGAGATAAGTGTTATTGTGTTTGAGTCTGTCATGTCCAGAAGCATTTTCCGCGTCTGGGTTGGGAGTCGACTGGATGGTGCGGTGGAGGGATACCGTCAGCGGGATGGGAGCCGTGCAGCCAGTGAACCCCGCGCAGGGAAAACATCTAGAAAGAGGGCTCTCAGCTTTGCCCCATTAAAATTCTGGCATGGGCTGGGGTTGGGATCGTGTCGTGAGGGCTTTGTCTAGCGGCCAGGGCACTTGGGCAGCCAGGCGTCCTCAGTCGCTCTGGGTTTTATTACCGACCAGATGTGGGCCTCTTGGCTATTTTATTAGAGCACCAGGTGAGCTGATGAAAGGACAGCACTCGAGCTGCCTTCCAGACGGCTCCTGGGTCACTGGAGCTCTGTTTACATGTAAGAGGAGACAAGAGCCCGCGAGCCTCAGGGATGAGGAGAAGGCACTGTCACCCGTGAAGTTGCTCGGTGGGTCTCAAGGTGGAAGAGGTGATGTGCTTACTCCGGGTTTACGGATCTCTTCCCGAGCGTAACTTAAAAAAAAAAATGTTTTTACAGCCAATGTGCAAATGAACGAGACACATGGGTTCAATCTCTCCAGCCACATATGATTCCAAAAATAAAAGGTTCATTTAGGTTTGAGAAAACCCAGTACATTTGGAAACCAGTTAACCTGACATGTTGCCGCACAGCCTGCATGGTAAGTATTTAAGATACTAGCCTGGAGAAGGGATTAAGTCCTTTCCTCTGGTCCCCATCCCACCGCCCAGGCCTCCCTTTTCAGGCTGGGGTTGGGTCCTGACTCCAGTCATTAGGGTCCCAGTCGGTATTCTCTTAAAGCAGCAGCCCAGGCACAGTTGCTATGCACAAGAAAGACTTCAAACATTGTAATAACTATGCATGGTGCCAATTGGGTACTGGAAATTTCAGGGGAACACTTTGTAAAGTATACGATTTTCTAACCACTGTGCTTTACACCTGAAACTAATACAAAATAATGTTGAATGTGAACTGTAATTGAGAAAAATGAAAAAACACACAGATGTCCACATTAAAAAAAAAAAAGATTTCAAGCAGTGTCATGCATTTATGTAGGCAGCTCACAATTTTTGAAGGCCAGGTATTTCCTTCTCTTTGGCAGACGTAGGACCTGGGAAATAGTTTACAAGAGTACCGAGTAGTAGCCTCATTCTTTTTAAATTGGGAAAATAATTGTTCATAGATACTATGTCATTAATTGAACATCATTTAGGTGCAGCTGTAGTCTATGCATTCTGAGGGCTATTAAACAAAGGTAAATGGCAGTTTATCTTTAGAGAGTTTAAACAAAACATACTAAAAGCCAGACCTCTATGAAGAGGCACAATTTCCTGCTAGATAGTGTGTGTGTGTGTGTGTGTGTGTGTGTGTGTGAGAGAGAGAGAGAGAGAGAGAGAGAGAGAGAGAGAGAGAGAGAGAGAGAGAGTTTGTGCTTCTGATTACATGAATGGACTGTAAACATTTCCAGGGGTGGGAGAGAGTGTAGGTCCTGGGTGTTAACAAGGCGAAGGTCATGAGTGCACTTCACACAAGGACCAATTGGCTCTGCTCTATCCACAGCCCTTGGAGCCTGCAATCCACTCTGGCTATTCTGCAGGTCACAGGAGTGAAAACAGGGCTCATTTTGGAGGTGTAGTAGAGTTGGGGGGAGGAGGAGGAAAAATCTCTAATTCTTTTCTGTCTCTTTCTTAAATAAAAACAAACCACACAAGATATTATAATTTAAATTCTGCATATATTTAATTCTCATCTGCTACTTGAATAGAGTGAATATTTGGGAACACATACTATATGCAAGTATACACACGCATATGTCCATCTATTTATCTATATAATTTTTTTCTCATTTGATTCTCACAATCCTCTGAAGTAGGAACTTAGCATCATCCTTTAACTGCAAAAAAAGAAAAATCTTTCCCTGGAAAGATGTGCAGTCAATATCAGGGGAGAGGACAGGGTGTGAGTGCCTGGCGGCAGTGGGGCGCATGAGGGTCTAGGAGCAGTCCTGAAACCTTTGATCTATGTTTGCCTCTGGTAGTCACTAGACTCCTGACAAACAGATTTCAGGGTTGAAACACACCAATTCCACATTGGGAGGGGACGGCTATTTTATTGCCCCAATTAACTGCTTTATTTGTTTATAAATTCTTCCCCTTTCTGTTTTATGGTGCAGTTGTGGTGTGTTTAATGGAACAGCAAGATTAAGACTGGCAAGATGACTGCATGTTATGTTTCCAAAGCTAATAAGTGGTTTGAATCCAGAATGTTTGTGGCTCTTTCCAAAAATATTTGGTTTCTCTAAAAAGCGACAGCTGTTGCTTTTTATTCCTTTGGAGAATTTTTTTGCCTGATAATAGATGAAACAACAGGGACTTAGTAAAATATAAAAACTCATGATGTTAAAACCCAGAAAGTTGGGTTTTAATCTAAAAGCCATACAAGAATACCAAGAATCTCTTTCTAAGTGGAATTTTTTGGTTTCTGTGAGCAAATACTAAAAAAAAAAAATACTAAAAAAATCACTTTCCATTATTTCTATTGCATTTTGCAATTTGCAAAGCACAGATATATTTAAAATTTGGATTTCACCATAATTCTGCTAAGCAGCTTAGAGACAATGATTTTTCCTTGTTACAAATGATACAAGTAAGACCCAGAGAGGAGGAGCATTTGCTTGGAGTCAGGGGGCTCATCAGTGGGAAGAGCCAGGATTACTATAGAATTTGGCAATGTCTAGCTCAGGACTCTTTGTCATACCAAATTGTCTAATTGTCAAATGGTACCTTTATCAAGTAGTTGATAGTTAGGCAATGTGATCTGGCCAAGATATCACTGCTCCTGTAGGATGCTGTTGCCATAGCTACAAACCCCAGTGGTAGAAGCATCAGATGGCCTAATGTGGTCACATGCTAAAGACCTGGCTGTCAGGGAAGGAGTGTGTGGGACCAGAGAAAGTCTCTATGTCTGAGCTGCCCACAGAACACAGGGCACTGTGCCCCATCAAAACTACACCTAGGAAGTGGCTCACTCTACACAGGAGATAATGTTAGATGCTGGACAGAGCAAAATGTGGTGATAATACACCTGCCAGGCAGGGCAAGTACAGGCCAAATTTAACCTGGCAAATCAAAGTGACATAGAAATTCTACTTTATTTCATCCTGCCATCCCTTTTTCTTTTTCTTTTTTCTTTCCTCAAAATATCAACTAAAGGGTAGGAAAAGGAATCCACAGGAAGCAGTTTTCCAAATTTAGTGACCTTGAGTCACTGGAACTTAATGGGCATACAGACCCCAAGGTTCTGGCCCTGAGATTCTGATTTCTTAAATGTCAAAAGCAGGATGATCCCTCAAACTAAAACAGTTTGGATAGTTTCAAAATATCATTTAATAGTATTTTATTTTAAATAAAAGGATAATAAAGTAACTATCTCACCAAAGTCTCTTGATATAATAGAATGTCTGTTTGATTGCTTTTTAAAAAATAAACACAGCAATATCTAGCTGGTATACTAACGGCTACCACCCATGATTTTCGAAAGCTGCTGAAATTGGAGTGGAGCTCAGCAACCTGAGTTTTTAACAGGCCTTCAGGTGATTGTGATGCAGGTGGTCTGTGGACTTCACCTTGAAAACCTGCATAACGAGTCAGAAGGTTCACAGGAGGCAAGTCTGCTTAGTTGACAGCTAGATGACTCACAATCCAGCTCTGCTTTGGCCCCTGCCTCTGTGCTCCAGTAAATGGGCTGAGTCTCACCCCTCATTTGCAGGTTTTGCCTCCACTTGTTGCTTCTGAGTCTGGGTAGGGTGGCCACTCCAGGTGTCTGCACTGCCAGCTGTGTGGGCTCCTGCCTTGGCTCTCACGGGAGTCAGTGGTCACCTGTGTGCAGGGAGAGGGAGAGATTCAATGTGCTCCAGTGGAAAAACAGCTGGATTGAAAGGGAGGAAGTTTAGTGCTTTGAGTTTTATGTGTGAACTCTGCCACTCCTTCACCACGTGAGGGGTTGAAGGATTGGTGATAAAAAGGAGGAAAAACAGAAAACCTGTGCTCCCGCCCTCTACTCCTGACTCATTTAATTCATGCTCTGCCTCCCAACATGATTCCTCTAAACCCTTTTCTAGTTGTTCTGGCATGAGTTAGGAAGCAGTGGGCCAGGGGTCTGGGCCCCTCTCATGAGCTTCACTGCCATCTTGCAGTGTGTCCTTGGTAGACTTACTTAACCTCTCTGGGTTCAGTTTCCACATCCAGAAAAAGTAGTTGAAATGATAATCTCACCGAAACTGGTTTGGCTCAGTGGATAGAGTGTTGGCCTGTGGACTGAAAGGTCCCAGGTTCGATTCCAGTCAAGGGCATGTATCCTGGTTGCCAGCACATCCCTAGTAGGGGCTGTGCAGGAGGCGGCTGATCGATGTTTCTCTCTCATCGATGTTTTTAACTCTCTATCCCTCTCCCTTCCTCTCTGTAAAAAAATCAATAAAATATATTAAAAAATAATCTCTACACTCCTTCTCTAACACTCTGGATTACTTTAATATATTCAAGGTACTTTCTAAAGAACTTGCTAACCTTTTCATGAAAGACAAAATAAAAGGTCAGTATTTAGAGCGAGTGCAATTTGTACTAGACATAAAAAGAATTCTCCTAACAGCAAATAGACTAATGGGCTTGGTCTTTGTATTAGATTGCAAGGGCTGCCATAACAAAGGACCACAGACCAGGTAGTTTAAAAAACAGGTGTTTTTTTTTTCTTCTTGCAATTCACATCTAGAAGTCTGAGATTAAAGTGTTAGCAGGGTTGGTTTCTTCTGATGCCATTCTCCTTGGCTTATAGGTGGCCACCTTCTTACTATTTCTTCACATGATCTTCCCTCTCTGTGTGTTTGGTCCCTAATCTCCTTTTCTTATAAGAACACTACTCATATTAACTTAATTGCCTTTCTAAAGACTCAGTCTCCAAATACAGCCATCTCATAGACACGTGGGTTAGGACTTCAACCTATGAATTTTTTTGGACACTATTCAGCCCACAGCAGTCACCAAGGCAGGAACTTTTAGGAGTATGGAGAACATCTTGTACCTCAGCTGGCTTGGGCAAAGAGGAGGATGAGATAGATTCTTGAAGACCTTGTCAGGTCTAGGGATTTGTGATATTGTGTAAGGATCCTCAAACACAACACTCCACCACCAGGAATGTGAATAAAGAAGATGTACAAAAAGCAAGGCAGGAAAATCAAATAAAACAACAACTGATTGGTACTTCAGGAAGAGCAAAGATGGAAAAGATCTTCGAAGCATTTACATTTGGGACAGTTTCATTGCATCATCAGGACAGACGTACTTTATCACACAGCCATTATTGTTTGATCTGTGCCTGTGGCTTAACTCTTAGAGAGAATAGGAGACTATTTCACATAAATTCCACTTTTGGCAAATGCAAAAGCAGGATTCTGCTGAGGACAGGAAAAATTCATGATGCAATTCCACATATCCTCATGGGTGCCTTTTCATGGCTAAGAAGGTGGGGGGAGAAGAATTCTTTTGCAACATCGCTATGAAAGAATACTTTACAGATTACTTTTTCTGATTGTTTGGACAGTAAAAGCAAGTAATGAGTCTCTCACCACATATCTCTGGTTTTTATTGCTGCAATAACCTATCTGTCTCCTTAGGTACATTCTCAGCAACATAGAGTACCGGCAGGAGAATGAGTGCGCTTAGGCCTTTATCCAGGCCATTCCTACCTATGGCTTGCTGGTTCACTGATGACCACCACCTTTGTTTCTCCATTGGAAGGAGTTGTACATCCTCCCACTGGGCCTCAAACCCAATAACGGGGCATGTGCCTGACTGAGGATCAAACCATGATTTCCTGGTTCATAGGTTGATGCTCAACCACTGAGTCACACCAGCCAGGCACCAGTGCAAATCTTGATGTCACTGAGTTAATCATGACCTCTGATGTCAAACATGTACACTGATATGTATTTATTTAAGCAAAACCTTGCCTGGGCCTCTGGGTCCCCTAAGATTGATTTAGGGGTCTCTTTGGTTCTTGTATCATCCTTCAGTAATTCTCCATCAGAGCGCTCATTGTATTTGCCTGTTTTCTCATCTATGGATAACCAACAACTGCGTGGGCAAGGACTCTAACTTGTTTCGGTTGCATTCCCAGTGCCTAGTGAAAAGGCTGGCACAGGAGAGGTTTAATAAACATTTGTTGAATTAATGAAAACTTTGTATAAAAGTTTCTATGCCAAGTTTCTCAAGCCCAACCTCTGAGATAAGTGGGTGGCCTGGTAGACATACTAGAGATAGAGTAGGAATCTGAAAACAATTTATTTTCCCAGAGTTTTAATATTGAATTAATTAAATTAGGGAAATTCAGAGAGTTTTTTTTTGTTTATTTGTTGTTTCTTTTGTAAAACAAGCAGGCAGACAGATTATATGTAGTTGATAATTAAATTTCCAACACAATATTAAAATTAACCAATGGTGAACCAGCAATGCAATGTAATATCAGGAAAGCACTCTGATCTAGGAATTAGCATAATTGAGTTCTGATTAAGTAAAGAGCTATGTTATTTGGGACAAATTATTTGCTATCTCTGAGATCCTGTCCTTATCTCTAAATGATTCTATTTGATGATTAACATGGGCAATGGCCAAGGACTTTTCAATGCTGAAATGCTATCTCTGTGGCTTCCTAATTCTATGTGATGTGACTCAATCTTTTCCAAAGTGTGAGCAATGGAATGTGGGTCACTAGTGGGATGCAACGTGAGTTTAAGTGTACATAAATGAATATTTTTAATTTTAATACTTTATTGAACTTACTGGACAAAACACCATAAGGTACAATCAGGAAATAGCACCGTTTTTAAATCCCTATTGCATTCCTACTTTGTCAGACCTCCATCCTGCTACTGGGTGATATTCTAGACCAGTCTCATGTTCATGTATTAAAAATTCCAGTCAAATAAAAATCCAAATTTCAATTTTTCATCCAATTCAGAGTTTTCACCCTCCACCATCTGGTCCTTGATCCAGAAGAAAAAGAGTAGAAAAAAGGAACAATATTTTACTTTGCTCTCCTTGATGCATGGATTCCAATTCACAGTATTGCCTTTGGCTCTCCCATAATCAAGGCCAGGAGGAAGAGGTGAATTAGAAGAAGACAGAAAGACTGGCTGTCTTGGAGCTGTTGTAAGCTTGAGGTCAGTGCCTTCCTGTGACAGAGGCCAAGCTGGCTCTCTCTGAGGGGGCTTTACAGGAGACTGGAGGCCCAGTGCATGAAATTCATGCACAAGGGGAGAGGTGTCCTTTAGCCCAGCCTGCACCCTCTCCAATCTGGGACCCCTTGAGAGATGTCACAATCCAAGACAGCTGGCTCCCAACTGCCTGCCTGCCTGCCAGCCTGATCACCCCCTAACCACTCCCCTGCCAGCCTGATTGATATTTAACTGCTTCCCTGCCAGCCCGATTGCCCTAACTGCCCTCCCCTACTGTCCTGATCACCCTAACTGCCCTTCCCTGCAGGCTTGATCTCCTCTAACTGCCCTCCCTTGCAGGCCTAGTTTCTCCCAACTGCCCTCCCCTGATGGCCATCTTGAGGCAGCCATCTTGTGTCCACATGTGGGCAGCCATATTTGACCACATTGGGGCAGCCATCTTCTGTGTTGGAGAGATCATCAATTTGCTTATTACTTTTTTATTAGATAGGATGCTTCCACCATCCAGATGCTTCTACAGTGCAATGATTGGCTCTCTTTCTAATTTTGTATGGCACCACCATTATTCCTATCTTTTGGCAGTTTGTCTCCCTTTTCTTCTGGGGTGCAGCATCCTTTCAAGATGGTCTAACCCCACTACTTTCTGGGCATCACCCCTGTGGCTCACAGGAGCTCCCATACCTTGCTTTCTCTGTTAGCTACAGCCATGCAGTTGCTCCACTTGGCCCTCTCTTCTTGTGCCGCTGTCCAGGGCAGCACCTGCCAACCTCTTGACCTCTGACTTCTTAATTTCTCCAAACTCCAGGAAACACAATTTGAGAGTCTCCTAAGAATTCACTAATGCTACGAATACTTTAGAGCTGTCAAAGGCTTCCATCTGCCAAGGGAGTAAGAGGCCAACTTCCATGTCTCTATGTATGATTAATCTCTCTGAGTGGGTGTTTCGAGGCCTCCTTGCTTTATTTCAAAGTTGAGTGGAAGAGCTCATAGGAAAGGCAGGAAGACAGTATAGTACTCTCTTCTTTAATGAGGTATCTTCCTCCTGAAGGGTTCTTAACTATTTATTTATTTATTATTGAATTTACTGGCATTGAGGTGTCATTTGATTAATAAAATTATGTAGGTTTCAGATGTACAATTCTTTAATACATCATCTGTATATTGTAGTCAGTACCTCAACTTCTCTTGCTAGTATCAAAGGACGACCTATTAGCACCTTACTTTAGATTACTGGAGTATGTCTCATCACCTTTTTTAAAGCTTTGAAACTTTAGCCAAATTTCCTAAGTGGCCGAAAAAGCCCCCTTTCACATCCTGTTATGTATGTATTTTACTGTACTTCAGAAATTATATAACTTACCAAGTGTATGATTGTATACATATTATTGTTGGGATTAGAATGGATACAAAAAGTAGTAGGAACTTTAAAGAAAAATAAAATGAATAATAAGATAAGTGACTCATGGATACAGCAAAAACCTTCATGGTGATATTGTTAGACTGTCGTGTTAAGCAGGAGAATGCAAAGATGAGGCAGCACATTCTTCTTCTATCCAGCCCAACTGTGACAAAAACAATGCTTGTTCTGGACTACACACTAAACTTTCACTCCATGTAGCCAACCTAATATGCTCATTCAATCCCTCCAAGGTTCTCATTAAAAGTGAGACAATGTTCATTTCTAAGTTATATGAGAGCAATGTGTTTGTTTACTCTATCAGGGTGAAGAATTATTATAAAATATAAACTAAGTACTAAATAAGGTGGTCATATACAGAATTATAAAGACCTCCATAAATAACTGACCTGTAGTTAGTTAAAAATAGGAGATTGATAAAAGTACCTTTTAAGGTACTTAGTAAAGGGGAAGCAACACATTGAAAACACCAAGAGAAGATTTAAAAACATAGGTTTCCATGTAAAGGAGACTTTGTTAGTAAAAGAGCACTAAATAAGGATAAAAATTTTCAACTCTGCAACTTGCAGAGAGTATGATCTTGGGCAAGTCTCTTGGCCAAACTGAGCTCATCTTTGTGGAAATAACCCTCAGAATTATAGTGAAAATGAACAAGGATCCAGTGAGATAGGGCATGTGAAACAGAACATTCCACAGAGCCCAGCCCAAAGTTTCATCAGTCAATAGATACTAGTTATTAATTAAAAAAACCTTCATCGATGTTTAATATACATGCATAAAGTATAACAATTTAAGGTACAACTTTATGTGTTTTGATAAACATATATAATCATATAACTGACACCACAGTGATATTATAGAATAATTCCATCACCCCAAAGTGCTCCATTATGCTCCATTGCCATCAATTCCCTCCCATACCCCTGTCTTCATTGTTTGTAGAATTTTATGTAAGTGGAATCATGCAGTCTGTAATCTTTCTTGTCTGGTTTCTTTCACTTGGCATAACACATTTAATATTTATCCATGATATTGCATGTATCAGTTCTTTTTTATTGTTGTCTAATATTTTATTATGTGGATACACAGGATTTTGTTTATTCATTGACCAGTTGATGGACATTTGGCTTGTTTCAAATTTCTGGCTATTACAGAACAAAAGTTACTATAATCATTTGAATATATAAGTCTTTGCATGAATATGTTTCCATTTTGTTGGACTAATACCTAAAAGTGGTTTAACTGGGTTGCATAGCAAGTCTGTATTCAATTTGAAAGAAACTGCTTTCCAAAGTGGCTGTACCATTTTGCATTACCACTAGTTATGTATGAAGTTTTCAGTTGTTCCACATCCTCTGCAGCATTTATCCTCAGATGAATGATGTTCAGCAAGCTTTCCAATGATTATTTGTCATTTGTACATCGTCTTTGGTAAAGAGCCTACTCAAATCTTTTGCCACTTTTAAAAGTGTTTTTTGCCTTATTACTGAGGCGTGTAAGTTGTTTCATGTGTCTAGATAAATGCTTTTTATGGATATGTGTTTACAAATATTTTCTCCTGGTCTGTGGCTTGCCAAAAGTGGCTTTGAAGTACAAACCTTTTTTGTGGTTATCCCAAACAGGATGAGTTCCTTTCTGTATTGAGACTATTAATGCCACCGAGAAGGAATGAAAAGGTTATGTACTCAATAATGAGACTTTCTGGGAGAGCCGGTCCAGAATGGCCTGAGAGAGCAGGGGAAAGAAACTGGTTTTGTTTTTATTGTTAGGGGATGGGCTGTAGTAGGGTTCCTGTGCCTGAGAGCTGGGGCTTGCATGTGTTGAACTTCCTGTTGGCAACAAAGGTGGGAGCACCTGGGCTTTCTTATCAGCTACCCCAGATGTGGGGCAGAAGGAGGAGAGGGAGTGGTGGGACTTGAAAGCTGTCAGCAGTCAAAATCAACATCAAAACAGAGGCAGACTATTACAGTTTACATTTTTGAAAGACCAATTTATCATAGTTTTTCTTTTGTGGTTCATTAATTTTTTTGTGTTCTACTTAAGAAATATTTCCTTAACTTCAATATATACATTTCTCCTGTTTTCTCCTAGAATTTTTATAGTTTCAGATATTACATTTAAGTGTTTGATCTATTTTAAATACATTTTTTTTTGTAAATGGTGTGAGGATCCAGGTTCCCCCATCCCCTAATATGATCATTTCTTCCAGAACCATTTACTAAAAAAGACTATTTCTTCTAATCAATGACCTTGGTATCTTTGTTGAAAATCAATTGCCCATAGATTTGAGGGTCTACTGCTGGACTCTGTATCCTATTCTATTGATCTATATGTTCATACTTACTCTACTACCAAACCACGTTTAGTACTATAGTTTTATAGTGAGTCTTAAATTGGGCACCATAATTACTCCATAATTGTCCTTCTTTGCAGAATAATTTAACTTTCCAGATCCTCATTTGCTTTTGTATAAACACTTAAAAATCAGTTTGTCAATTTTTACAAAAAAAAAAGCCTGTTGGGATTTGATTGAAATTGCATTGAGTCAATAGATCAATTTAGGGAGAATTGACATCTTATTAATATTGAGTCTTCTGATAAATGAACACAGTTAATATCTCTACTTCTTTAAGTCCCTTTTTAATTTATCTCAGAGATGTTTTGTAATTTTCAGTATACAGGCTACATTGTACTAATTTTCCCCCTAAGATTTTTGTATTATTAATGCTATTGTAAATATTTCAATTTCAATTTCCAAGTATGGAATTTTGTTTCCAGCCAAGATGGAGTAACAGGGACTGGATCTATCATCTCTACTGAGACAATACAAAGTTGGACATACATAAGACAATGGTTTTCAAGTCATGGGATATCAGGCAATGGAAGACAGTGATGTATGAGTGACTGGGAAAACGGGGTGAGCCCCGTGATTGCTCAGCTCATCACCTGGAGAGTGTTTCCTGGCCACAGCAAAGAGGGCGGTGCCTCTGGCGGAGCCCAGCAGCCTTCCTGAGCAAAGGAGCTCAGACATCATGGAGGCCACAGTGGCTAAGTTCACAGGTCAGAGTACTGGAGAGACAAGAACTGCAGAGAGAGGCTTCCAGAAACCTGCAGTCTTCACCTGAGTATTGACCAGTGCCTGCTGGAGAGAAAACTACCAGGGATCAGAAAAGTTTAGAGTGAGTAACCCCTAGAGCTCATGCAGTGCCAAGAATGGATTAACACAGTTTATGATTTCATATATGTAAAAATCTGGAAAAAGCAAAACTAATTTATCATGACAGAAAACAGATGGGGGTGGGGAAAGGGCATGGAGGGGTGTGAGGGAGGGATTAAAAGGGCCAAAGACAAGTTTTGAGGGTGATTCATTTTTTTGACTGTGGAGATGGTCTCTTTAATGTATATATGTGCATATACACTTTAAATACACACAGTTTATTATATCAACAAAGCCAGTTTTTTATTGCTAGTATTAGAAATACAATTGATTTTTATATATCGAGTCTGTATCCTGCAACTTTGAGAAACTCCCTGGTTCTAATGATTTTTTTTTATTGTTACTATTATAGTTTCTGGTGTGATTCAAATCAACAAGATTATCAAAGGTGATATTCAAGTCTGTGTCAGAGCTTCACACACCGTCCAAGCACTCTGTGCGTTATTTTATCATTTGTAATAGGAACGCCAGCCTTTTAATTCTCCTGTCTGCCAACACAGAGGGGGTTTCTCTGTAGAAGAGTAAGACCGGCACAAACTAAGACCGGAGCAATCACATGAGAACAGTAATGCACACAGGACTCTAAATACCCTAGGGCCGGGTCGCCATCCTTCTCTAACAATTGCAGGAAGAGACTCAGATCCCTTTTCCTTAGACTCGTGTGCCAGTTCCCGTGATGGGGAAGCCCCTGCATCCTGTCTGCTTAGTATTTGATGCTTGGTGATAACAGGCCTGTGCTCTCCAAGAGCTGGGAACTGCTCAGAACAGAAGTATTTATGGATTCCCTGGAAATGCCTGCTGAAAGCACCCTGGAGCCTAGCTGGAGAGCCTCCCCCCACAGGCATGCTGCTGCTGCTCAGCTCTGGGGCTCTTGTCAATGCCAGCAGCTCGGAGAGGGCGGGGGGGTGGGGTGGGGAGGAGGGACACCGGGGAGAGGAGAGGGGTAAAGGGACTCAGGAAGGGTTCTCTTCGGAGCCCAGCTCACTTTGCTGACTTGTTGTCCACAGCTTTCCATGACAATCCCTCTCCATCCATTGGTCCTGCCACTGCAGTTCTCGGGTTCTACGGGACAGGAGTTAATGTTAGAATAACAGATTCTATTTATCCTTTCTGAGGAAATAATTAGCCAGTGTTGGTAAATTTACAGAGGATTCTGCCATCAACAGAAGATTAT
This sequence comes from Lasiurus cinereus, assembly GCA_011751065.1. NCBI lineage: Eukaryota > Metazoa > Chordata > Mammalia > Chiroptera > Vespertilionidae > Lasiurus > Lasiurus cinereus. Next base: position 11,692,503 of record JAAGEH010000393.1, on the reverse strand, counting down.
CCTAGAGAGCAAATAGGATGTGCTGAAATCCACACATTTATATTCCATTGTTTTTTCAGTGCTAGGAGCAAATATTATTGCATATGGATATCACGTTTCTCTTTCATCCTCCCAGGCATTTGATGTACACTCCAGTGTTTGCTCGCTCTGTGGATGGCAGTGGGACAAGTTAGGCTTCCAGCTATCCCTTAGGGGCCTTCGCTACGCTCACACCCCTCCCCTTTCTACAGCTCTCATTCCCCCTCTCATGGAGCTCATCTTTGCTCCAAATGTCTCCTTTAGCAGCACAGGAACTTTAGCAATGGGTGAACTCATTTTCTCCACGTTCAGAAATTATTCAGACTTCAAGGATTTTAGAATTTAAAGGGGATTCTTGGTTTCTGTATCAGGTCACCCATAACACAGTGCAACTTCTGTTTTTCAGTGGGATGAAATCCTTAAGAAACTTACTGAAAAGGCTCAGAAGGTTTTGTGGACATCAAATAGTTTTTAAAGAACAATATTTTGATGGTTTAATTATAAGAAAATAGAAAACATGCAGATTAAATTGACCCTAAAACACACATGGTTTTAAAAATAAAGGGCAGGGAATTCTGGCAGAATACATCTTCCCTCCCCCTGGATCTAAAACACATGAACAAAACCAAAAGGCCTGATGAATTCAGAGAAGCGCCCTTGGACTCATGTGATCTACCCTGTAGAAGCCTGAGGAAACCACAGGCCACTTCCTTGTGCTCTTGCCAAACCCTGTCCCTGGGAATCAGTTTAGCCCCTCAGTTTTTGCCTCTGAAAAGGGATAAAAGTACTAATTCCCTCCTCTTGTCAGGGTTGTTTTCTTTCAATTCTAAATAAAATTGTGTGCTTTTTGAATTCCTAACACACACAAAGTTTTGTTTCCAAATAGATTATTTTCTTACCTGAAGGACTTTGATGACTTTTACTCTGTTTCACTTCTTAATTGTCAGGGAGTTGAGAGCCACTCTGAATCATGTAATTAATTGAGCAACCCCAGTGTTTACATTCCTCTGACACTGTTTTTTAATCTGTTCTAGCCACAGAAACTTTGCATCAAATATTAAGTGGATTAAAGGGCACCTGTTCTGGAGTAGCTGGCAGGTGTCCCCTCCTCTCCTAAGGATCCTTCTCTCACATGGCAGACTGTAGGGAGTTCCAGCTGATAAAAAACTTGCTCACAGTGTCTTGTTGGAAAACTTTCTTGTGTGTGTGCTTGTTGTCGTCTTTGAAAAATTGTTTACAGGGGTCTTTGAGACTTGTCATGAAGGCACATTCCTCTGGAGGGCTTTTGCTTCTGCCTGGCTGTGGGCATTACCAGTCCTCTACCACCTCAATCAAGTGCAGAGTTTGAGGTTCTCTGGGACATCCAGGCAGAACAAATCCAGGTACAAATCCATATGAGCATTGGCCTGGGGTTGTAATATCTCAGAGTTAGCTTTCTTTCTTTATCCCTCTGCCCGCCTCCTGCCAACTTTCCTTCTTTTCTCCACCTGTGGGTGTGGTGGAAGCTAGTGTACTTCTGGCTGACGTATACTCTGGGGGCCCATTTAATGTGAGAAGGTTTTTTTTTCTTAGACTTTCCTTTGGTACTGACCTTGAGCCTTGACATTCCCTCCTACTTGAGACCCACAAAAGTTAGCAAATGCCTTCTTCTGTATGCTCAGGTCTAGTTTCCCTTAGATTTTGACTTGGTAGTTCCTTGCAGCCTTGTTATGTTGTTGATACATTCACAAGGTGTTTTTTTGCTAATATTTTATCCAATATTTTTAGTTGTTTTCTATAGAAAATGTGGTCTGAAAGTATATTCCAACATTTCTGTAAATAGAATTTCTCTAGATATAAAATTGAGGTGAGAGTTTCCAAGCATCTGATTGTCAATTAAATCATATCCCAAGGCAGCACTGAATTAAGTCAGAATTTCAAAGGCAGAACAAGGAGACCAGTTTCTGCTTCCCCTATACTGGTTGGCAGTATATGTTCCACCAATTTGCGTTTTAAAATTCTATAACAGAGATTTCATGAGTACCCTACTTACTTGAGCCCTATACCAGGTATTATACATTATTTATATTCATACAATTATAAGGACTTTGGGATGTGGTCTATTTAAAAGGCTAAATTTAATTGGCCTATCTTTTAGCTTGAGAGAAAAAAGCAATAACTCTGAGTTGAGAAAAATAGTATCAAATCCCCCAATACAGAATTTCCCCTTTTGCTTGAGATGGGTTTAATTGGTTTCTATGCTCTACCTCTGTCAACAAAAAGGGCTCAACTCAATGTCCAGTGATATGGGCTCAAGCTCAAAGCCAGTCACTTAAGCTTCAGAGTCAAAGGATGTTTTGAGAAGGCAGGGAGCAGAATGTGGGCTTGTACGGGGCCTTCCTGGAAGCAAAAACTGTGCTTGCAGAGTGATGACTAATGGCCTCCAAGTCAGGAAAATTTGAGCAGAAAACGAATGCTCTTCTACACTGATATTCCGTTTCTGACATTGGGCTTCTCTATGACCCCTGTCTATAACTGGGGCTTACAGAGCAGTCACAGGGCCTGACATAGATGCTCAGTGGGATTTGTATGAATGAGGAAATAATGGGTGAATGAACAAATGAACAGAATGTCCTTCCAGGTTGGTGGTGTTCCTCCTGCTCTTTCGAGAGTGTTTGTCACCCTTTTGCTTTGTGAAGTGCTTCTTGACTTACTGGAAATAAATGATGCTTTATTTACAATTCATGTCCTATGGCACAGTCCACAGACTACCTACAGTCAGATTTCTCTAAATATGGCCCACAGACCACCTACATCCAAATTACCTGGGGTGTTAGTCAAAACTGCTGACTCCAGGGCCCCATTTCTCAACTACTGAATCAGAATTTCTGGGAATGGGCTCAGAAAGCTGCCCTTTTAACAGAACCCCAGGTAATTCTATGGTATAAAGGAGTCGAGGAGCATTGCATTATGTGAACATTATCATCACATCAATAAACATTTATTAAGCAACTTCCATGTTCCTTGCATATTTTAGTTTTCTCTCTGAAGATAATCTGTAGAAAGTCTGTAACCTATTTTCATCTATTATATCAGGTTGTTTGATGCATTGTAGTGTTGAATGCATCTATTTGCCTTATCATCACAATCTTTATTAAAATATCCATGCACATATTGATCCATGATGACGTGTCTATAGAATGAGAAACACAGGCAGAAAGATTTTCCCTTAGATTCTAGACAGTTAAAATCTGAAATAGGGCAGCACCACTGAGGACACACAGTGCAGAACTCGAGCTGGAGCAGAAGGGAGTTGTTCCTTTTAGTTTTCTATAGTTTGGAAATTCCTCCTATCTTGAAATAGTAATTCATTTAAGCAAGTTTGTCTTATTTCTGTCCAATATGGCTTCATGTAATAAAATGGAATTTCCTAATTAGCATTCTTTTCATAAATCGACATGGGATGAATCCGTAAGATTTGGCTTGACTAATTCTCTTTGTTCAGGAAAATCCCATGGCTGTAAAAGAAACTGGTTTTGTTTTTGTTTTTAAGGAAAAAAGAATTTCTTGAAATAGGTCCATATTTCTAAAAAGTAAGCTTGCATACAATTTTTCTTTCTGCCAAGTTCAGGAGATTTCTAATGCAGGATAAACAGGGTCAGGTGGCACACTGAAGAGAGATTTGAATGGTTAACCACATTGCACATGAGCAGAAAGCTTCCCCATTTCTACATAACATCCTGTGTAAAAGAAATGTGGACTGAAAGACAATGACTTCGTGCAGTAGTACATCCTTCGTTGCAGACAATAGGTAGGCAATTGATCCATTGCTTTTTATAAGACGAGGCAAGTCTCCCCTGAATTTCAAACCTCATGTTAACAGCAATAAAAATATAAATCAGTACTCATATGCAGACCCTGGCAGAGAACTACATAGCAGCGGATTCACCGTTTCCTTCATAGAGACCTTACCATAGACTGGAAATAAGCTGAACTTGTAGGTTTGAGTCCTCGTTCATCATGTATGGTACTGGCCTGACAAAGTGAACTGTGTTGCTGCACAAACATGAGGTCTCCAGGAAAACAGGGTTCTGACATGGGCACACCTAGGCTGAGCTGGGGAAGCACTTCAAGCGTGCTTTGTCAAGGAAAGGATGCTGATTCAAAGCAAGGCTGCCAGGAACCTTGTGCAGAGGAGGCTATTGAGACAGGAACCATTCTGGGCACTAGAACCATTCTGTTCTAACAGCCTTAGATGAGAAGCACTGTGACTGCCCCACATAAAACACCATGTCCTTCAGTTTATCAAGGTACATTGGTGAACCAGGCCTGGATCTCCCAGAATCTAATACCCAGCTTGGAGGAATATGCTCAATTGTCCACAAAGAAGAAATACCTTTTTAAAAAATGTGGTTGATTTAGCAATCATTTAATAATTGCTCATTGCAGTAATGACCAAAGTTCGATTTAGCTTCAATGCTCTCAAAGGCAAATAGAAGATAGGTTTATAATCATATCAAATGAAATCTCCAGACCAGTTTATGTGTACTGCACATTTTAAACAACAAAAAGGAAAATCCAAAGCATTTCTTTCAGCAAGATTCAACTGTAAGACTTGTATGAATGCATATGAGCAATCTATGGTGAGGGCTTGTGCTTGGGGGAGGGGGTGGCAAGTGAAAGGTAAGTGGAAAAAAAGGAGACCCATGTAATACTTTAAACAATAAAGAATATAAAAAAAGATTCAGCTGTGAAATGGCAAAAAGGGTTAGGGATTGTATATTGCCCAGATGAGCAGAGAATGTATACTCAAACCAACTAGGAGTCCATAGGAGATGTATTCCATGGATTAGGACTATTCTCTCACTGGAAAGCATCTGGTGGTTGGAAAGTTTAAACATAAAAAAGTCCACCCACCAGCTGGATTCAGCTGCCTGAGTAATCCTGCCAATTCATCTGCAAAACACACAATCTATCTCACTTTCGAAAAAAGGGGAAGAAGAGAATCCCCCAATGAAGTAAAACAAATCTCACCAGAGATTCAAAAAGGCCAAATAGATCTTGACTTTTTCTCCCTCTTATCTTTTTCTCCTGGCCTGTCTTATGTAACAAGGCTGCCCCTGGTTTATGTCTATGGTATTCTCTTTCATCTAGTGGAATTTGTGTTGTGTCTTAAGAGCTCTTCCGAATCATAAGTAGCATATTAATTAATTATTGGGTTAGTGAAACAAATTGCACATCAGTGTATTTTATAATTATCCTCCAATTAGATTTGGTTTATTGAGTTAGAGAAGAAGGAGAATGGGATTTCTGGTTAGACTAGAGGGAGCAGCATGCAGGGTTATGTTTCAAATTGGGAAATGTTTTGAGCTTTCTTATTAAATGGAATTAAGCAGTATAAGTATGTGCAGTAGCTAGGAGCCTACATAGGGAAGGTGTTGCCAAGAATCAGATGCCATGTTCTTTCTTTGCATGATTTCTCCAACTTTTGGAAAATCTCTAGCTTGTGCACAAGGGTAAAATCCTGTCTGGAGAAGATATGTTACAAGAGGAAAGAAAAGGAGTTGACATGTTATTGGCATGGGGTCAATAATGCAAGGGGTCAGGAATTTAGAGTATTTCAGATGGCAGAACACTGCTGGGCCTGGGGTATAAAAGAAGGGAAACAGAAATCACAATGGACATGATGTCCAACCTGTCATATGCCACAGAGTTCCCATTCAAGAATAGAAACATTCCTTGAACATTTGGAAGTATCCCAATCTCCAGTTCTCTTCTCTGTACTTACCATATGATCTTCTCTCCTATTCCACTTCTCCTGAAATACTTACTTAGTTTGGACGCTTTTTATTTATAAGCGTTTCTTCCCTACACCAGGGACCCTTCCTCATATAAGGACCTTATAATCCTAAATAATACCCTATATAAGGCTTGCCAATGCCTTATACCATCTGGCCATTGTCTCCTGTTACATACCACCCTCCCTGTGTTGCCTCCAGGAGCCTCTTCCCCTTTTCTTTGAATCATTTCTAATGCCAGCTGAGGCATTTGCTCAGACCATAGTCATCTCCCTGCTGGATCCTCTTTCTCTCTCCATTTTTCCAGATTTCACCTGCCTTCAAGGTTCAGACAAGTGCAACCTCTTTCAAGAAGCCACCCCTGCTTTCTCTACCCCCACAGTCCATGGTGCTCTTTTCTGAACCATTAGCTTGACAATTTACTGACTGACATCATACACATCATTGTCTCATATTGTTACTAACATTGCAAGGCTCTACACTTAGTCTTTCCTACTTGACTGTCAGTCCCTTGAGCGGAAGGAAGGGGTTGGGTGCTCTAGGATAGTACTTACTCTGTAATTTGAGCTCAATAAATGTACAATGATGAATTTGTAAACAACAACAAAAAGTTCTGAAAATATTTTTTTCATTAATATTAGCTTTAGTAAATTCAATTTGTGAGATGCTTAACTACAATACTAATAAATTATTAGCATTTAATTTCCATTAAGGAGGATTTAAGACATATGGACTATTTCATTTCTTGGGAGAATACTTATATTTTCTCATAAAATGAAATGGAATAATATTACCTTAAAGAAATTGCATACTTTACCACATTCTTAAATCCACCTTTCCCCGTTACCTTCTTGCTATCAGAGGATAACTGATAAACTTGCCGTGAAAAGAAGGGAGAGACAAGGATATCACATTGGCTTTATGGTGCCTTCCCCACGAAAAATGTCTCAGATTTGACCTCTTTCTTTCAACTGATAGTTATCCATTGCTTCTGCTCCTAGCTTACAGTTTAGGGCTGAGCAAGAGCCCAGTGTGCTGTTTCATTAAGTCACAGAGCCGATTGGAACATTCAGAGCATATCTAGAGGGAGCTAAGTGGACCCAGCCAAACTAAAATTCAGCTTGTTCACCGACCCATCCTCTCTTTCTCCCCTTTTCTTTGGATCAATCCCAGCTCTAATTAAAATGTAATATTCTCCTTATGCGATTCCTCGGAAAAGTTTGTGGAATGACCACATAATATAGAGCAGGTTTTCCAGATGTTCCCTGTCTTGGCTGCTATTCACATACACAGCATTTTCCTCCCTCCCTCTCCACCCCCCCTCCAATTTCTCTTCTCCATACTTACCATATGACCTCCTCTTCCCTCCCACTCCTCTGCTATCCTCGATGCACTGTGCATAACTTCCTGAGTCTTATTGTTATGCTTTCAGTGTATAAGAACCATTACTGAAGTGCAGCCGGCCAAGAAAAAAGTAATACTTGTCTCCACAGAGCACTTTAATGCTATTTACAATGGAAAAAACAACTTTGAACTGCTTCCAAAATAACAGGCATTAAAATCACTTCTGTTTGCAGTTGAGATGGATTTTGCAATAACCTTTCCAAACCTGCTTCCTCCGAATGTTTTTCAGTTCGTAGAGTGGCTTTTTCAATGAGAATTGAAAATGGTGCCCACATAACCACTTGACATATATCTCAAAAGGTAATTTTCCAACACTCAGATAGTCGTTTGTGAAACGAGAGCCTGCAATCACAAGATCTCAGGGAAGATTGTACAAGCATGAAAATGTGGTAAAACAATGTTCCAAACGATACATTAATAAAAGTGGCCCCTATGACATAGCCAGCAGGTTTGGGCTGTGTTTGATAACGTGAGCACTTAGCACAGTTCCCATGAGTTCAATTTTCCATGCCTCTCCACAAACATATTTTCCATAAACCTTATGCCCCTTCAGTCTTTTGATCTGGGTTCATTAAATGGTATGAGGATTTCTCAGTGAGAGGTTGCAAAATGGCATTCTGTAAGCAAAATCCATGTTATCTTTTTAAAATCTGTATAGTTTTACAAAATTCATGAATCAGTAGCTAATGTTTTACAGTTACAAGATTTCACTTGCAAATCTGAATACCTGGCTTCTCTTGAGAGATTCTGTTGATGTAGCATTGTTCCGCTGGCGCCGGGTTGAGTGCCCTCCGCAGGGTGCACGAGCTGTCTGCTCTCTGGCACTTCTATTCCAGGCATTATTTCCCTCCACCTACCTGGTGTTTGAGTTTAACATTCTTAATCAAAACTTTCATTTCAAGTATTTTATAGACAGAAAGTCAGCCATGGAAGACTATTTTGAAGCCATTTCTTTTAGTTCATAATAATAAAAAAACAACAACACTAAATTCCTCCTCTGGAGTATGTTTCTCATTTGTCCATATTCTTGACTAAACTGAAATCCATCATGCAGCATAACCTAGTGGTTAAGAGCAAGAACTTTGTAGTCATGTAGACTCAACTACTTTCTAGCTGTGTGGTGTTGGGAAAATTGCCGTAAGCTCTTTGTGTCTCAGTTGTCTTATCTCTCAAGTGGGAATACTCCATGACTTAGTTATTCTCAACTGTAGTGTGCATCAGAATCACCTGGAGGGCCTGATAAAACCTGGGTGGCCGGCCTGTCGCCAGTGTTTTAGATATAGTAGGCCTGAGGTCGGGCCTGATAACATGTCACTTTTCTGACAAGTTCTCAGGTATGCTGCTGTTCCAGGAACCACATCTTGAGAACAACTGCCTAATCCAGTGGTTCTCAACCTGTGGGTCGCGACCCCTTTGGTTGTCGAATGACCCTTTCACAGGGGTCTCCTAAGACTATTGGAAAACACCTATTTCCCATGGTCTTAGGAACCAACACACTGCTCCTTGGTGTAGCAAAATGTAGCAATGTAGTTTACTGTTGTTATATGAAGACTATTGCCCATGCTACACCACGATTCAAGACAAAATTTCATTTATTTTTAATTAGAAATAAATATTTCACAATATATAATTACATATTGTTTTTGTGATTAATCACTATGCTTTAATTATGTTCAATTTGTAACAATAAAAATACATCCTGCATATCAGATATTTACATTACAGTTCATAACAGTAGCAAAATTACAGTTATGAAATAGCAACAGAAATAATTTTATGGTTGGGGTCATGACCACATGAGGAGCTGTCTTAAAGGGTCGCGGCATTAGGAAGGTTGAGAACCACTGGCCTAATCCATCAGATGAAAATTAAATGTAATAATTGTGTAAAACACAGGGTTTAGTCACCTGGTCATTTGATTAAAATAAGTTATATTTAATTTGTTAGTGGTTCAACATTTAACTCTTTACAAAACCTCACGAACTATTGAATTTTAATAAGTAGTATAGATCAGTGGTCGGCAAACCACGGCTTATGAGCCACATGCGGCTCTTTGGCTTCTTGAGTGTGGCTCTTCCACAAAATAGTATGTGTGGGAGTGCATGTACAGGGCGATTGAAACTTGGTGGCCCATGCGCAGAAGTCGGTTTTCGGCCTGGGCGAGTGTATTTTGAAGAAGTGGCATATTTAGAACACTCAAGGGGCCAAAGAGCCGCATGTGGCTTGCGAGCCATGGTTTGTCGACCACTGGTATAGATTAATGGTGAGACCAGATATAATCATACTATTTCCTTTTTGAAATCTACATATTTTCATACTGCAAAAGAGAAAATCCACACTTTAACCTTGGTTTGGTCTTAACCTGGATCTGTCTCTTGTTTTACTACTGTAAGGGAAGAAATAATAGATTTGCCCAAGGTGTTAGAAGGAAAAGTGAGCAAAAAAGGATCAACTTAGATTGCCATGAATAAATCTCATTTTGTTCTCCTACTCCCTCTCCCTGCTCGGTGCACGCCCACAATCTAAATCCAGCAATGGAGGAAAAACCTTTGACCTTTATGGAATACAAAGCAATTGGTCCACTGCCAATTATCTGCTCCTTCCCCTTTCCCTGCAGTGCCTCAGTGATGATCAAAGAGAAATGTGGCAGCCTAACATCAGACTCAGAAAGTATGGGAATGAGTTCTACGCGGACCTTAATGATTGGACAAGTATTTTCCTTCCTTCCTCACTCACGCTCTCTCTCTCACTCTCCCCTTTCTCTCCTTCTTTCCTGTATTTGAACATTAAGTTCCATAGCAATATAGCATATGTTTTGCAATACTGACAACTGACACCTATTAAAAAGAGACTCTAGAACTCAATCCAACTTACCTGATTCTGAAAAATCTGCTTCCTAGCCCTCCAGAAGTTTCTAATACATGTTTCCTCTCCATGGCAAGCTGACTGCCATGCAGTCTTTTATGAACAGTTCTAATAAACTCTTGCTCCAGAAACCATTGAGTCAAATATTTAAGCAACCTTTGAGATAGAAGCTCTGGTATTTAAATTTAATCGACACCACCATTCTGGGTGCTAAATCTGTGTGCAAAAAGTGATCTGTACCCACTAAAGCTACAAGTAAGGCAGGGAAAGCCCACATAACTTTCTTTTCCACCTAAATCCTCCAAAATTGTCTCCAGATCTGTTTGATACTGTGTCATTTGACATGACTTAGTCCATAAAACGTTACACATTTCTAGTGGGCAACAGTAAGACCGGGAAGTGATTGTGGCATAAAACAGAAGAAAAATGTCACCAGACCATCAAATATGGCCATCATTTTCTAGCCAAATGCTCTATTAATGATAAATCAGCAGCCCCACATTAACACTGATGTGATATAATATCCACTCCATTGATAAGTTTTCATTATAAGCAGAATCTGAAATGTTCCAATTACTCCACAAACCACTTCCAAATTCTGAATAATGTTTCATTTGTGATACATAAATAGAAGGCATTTAGGAGTATTTCAATAAATTTCATCTGGAGATTTTTCTTAAGTAGACCCAATTGGGTTGGAAGACTTATAAAAACGGATTGATTTTTCCTGGTGCTGTTTACAGAGAGGCCAGGAAGGAAGCCACAAGAAGCACTTTACTGCTGACATTTTGAAGCTCTTATGTCTATAGCTTATTTTACATAATCAGATGATGGAGAGCATTAAGAAAGTAGAGAAGAATGTTGAGGAAATAAAACTGGAGAAACAGGATGTATTTGTGTAAAGAACCTGGGAGGGAAAGAATTCTTCTTTTCATTGCACCATTCACTGCCGCCCCTCAAACTGTCCCCCACCCCCCGCTTCTTCCTGCTTATGAGCCAAGTCAATGAACAGCTCTTTACAATACATAGAAGCTGAGAATTACATTGCTTTAAAGTGTGAGAGATTCAATAACCTGGCCTAACAGCCAGCAAGTATGTTTTCACCTTGAGAACAAGCAACCTGGTAGGTCTCTTGAGTTCTAAGCTAACTAACCAAAAAAGTTCTTCCCTTGGCTATTCAGGCCTCTCCACAGAAAGAAAGTAATGCAGTCCAACAGTGGCAGTGGTGGTAGTGGAAAACACAGCCAAGTAGCTATTATAACCTAATTCCAGGAGATTTTCCCTGTATCCTTTTATGAGATCTAAAGATGTATTTTGGCTTATGGTGGAATCCAATGTATGTAATGAATCACAGAAGAATAGAATTTTATTATTCTTGGAATTGGGTTGAAGCATCTCTCCTACCCTCCACCCTCTTCATTTTGAGACATACCCAGGTCCTCTCTACACTCCCCACCCCAATATTACCTTAAAGCACCCTTCCACAGCAGCCATATGTAATGAGTATTCAGTACACCTCCCACTGCACGGCATCATCTGGGTTTTTGGATAACTTTCTAGACACAGTTCTGGACTTTCCTCACATAGCAATAGCAACCTTGCAAGAGTTTTCCCAGAGAAAAAGAAGTATCAATTGGATCTCACAATCAACCAGACACAAGCGTGAACAGACCTGTTGTCAAACCAAATCATCATTTCTACTTCTGTTCTGACAACTATAAATTCAGAAGTCATCACCACATAAAGTGCCTCGAGTACAAATAATTGAACTCTGACTTCCTTTCAACAGCCTTAATGGTACTGCTTAGCATATCAGTTTAATGCACCCCAGTGTTGTAATGTCATAAATGACAATCTCAACTACAATCGTAGCCTTAGTTGCCATGCCTACCTCCACAACACATCTATCACATAACATGTGGCCTGATGGGTACACTAGGAACCTCCCCTCAAAGCCCTCAGCTCCCTTAGGGCTTCTTCCTCTATTAGAATAAGGGGGCCTGCAACCACCCCTGCAAAGTATAAACACGAACATAATTAACCATCTCTTCTGTTCAACTGTAACTTATATTTCCTATGAGGGCAAATGGAGGGGAGAAATATTAAAAACAAGGCCCAGAGACCCAAGTTTCATTTGGAACACTAGGAGCTCTTGGTGGAGATCATCAAAATGTGGTTTGAAATATTTTTTGTTTTCTCATCAAGTCACTAGCCCTTTAATTGATGTCATAAAAAATATCTCGGTTCAGTTACAGTGGGTTTCTTGGGTTCTATCAAGTTATCAATTATTTACATCCCAATAAAATGAAAGAGAGCTATAAAGCAAGGTCCTAAAATGCCACCAAAGAGTCCTAGGGTAGCCTCGTCAACCTTGTGTGTTGTGCCCACGAAAAGAGCCTGGTGCTCTGATTGGGAAAGTTCATTTCCCCTTCTCGAGATGGGTTTGTTGCTTCTCCTCATTGTCTCATTGGGCTTTTTATTTGTTCATATCGTCCACCATTTGAACTCTTAAGGGTGAGAGAAAAAACATCCAATGCCTCCAAGCTAACACAGGCTCTCTGGGCCTTTAGCTGTTTCCTCCCTCATTTTCATAGCAACCAGGGCATTTGTTCACTTACGAAGTTCACACAGTCCAGATTTGACAGAACATCTTGCTTGTGAATGGCAGAATTTCATTGGTATGAGGAGTCATCTTTTCCTTCTATTATTTCCTCCTGCTTTAAATTTCCCTGCCCAGACCTTCTTCCCCCTTCATGGCGCAGAGTAACTGTAGCAGGACCAGGCTTTATACTATTATTACTTGTCTTTGGGAAAAACAGCAGAAAATATTTGGTGGTCAGTTTTAAGACCTGAACTTGGCAATTCTTCCTTTAGTGATATATTGAGACGTCTTGGTTAACATACAACCTTTACATATCTGGTAAAGAACTCTATAGGTATTGCTGGTAAAATCTGATACTGCATCTCTTGCCAACTCGTTATTTTCAGGCTTCTTTGGGTTATATTTTTATAGGCCATATTGTAACAACTGGAGACAGCTGATGGAATCAGAATTACTTCTAAACTCCAGAGTGCAATAAGCTTTAGCATGTCCATCATTCAAAGTGCAGATTCACATGTACACAAATCTGTTCCTAATCAGCCCATTTCTCTGATCTACAGAGCATACATTAGTTTGTTATAAATGAGGTGGCAGGTGAATGCCTCAACCTTTTGGAGAGCTGCAGTAGAGCTCTTTCCAGGACTGAGGAAGGCATACATATTATTATTTCCCATCCAGTCAAAAGGAAGGTTTTGAGGACATAGGGGGACATGCTTGTTAGACAGAATTGCAGCCACAATTCTTTCTTGATGCTGGTCTTGCATGTTCTATATTTACTGTTCCCTAGATATTTAAATATTTAAATTGGCATGGGGGTGTGGGGAAATTCTGCCAAATCCGGATCCTGAAAACCTCAGCAACTTGATTAACTTTGGAGCTTTGCAGTCATGTTTGCCAACATCCAGAATTTCACAACACACTGTAGCAATACAGGTAACTAATATTCCTTTCTTCACTTCTTGAAAGAAAAAAAAAGAATATTGCTCAGGACATAAGAGAATGTGCTCATTTAATGCAGCTATAAGGAAGGAAAGAGGGTCATTTTTGTGCAGTGATTAAAAGCAGCATATACAATTAGATGCCTGGGAGGAAGGGCCCAGCGGTTGTTGGGACTTCTGCTCAGTGGTCCAGTTTCCTGTGGGGAAGAAGGGGGAGCTTGGCTGAGTGCTCTGCATTTCCTGTCCAGAGGAAGCAGAAGGGATCCAGAAAAACAGGGAGAGAGGGACGGAGTAGGTAAATATTTCCCTTGATCCCAACCAGGGGCCATACTTGACCATTCTTTTAATAGAATGTGGTTCTGTCAAGGACAAACCAAGTGCAGCTTAAAAAAAGCCTCTGCACATGATTTCAAAGCTGAAAAAGAATAGGGATTGCTCATATGGAGAAACCATTCCACATGTTCTGAAAGTTGGGAAGAAGGACATGCGTTCATAAGGAAGAAAATCAGTGCAGGTAGACCAAGTCAACTTGTTTTACTCTTAGCTCTACAGGATCTTTATTTTCTATTACAGGCCATAATGAATGCTCTCATTTATGTCAAGCTTAATTTTTTATATTTAATAAATCTCTATTGTTCAAATTATTACAATTGTTCCTCTTTTTTCTCCCCATAGCTCCCCTTTACCCGGTTCCCACCCCAACCTCTGCCTTTGCCTCCCCCTGACTGTCTTCATTCATAGGTGTACAATTTTTGTCCAGTCTCTTCCCACATCCCCATACCCCTTTCCCCCGGAGAATTGTCACTCCACTTCCTTTCTATGCTCTTGATTCTAATATATTCACCAGTTTATTCTGATCATCAGATTTTTTTATCCACTTGATTTTTAGATCACTTGTTGATTGACATGTATTTGTTGTTCATAATTTTTATCTTTACCTTTTTCTTCTTCTTCCTCTTCTTAAAGAATGCCTTTCAGCATGTCATATAATACTGGTTTGGTGTTGATGAACTTCTTTAGCTTTTTTTTAAATCTGTGAAGCTCTTTATCTGCACTTCAATTCTGAATGATAGCTTTCCTGGGTAGAGAAACCTTGGTTGTAGGTTCTTGCTATTCATCACTTTGAATATTTCTTGCCACTGCTGTCTGGCTTGTATAGTTTCTGTTGAGAAATCAGCTGACAATTGAATGGGTGCTCCCATGTAGGTAATTAACTGGTTTTCTCTTGCTGCTTTTAATATTCTCCCTTTGTTTTTTGCTCTTGGCATTTTAATTATGATGAGTCTTGGTGTGGTCCTCTTTGGATTCCTTTTGTTTGGGGTTCTGTGCTCCTGGACTTGTAAGTCTATTTCTTTCACCAGGTGGAGGGAAGGTTTTGGTCATTATGGCTTCAAATAGGTTTTCAGTATCTTGTTCACTCTCTTCTTCTGGCACCCCCATAATTTGGATGTTGGTACACTTGAAGTTGTCCCAGAGGATCCTTATACTATTTTAAATTGTTGGATTCTTTTTTCTTTTTTCTTTTCCGGTTGAGTGTTTTTCTGCTTCTTTGTATTTCAAATCTTTGACTTGATTCTTGCGGTCCTCTAGCCTGCTGTTAGGTCTCTGTATAATATTTTCTATTTCATTCATTGTATGTTTAATTTCTAGTTGGTCCTTTTTCATATCCTCAAGGATCTCGTTAAATTTATCAGCCTTTTCTAGGAAATTCTTGAAAAACCTTATATCCATGGTTTTGAAGTCTATATCCAGTTGTTTGCTTTCCTCAATTTCTTTCATTTATGATCTGTTTCTTTGTCTCTGCATTTTTGCTGCTTCCCTGAGTTGGTAGAGTAGCTTTGTGTGGTAGGTGTCCTATAAGGCCCAGGGGCTCAGCCTTTCCCAGTTACCTGAGGTGGACACTTTTGGTGTACTCCTTTGTGGACTGTGTGCACAGCCTTGTTGTAGTTAAATCTTGATTGTTGTTGGTATCACTTGGAGGAATTGACCTCCAGGCCAATTGGCTGTGAGGATCAGGTGTGTCTATGCTGGGAGAACTTCTGTGCTGAACACACCCTTATGAGACAAGACTTGCAAAATTGCAAAAGCCTCTGTGCTCAGCTTGGATGGGTTGGAGTCTCAGAGCAGAGCAGACAGCCTTGGCTTCCTGTCACTCCTGCCCTATGAAAACCCTAGGTTCAGTGTCCTGTGGTAATCGCTGCAAGCACCTCTAAGAGAAAGCCGCCCTTGAGTTTTACCCACTAGCAGACAGTCCAGTTTCTCTCTGAATGAGTCTGGATTCCCAGAAACTAGCCTGGAACTAGAGTTCAGTGCAGTCAGGAGCTTTTGCCTCCTTCCTGCTTTAGAAAGCCAGCAGTGCACTCAGCCGCCCATGTATTCAACAGTCAGTCTTCTCTGTGCACACATGTGTCTCTGTACCTTAGCCTTTTGCAGCTCCTCTGAGTCTCAATGTGCTTTCCTTTTTCCTTCTAGTTGTAGAATTTCCACTCAGCTGGCTTTCCTGTGGTTTTGGATGGTGTTCGTTTTGTCTTTTAGTTGTAGTTTTAATATTGTTGTGTGAGACAACAGTTTAGGTGTTTACCTATGCTGCCATTTTGGTTTCTCCAAGCTTAATGTTTTTCAAAGAGTGTTCACACACATTGTGTCTGTTGTTCTTCAGTTAGATAATCTGGCTAGTGTCCTGCTTCCAAGTTTAAGGCTCAGAGGGATAACTGAGTTGCCTGGTGTTATGCAGTGCCAACTCAAAAAGACATCTCGGTCTCTTGGCTCCTGGTATGGCTTCTCCAGAGCACAGCCTCAGTCTTCACAGACTCCGCTATCATCCCTGGCTCAGCAGGACTCAGTACTGGTCCCTGTTCTCAGTGGCAACTTGGTAAACACTGATTGATGAATTAATTGGAACAGAGATAATGACTGCTCTCAAGTACCTACAACTAAAGTTGTTGTTTTCTTTGGGGATCTGCCCAGCCCAGATGTACCTGGGCTTGGCATTAGAAAAATAATGAACAATATCAGTGGATATTAGTGATTGAGGAAGCAGGCTCTGATCTCGCTCTAGACACCACACTGAGATTCACACAATTAGAAGATTATAGTCAACAGTGGGATGATACAATCCATTAATCTTTCTAACAGTTACACGGTTCCATTTGGACCAGGCTCAGCTCTTATAACATGCAGACTCATTACACTGACTCAGACGGGAGCTGGCTGAACACTTTCAAGGACAGTGCTACCGCACAGGCATATTTGAAAAACTATTTTGGTTTCTTACCATGAAATGGAAGTTAGGCAAATTTGCCAGAGAGTCAATCATTGTCCTTTGTTTGCCTTGTGCTTTGCTTCTCTGTCCTGCTTGCCTTGTAGTCTCACACTGAGAATTTAAATACAAAAAGCAGGAGAGCATCTGTAATCATTTGCTCAGAAAATGTAGGGATTTTACCAACGTGGATTTGAGATGGGAAGGTCTTGTTTGGGATGCAGTGGATAGGCAGTCAGTGTAAATGTGGTTACTCTGAGGATTAATTGGGTAATTTAGCGCCTCAACTACACTTTGGAGTTTGAAATATCCAGATGGACATATAAAAGAAAAGGGAATATGGTCTTTAAATCTTTAGACAGAATAATGAGGAGAACCCTGTTCCATCTACATCTATTCTATTACAAAGAAGTACTTCTTGGTATTAAGATCCTTTGAATATAATTTCATTCCTTATACATAATTTTTTCAATGGAGAAGGTATTTCTGAGAAAGGTACAATAATGGCCTCCAAAGTCACACAGTTGTGAAGTGACCAGGTGAGAATAATAATGGAACCCAGGGGCTTATTCCTACTAAAGGCCATACTCTGACATTGACTTTGGACTACTAGGAGATGTCATGCTATAAGCTATTACTAGTCATTTCCACATGGAGATTCAGGGAGAGAAAGGGAGTGAAAGGAGAAAGATGGGGAAGTTAGGAGAAGAACAGGACACATTTCACCTACTTTGCCGCTGACCTAGTAGTATTTGCCACTGGCTAGCATACTGCCCTGTAGTGGTTTTCAATGGCCATGGAGTTCTGATGCTGTGGTACAGGACTGTTCATTTAAAATCACTTTCAGGATCTTTTACATTCTCTTCTTGTGTTTTCATAAACCATAACCACTGTGATCAATATTTCTATTAATATATTCTGATCATTGAGCACTGAGCCTGGTCTGGGAAGATTGTTCCTGGAATTTCTAACAGTGATGAACTCAGATCTTCATAATCTGCATGCAGATTCTCCAAGGCCAATTTTTATTGCCAGGCTGATTTCTCCCCACCACACAAATCCCTCTGAGACAGCAACTTTAATACTTTGTCACTGGGTGCCAACCGAGGGCACATTAATTTTAATATTGGCTTTAGTCAAACCTCATTAGGAAGGTCAATATACTGCCTGAACCCCATTAAATAATATATTTAAAACACTAAGTAAATAACTCTTAGATAATCCATAGTTTTGGATCATCAAAGCAGCTTTTTTCTTCCAGTATCACAGCTAATTTAAGACTGCAGGGAAGAAGTTTTAAACACATTACTTTTGGCTTCAGCCCAACCTTGTTGCAATGTGATATTTAGACGCTCATGAATCAAGAGACAAACATGTATGGCCAGGTGTGGTTTGACATAAAATTGCCTGTGAGACAATTGGTCTCTCTGTATGATAAATGGTCAAAAAACTCATTCACTTCTAACGTCTGCGCTTTAAAAAGTAAGGTAAATATACAGAAGGCTTCCTTTTCTTGGCATTTATCTTCTCAAGTGTGGAGGTCTGTTTGATTAATGTCTAGTCATTTAAGGAAAAAGATGTCTTCTTTAAGAAATGATTAGATCATGCTTCTGGGGAGTTTTTATGTCCAATTACTTAAGCTTAAAAAAAAACTTAAAAAAATTTTTGTATGTGTTGTGTGTCTACTCCAAGAGACCCTCTTACTCCTGAGGAACTTAATAGTTGGATGGCGCTGTTACCTGATGTGGATTCTTCTTTAGCTGGAGTCTCCATCTGCTGGCAGTGATGGCTTTGAGCTCTGTCAATGCCTGAGTACTGAGTGCTTTTGGGTAAGGGTCCCATCTGTTGGGCACCCACATACCAATGTACTGTTCCTTCATATTTTCATTTTGAAAATTTGAAAGAAAAATGTTTACTCTGATTTAGAAATTACATTCTATGTTGTTAGCTATCTATAACATCAAGTCCGCTGCTTTCTATTATATTATTATCTAGTCTGGGTTTTAACTTTTGGTGTGTGTGTGTGTTGTTGTTGTTGTTGTTGTTGTTTTCCCCTAGTGAACTAACAGTTTCAAATATTATATAAATAGCTCAGTGCCATTTGCTAGTTCCCACCGTTCTTTAAAATCAAGATACCAGATAAAATAACGTTTGATGGCTAGAGTCTATTATCAGCTTATGACACAAGCCTGGTCTTTGAAAAGGCATAAATCAGATAACACGGTTCCAGTGATGCTGCACTCTTTTGATTTTTAAAGCCTTCTGTCAAGGCTGCCTTTACCTGCATCTTTTGATAATAAGAGAATTAGATCATTGGCGTCATCACAAGATACATCTGGCAGCCGCTTTTCTTCATCATTATCATTACCAGGGTTTGCGGTGTTGGATTTCTTTCAGTTCCATTTATTTTATGTCGTCTGCATGTTTCCGGATTCTCACCAGCCTCTCCTTGTGCGTGCATGTGGGTGCGTGTGTATTGTGTAAGGAAACAGAGAGTTGGACTGAGAGATGAGAGAACGTGGGAGAAATTGAAAAAAGTTGGGAAAGAGAACGGGCAACATGGGCTGTGGCTTCCTTCCTGCTCTAGCCCTATCTGGATTATTTGTCTAGTTAGTAGCCTGCCAGGCCTGAGCAGCCACTTCTGCTTTGACAGTTCTTAGCAGAGCTCACTGTGCTTCCTTTGGCACTCTTTTCGGTTTTCCTATTCCCTCTCTGTCCATACAACCACACTCTTTAAGAATCAGAGGCTCTGGGATGTGCAACAGAAATATCTCACCCAGTCAGGCACACATTTTTTTTTTCTCTCTCTCTCTCTCTTTAAAACCCTCACCTGAGGGTATTTTTCCATTGGTTTTTAGAGGCAGTGAAAGGGAGGAAGGAGGGGAAGAGAGAAAGAGAAAAATCGATGTACAGATTGACTGGTTGTCTTCTGGACGCACTCTGACCAGGGCTTGAAACTGCAACCGAGGTACATGCCTTTGATCAGGAATCAAACCTATAACCCTTGGGTCTGCAGGCCGATGCTCTAACCATTGAGCAAAATATCCAGGGCTCTCTGTCTGTCTTTCAAGCATCACATTTTAGACTTAGCTGCACAAGAAGAAGCATATTCTTTGTTTCCATAGAAAGCTGTCACTCTTCATCCTGTTGAAGGTTCTGCTTTTGTTCAGCAAAGATGAGCAGCAGATCCTTTCCCATCTAAAAATCCTTGAAGGAAATTCATAATGTAAGGTTAAATTTTCCACTTGGTTGTAGATTGGGAGGACTCATTTACTTCTGGACTTCATTAATTAATGGAGAAATTAAAATACTTCTTGATTGCTTATTTTATGCCAAGCTCTGTGCTAGGTCCTTGGGCTGCAAGGACAAGTCTGAATAAACATGGCTCCTGCCCTCACAGAGTCAACAGTTATTTTCTGTTTAAATGGAAGTCAGCCTAAGAGGGAAGTGACTGGTCAAAGAACACTGGGTGATCAATGAGAAGGATGTGGACCAGACTCAGGAAAGGACTATTGCAAGGGTCCAGGCGGTGCAGAGCGTAGGAACTACTTGATGTTCTAGTAGGAGTGAGTATATAGGTGCCAACTATTTTCCCCGTTCATGCATCACTCCCCACAGGATGCAATGTGAGCATCTTTACGGCTTAGCTGGGTCACTTGTCACCTTGGCCGGGAGATTGCAGGACTCCTTGACTCATGCCTCCACCAGAATGTGCACAGTGCAGGAGGGCTGTGTATGTAATTTCCTTTAAAAATAGCAGGGGACTGCCATCAAAAGAAAGAGGCTGCCTAAAAGATCTGCTTGTCATTCCCTACTGTGCTTGGGCCTGGAATTAATGGAACTAGTTGGTTATTTTTTTCACATAGTTAGTAGATAAATGCTGAAGAAGATGCCAGGAGGAAATAGAATCTTGAAGGAAAGCAAAGACACAGATTCTCTCAATTCTTGGTGATTTCTTGATGTGACATGCCACATTAATTTAACTCCATTAAGTGTTGCTCACCTAGTTTATAACATTAGGCTTGATCCCTGTATAGAAAATATTATTTCAATTTCTAAAAATTTGCCAGCTGCATTTGCTAGAACTAAAATCAATAGCTGTAGTGTGTTATCAGGGGGAGTGCAGTGGTGGGGGAATTGGGTGCTGCCACAAAATAGGTGGGTAGCTTACGGCAACTCACAATTTTTCTGAGACTCAGTTTTTTCATTTGTAAAATTAGCATAACAATGTCTATTTCTGGACTGTTGTGAAGCTGAGAGGATTATAAGTAAGAATATAAGTGAAATCCCTTACATGTAGTAGATGCTCAGCAAATTGTAGTTATGATTGTTGTGTTGTTATAGAAAGACCTCCTTGCTTTTCTTCCAGCCTATCTCAATTATAATGCCCTTAAGCTCTTGTCAACTCCTGAACCTCCTCCATTCAGGCAAAAGCAGCCTAAACAATGAGATAATTCATCATCTCAATAATAACTTGAAATAAATAAAAGAAGCTGGGAGTAGGATGACCGCAAATTAATAAATTCAGCAATTGATTGATGTCATCAAGGCCCCAGGCTCTTTCATTCTGCCGTTCTCAGCATGTTGGCTTTGTTCCTAGGTGCATCCTTTCCTAGTTACAGCATTGCTGTTACAGCTCCAGCTATCACGTCCTCACACAACAGTGTGCTTCTTTTTGTGAAAAATAAGATTTTTCCAGAACTCCTGGGCCTGAGGAGACTTTTTCCTCCAGTACCATTTGGGAGCTGCTTCACAACGCTGAGATCTCCCCTTAAGACCACAAAGGGATGTGGCTGTCCAAGACCTTACATCTTTCCTCTCTTCTGGGACAATTGGGAGTGTGTCTGGTGGTAGCACCTACTTCTGGATGCACTGTCTCTTTCTCACTCTTAACTTTAACAGGATCACAAGCCTAGACCTACATCAGTCTATGCACAGAGAGTATGAGTTAATTGGTATCTACCTCTGAAATTAGGGTTAGACATATCACATGCCTGAGAATGGAGAAATCTCCTTTCTTGCAATAGGACACTGTTTGGTGGGAGATGGGAAGGTGAGTGACTGCTGGAGAGTCAGCAAACAAATGCCTACTCTCCCTCTCCATAGCAATCCCTGAACTTAGAGAACTTAGAGAGCTTAGTAATTAAAGCTCAGTGTTCTGCTCTCACTAACTGCCATGGTACACTGAAATGAAATCAACTACCTATATCCTATGCCAACCTACGCCATGCTACATGCCTGTCATGAGGGAGCAATGAAAAAGAAAGGCTAACTCCTGTCCTTAAAGCTCAGGCTAATATTATCTCATATAACTAAATGGTCTCTTGGTATTTTTCTTTTCATATGTTATCCCTGACCTATACTATATGTATCATGAGGGCAAGAGCCTTGTCTGATTCAGGACATATTTGTCCAGATCCTTCCATTTACTCCCACAGCACCTGAAGCACATGCACAGGGGTCACTCAGAAGATGGGTGGACTGTTTAATTGGTGGTATTTTTTTAAAATTAAATCTTTATTATTCAGATTATTACATTTGTTTCTCTTTTTTCCCCTCCATAGCTCCCCTCCACCCAACTCCCACCCTTCCCTCTGCCCTCCCATTGACCTCATCCATAGGTGTATGATTTTTGTCCAGTCTCTCCCTGTACACCCCTCACCCCTTTCCCCCTGAGAATTATCAGTCCACTCCTTTCTGTGCTCCTGATTCTATGATATCCTTCAGTTTATTCTGTTGATCAAATTTTTAATTCACTTAATTTTTAGATTCACTTGTTGATAGATATGTATTTGTTGTTCATAATTTTTTGGCTTTTACCTTTTTCTTCTTCCTCTTCTAAAAGAGTACCTTTCAGCATTTCATATAATACTGGTTTGGAGTTGATGAACTCCTTTAGCTTTTTCTTATCTGTGAAGCTCTTTATCTGCCCTTCAATTCTGAATGATAGCTTTGCTAGATAGATTATTCTTGGTTGTAGGTTCTTGCTATTCATCACGTTGACTATCTCTTGCCACTCCCGTCTAGCCTGCATTGTTTCTGTTGAGAAATCAGCTGACAGTCGTATGAGTGCTCCCTTGTAGGTAATGAACTGTTTTTCTCTAGCTGCTTCTCTCTTTGTCTTTTGCTCTTGGTATTTTAATTATGATGTGTCTTGGTGTGTTCCTCTTTGGATTCCTTGTATATGGGGTTTTGTGTGCTTCCTGGACTTGTAAGTCTATTTCTTTTACCAGATGTGGGAAGTTTTCAGTCATTATTTCTTAAAGTAGGTTTTATGTATCTTGCTCTCTCTCTTCTTCTGGCACCCCCACAATTCTGATGTTGCTACGCTTGAAGCTGTCCCAGAGGCTCCTTCCATTATTTTCACATTTTTGGATTCTTTTCTCTTCTTGCTTTTCCAGTTGAGTGTTTTCTGCTTCTTTATATTTCAAATTGTTGACTTGATTCTTGCCTTTCTCTAGTCTGCTGTTAGGACTCTGTATAATATTCTTTATTTCAGTCAGTGTATGTTTAATTTCTAGTTGGACCTTTTCCATCTCTAGTTGGATCTTTTGCATCTCTAATTGGTCCTTTTTCATCTCCTCTTGGCTCTTGCTAACTTTATCCAACTTTTCTAGCATATTCTTGAAAAACCTTATAAGCGTGGTTTTGAACTCTATATCCAGTCGTTTTTTTCCCTCCATTTCTTTTGTTTGTGATCCCTTCCCTTGTCTTGGCATTTTCACTGTGCCGGGAGAACTTACGTGTTGGATTCAGCCTTATGATAGCAGATGTGCAAAGCCGCAGAAGCCTCTCTATTGAGCTTGGGATGGGTGGAGTCTCAGGGCTTAAGGGACCGCTTTGCCTTCCAGTCGGCCCCGCCCTCCACAGCCCCCCAGTCTCAGCTGACTGGGTAATCGCTGGAGCGGTCCTTGTGCACACACACAGTGCTTCTAGACCACTGCCTTTCCGGCTCCCCTGCACTCCAAGACTATACGAGTCTAGGTCTCCAGGGTTTCACCCAAAACTGGGGTTTAGGGAAGTTAGAAGTGGCACAGTTGGGAGGGTCTGTCTCCCGCTCACTCCTGAAAGCCAGTGGCACAATCACCAGTCTGTTCTCTGCGCACACAGCTCGCGCAACCAGGCCTCTGATCATTTGCGACTCCCCTAAATTTCCGTGCACCTCTCCCTTTTCACAGTCCAAACACCCCCTGTATGAGTTTCGGCTGGATCTGGGGTTTAGTGTCGTAAGATAAGGGGTTCAGTGCTGTTGGGAGTCTCCGTTTCCCTCCTGCCAGAGAAAGCAAGTCAGGTACTCCTGCACCCGCTCTCTCAGCACTCGCATCTCCGTACCTCAGCTTTTTGCCACTCCTCTGGGTCTCCGTGAGCCCCTCTCTTTCCCTCTAGTTGTAGAATTTCCACTCAGCCAGCTTTCCTGTGGTTCTGGATGATGTCCGTTCTGTCTTTTAGTTGTAGTTTTGAAATTGTTGTGCGAGGCAGCAGTGTAGGTGTTTACCTATGCCGCCATCTTGGATTCTCCTAATTGGTGGTATTGAATGACTCCCAAAACAGAACACTACCTGTCCTCTAGCTCTCCTTCCTTTTTTGATTGGTTTTTGAATTGTGGTAGAGATTGCTAGTGGTCACCGATCTTTAGTTCCTCTCTCTTTTCTGAGCTCATAACTGAAGTATTCTTCCTGTCACCCTGGTGACCAAGTGAAGCCACTAGAATGAATTCTGGTGGGTAGAATGTGGGCAGAAGCTACACTGGCTGCCACCAGGACTAGCCATAAAGCCTTCTATGAACCCTACAAGTTCTCCCTTTGCTGGGCATGAGATCCTTTGACATCCTAGAAGACAGAAGATCCTCCTGGTGGAAGGGCCCCAGACACTTGTCTCACTGCTTAGAAGTGTCCACAGAAAAGCTGCCTGATCAGGGAACTCACACTGGACTCCGTGAGAATAAGCACCTGAGATTTGTTACAGCTATGAGCATCATACCCTGACACTTCTTTTTTAAGAGAGCAAGTCTGGTTCTAGTAGTTTTCAAAAGCATATTTTGATTTATAAGAAAAACTCTTTTAAAAAACTATGTGAGAAAAGAAAAACTAAGAAGTTGCTGTCTTTGAAAAGAAAATACATATGAGCAAAGCACTGATAACATCTTCAGATATACCATCCAATATTCTGCAGGATGGTCAAAGAGTGTATTCTCTTCCAATAATGATTTAGACATTTGCATTACCCTCAATTTGGGGAAGAAATTATTAAAAATGGTTTTGTTTGCACATTAGTGAAATCCCTTGATTCCTCTGTGTGCTTGTCAACTAACTGCTCATTTGCAGGTATTCAACATTTCCAATAAGAGTATTCCCTTACCAGCTTTAAATCATTACTGTTTTTATAATGGATTCATTATTTTTTAATTGTCCTAATGTTCTTTCTTTCTTACCTATTCTTGTTAAAATCTGATTAAAATATGAATAATTTCAGCATCCCAAGCATTCTGGAAACAAAATGAAATCCAGGATTAGGTTCAATGAAAGCCAGTAGAAGAAGACAGAATGGACAGTTCCAGATTAACCTCAACTGAATTTGCCTAGGCCTTGATGCATTCCATGCCACTCTGAATGTGGTCATGTTAAAGCCAGTAGTGATCTCTTATTTATCAACCCTCAGTTATTGATGAAGCAAAGGGTTGCATAGTTAGTTAGTGACAAAGGCAGGATTAGTCTGGCCCTAACAATTTCCATTAAATGAGCTCTACGAAATTAAACCTGTGTATGACAGTGAGCTGTCATTCTCTCCAGGACTATCCCCTACCTCTCAGGTTTCTTCCTCTGCCTCTAATCTAGAGTCCTAGCACAAGGCACCCAAACACCTTGGCTTACTATGTGGCTGATGTCTCTAGATGCTTCTGCCCAACCAGTGAGTCCAAATAAACCTTTTGGCAATATACTTATGAACGTCTCTTTTTGTCAGCATCCCCTCCATTTTCTGTTCCTCAGTTCATGAGCTGTTCTTCCTTAAAGTGTCCCTGGACAAAACAAGATGGAAAGAATTCTTCCATTCCCTGCCATCATTGAGATATTTCCCACTTCCATGGGGCAACATTCTTCTATCAATTAGGAGAGTCACTCCCATCCAGTATAATTTTTTTTAAGACATATGAACATCCCCCCGCCTGAGTTCAAGAATATCTAACTCCTGTCTCAAATGATCCTCTAACTAACTATATAATATCAAACTAAACTTCTCACCCTTAAGTTCCCATTTGTAAAATTAGGGGTTAATTTAGAATGCCATTATCACTTCTGATATAATTAAGTAATCACTCATTTCAACAATATTTGAAAGCCACTGTGGAAAGCCCTGGAAATAAAAAATAAATAAATAAGAAAGAAGTATTTCCTGTCCTTGAGAAGCTCCCAATCTGGCTTAAAGTCCATGCTTCCTAGATGGGGTGAAGAAAATGGATGGGGAACCAGTTCCACTGGGAAATATTGGATCCAGGAACATCTATTGAATCTGTCTGGATTTTTAAGCTTCCTTTGGCACTTTTGTTCTTATAATTATTCTAGATCATGTTCTTGAATCCTGAAATACCTTTTCTTTATTTTTTAAATCCTCACTCAATGATACATTTATTGAGGAGAGGAGAGGAGAGGAGAGAAGAGGAAAGAGAGAGAGAGAGAGAGAGAGAAACATTAATGTGAGAGGAAAACATCAATTGGTTGCCTCCCATCCACACCCTGATTGGGGATTGAACCTACAACATAGGCACATGCCCTAACTAGGAATTGAACCCACAACCTTTATGGTGTATGGGATGATGCTCTAACCAACTGAGCCACCCACCCAGGGCAAACATTTTTTTCTTTATCTCTCATCTATTTTTCATTCTCTTTTCCAGTTTTCTTCTCTCTAGACCAGTGGTTCTCAATCTTTCTAATGCCGCAACTCTTTAATACAGTTCCTCATGTTGTGATGACCCCCAACCATTATTTTTAGTGACCCCCAAAATTATTTTCGTTGCTACTTCATAACTGTAATTTTGCTACTGTTATGAATCGTAATGTAAATATCTGTGTTTTCCAGTGGTCTTAGGTGACCCTGCTAGCGGTTCTCAACCTGTGGGTCACGACCCACAGGTTGAGAACTGCTGCTGTAAAGCCTAAGAAGTAGCAACGAAAATAATTTTATGGTTGGGAGTCACCACAACATGAGGAACTATATTAAAGGGTCACGGCATTAGAAAGGTTGAGAACCACTGCTCTGGACTATCAATATTTAAGAATTAAGTTTTAGATTCTCTACATAGGTTACCTTTGGATGCCTTTATCCTGGCCTCCAATTCTACCTATACAGAAATTGTTCTTAATTGCACAAGTGTATGTGTATTTACTATACTAAAGTTCCTTTTATATTTTTACTTTACCCAGTAGTTTTATTAATGTTGTCATAAAATTGTACCAAATTGCTCTAACCAGTTTTTCTCAGTGGGTAGAGCATTGGCCCTCAGACTGAAGAGTCCCAGATTTGATTCTAGTCAAAGGTAGGTACCTGTAGCTTGGATCCCCAGCTTCCATGAGGGCACATGAGAAAGGCAACCAATCAGTGTATCTCTCTCACATTCATGTTTCTCTTTTTGTGTCTCCTGATCCCTTCTACTCTCTCTAAAATATCCTCAGGTGAGGATTAATAAAAACAACAAAATTTTTTGCCCAATTAATCAAAGGAAAGTAGTTCCTCCTTTCTGTTCCTATTCCACTTTAAAATTATAGATACTTATCAATTATATCATACAGAGGTCAGAGGAAGCTTGATGGAATGGTAGAGTCAACCTGGGGAAACCTACCTATCCAAAATTTCCTGGAAGCCTGTGTTGGTCTACTGATGTGGGAACTTCTACAGTGCATCCTGCTCACTCACCTCAGGCTCCTCTGATCCTCTGCAAATCCAAAACATGTCTACCAGCTGGTCTCTATTTCTGTCTTCTCTTTTCTTCATTTGCTGTTGGCAGTGGATAAATCAGAGATTACCTGCATCAATTTGGACTTCAGTTTCTTAATTATGTCATATCATCTTAGCCTGGAGATGGTTTTTCCCCAATATGACTGTTGTAATCTTTCATAGTAGCCTCTACCTCTGGCTGACTCTGGGTTTGGCACATGGACTCAGCAAGCAAAGAGTCCTGGTTCATCTGGGATACAGATGGGAATTCTTCTAGGTCATCTACCAGAACAGACCCAGACTTTATATTCACTGGCCCAGGATGGTTCATATTCATTTTTTTGGAGTGTATTAGTCAGGACTGTCTTGGTTATAAGAAACAGAAAACCCACCTTTAGGCTGACTTAAATTAAAATAAAGAAATAGATCATATAATAATAAAAAAATCTGGGTGCATTTTAGATGTGGCTGGATCCTAGAGTTCAAATTTATTTGGACTCAGTCTCACTCTTACTTACTCTCCCATCTGTTGGCTTCATTTTTGATGGGTCCTATTCTTATGATGGCCCCAGGCAACTTCAGACATATGCTCTGGGTTCACATTCAACACAGCAAGTAGCTTTTCACTTGGTTATGATTGGTCAAAATGGTGTCATGTCCCTACTCTCAAGCCAATTGCTGAGGCTAAGGGGAGGGATGGTAAAAATTGGAAACCAATTTACAGAAACCAAGGTGGTGGCATAAGGTATACACCTGTATGTGCTGCCTCTCACAACCACACCAAAACTAGAACTAACAGAGAAAACATCTATCACCCAGAACTATAGGAAAGCTGGCTGAGTAGAAATTCTACATCTAGAAGAAAAGAGAAAAGAGCATTGAGACTGGGTAGGACATGCACAAGCACAGAAAAGCAGAGGTACGGAGGCACGTGAATCAGGCTGGCAGCTGGCTATTGGGTGCGCTGTTTTATTTCAATCCAAAGGGAGACACAAGGTTTCGACTGCTCTGAACTCCATTCTGACAAGACTCTGGGGACCCAGACTCCTATGAGGAGAAGCTGGACTTTGGGTCAGAAAGTGAGGGTGGCTTTCTTGCAGAGGTGCGTGCGGGAATCATCATTTACTGCGCTAGAACATGGGATATGGGGATGTGGAAACACAAAGATGTAGAGACAGCTGATTGGCAGCCATCGCTATTTGCCACACCCTAGCCTAATGATTCCCTAAGAACCTGTCCCGCCCAATTTACAAACCCACCTAAACTGTGCACAACGGCTTTTGCATATGAATGGCCTGTCCAATCCAGTTTAACCTAACAAACTGCAGCTCTGGTTAGACAGCTCCAAAACTTCCAAACCCCAAGCAAAGAGGATAAATCTGCAGATCTCACTGTAGCTCCTGCTGGGTGGCCTTGGACAGTAGTTGACCTGCATCCCATTGAAGATCTAGAGCCAGTGTACCTAGTGGTCAGTGTGAGATGACATCAGATTTCAACTCTTTCATACATAAGTGACACATTCAAGAGGCAGACTTAGTGAGTACCAAAGTCCCACTGAAACAAGTCCTGCCCCATAAGGATATCTCCAGCACAGCAATTCTTCCATTATAGACACAGCGGGTCCTTACAGCCAATTGGCCTGGAGGTCAGTTCCTCCCAGTGTACCAACAGCAATCAAGGCTTAACTACAATAAAACTGTGCACTCAACCCACAAAGGGGTGCACCAAGAGTGTCCACCTCAGGTGATTGGGGAGGCTGAACCACTGGGCACTATTGGTCACAGAAGACCACTCCATAAACACAGGGAAGTAGCCAAAATGTGGAAACAAAGAAACATGTCATGAATGAAAGAAATGGAGGAAAGCAAACTACTGGACATAGAGTTCAAAACCACAGTTATAAGGTTACTCAAGAATCTTCTAGAAATCTCTGAGGAAATTAGTGAGACCTTTAAGAATCTTAATGAGAATGCCAAAAAAAAAAAAAGGAAAAGGACCAGTCAGAAATTAAGGCATACACTGTCTGAAATAAAGAATATATAGAAATTCAACAGTAGACCAAAGGACCCCAAGAATCAAACCAAAGATTTGAAATATGAGGAAACAAAAAACACCCAGCCAGAAAAACAAAAAGAAAAGAGAATCCAAAAATATGAAGATAGTGTAAGGGGCCTCTGGGACAACTTTAAGTGTACCAACATCTGAATTATAGGGGTTCCAGAAGAAGAAAGAGAGAAAAATATTGAAAACCTATTAGAAGAAATAATGACAGAAAACTTTCCTTATCTGGTGAAAAAAATAGACTTACAAATCCAGGAAGCACAGAGAATCCCAAACAAGAGGAATCCAAAGAGGACCACACCAAGACACAACATAATTAAAGTGCCAAGGGCAAAAGACAAAGAGAGAATCTTGAAAGCAGCAAGAGAAAAGTTAATTACCCATAAGGGATTACCCATATGACTGTCAGCTGATTTCTCATTAGAAACTATGTAGGCGAGATGGGAGTGGCAAGAAATATTCAAAGTGATGAATAGCAAGAATCTACAACCAAAATTACTCTACCCAGCAAAGCTATCATTTAGAATTGAAGGTCAGATAAAGAGCTTCCCAGACAAGAAAAAGCTAAAAGAGTTCATCACCACCAAATCAGGATTATATGAAATGCTGAAAGGTATTCTTTAAGAAGAGGAAGAAGAAAAAGGTAAAGATAAAGATTATGAACAACAAATTGACAACAAATACATACTTATCAACAAGTTAATCTAAAAATCAAGAGAATAAAAAATCTGATGAACAGAATAAACTGGTGAATATAATAGAATCGGATGCATAGAAAGAAAGTAGACTGACAATTCTCGGGGCAAAAGAGATGTGAGGGATGGGGGAAGAGATTGGACAAAAATTTTACACCTATAAATGAAGACAGTAGTGGGATTTAGGGCATGGGATTGGAGGAAAATCAAGTGAAGGGGAGATATGGGGAGGGAAAGAGGAACAATTGTAATAATCTGAACAATTAAGATTTATTTAAAAATTGGATTACATATATACTTTAGAAGTGGCAGTGTCTCCAGTGTCATTATATCCTGAGGTAAGGGGATGGTGGTTTTTCTTCATAGGAAATTAAAAGTATGGCTACTAGAAAAAGGGAAAGGAGATTCTGAGCAGGATAGAACAACAGAGGCCCACTGTATGTGGTCATTGCCTGATAACCTGTATGCTTGACTCATCTCTTTTTATTTTTTAAAATTATAGTTTGTGGTCATAGTCTAATAAATTTCCTCTTGCTATCATTTCCCATTGTGTCATTATCTCTGGTTCTAACTCTAAGACTTGATGCAATATAGGGTTCTTCATCTTTCTACTACTTTAGCTTATATTTAAAAAAAAATAAAAGATGGCATATGCTACTTTTATTCTGTGAATCAATGGGGGAAAACAAGCACTGTGTAAGGTTTCAGCTGTTTCTTCCATCTAGCATGTTTATAGCAATGATTTCAGAGTGTTTATTGGTTATGAACACAATATTGCATTGTAAATGAGACAAAGGGTGTATCTGATGCCTTATTTTTATAAGTTGTTTTCTTTTTAAAAATTTTTATTTCTTGATTTTAGAGAGAGTTAGGAAGAGAGAAAGAGAGAAGAGAAACATGATTTGTTGCTCCACTCATTTACCAGTATACATTCATTGATTGATTCTTGAATGTGCCCTGACCAGGTTTCCAATCTGCAACCTTGGCTTAATGGGATGATGCTCTAAGCAACTGAACTATCCGTCCAGGGCTCATAAATTGGTTTCTAACTTATCAATTAATTTATTTGGGTTCATCAAGAGACTTTTAACATTTAAGCCCTGGGAGGAAAAACAGGCATTTCACATAATAAAATTAGCAAGTTTGATAAAATATGGAAAGCAAAAAATTTATTCCTGCTTGCAATTGTCGAAATAATCCCCAGATGTGCATGAGCTATTGCCAAGTAAATTTGTTTATTTACTTGATTTATAAGATGGGCTCAATGCATAGGAAATCATAGCATACATACAGTAAAGTATGTGCCTGCATTAATCTGTTGGCTTACAATACCAGGTCTGTTTCTGTACTTCAAAATTCCCTTAGCGTATCTTGGATACTCAATATGTATTCATCAATAGTCACCCTTCCCTGTGATTTTACATAAGCAACAAGCAAAAAGAGTAACAGAGATGGGGAACACCCTATAGACATATCTTCAGAGTTGTATTCTTTTGGATTTTTCTCAGAAAGCCAAGTAGAAGTGAATAGAGATGCCACTGATTTTCTCTTAAGAGACATGATGTACTCCTAAATCCTTATAACTTGGTAGGATTCTAGATATGGTCTAAGTATTACTCACTGGTCTTGCTGCTTATTTAATCAAGAATTAACTTTCCAGTGTCAGAGGTGGAACTTAAAACAGGCATTTCTCCCTCTTAATGAGTGAGCCTTTACCCGGAATCACAGACTCAGTCATGATAAAGCACAAGTATGTTTGAACATCACCCGCTTCTCTCCTATGACCCAGTGGAGAAAATAGAGAATGCAAGTTCAAAGAGATATGTGAGGAATTTTTTATCATGCAGGCAGGGCATCTTGATGAACTATTCCAACTGCTTGGGTGTCCCCAAGGAAAGTAGGCCTTTCCTTTTATAGTCTAGGATGGAAGAGCACAGAGGCACAAGAGTAACAACATAGGCAGTGAGTGTCCTGCTGTCTCCTGTCATCCCAGAAACAGTCTCCTCTTCTATGGAGCCAGTTTCCCTAGGCACAAAGATCTATCAAATCCTATTATAAAAACAGGGCTCAAACCTGATCACTTGCATACATTTCAAATAAAGTATGGTGCATTGCCATATTAAATGTAGGTTACATCAGTCAGTGTTATATTTAAGATATATGGGATTGGATGAATTTAGAAGACAATTATGTAACTAAAAGAAAACTCTTAGTATGAATGGCCTTTGCTTGGTGGTTTCGGGTTCTATAAAGGGTATTGTTTTTGGCTTTTTGTTTTTTTCTTTAACCAAGGTAGTCTCTTAGATGGGAGGGATCACTGTTATGAATGTTGGCCTCAACCTTGAGTCTTTCATTCTATTTTCTCAGGTATAGCATTGACATAGCCATACCTTCTTCTAGATGTATTTAATCTCACACGAATGCTCTGACAACCCATGAAACAACTTCATAGGTTCCCTGATTTCATTGGCATGTCCCTAAAAAACATCCAGAAATGAAACAATGTCTGAAAAGATATGAATTGTACATATCCCTCTCCTTGATTAAATGGACAAGGGAAAAATTTCCAAAATACAGGACGGCAGACAAAAACAGCATCTTTTAACTTTTGGGGATGTTTCTAGGCAGCAAGCATTGCATTATATAGAGATAATTAAATGATCTCTCCCATTATTATGCCTGGTGTTCCCAAGGGATTCAGAGTTCTCCAAACATTCCAAACATTTTACTAAGGAGCTTCTTTTAGCCTTTTTAATAGGAATTGTGGACATTTTGCAAGCAGGGACATTGCTAGATGTAAGTTCACTGAAAATGGAAATCTTATACACTTTAAGTTTATCTAACAAGTTGGCATTGTGGTAGAAATGCTGTTCAGTCTCTCACATTCCTGGTCTCCAAATGTGTGTGTAACGCAATCTGGCATTAGAATTCTCTTAGCTTATGGTTATAAGCTAGGAACATCCCTTCCATGTGTATATTATTTCCTGCCAAGTAGCACAGGTTGTCACCACTGCCACACTGACCAGGGGATTCCCCCAAGTGTTCTCTGCATCCCTACATTAAAGTGATTGACATTTGTGAGTTTTGACTTTAAAATGATAAGAATTCATAATGCAGGGTCTAGACCCCTTTATGCTAAAATTTTGAAATCCTAAGATTTCTGTTGGGATGTCAGTCTTATTCATTAGAGGAGATCTGATTAGCCCAGAAAATCTTTGTATTTCATTATTTTGGACTCTGATTTACTGCTCCTGGGGGGCCAGCTATCCAGTGTCTATAATAAAGAAATGCATATTATCTGGAATATAGTTCGTCATAATTGTCTGGGCATTTTAAATTAGAGACCAACTGTCTCTATCCAGGGAGAATTTAAGCTGTGGAACAGAATGGCCTCTTGAGATCTGTTCCAACTCTGTGTCTCCAGAATTCTGATTTCTTCTCTGAAAATCAGATATTAAAATTTTACCAGGTTCCATGCTTCTTTGGTTTTTCAGCTTTTGTATTTCAAGCATCTATTGATCGTGCTGTACTTGCTATTCCTTTGTTCTTTACATCTTTATTGATGCAAAGCAGTGCCAGAAACTGCTTTTTAACAGTTATTCAATCCCTGATGCCCTTCATGTATCAGATTTGGGATTTAATTTCTTAGAACTACTGGGCTGGCTACACAATTAATTGCTACTTATTAATAAGCCATTAGGCTCACTTGACCAACCATCAACCGCTGAAGAGAAGCACGCCTCCCCTCCTTTGCCCCTATCTCGTTCTCTTTTGATGTTGAAGCTGTTCTCCTGTGTAATGGGAGACTTGCTGGAGTGTTTGTGGGTCTCTGGCTCATTTAAAGTGACAGGAAATGTTATCTCCTGACAATAAACAGGTTTCTGTGGCCATCACTATGACCTTTACTCCTTCACCTATCAGAGGTATTTCAGGAGGCTACTGACACTTAACTCTGGGTAATCAAGTGGCTATTCAGAAAGGAGGAGGTATGTTGTATTTATGTGTATGTGTAAATATCCGGCCACGGGCACCAGCAATCTGTGTTTAGGAGGAAGCACAATATATAGAGGATCAGGGTGACTCTAGGAACAGAGAGATATTAGTTTGAAGTCCAGCTCCACCACTTACTAGATTTGCAAGACCTTGCATAAGTTACTTCTCCTCTGTAAGCCTCAGTTTCTTCTTCTAAAAATGGGGTCATAGTACACCAACCCAGCTTGATTGCTTTGAGACTTAAACATTCCATAAGAATTAGCTATAATTGCTCTCTGTAGCCCACAGCTAGTTGACTTGTGTACAGCGAGCAATCTGCATGGCTTAATGGGCAATAAATGGGCTTTAGAGTCACACAGACCTGGTATGATCCCCAACTGTGCCATTTCCTCTGTGGCCTGACTCTCTGATCCTTATTTTCCCTTCTGAGAGCTGGTGTGAGGGATCAAATGAGGTAATGAGTTGTGCATGGCATTCAGCAAGCCCTCATATACACGGGTTTCCTGATTAAAGACCATCAGGGCCCTTTAGACTTTTCTCTCACAAGAACAGGGAGCGAGGTTCAGCTCCAGGCTGACTTACAGCCCCTGACTGTAACTGCAGGCCACATATGTGCTTCTCAGAAGTGAATGTCTTGCTCAGGCTATGATCTCTGCATCTGTTCTGTGTTAATGGTCCTTAAGCTGTCAGGAGTACAGTCCTCCTGGCCCCTCTCACTATAGGTCCACAATACTCTATCCAGATCCTTGGGGCCAGATGTGTTTTAGAATTCGGAAATTTCCATATTTCAAAAAGATAACTCCATGCAGTCTGCATTATAGAGCCTATCACCCCAGTAGGGTCTGGGCAGCACTCTGTAATCAAACACATTAATATTTCTGCAATGAAAGGTATGACTATGCACCTTGAAGTGAGATCATTGCGAATATTTTCACATCTTTTCAGATCAGGCTTTCCAATCAAATGGGTTCAGGTCAAATCAGAATTAGCTGCCAAGTAAGTTAGGGAAAAACATTACATTTTCAGGACTTTTTCAATTGGGGGTTGTAGATCAAGATTGTAGGCCTATAGATACCCTACAGCAAAACTGACTCCTCAGTCTTGTTTCTGTCCCTCTGGTGTCTCAGCCTTTTCCAAGTACCCATTCTCCTTGGCTATAAACATCCTTTCTAGTCTGTGCCAAACTACAGCATTCTCAATTTTAAAAACTGTTTCTTGAGAATCCTCCTCTTGGTAGATACATCCCTCTCACTCAGTTAACTGGACCTGTCCTTTACTGCTGTTTTCCCCAAGTCTGAACTTGAATCTGTATAATGAATAAATTTATATTGCTTGCCTTGATTGAAAGGATGCTCCCTTAATGTACACAATGCTTTTTCTTCTCCTATGTTGAATGGTCTCCAGAGCAGAAATCCTGTTATCTGATTCCTTATTCATTTGCTGCCCACAACTGGATATTTCTGTGCGTTGTATGGATGCTGATGGGATGAGAACAAAGAGGGCCAGGCATCAATCCCAACAGAAGTTTTTTATCACTCCCATAGCCATGAGCTACACTCCTAACCTACATTCGACCTTCTTACAAAAAGATTGAGGGAAAGAGTGTGAACAAATCAGTGTCCACATCCATCTTCATTGCCATAAAAATGATTCAAACTCCTGTGTCATCAAAGGTGAACATCATTCCTAAAAAACAGTGAAAAACCTACAACAGTGCCCCAAGTAGAGTTACTCTTGATGGTAATGATCTTTATGTAAAGACTATACTGTGAGGCGCTTTGACTATTACTAATAAATAATAATGACTGGTGAGGAGTAATGACAAAGAAAGTGAAGAGTTGTCAAACTTGTTGGCTCCATTTCTCACATGCTGGGCACTTCACAACTTTAATTTGGCTTCTCTCCTCATTGGCAGAGTTCTCCCCAGCATCACCAGTGGACTCCATATGGATAAATTCAAGGGATATTTTTCTGCTTTTATTTAACTTAGACTCTCAGAAATATTTTATGCTATAAGCCATTTCCTCCTTCTTGAAATATTTTCTTCCTATGGTTTCCATGATACTGTACTCTCCTAATTTTCTCCTTAGTCTTTTACATTTTATATTTAGTCTCCTTTGTAGGCTCATCCTTCACTGCTTGATCAAGAATTATTGGCATACACTAGATCTGCTTTCCTTTTCCCTCAGTAATCTTTTCCTAAGCAATCTTTCTTTTCTATACTCAGATGACTGATAAATTGATAGCCCCAGTCTAGATCCTGCTCCAAAATGAAGCTCATAGCCTTCCCTTTTAAATCTGGTCTCTCTCTCTCTCTCTCTCTCTCTCTCTCTCTCTCTCTCTCTCTCTTTCTCTCTCTCTCTCTCTCTCTCTCTCACACACACACACACACACACACACAGACTTTTGCAAGTCAGACACTTAAGGATAGTTCCCGACTTGTCTTCCACCCTCATCCGCCAATTATATGGCTTGCATTGAATGAAAGAATGCTCACTTGATTTGTCTCTCTCTCTGACCACCAACTCCTGCTGGTTTCACCTTCTATGTAGCTCATGTATCCACCACCTTTTTTCCTCTCCACTATCACAATACTAATCCAAGCCTTCCTCATCTATTTCAAAGAATTGAAGTCCCATTGATATGGGAGGAGGAAAGAATGGAAGTTGGAAGGAAACCAACAGCTTCCTCTGCAGTAACTGAAGGTCCATATCTGTTAGGATAAGTATAATAGTCAATAAAACAATACATTTTTCAAATTGCTTCTTACTGTTTAATACTAGACCATTTAGAAGAACAAGGAAAACTCTAATCTCTTCAAGATTTTTGGCACCATGTTTGTGGGGAGAGAAATGGGTGAGGACTAAGCCATAAGAGAAGTCCCTTATTCCTAGGGATCCTGGGAAAAATGCATACATTTGCTACACTTCCCTGGTTTCTTGAGTCATCTATTGGCTGAGGTCAGAGGATTTCCTCAGCTCATTTGTGACCTTGCCTTTCAGTGAGGGGAGGGAGAGAAGTTTGGACCAGTTCATAAGCTCTCCATCCCTGATACTCCCTTGACACCTGCCAGCAATGGATACTGCCCTGCAAGATTTTCAGGATGAGCTGAACCCAAGTGTGCACTAACCTACATCCAAAAAGTCAGACTGGAGCTGAACTGGTCTCTGTGGGTTTCTCATTTATCCTCATCATCTGCTGAATTTGATGCTCCTGATACATCCAAAGTCTCAAATCAGAGAATATTGTCAGAGTCAGTCTGAAGATCAGCCCTTAGACAGAAACAAGTGCAATTGCAATTCCAAATAGTAACTCTCACTTTACAATTCTGCTGCTTTGCTATTTTGCTAATTTTTCCCCATTTCTATAAATGCCACATACAAGTTATTCATGCCCAAGACCAGAGAGTCATCCTTAACACCATCTTCTCTCTACCCACCTCCCTCCTCATTTATAAAATTACCACGTCTTTTTGTTTGCACCTACAAAGGACTCCTGGTATCTTTTTACTTCTTCCTACTTTCACAGGCACCACCCTCATTGAAGCCATCATATTACTGTCGCCTGACCACAGTCATAGCTTCATAGCTAGTCTTTCTACATCACTCCCTCCCCCCTCAATTTATTCTCTACAAAGAAACTCCAGTGATATTTTAAAAACATGAACTACATTATGGTCCCTCTCCCTTTGCTTACTATGTGTTCAATTTTCTATTTTCAGTTCTTTTAACATCATCATCCTCTTGCCTGCCATAGGGCCTTTGCATATACTAATTCTTCCATTCAGAACTCCTTCTCTTCATTTGGCTAACTTTTTGCTCATTTCAAAGGTTCAGATTAAGTGTTATTTCCTTGAGTTCCCAAGGTAAATTAAATTCCTCTCTCATACTCTTTCAAGTTACTCTTTAACTTTTTTTATTTCACTTGTTACTAGTATAACTGATATCAATACATTTGCTTTTATGGTTAATTGTTTAATTTCTATCACTCCAACAAGATCATAGCTTCAAGAGGCAAAGTACCACTTGTGAGCTTAACACCCTGTAGACTAGCACTCTGTAATATTTTTGACATAGACTAGGAGCCCATGTTAGTCAGCTCAGACTCCCATAACAAATTACAATACACTGGGTGGTTTAAATAACAGAAATTTATCTATCATAGTTCTGGATGGTGAAGTTCCAGATCAAGATCCAGCTAATCTGTTTTTGGTGAGGAGCTCTTCCTGGTTTATAGAAGACTACCTTCTCACTGTGTCCTCACATGGCTTTTCCTTGGTGTATAGGTGGAAAAAAGAAAGGAGAGGAGAAAAGAGGAGGGGAGAGAAGAGAGGAGAGGAGAAGAAAGAAAAGGAAGAGAGAGAGAGAGAGAGAGAGAGAGAGAGAGAGAGAGAGAGAGAACAAGAAAGAGGGAGAGAGGGAGCCCTCATAAGGCCACCAATTCTATCATATTAGGACCCTGTTATGAACTCATTTAATCTGAATTACCTCCTAAAAGCCTTATCTTCAAATACAGTCACATTTGGGATTAGGACCTCAATGACTTTTAGGGGGACACAACTCAGTCCATAGCAGAGTCCAACAATATTTGTTGAAAATGTGAATATAAAATCCAATTGTTAATGAAAAATTATTTCTGATAGGTTGACAATTGATTACTTAGTGTAGTTAGGATTTATAAATATGAAAGAATTTATTTTTCTGAAGCTTTGCATTCAAATGCAATTACTTTAATAAATACTTTGTATTTATTTTTTTATTTTTCCATTTTTATGTTATCCAGGTAATAATGTGGAATTATTATCTGGATATGTATGTGGCAAAGTAAAAGAGAAAACATTTTTCAAAAATCTATCAAAATTTAAGGGAGATTTTGAAGTTAAATTTTTTGTGGTCACTTGATTCTGGTTGAGTCATTGGCTTCCTAGGCAAATCATTGGCAGTGAAATAAACCTGATTCATTAGAAGTACAACAGAAAGAAGAAATCTGAAGGATGATCCCATGTACATGATTACTGTCTGTCCTAAAAGTATATAATAAGAAACTCAACAAAATCTTTGACTGCTCTGATATTCATTTTTATTTTTCAGAGTAAATATTTCCTCTTGTTTTATTTTCTGGCATTGCTTTTATTGGTTTTATTTTGTTTTTAGGGGGAGCTATCCACTAATAGTGGCTTCTTTCCAACTAAGAAAACTGACCTCCTCACATCCATTAATGGTAAATTGCAATTCTATTGCTGAACTAGTAAGCTACTCATTAGACTTAGTATTGTTAAAAGTGTTATTAGGGAGCACATGTGTGTTTTTGTCTTTTCCCCTGAGTCAGTGCCCAAGAGACATTTTATGGAGCTTCAACTATTTTGAGTACAATTATACAACTGGTTTGAACTTATTTGGGCAAAATTTAGTTAGTGTGTGTATGTGTTATGGACATGAAAAACCTCCAGGAAAAGATGTATTTTCATATTATACTTTTTGGATGTCAATTTCTTATAGATTATAATGAAAGGCTGTTGTACAGCCTCATAGAGCTAGAGGACCTTAATTAGGTATTATGTGGGAATATGAATGTAAGTTGATTCAAAGAGAGTCTCAAGGAGTGTATTGTTTGGAGCTGTTAGCCACAAAAGGCATGGTTATGTAAAGAACAGCATAAACGAACAAACAAAACAGAAACACACTCATAGAACAAACCGATGGTTGCCATCTAATGGGTGAAAAGGTAAAGGGGTTAAGAAGTTCAATTGATAGTTACAGAATAGTCATAAGAACGTAAAGTATAGTATGGGGAATATAGTCAATAATATTGTAATAACTAGGTAAGGTGCCAGGTGGGTACTTGAATTATTGGGGAGAGAGGGAATCACCTGGCAAATTATATAATTGTTTAATCCCTATGCTGTACACCTGAAACTAACATAATATAGAATGTCAACTGTAATTGAAAAAAAGCATACATACATTTAAAAAGGCATGACTGTCAAGGGCAGGAAACTCTCTTTGTGTGTATGTGTTCCACCCCCTGTAGCACTTTGCAAAGTGTAGCAAGTGGGGAAATCCCATTGTGTAAACTTTTTCTCAGTCTCAGTGGTTAGTATTTTGACTTTGGTTGAGACATTTCAGAAATCACATGATGGCAAAAGGTCAATGTGACCTTGGGCAAGCTACTTGACCTTTCTCTGCCTCAGTTTCCTTATCTGTCATGGGAATAATAATAGTGTCTGCTTCTTAGAATCATTTGCTGATTAAATGAGTTAATATCAAGAAACCACAGAGAATAATAATACCTAACACACAGTTAGCATTCCATGTTAATTGCTTACCTCTTATTTTCCTCATTTTCCCCCTATTTATTAAATGATTACCCACTACCTTGCCTTCAGTGAATCTGGTTAAGAATAAACCACTAGCACTGCTCTGATAAGTGTCTAAAGAGGAGGACAGAATAATTATTTCATTCATTTGTTTATAACATAAATGAGTGAGGAAATATTCTGAAGAATGAAAAGTTTGGAGTCGTGTGATTCAACTGCTCCCTCTGTATTTTTTTTTTAAATTCTCCTCTGGATGCTCATCAGGGGTTTCTTCTCCTCATTTGGGCTCTCTCCAACCTCTATTCCATCCCACGTGCTTGGTTTTCTTAATTTTCTTTTTTCCCTTAGGAAAGTGAAAGAAGAACAGCTCCAGCTAGAGACGCTTGCTTGAAATAGCACTGGCACACAACAGCTTCCTTTGCAGGGCTCTGCCAATGAGTCCAGCCCTGCCCACTCATCCTGGGAATGTGGCTGGGTCTCTGGGACACGCCCCTGACCCTAAGGCCTGGTGGCAGTCCAGGGGTTTTCTGAAAAAAAGGATGATCACCCTCCAGAGACCAGGCTGGCACCACCCCTCTTGCTATTGTTGGAATCTGTGCCAAGTATAACACCAAGAAAATCTATTTGTCATATTTGGTTTCCCATGAGACTTTAAAAAGTTCCCATTTCTTATAGCCAAGTCCAGAATTCAATTGAACTTCACCTGAAAAACAAACAAACAAACAAAATAAACAACCTCTTCAATTTCCTGAGACTCTTCCCACTGGCTTTGTTTGTGGCCTCCCGGATGATGTTCCCAACATGCTGCCATAACCCCTTCCTCAAATCCCCTCACACACACACACACACACTGAGCCTCCCTCTGCTCTGACATAAATTATTCATCTAATTTCTTCAGCATCAGGCAGACAAGGTTGAGCAATGCTTCCCTCTTTAACATGAAGTAACTGATGTTTCTCTGCTTTACTGCTACGTGGTTAGGGAATTATTAAAATGGACTTGTCTTTAATAGTTAATTTTTATTGATTATTATGGTTCCATAGTTAGCCATATACTTCCCATTTCCTAAGGTGGTTATGATGGCTTGTGAGAACAGAAACTCACCAAGAACAATTTCTTCATACTTCCATTTCCTCTCCACGTCATCCCTTAGAACACAGAGGGACAATGGCAATAATGTGGGAATTTTATGTTTAAAAAAATCTCAAAACCCCCCAAATCCCCTAAGAGATCACTTTCAATTTCCCCTCCCCCTCCTTACTACCCACGCCACCACCAACAGTGACACCTAGTGGGCAAATATAAATTAGTTCCTTCATTGTAGCATCCTTTTACAGAAAATAAAATGTCCTTTAGAAGCAGATAAAGACTGAGCTTTCTGTCTTTCTGTAAGTGCACAGAGGAATAGGTTATTCATAATTAAGAGCTAAGATATTTATTCTTGGATGAACAGATGCAATTTTTTTTTCTTAAAAACATATTGAAGCTTTTATTCTGTTTTCTTTATAGTTTTACATGCTGGTGCTTGATTTTCTTACCTTAGTTAATGGCCACTTTGATTTTATTATAGAAGTTGACAGCTGCTCAGCCGGATTTTAAATGTCAGCACCCCTAATGTATATTTGAAGGTAAAATATTTTTAAATAAGTAATATTATAAATCAATCATTTGCATAAATCTGCTTCAAATTCTTGAAAGTACATTTAATTGCAAAATAAGGTTTCTATTTTAATGATAATAATTTCCAGAAAGAGGTGAAAGACTTTCTCTTAAGAATTTTTTCAATAAATGAGAAAATATAAAAACATTTGCATTTTAAATGAACCTTTGTAGGTTTCAAAAATATTGGAAAACCACGAATCCTTTAAAAAACTTTTTATTTTTAAAAATTATAGGTTCACAGGAAGCTATAAAAATAGTTCAGAGGGGTCCTATGTACCTT
Organism: Lasiurus cinereus; assembly: GCA_011751065.1. NCBI lineage: Eukaryota > Metazoa > Chordata > Mammalia > Chiroptera > Vespertilionidae > Lasiurus > Lasiurus cinereus. The sequence continues at coordinate 11,649,701 of JAAGEH010000393.1, read as the reverse complement.
CATCTAGTTTCTAACGGTAATATCTTACATAACTATAATACAATGTCAAAATCAGAAAATTGGCATTGATACAATCCATGGAAATGATTTAGATTTCATCTGTGTTACTTGCACTCAGTTGTATATGTATATAGTTCTATGAAGTTTTATCACATGTGTAGCTGCATGAACCACCACCACAATCAAAATGCAGAATTGTTCCATCATCGCAAAAAAATCTTTTGCTCCCCCTTATAATATAAAATAAATGACTGAACCCAGATACCTTGTCTATATCAAAAATAAGACATATGTATATCATCATCATCATCATCACATGCATTTATTGAACTCTGCCTTTGTTGTGCTAATTGCTTTATATGAACTATTTCATTTGGTTTTGGAGTAACTTTATGGGGTAAATACTATTTACTTTTTTTAACAACTGCATTTATTTAAAAGTACAGCAAGGGTAAAATTGAAATAAAGAAAAATAATGATTCATCTGTCTTTTTATCTTAATTGCAGTTGACATTCAATATTATATTAGCTTCAGGTATACAGCATAGTGGTTAGACATTTATATAACATATAAAGTGATCCTCTCAATAAGTCTAGTACCCATCTGGCACCATACATAGCTACATAGTTATTACAATATTATTGACTATATTTCTGATGCTTTACATCCCCATGACTATTTTGTAATTGCCAAATATTTTGTACTTCATAATTTCTTCACCTTTTTTACCCAGCCCCTCAAGCTTCTTTTCATCTGGTAATCATCAATTTGTTCTCTATATCTATGACTCTGTTTCTGTTTTGTTTGTTTATTTAATTCTTTAGATTCCACATATAAGTGAAATCATATGGTATTTGTCTTCCCCTGTCTGACTTATTTTATTTAACATAATACCGTCTAGGTTGATCCATGTTGTGGCAAATGGTAAGATTTCATTCTTTTTTATGGTTGAGTAATATTCCATGTTATATATGTACCACCTCTTCTTTATCCAATTGTCTATTGATGGACACTTAAGTTGCTTCCATATCTGGGCTATTGGAAATAATGCTGCAATGAACATAGGGATGCATATATCTTCTTGAATTAGTGTTTTAGATAAATACTCAGAAGTGGAATTGTTTGATAATAAGGTAGTTCTACTTCTAATGTTTTGAGGAACCTTCATACTGTTTTCTATAGTAACTGCACCAATTTGTAACTCCACTAACAGTGCATGAGGGTTCCCTTTTCTCCACCTTCTTGCCAATGCTGTTTGTTGACTTATTGATGAAAGCCATTCTGACAAGTATGAGGTGATAGCTAATTGTGGCTTTAATTTGCATTTATCTCTTTTTTAAAATATATTTTTATTGATTTCAGAGAGGAAGGGAGAAGGAAAGAGAGATAGAAACATCAATGAGAGAGGATCATTGATTGCCTGCCTCCTGCATGCCCCCTACTGGGGACAGAGCCTGCAACCGGGCATATGCCCTTGACCAGAATCAAATCCGGGACCCTTCAGTCTGCCGGCTGATGCTCTATCCACTGAGCCAAACTGGCTAGGGCTAATTTGCATTTATGTGATGATTAGTGACATTGACCATCATTTCATATGTCTATTAGCCAACTGAATGTCTTTGGAGAAATGTCTGTTTAGGTCCTCTGCCCATTTCTTAAATTGATTTTATTTTATTTTTTTGGTATTAAGTTGTAGGTGTTCTTTATATATTTTGGATATTAACCCTTTATCAGATGTATCATTGACAAATATCTTCTCTTATTTAGTAGGTTGTTCACCTGATATCTTGACTTCTAACACACCAGGTAAAGTCTGCTCAAAGTCCAATTTTTAAATTTGACACAAATTCAATTCAATAAATATTGGGTGTTGATCTAGATTCTAGATAATTAAAGAATATAGGTGCTGAAAAAGTGTATTGCTCAGCACCAGCTGTCAGTTTTCCAGGATGGGTTTTTTCCTGAGACTTTCCAATTGCCTAGGCTCTCTAGAGCAGTGGTTCTCAACCTGTGGGTCACAACCCCTTTGGGGGTCCATCTAAGACCATCAGAAAACACAGCTATTTACATTACGATTCACAACAGTAGAAAAATAACTGTTAGGAAGTAGCAAAGAAAATTATTTTATGGTTGGGGGACACCACAACATGAGGAACTGTATTAAAGGGTCGTGGCATTAGGAAGGTTGAGAACTACTGCTCTAGAGCCTCAAAGACAAAGCTGGTTTTTCATCAAAACTGCTGGCACTTTGGTCTTGGACATCCCAGCCTCCAGGACTGTGAGAAATAAATGTTTGTTGTTTAAGCCACTTAGTGGTATTTTTCTTATAGCAGCTGAAATGAACTAAGACAATGGTCAAGGTCCTTTTTAGTGCTTTCTTTATAAAGTAAACTAGAGGCCTAGTGCATGAAAATTCATGCACTCAGGGGGGTCCCTCAGCCCAGCCTGTGCCCTCTAGCAGTCCAGGACCCCTCAGAGTATGTCCACCTGCCGGCTTAGGCCCGCTCCCCAGGGGGATTGGGCCTAAGCCGGCAGGTGGACATCCCTCTGCCAGCCCAGTAGCTCTCAGGGGAATGTCTGAATGATGGCTTAGGCCCGGGAGCAGCCAAGGAAGTGGGAGAGGCCTCCACTACTGCCATTGCACTCCCAGCCATCAGCCTGGCTTGTGGCTGAGGGGATCTCTCCCTGTGGGGCACACACTGCATTGAGTATATGCCCCCTGCATTGAATTTATGCCCCCTGGTGGTCAGTGTGTGTCATAGCGACCAGTCGTTCCCAGACATGCTGCTGTTAGGGTCAATTTGCATATTACTCTTTTATTATATAGGAGATTAAAGGGATTTCTTGATGGTACAGGTGTCTAATTATTGGATAGGTAATAAAAGTTAATGGAAAATGCTTCATATGACTTAAAATAAATTTCCACCTCCAAATGGGTGCTTCAGAAGCTATGGATTCTTGTAAATATGCTATTTAGGGTCTTTACTCAGACTTGCCTTAGGAAATCACTTTCAGTCTTGAAAATTTAATGCTACTTATTTGTTAATAAACAATGTGAAAATGTATGGTACATTCTTATACAACATTGATGATGAGCAGAAATATCATTTGTGAGGAAACTGTGATGTTGAATTTTTGATTTAAACATGTCTTTTTCAGCTACGTGATCTTCAGCAAGTCCCTTGACCTGCATGAGTCACATTCCTCCTCAGCAGTTAGCTGTCAAAACACTGCAAATTTCTTAGTTATCTTTCAGGAAACTCACTAGATAAAGTTGAAAATAGAGGGAATGCTTTGTAGTCTAGGACAAGTAAGATACTAATTCAAATACTGTGTAAATTAGTAACAACATGACAGTTGTTACTAATTTATTATACATGCAAAAGAAAAATAATCGTTAATGACTTTGAAATAAATATTTCTACCCACCAAAACTTAGCATTTACTTTTAAGTATGAGTACTGATAGTACCCTACTTTTGGACATAATACATTTCCAAAACCACGAATGAAATTTAAGTGTGTAAAGATAACACAGACTCCATATTTTAAGGGAGACACTTCCAGAGGGTTAACAGTCTTAATTGATTTAGTCCTTTAGTCAATCAACCTATTTTTATTGAGCATATACTATGTGCCAGACTTTGTTCTAGGTACTAGGGAGGTAACAGGGCACAAAACATGTAAAACAACTCTGCCTTCATGGTCTTACGTTATGCAGGGATGAATGAGGGAGACAGAAATATGCAAAGTATTAAAGAAGGGTGTTTAATGTATTAGAAGGTAATACCTGGGAGAAATCAACATTGGAGGAGAAAGAGTGTAAGTGTGTTTGTGGAAGGTATAAACTAATGTAGAGTAGCCCAGGAAGGGCTCTGTGAAAAGAACTTGTGTGTGAGTCTTACAGGCAAAGATGGCTGATGGATTCCAGTCACCTAATATGAAATTTCATTTCCACATCAAGAAAGTTTCAGGTCCTGGGTGGGTAGCTCAGTTGGCTGGAGTGTTGTCCTGATATGCCAAAGCTGTGGGTTTGGTTCCCATTCAGGGCACATATAAGAATCAACCAATGAATGAATAAATAAGTGGACAACAAAGTGGTGTTTCTCTCTCTCTCTCTCTCTCTCTCTCTCTCTCTCTCTCTCTCTCTTTCTCTCTCTCTCTGTTCCTCTCTCTAAAAAAGTAAATAGATAAAAATATAAAAGAAAGTTTCATACTAAGAACTGGACTCAGAAAGGAGATGATACTAAACTTAAATATTCTGTCTCATATCATGCAAAAGCTAGAGCCAAGGGAGGCTGCTGACATGAGTTTCTCTTGTAGGCAGGCAGCTCTGATGAACACTCCAGACTAAGTGACCCCAAAAGGCTTATCTTAGTTAGCAAAGGTTTTTTTGCAACGTTGGGGCAGGGGGTGGGGGATTAAATTTATTAACTCATCAATTACTTTTTCTTAGCTAGCTGATTAGCTTGCTTGCTTGTTTGCTTAGACACTCACCATCCTCAATCAATCGCCCCCTAGCTTTCCACCTGGGCAGGCAGATGGCCTGGGTGCTTCCGCTGCTCCCATTAGCCATTTCTCCTCAAGTCCTGTAGGTGTTGGCTTCCCAAGTCTGAACATTAATGACCCATTGATGTTAAGGGAGCAAACTATTAAAGCTCTCAGTCACTTTCTAATCTTCTTCCCATATTGTAGAGTCAGATAATAATGCCTTTGTCTTTGCAATGCAAGACATAAAATTATTTTTAAAAGGTGTTGAAAGTTCAGCTGGTAGGAACCATAACCATAGCACTGAATGCTTAGCTTCAGGTATAACTTTTTAGAAATATGAGATCTACGTGTCTGCCCTCACCACCTAGGAATCTAGCTGGCAGCACAGAATTATTTGGTTCCTGAATTTCCTCCCCTATTTATTGTCGGAGCCAGGACTAGCATTCTGCAAAGGCAATCTATTCTTTAGCATGCTAGAAATATATCTTCCTAACTTCTTTCCTGAGGCCACTCCTTCCATTCCCTAATTACCTAATATTAAAAAATATGTCGAGAGAGAGAGAGAGAGAGAGAGAGAGAGAGAGAGAGAGAGAGAGAGAGAAACTAGCTTAAAATTATACTTATGTGTAAATGACTGCTATAAAATCAGAACAGGTTGTGCTGGGAAGAAAGGTTAGATGGCTGCTAGGAAGGAAGAAGCTCAGAAGAGGGCAGCTGGGGCTGCAGTGAGGCATAAGAAGCAGTGGTGATTGGAGAAGAGAATCATCTCCTTCAGTGTTTGCCCCGGGCTAGCTCTGTTTATGCAACATGGGAAGGGACTGGAATTAGAGGGAGGTGACACATTTTGGAAGAAGTGGGGAGCAACTTTAGCTCTGCTTCTTTCTCTGAAAGCCTCCCAGAGTCTGCAAGCCCTTCAGGGCACCTCAGTGCTCCACAGAGGGTGGAGGCCAGGCAAGATATGTCTCCTTCAGGAGCCCTGAAGAGAGCTGGGGGAAGGCAGGGACCAAGCCCGGCTTTTCAGTGCAGCCACTGGATAATCAGCTCAAGTTTGCCTGCTGAAGGGACCACGATGGGCTGAGCAGGACCTTAGCCAGGCACCACGGCCCCGAGGTCCTGTGCAAGGAAGGATCAGAGAGATGGCCAGGAGTCAAGAAGAGTGTGCCAGGAGGATAATCTAGGAGAACCCAGTCAAGGTGAGCTGGAGTCAATGTTGTTGTTGGGACAACTGAGAAAATGTCAAGGTCAAAGAGTGAGGCTGAAAACAGAGTGCAGTGAGGCGAGGAGGAGTCTGGGGTAAGACTTCACAACTAAAGGACAAGAATCTCTCCCGAATCATTTCCCATAGCTCAGTGGTCGGCAAACTGCGGCTCGCGAGACACATACGGCTCTTTGGCCCCTTGAGTGTGGCTCTTCCACAAAATACCATGGCCTGGGCGAGTCTATTTTGAAGAAATGGCATTAGGAGAAGCTTAAGTTTAAAAAATTTGGCTCTCAAAAGAAATTTCAATCAGTTGTACTGTTGATATTTGGCTCTGTTGACTAATGAGTTTGCCAACCACTGACCTAGCTCATTCCTCCAGAGAGATAAGCTGCTTCGGAAAAGCCTCCCATGGTCCCCTACTAAAAAGAAATTGAGGAGATTGCAAACTACACCCTTCTTTACAGACTCATTAGCCTATTAAATGGTCTGAGAAGGCCTACCACAGACAGACCTATTCAGCTTTATGGAACCCATAATTTTCCCAATTAATTTGACCTTGGCCCACTTTCATATGTTACACCTAATCCATTCTTAGAAACACACTTTGGGAAATGCCTTTACATAATCCTTTCCCCCAGTCCAGTGACATTGACTACCTACCGGAAGTCTCTATGGCCACTGAGTGATGGCCTGCAGCATCCTTCTGTAAAACAGAGATCTCGTCACCTCCTGATCCTGGGTCCACAGGTGGGTATGGTATACAGTTCACATCCCACCCCCCCACTCCCCCACAACATCTGGGAGTCTGTTGAAATATAGCTCAGAGAACATCAACAACCTGCTATATGGACTTGAACGCTATTGTGAATATGTTATAGGAACACTTTCCATCCACTGGGGAGAGTATATTTCTTCTAGCTGGAGAGGGATGCCCTTTTCTCCCAACTTCCCTACCCAAATTTTTTAATCTGGAGGTTTTCATTTTTTTTTTCTATGATGCTACCTCAAGGCATAGCTGTCAGTTAGCTGCACTTTATTACCGGCCAGTGCTGACTAACAGACCATGAACCACTGATAGCTAATATCCTTAGTTACACCTCACCCCTACTGCATAAAGGAGCTGAATTGCTAAATTTGTTTTTCTAAAGGACATTGATTAAAAGAGTTGACAAAGCCACTTGAATGTGAAATTTCCAACTGTCTAACATGAAAAGCTTTCTCGATCTTCATGTCTGAGGCTGGGGAGAAGGTTTATTTTCCTACTGTGTGTAAATAATGGATTTTGCCTTTTCTGGGAATCCATCATCAAAGAGTATGTTGAATACTCGAGCAATGGCAGTCTAAATTGTCCCGCAGTGACACTAACTAGCTGGAACTAATTCAGAAATGTGCACGGAGCATGATGAGGATAACTTGGTGTGTGAGGAGGAGCAGCACGCCTCACCTGCCTCCCTCATAGCTCATCTCAGGACAGATATGGCCTGGGCCTCGGCTGCCCAGAAATAGAGAAGCTTCCTATAAATTACATCCAGCTTTGTGTTTTCTTTTTCTTTCTTTCTTTTTTTTTAAGAGGCTCTTTGTCAGATAGAGACTGTCAAAGCTCAAATACTTTTTACTCATTATATTGCTAAGAACTGCAGCATAACCAGTAGCAACCGCCAGTAATTAATCATAATGCTGGAGATGGGAGCACACATTCAAAGAAATTTTCAACCCACTGAAACACGTCATGGGTTTAGAATTCCGCCATAAAGCAGGGTCTCTGGTATGAGGTTTTACATTCTCTCTGATTTTGATGTACCTACTGAGTGTGGCCGAAGGCAGCCCTTGGAAACTCATCAGGGATGAGGGGATTCCTATGGAGGGATTCTGGGCAGGCAAGCATGTCTGAAGCACACTAGAGACTCGCAGCAAGAAGGGCAGAGACAAGCATGTGATATTGGGCAAAATATTAGGTAAGTGTTTTGTAGTGCTATTTTGTTGCAATGAGCAGAGACTCAAATTACAGGAGTGATTTATTGTAAGGATGCTTGTGGAACAGCTTTGGAAATAGAAAATGCTTAGGGCCAGAGATAGTCCTAGAAACCACCTCTGCCCTCTGTTGCTTCCAGCAGCCACCAGGATGCCCTCTATTGGTTTATCTGCTTACTTTTGTCATCTGCTCCATTCTACCCTCTCTGCAGACTGGCTTCTATTGCTTACTCATAATTTTCCCTTCCTTATAACTTTAGCTTGTACATGTTGCCTCTTGTTCCACCCTCTCCTTAATCCATCCTTTTAAAACTTCAGCTCTTATTACTAGCTGACTCATTCTCTTGGCATTTTCATAGTTCATAGTCCCAGGAGAGCAAATTTAACTGATTCAGATATTAGTGCCGGGTGTGGTCCCATCTTTGGTTGCTGGCCATCCTATGGGTGCCCTGCTCTGGGTTAGGTGTTCACCTGGGCTCTAATTAGCTGGGGCCAGGTGGAGTAGCGTTACATTGCTTAATACAAGCTCCTCTAGATCTGTCCCTTCAGGAGGGGCTGTGCCTGAGCAGGCACAGTGATTGACATCTGAGCTCACCTTCCTATTCCATAGTTAATAAGATCTCTCAGAGTAGCACATGTTCTTCTCACATGCCAGCTCGCATAGCTATCGAAAGTCAGTTCTACTTCTAAATAAATCTCTAATCTGTTTAGGTTTTCCCATCCTCCCTGCCACGACCCTTGTCCAGATCATAATTATCTCGTTTCTTCCTAACTAGTCTCCCTGAGAACATTCCAGTGCTCCCATCTTGCATGCACATTTCTACCATTCAGATCTAATTACACTATCCCCTGCTTATGACATCCAATGGCTTCTATTGTTAAAATGGTAAAGACTAATTCCTTGATGTGGTTTAGAAGACTTAAAGGTTTCGATGACCTGATTCTTACCTTCCTCCTCCCACATCGTCTCTCACCATATTCCTCCTTTGCTCTCTATGTCTAGCTTACTCAACTCCTGCTTCTCACACATTCTGTGCTATCTTGACTTGGGGGCTTTTTGCCTGCTTTTGCTTTTGTCCATCCCCCACTCTCCTCCTTCCCCACTGAAATTTCACTTCCTTAGACTTTGCTAACTCTTGAGATGAGCAAGCATGATGAGGACAGGAAAGCATATCTGCTGTGATTGCAATTCTATCCCAGCTTCTGGCCACACAGTAGGTGCTCTTGTTGATGTGTTTGAATCCCAGAACTCCAAGAATTTGTCATTTCTGCGTGGGAATTAACATGAAAGGTAAGTAAAAGAGAGTTGGAAAAAAGAAGGAAGGAAGAGAGTGAAGTGAAATGGAGAAGGACATGGTAAAATGGTTTTGAAAAACTCATGGAGTATAGATGATCCTCCAAAGGAAGAAAAAAGATCTATGGATTTTGATTACTGAGAGAATGTGCAGCCCCCAAAGGGCTAGCGGAGATCAAAGGATATTGCCGAGGAATCCACCTCAAGGATATCCAGCCATTAACAACAAGCAGGATTTAGGGGCTGGATTAATTTCTTTAGCAGAGAGAAGTTCAACTCCCTTCTAAAGCCCTTGGAATAGCTGTGGTACTTTGGTTGGGATATGAACCTGGACACCTGTTTCCCAGGGTTTCTGGGACAGTCTGCATTCCAAGACACAGCCTACAACTTACTTCTGTCATCTGTGTGCCCAGCATTCAGAGCTCTCCTGTGCTTCTTGAGAAAGGTTCATAGAGGCTGTGGAATAGTTTATCTGCCCTTTAAAAAAACCTGGGCTAAGATGCCCTCCTGTGTCCATGGGAGCTCAGAGGAAAGAGGAGAGCTGGATAACCTCACTCACTTCTGTGAAGGGTCATGCTGGCCCCTCTCCAGCATTAGTCTCCTCTAAGAGGGTCCCAGAGGCAAGCTGCCCCAGTTATTTATCCTCTGGGCAGATATTACATTTTCATAGTAGCTGCCAGAAGCATGTAAGTAAAACCATTCCCCACATGCTTTAATGTGACAGCCTAAATTCTTGAGGTGACAAAATAGACTGGAAGCTAAAAGGAGATTGTCCATCTCATGGGATTTAGCCAGTGGAATATGAGCCAGGAAAGGAAAATGGCCAACAGCTAGTCAGTAACATGGCATCAGAAACTGGTTCTCTTTAGGCACATGGATTAGCCACAACCTCTCATGGAATCTTTCCTGCTAAGAGCCGCTGGTAACCAGAGAAGAAGCCAGTCTTCTTCTTCAGGAAGGAGAGGTGGCCACAGGCATCAGGCACTGCAAGAACCTGAGGACTCATCTCATCTGATTGGGACTAAGGGTGGGTCCCAGCAGGAAGACATTGCGCTCCTGGAAGATCACAGGGGAGTCATGGCCTGAATTAGGTTTGAAGATCACACCCCTACAACCATGTCCTTCCTAACATCCCTCCAAGTGTCCTGCTATCCATGCGACTTGACCAAGCAATGTGGGTGGGAAGCAGCCCTTGTCCTCACATGCAGAGGGGTGGGTGTCCCTATCAGCAAAGCAGAATCTTAGTTATATCTTTGCTAGGTAGTTCAGTCTGAAGAAATGTGGGCTTCTCACCTCCTGGCCGTCCAATCTGAGACTGATACAAGTAAATATTCAGTGCATCATTTATATATTTTCCTCCCTCACAGAAAAGCAGGCAAATGAAACCAAGACCAAACACTGAAAAAGCCTTAAAAACAAGAAAACTACCCAACAAACAAAAACTAGATTATCTTGGTCCAGGCATTTAACCTCTCTGAGCCTGATTTTTTTCAGCTGCAAAATTAGGAGATTGGACTTCTTGAAAAACCCACTCTATTCCTAAAGGATATGACATTTCACACAAAATAGAAGCCACAAGAAAGGGAAACACATCATTTTCCCTGATGGGCCACCAAATAAGAAGAGTAATGCGTATTGGGGTGCAGGATTCTCAACAAGCCTGCCTTACAGACTTAAGATGCCTAATTCAATGGTGGTCTCGCCAAGGTCACAGCCTCCTTCCTGTTTGTATCCTCTCACCAGTGCCTGGTACCTTGTAACGCTATGCTTAGCATGGCTCCCTGACTTGACTCTTAACAGTCTTTGTCTTTCTCCAAGGTGGATGCTAGACCTGCACTAAGGCCCAAGTGGGCAGAGCACCAGCTGCTATTGAGAATTGCATGCATTTTTTTCTCATCATCGTTGTTTGGCCAACGTGTGAGGGGAGGTAGCTTTATGAAGAGCCACTCTTGCTTCCGCTGCCTGGCTTTCTTGGTCATTGTCAGGCCACCTGGGGATGTTGATTTTTGTGCTTTTGCCCATTGTTTCCCTGCTCCTGATTTCTAATTTTTTTTTTCCAGAGGCTGACGCAGTTATTTCCACCCGGAGTGCTTGGCCTCACTCTCCAGCTCTGAGCTCCGTAACCCATGGCAACAAGAGAAGGGAAGCAGGTGATCACTCACCACACACACATATTCTCCCCTCTCCCTGGCTCTGGCAGTCCAGGGCACACAAAGGGAGGAGTCCCAACTGGCTGCAATGCCAATTAGAGGCACAGGCCTCATGGCTGGTGCTGAACCTCAGGGCTTCCGGGTCACCCTGCTGCAGCTGCTGGGAGCAGCATGGCCTCTCCTACTTGCTCCAGCTCCTCGTATTTCTCCAGGGCAGCAGAGCAAAATCCGACCTTGCACACACAGTTAAAAATGCCTTCACCACAGTCCATTCCCTGCTAGTTCAGCCTTGAACCCTATTTCATGTCACCAGGAAAACTGGCAGCATTGTGCCTATTGGTAATCAGTAAGCTTACATGCATTTAAAGGAAGAAGAAATTTCTTCCCATATAATTTTCTACATGGAAATCATAATTAAGTCACTTAAATTCTATGTTCTCATTCCGTGTCCCCTTCTTGCATTTATAATTTCTAGGAAGCTTCAATCCCATTTCAACAGTATTTTGTTCCTTGCCAAATTTCCTAGTGGGTTTGATCTACAAATTGAAAGGGTCAAATGATTGACCTGTGCTCAAGTGGTAATAATCCTCTTTCTGTACTGGGGCTAGAAATACATGTTGGATTCTTATCTGACTTGATCAGGATTAGTAGTTGCAGGTTAATAAAAAGTTGTTTAAAGTGAGGCATCATGAAAAGAGATACATACAAACCCATATAACATGTTATTTTCACTTAAAAATAAGTTTATATTAATCTCCCACTCTTTGATGGAGGGCCAAGGTCTGATACTTGGAGTTCTTATATAATCTGTATCCATATGTATTATCTTCAACTATTGGTTTTAGTTTCTTAGTGTTGTAAGAATTTAAAGACACTAGCAATGCAATCTGAGCCCAGAATCTGTCTAGATTTTTGTGGTTCCCTCAGCAGTTTATAACAGTCTCATTCCAAAGCAGTCAAAATCACTTGCCTATTCTCTTAAAATAATTTAACTTAGTTTTCAAGGGAAAACTTTATTTCCTTTTGTATTCATATTGTTTTAGTTTACATATTATTCAATAAAATTAGGAATTACAAAAACAAAAGCAACTGATAAAACAGATCTGGGTATACCCAAGTGTTCTGAAAGGCTGGACATCCAACTGGTGAAGCGGAGGTGTGTAGGCATTCAAGAGAGTGGAACACAGCATCACAGGGCAACTGTGAGCTCAGAGCCATCCCAGCACATGACAGGTGAATGTGATTACTAATAGGAGAAACACCAGAAAGCTAAGTCTGGCATGGAACTAGGCAACCCCTCTCACTGATCTCCTCTGCACACATGCTCCTGAACCTGTGCACTCATCCCTAGAATCAACATTGAACTTTAGACACCTCCACCTGCCCCATTTGCTCCTCAAATTCAGCATGTCCCAAACCAAGCCTTCCTCTTCTTTTAAGACAGAATAGCACCTGCTGGTTTTGCTAGTAGAAGAACTCACTTTTCAAAAGAAAACTTAAACCAGGTGAAAACCAGGAGGGATCCCAGGAGACCAAACTTCTTTAAACTCCTGCCCCTACCCCAGAAGATCCCAAGGAGCTTCTGAGGATCTTAAGAGTTCTTCAGAGCACAGTTAGACAACCTCCGGAATAGGGTATGGGAGTTAGACAGAGCTGAGTTCAAATCCTCACTGTTCCACGTGCCATCTGGGGGCAAGTTGATTATTACCTGAGTCTCAGTTTCCTCAGAAGTGAGAATAATATAGTTACTAAAAATGGTAAGCAGAAGATAAAGTTATACATGAAAAGCACTTGACATGCTGAAGTTCTCAGCAGTCTCCAAACTAGTTCCTTTAACAAAATGGTACCCAGTTTCCACGTTTTGAAAATTCAGTTGCCACTGGCCCTTCCTCTGTCTTAAAACACCACGCTCCCACAAATATCATTCAGTCATTTCAGAAGTTCTGCATTTTCTTGTCCTTTAACACTTAATCTTCACTTTTGTTTCTGTTTCATTCCCATGTTACTACTTTAGTACATATCTCCATTTCCCCCTAACTTGCTGCTAATCTGTATCTGCAAATTTAGGGGACATATTGATGACCAGTGACTTACTTAAGTCACAGAATTGACTTGGCAGATCATGTTGAAAGCCTCTCAATGGTGCCCAATGGTCTACCACATAAAATCTCTATGGCTGAAGTTGGCATTCAAAGTGCCCCAAGCTTTATAAACTCTTTCCACCTGACTTTCCCCACCAATATTCCATTTTCAAACCAAGAGACTGCTCTCTGTTCTCTGAATACAAGAATGTCAGTTCTTCACAAAATCAATGCCTCTATCCTGCCATCTTCTTCACCTTGAATGAGACTCCTCCACATCTCTGGCTTGTAAGTCCCTATCAAGATTTCAAGCTGAAGGGACACTCTTTTTATAATGTTGTTTCCTCTTATCATCTTCTACACCCTCCCTTGATCTCATCCCCAAAAGTTTGTGCCAATTCCCTTGTATTGTTGTTTATACATTTACTCGTGCATGGGTGGGGTCTGGCTGGCCTGGCCCCAATTGGGGTGGATTGGGGCTGGGCCTGTTGGGAGGAGGTTATGGCAGGAGGTTGGCCAGCTGGCCTGCCTCAATGGGAGCATGATCAGGGCTGGGCTGGCTGCGGGGAGGGGCCATGGGTGATTGGCCAGCAGGCCACACAACCAATTGGGGTGGGGGGCAATCAGAAGTGGGGCCATGGGGGGGTTGGATGGCTGACCCCACCCCCTATTGGGTTGGAGGGTGCTATCAAGGATGGGGCTGGCTGCGGGGGAGAACCTTGGGGAGGGTCAATGGCCATCCTGCCCCTTATTGGGATGATGGTACTATCAGGGAAGGGGCTGGCCAGAGGGAGGGGCTGCAGGCCTATCAGGTTGGGATGGGCCAATCGGGGGTGGGCCAGACTGGGGGAAGGTCTGAGGGGGGGGGTGACGGCCACTCTACCCTCGTTGGGGTGGGAGAGTCCAATCAGTTGTGGAGCCGGCTAGGGGGAGGGACCGCAGGAGGTTGGCCAGCCAGTCCCATCCCCCCATCAGGCCAGTTTGCTGGCTGCAGTGGACATCATAGCAACCGGTCGTTCTGGTCGTTACAGCGTTCCAGTCACTGGCTTTTCATATATATAAATTATTCTCTTATTTGTGAGACTGTCTCACCTATGAACCTGACTCAGAACCTTGTCATGGTCAGCTACAGAAAATGTATCATGGGTGCATACTTGTGGGTAGATAAAAATGCCATTGTAACAGATTAGATCCCAAAGAGGAAAAACAAAAGTAGATACCAAGCCTTACTGTGGGTTCATAGTGTACTATTGATCTCCTCAATGGCCTTGCAAAAGAGGCCATTACTACCCTTGAAGTCTCCATTTCCTCCCAGGAGATTGCACGTATAAGCAAGTTTGGGGATTAATCCAAAGGAAACAAGCTTTTCCTTGACTCTATGTTTTATTGTTACAAGTTTCTTATTGTTTTTATATAGAAAAGAAAATTTCTGTAAATGACTACATTGCCAAGGAAACAAAGGAAAAACCACATGATCTTCAAGGTGCCATTTTATTTTGTGTCTACTAATCTTGCAGTGGGGTATCATTGGCCATGATTTTCTGAACACTTGAATTATAGGAATTTCCTATAATTATAGAAAATTATGACCCCAATAACAATTTCGGATTTGTCCACATCAAAATTCTTTCCTCTTTTCACTATAATAACTCTATCATGTCATATAGTATTATTCCCTGTTATAATCATGAAAAACATAGAACATTACGATGAGTAGTAGAAGAAGAAATCACTTGGCATTACACACCATGAAAATCCAAATCTCCCTTATCCTTTTTATTAAGCTGGACAGACTGGCTAGCAGAGGTATGCAGCATTAGGCTCTGACTGCACCAGGAAGCCACCATTAGCAAACAAACATCTGTTAGCTTCCCTCTGCGGCCCCTGCCAGCTGTAGCTAAGGCACAGTAAATTACTCTGCTAATTCTATTGGCTCATTCCTGCATTTCTCTAATGCAGAATATTGATTTGTGCTGGGGAACCTGGACTTGCACAGATTCTAAAGGTGCAAGTCCACCAAGTCCAATATTTTTAACACCAGAAAAACCTGTGGTAGGGGAATAGTTGCTGAAGTTGAAAGATTCCCAGTGGCAAGAATTGGAAAGAAAGAGCTAAGATTGCAAACAATGCATCAGTTTTTTGAATTTCCTTTAATGGTGAAACAGTGAGAATCATATAGGAGAAGAAAGACCACTCTTTTAGTCACTTATTAAGGCTGGGTGATTTTAATTTATTTTAAGGATGATGGGAATGAGCTGGTGGATGTAATGAGGAAATAGAATCCATCTTTAACTGATTATTTGATGTGGAAATTCTGCTCAAAAGGAAAATTAAAAAGTCTCAATAACACACCCATTCTTAAGCTGTTCTTGATTTTCAGAAGCACCAGGATATACTAGCTGAGAAGTCAGATTCTAAAATTTCTTCCTATTTAGTGGTGTCTTTTTAAAAAAAATAAAATAAATTTTTATTACTCAGGTTATTACAATTGTTCCTCTTTTTTCCCCCTATAGCTCCCCTTCACCCAGTTACCACCCCACCTTCTGCCCTTGCCTCCCCCGCACTGTCCTCATTCATTGTTGTACAATTTTTGTCCAGTCTCTTCCTGCATCCCCCAGATGAAAATTGTCACTCCCCTTTTATGCCCCTGATTCTATTATATTCAGCAGTTTATTCTGTTCATCAGGTTTTTTATTCACTTGATTTTTATATTCACTTATTGATTGACATGTATTTGTTGTTCATAATTTTTATCTTTAACTTTTTCTTCTTCCTCTTCTTAAAGAGTACCTTTCAGCATTTCATACAATACTGGTTTGATGTTGATGAACTCCTTTAGCTTTTTCTTCTCTGTGAAACTCTTTATGTGACCTTCCATTCTAAATGATAGCTTTGCTGGGTAGAGTAATCTTGGTTGTAGGTTTTTGCTATTTATCACTTTTAATATTTCTTGCCACTCCCGTCTGGCCTGCATAGTTTCTGTTGAGAAATCAGCTGACAATTGTGGGTGCTCCCATGTAGGTAATGAACTCTTTTTCTCTTGCTCCTTTTAATATTCTCTCTTTATCCTTTGCTCTTAGCATTTTAATTATGATGTGTCTGGTATGGTCCTCTTTGGATTCCTTTTGTTTGGGGTTCTGTGTGCTTCCTGGACTTGTAAGTCTATTTCTTTGACCAGGTGGGGGAAGTTTTCAGTCATTATTTCTTCAATTAGGTTTTTAGTATCTTGCACCCCCATAATTCGGATGTTGGTACATTTGAAGTTGTCCCAGAGGCTCCTTACACTATCTTCAAATTTTTGGATTCTTTTTGCTTTTCCAGTTGAGTGTTTTCTGCTTCTTTGTATTTCAAATCTTTGACTTGATTCCTGTGGTCCTCTAGTATGCTGTTAGGTCTCTGTATAATATTTTTTATTTCATTCAATGTATGTTTAATTTCTAGTTGGTCTTTTTTTCATATCCTTGAGGGTCTTGCTAAATTTATTGACCTTTTCTAGGAAATTCTTGAAAAACCTTATAACTGTGGTTTTGAACTCTATATCCAGTTGTTTGTTTTCCTCCATTTCTTTCATTTGTGATCTCTTCCTTTGTCTCCCCATTTTTGCTGCTTCCCTGAGTTGGTAGAGTAGCTTTGTGTGCTAGTTGTCCTATATGGCCCAGTAGCTCTGCCTCCCCGATTACCTGAGGTGGACACTCTTGGTGCAACCCTTTGTGGACTGTGTGCACAGCCTTGTTGTAGTTAAGTCTTGATAGTTGTTGGTATCACTGGGGGGAATTGACCTCCAGGCCAATTGGCTGTGAGGATCAGCTGTGCTTACACCAGGAGAATTTCTGTGCTGGAGTCAGCCTTATGAAGCGATATGCCTTTGATAAGGCTGAATTTGTTTCCTCATCTCTAAGTTGCAATGAGAGCTTGCGTAATAATACATGGAAATCACATGCCGCAGCCTCACCTCCACTGTGAGATTCACTTCCAGAGCTCTATGTTCTTCAGCCAGAAAGCTTACAGGCAGTGAATTCACTTTGAAGGCTTATTTGAGAAAAGCAAAGTGGGTGTTTGAGTCAAGGACTCCTCTGAGAAGAACCCACCCACTGTTGCCTTCCAAAGTTTGCTAAGCACATACTTCACTGGCTGGATGGGGTGTGAGAATGCTTACCCTGAAGGAAATTAACCCAAATATGTAAGGTCAATGGAAATAATACCATCAGGCCTCACGAGTTATGAAATTGCTCATGAAATGTGAGAGGCCTGACATAAGCTCCCCACCCACCCCATTTCCCAATTTAATAACTATTAAATTTCAAAGAATTATTCTCCATATCTTCCTGGTTATTTTAAATTCGATTGTCCATAGCAGAGTGAGGTATGGAAATAAGATTCAGGATATTTTTCAGAGATGAAGCTGACATTGATTCAAAGCAGATGTTCTGGTGGGATGCCCTCACCTGTAACAGCTGGCTTGTGTTAGGTATGGCTTTTCTGGAAGGTGACCAGAAGCCCAGGACATTTAATATCATAGGCATCTTAGAAGAGTTAGTCCCTCCTTTCTGAGTTCTAAACTATCCACTTTAAAATAAGCACATGGGGAATCACCCTTTTGTGTGGGGGCAAACCCTTGTGTAGGGTTACTTGTCTATTCACACAGGGCTCCCAGGGCAGACACCACTATGGCCATTATCCAGGTGGGGACACCGCAAGGCAGTTGAAAGCATATAACTTGGTAATTTGCCTATGGTTCAAAGCCAGTCAAGCGGAGAACTGAGATGGAGCCCATACATGTGCATTTGACTTCAAAAATATCCTACATTGCCTACATTACCCCATATATTACCATACATGAGTCACATGATGCCTAAAATTCAACCAATTTTGACCCACAGTGTAGGCAGTTTCATATTTCCAGGCCAAATGCTTCAGTTGACCCACAGCATATATTTAATTTGACCTATAGACTTGAACTAAACTTTTTGTATTGATGACATAAAATTATCCAAAACGAAGTGCAAGTAAGCATGATTGTATTAGAAGATTTTAGTTCAATTCCTCTTTTTTTTTCTTTTGCTGCAAATACCATAAGAACCTGACTGATCCAACCTCAATGATTCATGCATTACTTGATATTTTTCTAATAACTTTGAAATTAATCTTAGTATTTTTCATCAGCATTTTTTTTGTATTCTAATCAACTTATAATTGTGTTTCCCACTCGTTGGCTGCTGACCTTCACACATCTTGCCATTATGACTTTTACATGACTTCTCAGTTCTTTCCACACTCAGTTCAGCAATATTGCCAGAGTCATTATTGCTTTTTATACCTTCCAAACAAGAGTGTAATTTAAAAATGCGTAAATTATATGGGATTGTATTAAATTCTCTGGGATCTAGAAAATATTCTCAAGGAAGACAAAACTGGCCAAAATTACATGTTTGCTAAGCACTTTAATTGACATTTTACTAGAAAGACCCTGATGATAGCATAAAAAGGTATATTTTACATTTACATGTCTTTGAAAATAAAAGCAATTTGCATAGTAATATTTATTATCTACCATTTATTATCCATTTTCATATTAATATTATGATCAAATTTATAGTCAATATGTGGGTTTTATAAACTTTTCTCCCTTCCTCCCCCACAGCTCTATATCTTTATCAATCACTATCATCAGATAATCTTCGTTTGAGCAATTCCACTGTTCCTCTGCCCCCACCTCTTCTTCAATTCTCCTCTATAAACCTTTTGCCCATTTTGAAAGACATATCGTATCAATTTACAGTTATTGAGACATTACTAAGATGAACTCAGGTATCTTTTTTCCCAGCTCACCTAAGGAGAATGTTGGTGAAATGGGACTTAGCACTCTTCCCTGATCTTAACTATGATACTTGGAAACGAATCTTGCTCTGACAAATGCAAACATTTTCCTTTACTGACAAAGGGCTAAAGAATGTGTTAGTGGCATACTAACCACGTTGTCAGGAATGCTTTCATAAGAAATTTGGCAAAGCTGAGATGTTTTCAGGTGGTCTTCCTTAAGATCACTTAGGTTTGAATATTTAGAAAGAATCCCCTAGAGATAACTTTCTTTTTTTTCCCTTAAAAGAACATCTCACAAATAATGGAGAGGTAGCCAGAGAACTTTCAAATCACCACCTCGGCCGCAACACTTTTCACATCCTGTCTTTGTCTTTCAGCCTCAGCAGCCGCCTCTCTGGTTCCAAGGCGCGTTCCTGCACGCTCATTGCAGGATGCCACAGCCATTTCCTTAGTTTGTGTGGATGTTTTTATTCGGTGGTGGACAATGTGCACACTGGTTGGTGAAGGGTTAATACTCAGCTGTGCTGTTAATGTGCCCCTTAGTCACAATATGTTTCCTTTGAAGCAAGGGTGCAGTGTTTCAAAAGACAATCACTATAATTCCACGCAGATTTTTCCTGATTGATGAATAGGAATTTTCAACTGAATCTTTAAATGAGTCAGAACAGTATAAGGAATGGATATAATCTTATTTTTTTAATTGAAAGTTATTACAAATTTGAAAAACTTTAGGCTTTGTATATACATCTGATTTATTGCCATATGTGTTTCTTGAATCATAAAGCTGTTGTAAAAGTTACATAATGCTTGCAAAAAAAATAGTGTGGCCTCTATGTGAAGCTAATTGAAATAAAACACTAAGTTTGTAATACATTAAATCACAAACATAAATATGTGCTTTATGGCCGGCTGTTTTTTCTAAGTGTGCATATTTTAAAATAGAAACATTTACCCAACACGTCGATTAGCAATTTCCAAGTTCCAAAAAGGCCGATTGCATTTAAGATGAAAAAGATTAAAATGCCTAAATAGATAAAGTTAATAGTTCATCTTCCTAAATGCTTTTATATGTTTTAAATCTTACAGTTCTTTCCATCCCTGTAGACTCAAGGAGCTACTTCGATGTGAATTTCTGCTTTCCATACATGCTTTTATTGACACTGAATCTGACAGCATCTCAGATGAGCAGAGAAATGTTCTGCATGTGAACGAAGGCCTTGTGGCTCCACACTGGGTTGCAGCTTCTTGAAGCAAGGGAATTGCTTTTTATTATCATATCACAAATAGACAACCTTAATTTTAGCTAAAAATTATCTCAGTTCCTAATGTTCCATCTCCCAATGATATTATCCCTTCCCTGCACAATCATTGGTCATGGAGAACATGCAAGATTATGTTGACTCTGGAGTGCCATTCCCCAGAGAGACCTTATTTGTTTGTCCATGTAGCACCGCTGTCTCCATAGGTAGAGCAGATTTTTTAAATGCCTGTAGTCCTTTAGGACACACTGCCAATTGGCAGGTCAAAAGTTCATGTGATGCCATATGTCCTAATAATTTTTATCTCCATCTAAAACAATACGGGACTGTCAAATAAAATCCTGCATGCAAACAAATGATGGAATGCAGGGGGAGCCTCTGCTTTAGCCTTTTCTTTTTGTCCGACAAGCTAATGCAATAAGGCCAATAATAAAAGGTTGTGTACTAGGCCTAAAGCCTGTGACAGATAAAAAAGAAATGTTGGAAACCAATGAAGCTTTTGCACAATTAGATTTTTTGAGGCCGTGCTGTAAGGATTGCCCAGAGCCTGTTCAGGCCTGATTGATGGTAAAATCATAACTACATCATATTAGCTGCAGAGTTCACTGACAGGTTACTACAGATTAATATTGCCACTGCTGTTCACTTACCATCAGACCAGGGGAAATATGAATTGAGCTGTTCTTCTAACAAACCCTGCATATTAAAAGGTAAGGTGTCCTACTGAACAATCTCCCCTGTCACTGAGGAGAGACACAAACAATGTCTGTTTGAGAGATATGCAGATACAGTGCAGCATACTAATTAGTTCTGTGAGGAGAGCCCATCACATCTGCTGGCTAACGATCCTTCTTGCGAGCTTGTTCCTCCGGAGCTCTTGGCTACAGGACTGCAAACAACGCCCTAAAATGTGGAACTGCAAACCTTGGTGATTTAAATGCAGGCTGCCAGGCAAATTGCAGTGACATAAATTTGTCTCATGTGTTTTGCATCATGTGAATATGAAGCTGGGAAGCCATGGAGCCGAGTGTTGTTTGCATTGGACTCAGGAGATTTCGTGGGCTCTGTTCAGGGATGTTATCTATGGCAGAGTAGAGGTCCCCAGTCTTTTGCTTTGCTTTGAAAATGTTAAAAATGCAATAATTAAACATGTGGTGATAATAATGACATCTTAAAATGAAAGCATTTCAGCCTTTACCACTCCAAGCCTGGGGTAAGAAGTCAACTGTGAAACAAAAGCAGGACTCTCTATACAGTGTGTGAAATGGAAGGGGGATGTCAGTAAGGGACCACTGAGACTTTCACATCCTGCTGGGTGTGAACAAGAGCCCCAGTCTGGAATCAGGCAGGTGGCCTGTGGCTTGACTTCTTGCTCAAGGTATGTGTTTTCTCATGAATTGGAATGTTGCAGCTCCATAGTGAGGGCTTTGAACTAGGTGACCTTCAAGGTCCCTTTCAGTTCCATTATCCCATTCTGCAGGCCCCGAGTCTTATATCTTAGGTTTGCTCACATGTTGCCCTTGGGCTTGGCATCAGCCTCCCTGAATAGCTTGTAAAAGTTGCTGAGTCTGGACTTCACCCCGTGTGGTTTGAACGCACACTGAAATTTAAGAACCACTGTCATGATGTATGGCAGTGACTCATAAAATCACTGTAGACCTTACCATTGTTTTGCAGAGAATATGCAAAGAGCCAGAGAGTCAGCCAAAGCCAGGAGAAGGTAATAGTATCTTTTTACTTTTAAAGAGAAAATGGTGGCCTTGACAACATTAAGCTTCATCAACAACATTAATGGACAGATGACAGACTGGGAGAAGATATAGGAAATGCTTAAAACTGACTCTGGACTTCCACCTTTCTCCTCCTGGTGGTCATTTTGACCTCTTTAGTTTTTTCAAGGACTCACGGGCTTCAGCCCACTGGTCGTGAGAAAGAAGAGGCCGCGGAGGCCTAGGAAGCAACCTCCTTGCTGTTCAGGGTTTGTCTGAGGCTCTTTGAGCACCAAAAGACTGGAGTTGAGGCCTCTGTGCCTTCCAGACTCTTCTCTGCTCACAGTATTCAGTCTGCCTGATCCCATTTAACCCTCAGCTTTGGAAACTGGTGTGTCTCAGGTCCTGCTGCCCAGATCCCAGAATTCAGAATGGATATGAACTTTGAGGACATGGCCATTGCCTTTTCTCAGGAGCAATGGGTGCTTCTTGATGAGTCTCAGAGACTTCTCTACTTCAATGTGATGCTGGAAGTTTTTACACTTGTATCATCTGTTGTAGGCTTGTAGAGCTATGAACTTCCCTCTCAAGACTACTTTCGGAGAGAAACCAAGATGATGGCATAGGTGAACATCTAAACTGCTGCCTTGCACCACAATTTTAAAACTACAACTAAAAGACAGAATGGACATCATCCAGAACCACAGGAAAACTGGCTGAGTGGAAATTCTATAACTAGAAGGAAAGAGAGGGAGGGGCTTGTGGAGACTCAGAGGAAGTGCAAAGAGCTGAGGTACTGAGACACACTCATGGAGAGGAAGAGTGGTGGAGGGCCTGGCTGACTTCCTCTTGCGGGAGAGAGACAGAAACTCTCTCCCAGCCCCAGGTGAGACTCATAGGGGGGAGTCTGGACTGTCATGAAAAGGGAGGAGTGCATGGAAACTTAGGGGAGCCTCAAAAAGACAGAGATCTGGAGGTGTGCATACCACTATGTGCAGAGAAGATGGTCTGCTGATTGTGCCACTGTCTTTCTCTAATGCGAGAAAGACAGAACCTCCCAACTGTGCTGAAATCCACTTCCGACTGCACTGACTCCCAGTTTTAGGCGAGACCCTGGGGACCTAGACTCATATGGGTCTCCAGAGGGCACCAGAACTGAAAAGGGAGAGGTCTGAAGGTGCATGCGTGCGCACACACAGAGAAGGCTGCAGCAATTACTGAGAGACACAGACCCAGGGGCCACATAGGGCAGAGCTGACTAAAAGCCAAGGGTGTCTCTGCTCAGCCCTGAGACTCCATCCCATCCAAGCTCAACAGAGATGCTTTTGCAATTTTTCAAGTCTTGTATCATAAGGCTAACTCCAGTACAGAAATTCTCTTGGCATAGTGATATGCAGAGACAAAGGAATAGATCACAAACGAAAGAAATGGAGGAAAACAAATGACTGGATATAGAGTTCAAAACCATGGTTATAAAGTTTTTCAATAATTTCCTATGAAAGATGGATAAATTTAGTGAGACCCAAAAGGAGATGAAAAAGGACTAATTAGAGATGAAAAAGGACCAACTAGAAATTAAACATACATTGAATGAAATTAAAAATATTATACAGAGACCTAACAGCAGAGGAATATATGAATCAAGTCAAAGGTTTGAAATACAAAGAAGCAGAAAACACTCAACTAGAAAAGCAAAAAGAAAAAAGAATTAAAAAATGTGAAGGTAGTGTAAGGAGCCTCTGGGACAACTTCAAGCATACCAACATCAGAATTATGGGGGTGCCAGAAGAAGAAAGAGAGCAAGATACTGAAAACCTATTTGAAGAAATAATGACTGAAAACTTACCCCACCTGGAGAAAGAAATAGACTTATAAGCCCAGGAAGTGCACAGAACCCCAAACAAAAGGAATCCAAAGAGGACCACACCAAGACATATTATAATTAAAATGTCAAGAGCAAAAGACAAAGGGAGAATGTTAAAAAGCAGCAAGAGAAAAACAGTTAATTAGCTACAAGGCAGTACTCATACAATTGTCAGCTGATTTCTCAATAGAAACTATGCAGGCCAGATGGAAGTGGCAAGAAATATTCAAAGTGATGAATAGCAAGAACCTACAACCAAGATTACTCTACCCAGCAAAGCTATCCTTCAGAATTGAAGGTCAGATAAAGAGCTTCAAAGAGAAGAAAAAGCTAACAGAGTTCATCAACACCAAACCAGTATTATATGAAATGCTGAAGGGTACTCTTTAAGAAGAGGAAGGAGAAGAAAAAAGGTAATGATAAAAATTATAAACAACAAATACATATTTATCAACAAGTGAATTAAAAATCTGATGAACAGAATAAACTGGTGAATATAATAAAATCAGGGGCATAGAAAGGGAGAGGACTGACAATTCTCAGGAAAACTGGTAAGGAGGGTACAGGGAGACAGTGGACAAAAATCATACACCTATGGATGAGAACAATGTGGGGGAAGGTAAGGGCAGAGGGAGGGGTGGGAGCCAGGTGGAGGGGAATTATGGGGGGAAAAAGAGCAACAAATGTAATGATCTGACCAATAAATATTTATTAAATAAATAAATAAATAAATAAACTATCTATATATTTAAAAAAAAACTGACTCTGAAAAAATAGTGACTTAGAATATGCAAAGAACTCCTGAAAGTTGATCAAAAAGACATGAAACTACATTACAAAAATGTACAAAAAAAGTGTAAAGAGGAAATTCATAGTAGAGGAAACTCAAATGATGAACTGGTGTCAGAAGGCTCAAGTTCACTGTGATCAGAACAACATAAACCACTTAAGACACATCAGAATGTCAAAATTAGAAAGTTGGATGCCCCTTTTTAATTCCCAAATGTTCCTCCCAAGAAAGGAGATAAATTATATTGTCACCCTACTTCTACAAGCCCACTTCTGAACATATGTCTCAGAGGAATTTTCACAAATGTACTGTATGTATATAAGGATGTCTTTTTAGCATTGTTTGTGGTAACTGGATTGGGAATTAGCATTGGTATCTTTCATTGGGACAGTGGATAAATCAGCGAGATGGTCACATTTTAGGGAGTACTATGCAGCAAATAAAGGGTTTATTTTAGATATCTATGCATGTAAATATGGACTCATTTTAAAAGCAAAATTATAGGTGAAAAGGTAAGAATGAATGAGATTTAAAGCATAATGCCATTATCCAAGTTTGCAAAGCAAGTTAAGATTTGTTAAATACAAACAACAAGAGATATGCAGATATATGTACATGTTAAAAACATTAGAATGCCTACATAGGGGTGAGAGGAATGGTGATGAAGATTCAGAGATGAGGAGAAGGAAATGATGAAATCAGAGAAGGGTCTGTGGGAATGATGAAATGATATGCTATGAAGTGAGATGTAATATTATTACACACCTCTGCCCTTGAGGTCAAAATGAAGGGTAAAAGAGTGACTATAATTTTAATTTCTGTCTCTGGGAATATAATGGACATATTTTTGTTCAAATCAAGTATGAACATTAGCAGGAAGCAGAATTTCAAAGACAGGTTTTGTCTGTTTTGTGTAACCCATTTACCAGTAAGATGGAAATTTTGGCCCAGGTAATTTCACTATCTAATAATCTCCTGACTGATTATAGAATGTCTGACATTGTTACCAAAGAGTGACTCCAGTTTCACAAGGAGTATAACAACTGATATTTGCAAGATAAACATTTGTAACTCTCTCCTACAACTTTCAATGGCTCCCTATTTTCTATAAGTCCAAACTCCTGAGCTTGGCAATAAAGACCCTCTACGATCTAACATCAAACTACTTCCTCCCATTTTATCCCCTAATTTCTCTACATTGATCCTTTACTTTCCCCAAACAGTCCTTCTGCCTCTGTCATTGCTTACACTTTATATTCTATCTGGCATGCCCTTCTATTCCTCTTTTTGTCTAAGTCTTATCCACTTTCGAGACTAGTTTGACATGTCTTTCTTTACCACCTCAGAGCTACCTGACCTTGATGTTCTCCTTCATGCAGCTGTTATAGCGCATGTTGCTTAGAATCATAAGTATCTTTTTGTACATCTGCTTTCTTTGTATGAAGGGACTATTTATATACTCTCAACTCTCTTACAAATAGTCCTGAGCCTTTTATAAAGTATTAGAGGACCAGTGCACGAAATTCTGGGAGGAGGGTTCCCTCAGCCTGCACCCTCTCCAATTCGGGACCCCTTGGGATCGGGCCTAAACCAGCAGTCGGACATCCCTCTAACAATCCTGGACCACTGGCTCCTAATCCTGTCTGCCTGCCTGGTTGTCCTAACTATCCCCCCTGGCCAGCCTGTTTGCCCCCAACTGCCCCCCACACTGGCCTGGTCGCCCCTCACTAACCCCCCTGCTGGCTAGGTCACCCACACAGCCTGCTTGTTCAGTTGTTTGGTTGTACCTCACTAACCCCCCTGCCATGGTCATAGGCAGCCATCTTGTGAGGGTGTGATGATCAATTTGCATATTACTTCTTTATTATATAGGATTACCAAATAAGGCATTTATTGATACTCTGCTTGGATAACAAAGGAGGATACAACAATTCCTAAGATATTACCCTGGATTTATAAGAAGCTCCAGTCCAATGGGGAGGTTTGCTAATCATCAAAGAGAATTAGGAAGAGAATGATGTAAGGAAGCATGTTGGGGTGAGTTGGGTTTGGGGAGAGTGAGGCATGGAGGCTAGGTATAAATGCTAGAAGCCTCCCATTTCAGATTGAACTTTTATGTATACTGCTTCAATCCAGGCCTGGCATATTAGGTCAGAGCTCAGGAGAGTTAGACATATAGACATTCTTTAGGAAGGTCTGCTAGTCATGGAGAAATAATTTCCCCACTACAGAAACAACACTTCTCTTTACTATGTGGTATACTGTAGGAGTGAAATAATTAGATCATGAATCTGAACTTCACAGAGGGAAATGTTAACTGATAACTGAAAAAAAGGGAGCAGTTTCCTTAGCTAATACAGGACCGTGGCCCCAGTTCTCATGGAGGGCAAATTTGTCATGGAGTTGTGGTGCTATATTAGAGGGAAAGACATCGAGTAATAGAATACCCACCAAAGAATGGGCTAAATAATAAAGATATTTAATGATCTCATATAAAAAGTTATTTGAGATAAAGGTCCCATGAATAATTCAGGGATTGAATCATATTATTGAGAACCCAGGTTCTTCCTCCATTTCTATTTGCCATTCTCAGCATGTTCTCTCTTCAACCTCTGACTTATTAGACCTTGGACATGAGGTGGCCACCATACTTTTAGACTTTGCACCTTTGTAAAGCTATGCTCCAAAGCAGGGTGATAAGGAAGCTTCTCTCCAAGATCAGTCTGTTTGTCAGGGAAGGATGTATTTTTCTAGAAGATTTTCACTTACATCTTATCAGTCAAGACTGAGTCTACTGGCCAGGACTAGCGACAAAGAGGTATTGAGAGGTTACTGCACTATATAGGAGGCAGGCATGGAAAAAAGGGAAGGAGATTGTTGGGAAAGTAGTATATTAGAACAGTAGAGTGTTTTTCACATGCCACAGATGTATTGGGTATCCAAGAAACTTTGAACCTTTCCTTGACAACCTTTTCTGCAACTACATATCTCTACCTTATGGAATAAATTCATGTTCATGAGGAACAGGTTCTTATGGCTGTCAGACCTGGAGTGAAGCCTCTTTTCTTTGCTGAATGGTGAGAAACTATTCTTTCATTTAATTCATACATTTGGTCATTTGTCCAACTAATTTTTCATCACATGTTTATTGAGTGTCTAGGAGATGTTATTAAATTTTTTTTATGCCACAGTTCCTTCAGTAGCCAAATGAAACCTAGGGATGCCTTCTCAGAATAATGCTTTTTAAATCCTTCAAAAAGTTACACAGAATTACAAAGGAAACCAATTGCATTGAAATACAGTTAACCTTTGGACACTGGCCAGATCCTATGCTGGTGTTAGACTATGAAATAACAAGAACTTAAGGGAACATTGCCGTTAAGGAGCTTAGAGTCTAGAAGAGGAGACAGAAAAGCAAAGGGCAACTGAAAGCTCTGATAAGGGTGCTATGGGAGCACATAGGAGAGGACCCAGCCAATGTGGGATGGGGCTGGAGGAAAAGAGAAAGATTCCTAAGTATCAAAGGAGAGAGTCAAAGGAGTTGACTAGGAAAGAGATAGTGGGAAGATAATTCTAGTGAGAAAGGAAAGTGCAGAGACACAGATGAGAGAGTATATTGAGGGTTTAGACAACAATTATAAGTTCAGCATTTCTGGAGCATAGAAGTCAAAGAGAATAGGCAGTTCTGGGGAGCTGAACAGAGATGAGCTCATGACAGAACACTCCTAAAAGAGTCTGAGGCTGTGCTGAAATCCATTCTGAATAAATTTATTATATGAGGAGCTTTGACAGGTAAAGACATGTGACCAGACTGTATGGATCTTCCTATCATTGCGAATGCCATTTCTTACCTTCTGGAACAGAGGTTAAATCAAGGTACCTCTAGCCCTTTGGGTTTCTAAGTTCCCATCTGGAATGTTACATTTTGTGAGGACTCCCAGTCAGCTCCTAAAGCAAAGTCTTGTACCATTCTCATCCACCTCCACTAGCATGTTCCTGGCCAAGCCTAGTTGTTCCACCCTTCCACATGGTGCCAAAAAAAAGTCAAAATCTTGGCTGCATTTGTGGTGAGTAAGACCTGCCAGTGTTAATGGAGCTGGAATTGTGAGGGCCCACCCAGGACCAAGTGGAAGACTAGGTGTAGGCACTTGCCCCCACCCAAGGCCACCACACAGTCATCTGGGCTCTCACCTTACTCTGTCACCCAGGCACCATAGTGCCATTCATTAGCTGCTTCCTTGGACCAGCCCTTGATTATCTTTTTTTTTTTTTAAATAAAACAAGGTACTTGAGCCATGCTTTAGATTTCTAGGATTTTCTTAGTCTTCTCTACCAACATTCTCCATCAATACAATAATGTGGCTTATAGTGTACCTTTCACATCATTATACAACTGTCTACCCATATTCACAATATGTAATTAGGACGTTAGAGCATCAAATGGGAAGGAGAGGAACTGGATATTCCCTGAGCAGCTGGGTGTTACAGTTGGAAAGGAGCTCAGAATGTAACTAGTACAACTCTTTCTCCTCACTGAGGCCTATCTCTAAGATGAATGGTTGGGAATATATCTTTGAAAGTCATGGCTAAGCATAAATGCTGTGTTTTTTTAAATCACACCAAACTTTTACCCTATGTATTAGTCTAATTCTCAATAAAAACAGAGCCTTCTCATTTATTTTTCAAAGGGATTGTCATATAGCTGATATTTAAACACTGACCCACTTTTTGTTATGTGGACACTATTTTTTATGGTCACCCCATGATTCATGAGTCAATTTGCCACACAAATTTCAGGTGATGTGAGTGAATTAGTCACATTTCATAGTAAAAGCATATTAGCTTTTCATTTCCATGCCAGTTAAAATGCCTCCTAGAGTCTATGATTGCATTAAAAAATTCTAGTGAACATGCACATTGCCTCTGTTTTGGAGTATGCTTGACAAATTTGCACTGTGAGCAGTGTGTTGCAGAGAAATTAACTGGACTGGTAAAATCACATAACCTGCCATTCTCTGTTCCAGGAAGTAAGAAATGACATTCACAATAATAGGAAGATCCTGATGTCAGTAGCCTCCTGATTTAGTTTCATGGGAGCCTCAGCTCATCAGTTAACTTCACAGTGTCTGATCCTTCATTAGTTAAATGAGAGATAACCTATCTGACAACCAGAGAGAGAAGAACAAAGTTTGCCAAGCACTTAAGATATCTGCAGGGTGATTTGAAGAGAAGAAGATAATAATCCACTTGGATTTTTTTCTTTAATGACATGGTGGATTGTTCGGGTGACATAATTTATAGTCTCCTTTCTTTGCCTACAAAAGACGTTCAAGACTTGGTACCATGTTTCCCTGGAACTATACTAATTTTTAGCACAGATTAGGCCCTGACCATGACCTAGATTTTGAACACAAGATCAAGTGAGGCCAGGTTAGACCCCCAAAGTTCTCTTTGCTTCATTTTTCTTCTGATAAATGCTACAGCACAGAAAAATTTAAAAAGAAAAACCTGAATAAATTGTTTTTAAATCAAAACATTTTGAAAATTTCATTCAAGAATTATTGGAGATGGACACTGAACATGAGCAAGATGAGCTGTTCTTTTGTAGGAGAGTTTATAAAATATCATTGAAAAAGTATCCCTATCTATCATCTACCTATCATCTATATCCCTACATATGAATATGTATACATATATAGATGTATAGATTACAAAAGAAGGGATTTTAGAGAGAAAGTCATGTATATAAATACCAAAATATCAAAGTCATTGAGTAAAACAGTGCAAAAATTCCAGAAGTTTCTAACTAAGTTTTGGCTGTAGAATTTGCCTTTGCCTAGAGCAAGAAGCCCGGTTATCTTACAATAGGGTCTTCTGCCTCCTAGCAACACAGTAGACAAATGTGTGCCTTAAACAACAAGTCTATCTCGAAGGGCCCTATCTTTTGGTTGTCTATGGTTTTCATAAAACATTTTCTGGGATTATCAATTCATGTTGCAACACATTTATTTCTTTCATTGTTTATTTGTTCAAAATTTTGACTTAACATTAAATTCTTAATTTTTTTTATGTCTTGATGCATTAAATTTAATTAGTACAAGATTTTCATTTTGAGATTTTGGTATTTCAAAAAATGTCATTGGTCTTTAAATGGAAAGATTTGATGGAATATTAAATTTGATGAATCTTAGCCAATGTCTGTGTTTGTTAGCTTTTATAGACCACATTAAAGCATTCATTAATAAAGTCACACCACATTGCTCTGGGTAGGCCCTAAAAGGTTAACGACTTGAGGCAGGCTGATGTTCTTCAGGTTCACCGTCCGAGAGTGGCATGTGTGGAACTTAGTTCACTTTGAAATTGGAATACAAAAGAGAGATTTTATTTCCTATCTCAAAGACCAGGAATTTCATGGTCCCCTTTCTCTTGTCCTTTTCTTCCCTTCAACCCTCACTGCAAATCTTGGTCAGTAGGGTGCACATCGTTTGAGGACAGCGGCTTGTTAGCTGTAGGATGACTCCTGAGGGGCCGTGTCATCCCAGGAGAATGTTGCCCTCCTTCTGGCTGCTCCTGCAGTGACTTTCAAGCAGAGAGAAGTTGACTCGATTCTGAATCATCCACTTTGGAACAGGAGTTGTTATTCAAGAAGTATATTGTGAACTTTTTTCTTTCACCGTGAGGTTCTATTTTGGAAGATGAGACATAGAAATATTTGCAATATGCAAACAAGAATAACTTACATATGAACCTCTTGAGATATCATTTACCCAGAGGACAGCAGATATGTATTTGTTGACTGACAATAACCACTAGATTCAAGGGTCAAGGTCCCACTTCTCCTGTTCTGTGGCTGGGAGCACTTGGAGTAATTATTACATTTGAATTATTTACCCCACAGAATTTGTTTTTTTTTAAATATATTTTTATTGATTTTTTTACAGAGAGGAAGGGAGATAAATAGAGAATAAGAAACATCCATGAGAGAGAGACATCAATCAGCCACCTTCTGCACACCTCTCACTGGGGATGTGCCTGTAAGCAAGATACATGTCCTTGACCAGAATTGAACCCGGGACCCTTCAGTCCGCAGGCCGACGCTTTATCCACTGAGCCAAACCGGTTTTGGCTACCCCACAGAATTTTTGAGTAAAACTTTTACTTTACATTGTCAGAAACAGCATCAGATTAAACCAAATTGAAATTGTGTGGCTGCTTTTAAAAAATTTCCAAATTATGCAGTTCCTTAATATTTAGAAAAGGCCTTATTACCACTCCAGTAGAATTCATGAAATCTGTGTCTTTCTCAGAAGTCATGTGTGAGGGTAAATTTTTCTTTGGGGGAAAAAAAGACTTGTGCACTGTCTTTATTCTACTGAAAATTGTTAGTAAACTTAGTGACTTGGAATAGTTTTGTGTGGGAGACCATTCAAAGCATTTCCATGGGATTG
Source organism: Lasiurus cinereus (assembly GCA_011751065.1). Taxonomy (NCBI): domain Eukaryota; kingdom Metazoa; phylum Chordata; class Mammalia; order Chiroptera; family Vespertilionidae; genus Lasiurus; species Lasiurus cinereus. The sequence continues at coordinate 11,617,623 of JAAGEH010000393.1, read as the reverse complement.
CTGGGCTGACCTGCAGTGCTTTAACCATTTCCTGAGCAACTGGAACCTGCTCGAGTGGATGGATAATAATTCACGTGTTAATCTTTGTAGAGAGAAAAATAACAGTTCATATAAAAGAGGCCACCAAGGGTTATATGGCTGCAATTGTTTTCAGGCTGAAACAACTTTGTATCTGTTTATTATTGCCAGTATCTTGTTATATTGTTCTTTTAGAATCAATAAAAGCTAAACTCCCTCCATGGTTTTACTACTGAACTCTGCTGGAAGGATGTGTAGTACTGGAAGTCAAGAATGCCAAAACAGGGAAGGAGGCAGAACTAATGATGAGTCAAAGCTAAATCCACTTTATTGAACAATTTTCTTCTGAGAGGAAGTTGCTTCATTAATGTAAAACATATGAAAAGATTCATGGTTTTTATTTTCCTGTGTGAGATAATATTAGAGAAAAAAACAGACAGCATAGCTATTTTTCTTTTAAGAAAGGTTATTTTATCAGAAATTTCATACTCTCAACTTTCCCACACTTCTTGCAAGATCCTAACTGCCAGTCATTGCCATGCAAGAACTAGGTTTTTGTGTTTGTTTTTAGATTTTTCTTAAATATATTTTTTTATTGATTTTCTTTTTTTACAGAGAGGAAGAGAGAGGGATAAAGAGTTAGGAACATCAATAGGAGAGAAACATCAATAAGAGAGAAACATCCATCAGCTGTCTCCTGCACCTTGCACCCCCTCCCACTGGGCTTGTGCCCACAACCAAGGTACATGCCCTTAACCAGAATCAAACCTGGGACCTTTCAGTCCACAGGCCAATGCTCTATCCACTGAGCCAAACGGGTTAGGGCTGTTTTTAGATTTTTTAACTTATTTATTTATTGATTTATTTATTTTAGAGAGAGGAAGGGAGAGGGAAAGAGAGAAATATTGATGTAGAGTGAGACATCCATTGGCTGCCTCCTCCACTCCCACTTCTGGAGATAGAGCCCAAAACCATGTGCCCTGACTGGGAATCAAACTAGCAGCCTTTTGGTGCACAGGATGATGCTCAACCAACTGAGCCAGGCCAGGCAAGGCAAAAATATTTAGCAAGCGTAATTGTTTGCATTTTTCTCTCCATTTCACATCACCCATTCGCATCTACTTAAGTCTTAAGTGAAGTAGATACTATTCAAGTATCTAATGGATTGCAATGAATGATATACACAGAAGTAATTTTCATCAGCTTTAGGGTCTCAGGCTGAACCCATAGCCCAGATGAATCTGTGGTGTGCTGGCAAATATTTAACATTCAGCTCCTGGGGCTGTAGAAGGAGGAAGAAATTTGCTAATATCCAATGGCTCATTTGAAGGTACCAGAGTTGAGTTGGGAAGAGATATATATATCCATGATTGACTCTCACCAGCCGGCTACCAGCTGGCTTTAGCAAATAACTGTAAACTCCTCAAGTTATATATTGTGATCCTACAATTATTTAACAGATTTGAAAAGGAGAGCTTCATTGGTTTATTATTTTTACCCAAAAGCTAGGAAAACAATTGTATCTAAGGACCCTACGTATCAATATGTGCTGACCATATCCAAGTAGTGCTAAAAAACACACACACATACATGTTCCTTTTCTCAGGAGCTCTTGGTTAAAGCCACTCTTTTTAACAGGATGTTGTAGGAAAAGAAATCTCTACATACGGAAAGACAGAATGGTGGGTTATAATTGAGTGATCTAGCTCTGGAATTTTAAAATGTTCATTTGTTAAAGTATAGTCTTATTATTGCAACCTGAGTCTCTGTAGAATGCGACAGCTTTGAAAGACCCATTCATAGGGTCAATAAAAATGGGACGCTACTGAAATCTTTCATAATGAAACAGGGAAAATAGGGCCCATCATATAGGGTACTTTAAAGAAAATTTTATAGAGCAAGACTTGGTATTTGCAGCTGTTTAGGAGGAATGCTTGCAATATGAGCAGCCCAGTTTTGAAGATAATGAGTCTATGCCTTGCAGGAAGTCAAATGTGTGATCACTTGGACCAAAATATGTTAAGTACCATATTGCTATCTCTCCATTTCTTCCCCATCGCAGGTCACATCTAAATCTGAAGGTCACCCAGAGGTTACCCAGGCAATCCTCGGCCATCTCGGGTGTGCAGCTGTGCCGAACTTGACCTTGAGGGACAGATGGCATCGGAGGGAATCTTTTATACATTGCGCTGGCGAAGGCTCAGCTTCTGACATTTCTGTCTGCAGATGACAAAAGGCTTTCATTGTGAGCTGCTTTCTGATGCGTGCTTAAAACCAAGTTGAACACATTAAAAGGGAAAAGAGGCAGAAATCTACTCATTGTGTTCTGTGAAGAATTAAATAAAAATTTTATGAGAGTAGGTGAAAGGGAAGTAGATTTTTAAAAATCTTTATGGCCTCACCTGCAAAATTGGATTTAATATTTACTTCAGGTTAATTATAATTCTCCATTCATTTCAATATACATTTACATATGTCCCATATTATAGCTCTTTTAAAAAATAGACATTTAAAATAAAATGTTTCACACGAATTATAGTTTAGCTGAGTTTGATCACTCTTTCTGCTTTGAATACGGTTCTTGCAAGCCCAAATCTTCCCTTAGCAAAATTTACTTTCACTTGGATATGGTATTTTTTTCATGGCTTCCCTTTTAATTTTTTTCCCTTTTTTCAACTAGAATACCTTCTCAGACCTCCTCTATAATATTACCAAGATTCTTTGAGGTATTACTTGACTTCAAAACTAAGGCTTAATCATCCCTCTTTAGGAGGCTTAAAATAATTCTCTATCTCTCTAATTTAGTATTTTAGTCTACCATGTTCCTAATTCAGGCCTCTTGGCCCAGCATATTCCTGAAAAGTACAAGCCAACATTTTTGAGATTTCAGGATCTGCTTATATAGAGGCCCTGTGCTTGAAGGGAAAAGAAATTAATATATCACATTTATTTAGAGGATTTAATGTCCCAGACATTGTTCTAGGTGCTTCATGTACATTCCTCACTTAATCTTCACAATAATCTGGAAGAACTAGGTCATACTATTATTATCATGCCATTTCCAGATGGGAGTAAAGCACAAAGAAGTCCTGAAAACTGTGGTAGGTCATAGGCCACATTTGTGGAGCAGAGTTCTGATTCAGGCAGTGTGATAGAGAGTTTACCTTTCATGCTCATGCACTATATGCCATGCCTCATGGAGTGATCTTACGGTTTGTTTTGAAAGTTTCATTCAAGGCTGTGAACTAAGGCCCAGATGATGGGCTCTTACTTGGATTTTGTCACTCGTCAGTTGTGCAGACTTGAACAAGTCAACTTTTCTGGAAGAAGCTAGACAGAAATCCATTACATTAAGATCTTTTATAAGCAACTTATTTATTTTAAATATATATTACAGCTCTCAGTGGGAGGCCATTTAAGCAGAGCCGTTAAGACCAGCATTGAGTAGAGTTTCTGGGGTCAGACTGTGTGGTTGACACAGAGCTCCATGCAGGACTACCTGGATTGAGTCCGTTCTCTGCCTCTTTCCAGATGTGAGTTGGTAGCAAGATTGTCAGCATGCCAGAGCTTCCATTTCCTCATCTGTAAAATGTAGATAATAAAAGGTGTTCACATCAGAGGGTTATTAAGGGTAGATAAACAGTGCATTTAAAGCATTTAGTGCAGCAATGCATATGCTTCTCTATATGACTCACTGAAGTTATTATTATGCCCATTATATGGGTAAATAAACTGAGGCCTAGAGAAGTTAAATAACTTGTTCAAAGATATTTACTTTGCAAGTGCTAGAATCAGGATTCTAAGCCAGGCAGATGGTTATTTCACCAATGCACCATCTTTCTTCCAAGACTAAGAGGATACTAGATGCTATCTATTACCTTAGCTAACAGTCTTTTTCCCACCATTTCCTCCTCCTCTCCACAGTTCAGCAGTCAAAGGGTTAAACGGGTATCTGCAAAAGATTTTTAGGATCCTGTCCAGACACTAGACCCAAGGTCATTCTTATTGGTTAGTGCCTGCCTCTGTTCTGATTGGTCAGTACTACACACACACACACACACACACACACACACACACACACACACCACTACCAAGCATTGGTTTCCTTTTTTTGGGAGACAAAGAGGGCAAGCCAAAATACCCTCCTTCTAAATTTCAAGTCCCACAGGCTTAGTCAGCATCCACCATCCCAGATCCATCCCATTTGCCACATGCCCAAGTAGAAAAAATTGTTTTAGTAAGAGTTCATTTCCAATTAACACACAATATTGAAAATTAAAGTTTCACAAGCTAGTAGGAATGTCCTTAGGATGCATTGAACTTTGCTTAAGTCATATGTCGAGTGACTAAGAAAATTGAGTGCTGTACCCAAGAAAACAAAACCTAGGCAAACAAGAGGAGGGTGTGTGTGTAGCACACATGTTGGAGCACAAGAAAATTAGCTCACAGATTCCACTGTACATTTATTAAAGGCTTCAAACTCTCTAACTTTTGAACTACTATGCACCACTTAGAGAATAATACAAAGCTATTTGTTACTTGTATTGGTGGATCAATTGATCAGAAAATGCTTTCTCTCCTTAATTGATAATTAGGATATGGAATTTTCAGAATAGTAGAATTCCTGTATTTTGATACTTACCTGATTTCTCAAAGCTCCCAAAGGAGCCTTTTTTTACTACTTGATTCTAATAGACCTTTGTCTACTTGGGTTCCCCTTTGTAGGAGAACACTGGCTAGAAAATTGCCAGTGGGCATTTCTATGTGGACATCCTCTGCTGGAACCTTTTTTAGTTTTCAGGTTTCAGAGTGATGCTGATCTGAGGCAGGGCTACTGACAACGAGGCTCTTTTGTAAAATGCTCCAGATTCCTAGTTATCCCCACACTGTCTCTTCGCCACTGAACATCCATCCCTGGGGCAAGAACTGGGAAGCTGAACCATTTCTTTGTGAGGTGCAACCGTTTCTTTGTGTGTCCACAGAGGAGCAACACCAGGTTTCCCCCCATGACCCATATAATTTATTTCTAACTAAAGCACTCTCCTTAACTAGCCCTTATCTTATCTTCCAGGAATCCTGCTCTTCTCTTTGTGCTGAGTGTGCTGGGGCTGGTGGGCAGGAGGCTGGGGGGAGTAGGAATGAGGGGCATCACCCAGAAAGGCCCATCTTGAGCATTTGTCCTTGGTGATGAGCTAAAGATTCCCATCTTGACTGAAGTTTCCTGCTTTTTTAAACCTCATCTTTACTCTTGTGATACTTGATAAAGACAGCAAAATAATATAAGTTGACAAATAAATGTTACTGCATGCTGCACGTACAGAAGCAGTTTTTTCTGCAATTGATAGTAAATGGGCAATAATAGCATTTAATTTGCACCAGTAGGTGAGAGCCCCGGATCCTTCATTAGGAGGCTCAATCTGATTTTTGTTTGTGACCGGCATGAACGCTGACCTCTGCCCTTTGAATGATCTTTCCGTCTCCCAGAAAGTTCATGAAAAGGTCATGGGGCTGCACTGACTTCCTCTGTGTGTGCATGGACGTGTCTTTGCTATTGATCTGGGAAAAGACCTTGCTTTGTCCATTCAGGGTTTTCTTCACTTTATTTTTAATGGAAACCTGGTCAGTAATTATGGAATTTTTCCACCGGAATTCACACCTGAGTAAGTGCAGAAAGCTACCCTCTTTTCATGCCGGTTATTTAGTCTGTATTTTACCTTGGCCATAACTCCCAATTAAATGCATTTCTTAAATCCTTAACAAAGGATTTAAACTTGTAGCACTTACTGGTCACAAGTTCAAAGCAGGAGAGAGAAAGGGGAAAAATGGCTTAATGGCTGGAAATAAAAACACCAGTGAATTTTTCTTATGGATTCCTTCATGTCAAATTCATATCGTGAGTGACTGAGTTTTCCCTTTAGATCATCTTGGCATGATCGAGGAGCAAAATAAAAATGATTTCTAGTATATTCTTGAGGTGATTCCTTCTTTTGATGCTGCCTGTCAACGTAAAAGGGGTTATGAATCTCCAGAAACCTGCTCTGGTGCCGCCATCAGCAGCGTAGGCACCGGTTTTCCAATCAGACCGCAGTCACTGGGACAGTTGGAGGGCTTTAAATCTCCACCAGAAAACTACTGCCATTTACGAACAAGGATTGTACAGAAATGGTGAAAAATGTACTTGCGTCATATTTAGAATGATTGCGGAAGAGGGATATAACAATACTTTTCAAGACTGTAAGCAGTGCGTATATTCATATCTCCTGCTATTTATCTTGTAGATATACAGCGCGGGAAGTTCTCAGCTGCTGGCTGTTAGGTTAGCACCGGGAAGGAAAGATCCCGGGTTTGTCACTGCCGTATATCACTGCCGCTGTGCCCTTTGATTACACTGGGGCACCTCCAGCCGTTAATAACACAGAAAGCTTTTTGTCTGGCAAATGCATCCTGTATAGTCCTTCCTTAACACCTAGGCCTCTTGGTGCCGGAGCAAAGGTAAGTTAAAGATGAATAGCTTGTTTATTTTACAGCCACACTTGTAAATAGAGGTGGCCTTTCCCGAGCCATTCAAGAAAACGTATTTTTTTTTCTTGTTCTATAAACTGGAGATGGTTTCATATTTTTACATTTGCTCAAGGAAACCCAGTCAATAAGTCTCACTCGAGCAAACAATTCAAGCAGAATGTAATCATGATTTTAATTCCATCCCTGTCATACTCATTTGGGTACCAGAGGGTTACAAAACAAGCCATCACCCAAGAATTGCTGTACGGACTTAAAAAACCAATATGTCCATGAAGATTTCTTGAAGTGCATAACGTGAATGGAATTTGCAAGGTAGAATGCTTTCTGCTGGGGAAAAAAATAACACAGAGTTGATATTCCCTGAAAGTGTGGTTTTGAAAGGTTGAAGTCAGTAACCAGTATTCTAGGCAGGGGTGCTTTCCCATGGAAAGTCACCGAAAGTTGGCCAATTACTAAGGAGATTGATTCACTTTAAACTGACTAAAAGTGGATTCATAAATACCACCTGCCCTGTGAAACATTGCAGGTGTTTAAAGGTAAATATAATAAGCATGCTCTATTAATTTCATCTCATTTCATTTCTATGGTCAGTAGAATCAATTAGGACTTTTCACTTCTTGCCTGGAGTATGACAATAACTGTTATTTTCTTGTCTCTAGTCCAGCTTCCCTTAATTTAGAATTTTTCAAAGTATGAGATTTTTGTAACTCATTAGTAGGTGGTGAAATCAATTTAGGGTTTCCCATATGTTTTTAAAAAGAAAAATGAGAACAGAATGGAATATTGCAGCACATTGCACAGAATAAGGACAAGTATCTGTGCCAGGAACACTCTCCTTCAAGGTTGTGTGTGTGTGTATGCATAGCCTTACTCTCATTGGTTCCAGATGTACTTCTTCTGTAAGTTCTGCTAAATAAATGTTAAAACCTCTTCTGTAATCTATGTTTCCCAAAATAAAAGATGATTCCAAACAATTTGGGCTTTAAACATCAGCTCAGGTGGTGAGAACAGTATGCCTTTTCTTTTCTTCATTCAGTGGATCTAACTGGGAAAGAAAAATGTCTCAGGTTGGGGCCAGTGTCCTTAACACACCTCTCTCACTTGCTAACCTCTTTTTGTTGTTTTTAACAAAATTAGAATAATCCTCAGGGTCAACACTTTCAATTTAAAAAAAATGGATCAAATATTATAATATTGTTCTCCTTCCATTGTGTTTATTTTGAAAGCAAATGGCATCAACTTTCCATATATCTTTGTGATGGAAACTTATCCTAATATTTAAAAACCCAGGGTCTGTAATGACCAACTGAAGGCTTGACCAAACACTGGAAGTCAGTCCTGCCTCCAGTGCAGGTGCAGTGACCCAGCACTGACTGCTGAGGGGGTTGCAGATCAGGCCCAGAGAGACCCAGAGAGAGAGGCAGGGTCTGGTCCACAGCCCCTGTGGCAGCTGTTGCCTTTCTCTTTCTCTCTGAGCTTCACCAGTAGCCATGCCTCTGTTTCACTCCGGGCCTTTGCCAGTCTGCTGATCATCCCTGCCTCTGATCATGCCCGGACATAGCCCTGGAGATGCTGACTGGCATAGAAACAGACAAATCAAAACCAAATGTGGGTGAACTGTGAGGAGCCAATGGCTGCCTATGAGGTGGAGCTTTTGATGGTGACTGGCATAGAAACTGACCCATCAGAACCAAATTAGTCAGTAGGGGAGGGCAGGTGGGGGGTGATATCAGGCTGGCAGGAAAGGGCAGTTAGGGGCAATCAGGCTGGGAGGAGAGAACAGTTAGGGACAAAATCAGGCTGGCAGGAGAGGGTCATTGGGGCCAAGATCAGGCCAGCAGGGGAGGGCAGTTGGGGGAAACCAGATTGGCAGGGGCAGGCAGTTGGGGGTGATCAGGCAGGCATGCAGAGGCAGTTAGGGACAATCAGGTAGTCAGATAGGTGAGCGATTAGGAGCCAGAAGTCCCCATCCCATTGCAAGAGGGATGTCCAACTGCCAGTTTAGGCCCAATTGGACAAAATAGGACATCCCCCAAGGGGTCCCTGATTAGAGAGTGTGTAGGCTGGGCTGAGGGAACACCCCTTTCATGCATGAATTTCATACACTGCACTATTAGTTTATATATATAAAAGGCTAATATATAAAGTGTCCCCTTGAGCGTTTGACTAAGAGACCAGGAGTTGGATTGCTCACTCTGATGTGCACTAACCACCAGGGGGTAGTGTGGAATGAAGGAAGGCCCCAGCCAGCAGCTGGAAGGCCCAGATCAGCCCTGATCACTGGCCAGGCCTAGGGACCCTACCTGTGTACAAATTTCATGCACCATGCATCTAGTTTTTTAAATAATTTAAAGACAAAGGAAATTTAAATATTTAAAAAAATGCTAAGGAATTTAGAGTACAGGAGGTGCGTTGTTAGGGCAAAAATGTGAATTGGCATAAGCAAATTACTAACGTTTTTACTGAAGGTGGGACAACACTCTTAATCAATTTTTTAAACTACTGCCAGAATAATCCTTCTAAAATAAAATCAAATTTCATCATTTGCTTTACATAAAATCTGTCTGTGCACAGGATCTGACACTTGCCTCCTTTCAGCTTGTCCAAGGGTCTAAGGATGAGTCAATGGCCTTTCTACACTCGAAGGAGAGTGGGATTGGCATCAAGAGCCTGCTTCCCCAGGCTATGCCCTGTCAGTCTCATCAGCTGCACCAGTGTCTGTGAGAACAGTCTTGCTTCTTGGCCATCACAGCTCTGCCTCCCAGGCTTTTCAGGGCACTCTGCCTTCCTAGATCCTAGCCCTAGGTAGTTCCCCAAATTTGATTGTGCTCCACAGGTCTGACCCACAAGCTCTGTCTTAACTGCTTGATACATGAAAGCAGCATTATGTCCTGGTTAGGAGCAGACTCACTGCCAGACTGTGTGCCTGTGAAACCCAGTTGGTTGACTTCAGACAAGTTGCCTAACCTCTCTGTCTCTTCTAGAATAACTGTTAGGTTAAAAGTCTCTAGAATTATGTCTGGCACATAGTGAATATGATGGGTATTTATTAAATGAAGTGCAAACCCCCTGGATCATTTTGCTCAGCTAAGTCCCATTAATTCTTCACTTCTTTTAGATGCCCAGAGGGGCTGTCATCCACTCAAATATCTTTGTCAGAACACTATCTTCTGATATGTTACAATTTTTTTTCATGCTCAAACAATCCCTGTTTGGGGTCTGGTACTGTGCCACATGCAATGGGACAAGAACAGGAGAATGATGCAGACTTTGTCCTCAAGGAGCTTAAAGTTGATCACACAGTATCCTCTCTGCCCTGTGGCATGCTGGGAGTCCTCAGTGAAGGGAAATCAAATTTGGGCATGTGGGATGGTATAGGCACTGAGAGGGCCATGGGAGGCTACAGGCTGGCTCTTTCCTGGGAGAAGTCAGCATTTTAATCTGCCCAATGCTAGAGGCAAGACAAACAGATATGATCTGGGCAGGGTCACTGACCACTGGTCTGAACTAAAGAGAGGGCTCAGGTAAGATGCTTCAGGGTGCATCACCAAGGTCTACTGAGATCAGGAAAAGGTCATGCTGCCTATTGGTTAGCATGATGTTTAATTTTATGTGTCACCTTAACAGGGCTACAGGATGCCCAGATAGCTGGTTAAACATTATTTCTGAATGTGTCTGTGAAGCTGTTTCTAGCAGATATTAGCATTTTATTGGTAAATTGAGTAAAGCAGATTTCCCCCCTTAATATGGATGGGCCTCATCCAACCCCTTGAGGAACTGAATAGATCAAAAAAGGGAGAGAGGTGGAAGAATTCATACTCTCTGCCTCACTGTTAAATTGGGACATCAGCCTCTGCCTTCAGACATGGACTTATACCTCTTTTAGATTTAGGCCTTTAGATTCAGATAAGAACTTATATCATCAGTTCTGGTTCTCAGACCTTTAGGCTCAAACCAGAACCATATCATTGACTTTCCTGAGTTTCCAGCTTGCAGAAGGCAGATTGTGGGACTTCATAATTGTGAGTCAATTCCTTATAATAAATCGCTTTTAATATACATTTATCTGTATCCTATTGGTCCTGTTTCTCTGGGGAACCCTGATCAATACAGTTAGTGTTCTGCCTACTTGGTACCCCTGCTGTAGTAAAGACAGTGGCAAGAATTAGGAAGAGGTTGAGGTTCAGTCAGCATCAACCTTGAGCTCTGATCCTGCAAAAACCCTGAGGAGAAACCAATACCAAAGCAGAAGGCCAATCAGAGGACCAGCCACAAACAATGGAATTTGAGTGAAGAGGCTGAATCTAACAAGATTTGGCCTGCCAACTATTTCAGGGTCACACTTCTACTTGTCGCCATATATGAAGAAGAACTGGTGCTTAATTATCCTCAAGCTGAGGAGGCACAAAACAAGTTAAGGCCTTTGTGGTTCTATCAAGGAGAAGCAATGTGCTCCCAAATGGGATGCATGATTGAATTATAGATGAGGGCAATATAATCTTTCCAAACCCAAAGGTCTACATGTTTTAGCAGAGACTCTTCATTGGGACTTATCACAGAGAGAGAGAGCTAGGCCTTGTAAGATATAAGTATTGGTATGATTTCATACATGGAAATGGGATAGGAACATAAGTTCTGTGGATGGAAGGAGGAAGCAAAGATAGAGGTGAGCAAATACAAGAAGAGAGTTAGACCTATTTAGGATACTTTTAAGTTCAGAAACTGGGGGAAAGGGGCAGTAAAATTGGCTTTGTCTCTAGAATAATCACATTAATGATCTCCCCTCTGAGGTAGTGTTGACCTGTTCTTAATCCCTAGGAAAATTCATTGCTTAAGTATCTCCTTTTACCACTGACCTGCTGGTGAGTCAGTAATTGAGACTCGGGGTATAAATGGTCCCCAGTAGGGAGAAGGTGGTGCATTAGTGGTGGGCACGCCTATTAGACCTGGTGAGGGAGAATTCTACTTTGAAAGGCCATTGCCCCATCACCCCTCTATGGCAATCAGTTAATCCCTGCTCCCAAGAGCAGCAACCACTAGATTCAAGAGCTTTATTTCAGTCAAGCATGGGGGTTGCATTACTATAATGACTAATATCTCTCTGGGCTCAGCATCTAGGACTCTTTTCAATTCTTGCTCATGCTGATAACATCATCTTCTAGTACTTAAATGAGTTAGAAATAGTTTGGCTTAAGAACAGCAGTTACTACCTTTTCCATTTCACCATAGAATATTAGTATTAGCTACCTTGGGAATGAATTATAAATCATTGCAATAACTGTGTATTGTATACTTACTGTGAAGGCAATGTGCCAGAGAGCATGAGATATAAATGAGTATGGCACAGCAGTCCCTTACCTCAAGGAACTCATAACCCAGTGAGAGTAATACTTAAACACACAAGTAGGGGAGGCAATGTCATGAAATAGTTGAGAGGGTGGATTCTAGAAGGTGGTCTACTCTAAATGTTTAACAATTGGAACAAAATGAGGGCTGTACTGGTTTATTGCTCATGCTTATTTCCACATTTCAGTTTGGCAGGACTATAGGTTATGTATATAGGAACAGGGAGATTACCTGCTTAAGAATTAGGCTGGGTCATGTCATAGGGGGCCTGGAATGTCAGAAAAAGAACAGACTTAACCTTCAGGGGCAGTAGAGAGCCACTGGTTCTTTAGATGCAGAAGAGTGACATAAGGCCTGGAGTTCCTAACAAAACTCTAAGGTGTCAGGAATGTCCACATGAAGTGAGGTGATTACTGCAAATCACCATCAGGTAATACATGCATATTCTATCACTAAAAACAAATGTTGACCAGCTTCAGCCAAGTATAACACACAAAAACAGAACATTCATGCTGGCTCTCAGGTGCCAATTCATGTTCAGTTCTCCACCTGGAACCACAATTGGGTCAATGGAAGTTTTCAAATGGTATGTCCTCTGTAGTCTTGAGCTCACATTCATGCAATTTCATACCTAGCAGATGCCACAGAGATATATGATCTCACTGAGTGGGGTCTGTAGTTCACAGAATCACTAATACAAAATAAATTTCTGACCTTTAGATATGACTTGCAAATAGAACTTCCTCAAATATGTATTATAGGGTAAGAGAAGAGCATTACTTTCTACAGAGCTGAGTGAGGGGACAATTGATCAGTCGATATTATGCTCCAGAATGTCACCTCTTTAGAAAAACACTTTATTTCAAAATGGTTCATTTGCCCTGGCTCTAATTTTTATCATTTCAAGCTTTGATTTGTAAACAATATTCCAAGAGCCACATTTAACAGTTTACAACTTGCCCCAAATCACACTATTTTTAAAATAGCTGTAACATTTGTGCATTGCTTAGCAGTTTAAAAAGTACATTTACATATATTGTCTCATTGCAAACTCACAGCAGCCCTGTGAGATGGAAATCATAGATAGGGTTTTAAGGTTGGAAGGGACTTGTGAGATCAAGTTAAAGAGCCTCATTCTTTATTAATTTATTCAACAAATATTTGTATGTGTGTATTTGACAGAAACTATGCCAGAACTTCCTATGGTGAAGAGGGAGGAGGTTCCTGTTCTCAGGAAATTTACATTCTCAGTGGGAGGCAGACAATAAACAAATAAATAAATTATCGAGATAATTGAAGCTTGTGGTATGTGCTCTGAAGGGAATGAAAAGGGTTCTGTGATACAGAGGGTTTGCGTGGAAAATTGTACTTTAGATGTCAGTGTTAGGAGGTGACATTTAAACCAATGCTCGAACAAGAAGGAGGCAGTCACTGAAGACCTTGGGGCAGAGCATTCCAGACGAAGAACCACAAGTGCAAAGGCCAGCCTTGAGCTGGATGAGCTCATGGAAACAAAGGGGACCAGTGTAGTAGCTTGAAATGAGCAAAGGGGGGAGTGGTGGAAGATGAAGCAGTAGACATCGACAAGAACCAAATCCTGAGGAGTTTGGATTTCATCCCAAGCCATGGAAGGATTTTAGGCAGTGGAGAGACCTGTAGCTGCTGGGCCCAGAATAGACTTGCAGAGGTAACAGGAATGTAGGCAGTGAGACCAATTAGGAAACTGGAGCCCAGACAAAGAAAAATACAACCTAGTTGGTGGCAAAATCAGTTCCAAGACCCAGGTTTTCTGTTTCAAGGTCCAGAGTTCTTGTCACTTTGCAAAGAAGGAAATGTTCTTGGAACTTGTGTTACTGTTTATACCAGAATATCTGGAAAGTTTATAATCTTCCAAGTCTTCAGAAAAAAAATATTATGGAGAGCTTTTCATTTGTGTATATGTTAGAAAAATTGAGAACCGTCTTTAAGTCTTTGGGTAGTCTATAATGCACTTCAACAAGCACATACTGCGAAGTCACCAGATTCATGGGTGTGGTAAGACACCTGCTGTCTACTTAATCTCTCCATTCTTTTTCTTTCTCCTTGCTCACAGACCCCTTAGTTTGTTCATAATGGCATTGTGTCCAGACAACCCCTTTTGTTTTCTAGTCTCCTTTGCAATTAAGAATAATAGTTTTGACCAAGTAGAATTTTGCTGAGGATTTCTGGGAGAGTTTTCTTTTCCTGATAAAGACTCCACTTCTTCCTACCTCTCTGTCATTTTCTCCTTCTTATGTGAAACTCTGAGGATGAAGCCACAGGTTAAGTTGGCAGAGCAAGAACCTGGAAGGAGCCTAGTCCTTCATGATTTAAAGGTTGCTGCACCAACTGTGCATATATTACTCATGAACTTTTTTACAAGTGAGGAAATGCTGGTTATGCCACTTTGTGTTTTTCTAAATGCAACTGAACACATCTGAACTAATCCATTGGCCTGGAAGGAAAAAGAGATAAATTAATATAGAGTCTACAGTCCAATGTAAACAATGAAAATATGAGATGGGATATTAACTAAGTGCCAGAGTCAGGCAAAGTAAGAATTGAGGATTTTCCTAAACCAATGGTCGGCAAACTGCGGCTCGCAAGCCACGATTTGCCACTCTGTTGACTAATGAGTTTGCTGAACACTGGGATAGGGGCTTAATCACAAGGAACAACAACAGTCTGTAATTATTGGAATCGAGAGTCTAGGTCAGTGGTCGGCAAACTCATTAGTCAACAGATAGCGAGCCGTATTTTGCTGACCACTGTCCTAAATAAAGGAGGTATTTTTCTAAATGAAGAAATATAGTACTTTTTTGAGGAGGAACTGAGCCACCAGCTTTTACAAAAAAATTTCCCACCCAGGTGGACTCAAAAATCACAAAGACCTGGGACCATGGGCATTTCAATTACATCAAGAGGGAACTCTGGATCGGGTAGGATTAACCTGCAGTCAATTAGCTGCAAATTAACTTGAAGAGGTGAGGCAAGCTTCAGCCTCTATCAGGCAGCAGGTTGTGACTCTCTCTAAGGTTACATCTAGAGTCAGCTTAAGGGGCTCTTGGTCTCTTTTTTAGGTTCACAGCACATCTTCCTGCCAGGCTTCTCACACCCAAGGTGGCGATGGGTCTCTAAAGGTCATGCATTCTCAATCTAGACATCCCCATAGCTAATCAGAGTGGATGTAAATGAGTGCTTTCTAGGTTCTTTCATTTCATGACTACCTGAAAATGCGGCCTGGCCCCATTTAAAACTTTTTGACAACTTATTAAAAGGCACTTTATGAGTCAAGGAGCAAAGAATGTATTCATGTCCTCATTTTCCCACATCAGAGTTGCTCTTAGAATATGCATTTTCCCTCTTACACATAAACACACACACTGACATTATACTAAAAACTTGAGGGAAAAGTCTAGTTGTAATGATTACTATGTCATTTCAAGGCCCAGTACAACATAAGTACCATTTGTTAGTCTATAAATATTCACTGTATATCTGACTCATAGACTCAGATGGAACTCTCCCATCTTCCACTGAAAAAACAAAACAAAAACGTGAGGTTAACAGATTATTGAGTTTATAGAGACAAGAGGTCCCTCAGGCTCTTCATCCCCATAGAAGTGCTCCAAATGCATGACCACTGAATACTGTCCAGAAGTTCAAGTCTAACCCTGGTCTAAATTGAGAAATCCAAATGGCCTTTATCCATAAAAAAACAAGGAAAAGCATTTTCACATTCTAGGCTTCTTGTTCTCCTGTTAACCACCTATCAATCCATTGTTTTAGCCCATATTTGTTGTGTTCTGATTTCAGTTTTTCTAAAATTCTTTTGGCTTACAGAGTATCTGAGAAAATAAAGCATTGGGAAGGTTACAAAAAAAAAAAAAGCCTGCCTTTAATCATGCTGATGTAAACCTGTAGCCAGACTGGTATTCTAAGAAGCCAGGAGTGGAGGTAGCATGGTTGCTTTCCGAGGTGTTAGATGCTGAGTGATAGGAGCACCTTTGCACGTTTCAGTCATTACAATATCCCCTCTTAAACGACTTACACTTTGGTATTAAAAACATTCTTTGTATGAGATGTGAAAACTCACGTTTGGGGAATATAGTCACCAAGGTAATTTATTTTTCTTTAAAAAATGAACTTTAATATATTTCTTGACATTTCTTGGCTTTTTGTTGAAATGGTGTTGCAGAACACTGGCGTTATGGTTATTATGGTTCTGGGGTGGGGATTGGCAATGATTTTCACGCTCGGGCAGGGGAGAGAGGAAGAAGAGACCGGTGAGTTTGTATCGGGCAGCAGGGATATATACTTTTCACAGATGCACGGCATCTCAAAAGTTTGGTTTCCCATCACCATTTATATTCCTGAGGAATAGACGTGTCTCTCGCTCTGCAGCAGTGTTTCGTGACATTTGGATTTACAATGTTCAAGTTGAAGTCTCTAGCCCTTTGCAGTCTGTCAAAAACAGCTTCTTTGTCCATTTATTTTTGTCTTCCACACCCAGTCTGAATATCTTTTGTAAATTTATACTTGACAACCCTCGTATTTCAGGAGCTGGCTTCGGTTTCACAATCTACCTTGCTTGCTCAGTTACATTAGTTGAAACAACAAATTTAATCCATGATGTCAATAGTAAATTATAACCGAGAAGTAATATATGTCTGACATCATAAAGGTCAAGGCCATGCTAAAAATGCTGCAAATTCTGGAGACATTGTGTTTGAGCAAGTGGTAGGCTCTTACTAAACACTAACATTATGAAAATCAGATTAGCACTAAAAGCTGCATTTGGCTAATCTTATTATTTTGGATATCTGTTCTTTTTTTTTTTCAGATGGAAATTTCCTAAAAGCAGAAAGCTCTTCTACTCCAGACCACACTGTGAATTTTGCTCCCATGGACATTGGCTGTGTAATTATATTTTATATTTGGTAGTGGATAAATAATTAAAATGAGAATTACTTTCCTGAAAAGATTCATTTAGAGCACAGGTTTTCTATTACCGTAGCTCTTGAATGGGGGAGGGGACATAGCCTCCTACCTACCTAAACTACCTTGCCATTAAGGTATCTAAATTACCTCGGTGAATTCTGAGCACAGAAGTGGTTGATGAATTGCTTTTGCATAAATGCACTTTCCCTTTGCTAGAATCTAATTTTATGAAACACACTTGTGTGTGTGTGTGTGTGTGTGTGTGTGTGTGCGCACACACATAAACACATACACACACTCACCAAGAGACACACATATACCCAAGCAACCACCAAAGCCTCTCAAGAAGAAAAATTGAAGGCTGGAATTTTCTCTATATAATGAAGTTTTTTCAAAACGTTGCCAGTAATATAAGCATCTCTGAGGAAAGCCCAAATGGTTTCATCTCCTGTAAGGAAGAGCAGTTCATGAATCACTGTTTCCATGCAAAAGTGTTTCATTCCTTTAACTGGTGCTATCAATTGTACTGACTGATTTTTTTTTTAAAGTATCAAAATTTGATTCTGGCTTAAACTCATTTATTATAAGTAGGGGAAAAAATCTTCTGCAAAGTGAACCAAAAAGCCATTCTGTGGATGAAAGAGTCTGAGAATGCCATCCTTTCGTGGTTATGATAAGTGTGAAGGGTTTGATTTGTCCTGGGCAGCCCCAGATACTGGGGAAGCTTCTTAAACAGCTGACAGCCCTCGCTTGGCTCAGATGTATTTTCACTTGTTAATTAGGAGCATTTATTTTAGTTTTCACATGTTCTGGCTGCGTGTGTTAGATGTAGGAAAGATGGTAGTATCTGAGCACAAGATGATGTGGCGGAATAACGTGATATTAATACTGTCTCCTGGCAGTCATTTGCTATTCTTATCAGTAAGGATGGAGGCAGTGTCTCCAGCTCCCATTGGGCCCAGTGATACCTAGTGCTCCGCAGGGCAGTTTTACTGTTGGAGTGGAGCAATGGCTCTAAAGGTTTGAAAGAAGACAAACAGGCTGGGCAAAAAGGAAGTGGCCTCCTGTGGGGTTTGAAGATGCCCACCCTCTCCCGAGTCAGGACTCCAGTTTGCCTGCCTCCAATACTGCATGGAATAGTGAGTTTGGCCTTGGGCCAGCGCGGAGAGAACATGGAGGAGTCCCACATTTCTGGTCTAGCTTCTCTGTCTCACTTGCAATTGCTTACCATCAGCAAGTTGGAAAAAAACCTGTCCTTTAACTGAAGTTGGCTGTATGAGTGCCAAGGTCAAGTTCATGTAGCACTTCAGAGAAAGAAAGTAACTTCTGTAAATGACTACAGGAATAATGTATATGTATATATTTATTTCCAGGGTTTATTTAATTTTTTAATTGATGCCCATAAATATACCCTAGAGAGTATGAAAGATACAATGCCTGCCTGTAAGAACCTTAACATTAAAAATCATAAAAATCCATAGCCCTCTAAGTAGTCTCTGGGCATTTAATGCCTTTCTAGGTCACATTGCTGCAAGGGAGGAATGGGACATAGGGACTTAGTTGCAGTGTCTCACAGTGGCATTGAGTTACTGGCAGCATCACCTGCATGGACTTACATGGACTTGTTCATCAATGGAAGATGGCTGCTGTGGGTTATGGATCTTGCCTTACATTATCAATTGGTGATTGTGATGTTTGTCCTCATAATCAAAGAGCAAACTGATTTCCTTTCTCTATATTTTTGTTACAAAATAAGAGAATAACCTACAAACCAGGTTTTTATAATTTCTGACAGCATTTAGTTTTTTTTGCTTTAATCCAAGTTACTCTTGGTTTCTTAGTGAATGAATAAGTGAATTGTAGATGTGCCCACTTGATGGACTTCCCTTTCAGATGATAGTGACTAGAACCTTGGGAAAATTTGCCCTACTAGCTTGTTTTAAAGACATGGAATCTTGGCCTTCTGACAATGTGGCTGCTTCTTTGGCTAAGTATTGCCAATAATGAACAGTTGTTGAGTGCGTTTCATATCCCAGGCACTGTGCTTGGAGCTTTGTTTGCTGGATCCCAGCTGATACTTGCAATAGCCCTTTGAGTAGGGATCCCCCCCAACCCTCATTTTACAAAAGACTGTAACTTATCCAGGCAAGGTCACCTTTCACAGCTACATGTACCATAGGTTGGTTGTTAGCCTCTGGGCTAATTTGCTTTGGGTCAGGTGCCCAGCCCTGCTCCAAAATTCCATTATGGATCTAAACCTGACTGCCTCCAAAAACCACAGTCCCAACCACCACCTAAACTTGCCTCTTCTGGTTTCACATCATAAAGGGACCTGGCCTGGACTATTCCTCCTGCTGCTTCTCTCAGTCCTAGAGTGACAACTGCACTTACATTAGAATTTAGAAAGCAGGGGCTTCCTGGGATTGCCTCTTCACCCCAAGCTGGCCTGTCCCTGCTGCTTTTGGCAGGAGAACTGGGAACATGAGGGATGATGGCCGACTGCTCTGGGAGTAAACAAACTCTTCATTATTCCATTAGCTATTTTCCATTTCCTGCTAAGCCTAACAATTTATTAGCTCTATTTAGGTTAATGTATGGCTGTATTCTTTGACATATTTACTTTATATTCTCCACGTGATGACATGTTTAGGTGTTCAGATCCTCCGTGTGTTGTTTTGAAGACAGAATTAGATGAGTTTGAGAGGATGAGTCTCCTGGCACTGGTGAGAAGACAGCTGAGAAGACTACCTCATGGCCACTGTGAACCAAGCCGAATTGAAATGCAACGCTGCATAAAGACACATTTCCACTTGCTTCTCACTTACCCTATGCTGAAAACAAACCTGCACTAGATGAGACCCCAGAGCCCCTATTTTCAGCATCTACTAGGGAGAGGTTTGTGAAAACCAGAAAAGACATGTGGTGGCTCTGTCTGACTCTTCTGACTATGAAGAAGGACTCTCACTCTTTAACAGAAAAGGCATCATTTCAATATTGGAATTGGGAGAAAAATACCGAATCCCAAGAGATTCAGGACAATGTAAGGCCATTTCTTCTGGCTTTTTCTCTCTTTCTCTGTGTCTGCCACATACAAGAGACATAGTCTTTGCCTCCTGCTATCTGTTCTTGGAGACCTCACTGCTCCCTGCACACAGACTGGCTTCTTTCTTTCCTATGCTTGAGGGATTAGAGAACGGGGCAAGTGGAGGAGTGGTAGGAAGCCAAATGTGGCCTGGAGATGCACTTTATTTGATCAGCTCAGTGTTTAGACTGAATTTTGAATTTAATTGTTTTTTGGCAAAGTCTGTATTATTATCATACTAGAGGTCTAGTGCACAAAATTCATGCACTAGGGGTGGGACCCTCAGCCTGGTCTGTGCCTTCACAGGGTAGCCAAGGCCTCCCTCTTTATAGTGATCATAGAGGCCCCCAATTGATCGATTGCTCCACTGACCATAGCCTGGGCCTCCCTCTCCAGGGCAATAATGGGGTGATGGCCAGGCCCCTGACCAATCACATTGCAACCTCCTTGGCTAGCCAGTGAGTTCAAGGTGTGGTCGTCCAGAAGGTTGTCTGGATGGTTGTTCTGCTATTCAGTTGTTCAATAAATTTGTATATTACCCTTATTATAGACAGTTGCTAATTTTCCATTTACTTTATTCAGGTGATAATATTTGAATTTGTGACCACTGTACTCTATATATTTCCTGTACTTTTTTGTACCTATTCATGATTTTTACTACCTCTTAATTCTAACTTTAGCTTTTTATGACTTCTCATGTCCTAGATCCCCATCCAAATGGGTCTGTAATTTTTTTGAGCTTGATCTGTGTATCTTCATTTACATTCTTGAGAAAGAAACTTCTTATACCATACCATAAACAGGACAGTCCAAGATATCCTGGTATGTCTACTGACATGCTTATTTTTAGTGGGAAAGTGCTTGGTAACTTGTACAATGGAGTATAAATTTAAGATGTCCATTATTATTGTTATTATATGTTTATGTTGGGGTCATACAGATAGATCTAACTATATAAAAAAAAATATCTCCTGGCACACATAATGACTTATTGCTTTGGAGTTTACCCAACGACCTTAGCTAAGAAATATAGCAGTTAAGCTTTGGACCATTTGTTTTTAACTGATGTGACATACCCATGGTTGTTCTCTAAGTATCTATGGTGGGAATTTTCAGATTCAAACAAATGGCTCAGATTCTTGGTTGGGTGATATAGTATGTAGGTATAGTCAAGGCACCCTGGAGAGGATGCAGGCAGGAAGAGATTATTTAGGAGTACCTGGAAAAGTTTTATTCTTAGATAATATGAAGCCATCAGTGTTGAAAACTGTTGTGTGACCTTTACTTATGTTTACCAATTTAATCTTTTCCTCATCTTTGTTAGGCTATCTCTAATAACATGGCAATAAACCTGTTCCACCCTGCTGCAACCTCTCCTGCCCATACAGGTGCCAACTAGAAATAAAACACAGAAGACAAAATAAGAGGGAGAAAAAGCTCTTTCATTTTCTGCAAGCTTTGGATACTTAGGCTGGTTGTCTCTCTCTCACACAGTGTCTCCTTTTACAAAGAGAGAAAGACAACCATTATCAGAGAAGCCAATCTACTAGATTGAAAGATTTTATAAATATTTAGACTTAACTAATAAAGTAGCAAGCATTTACAAAGAATATAGTCTCAGAGATCTCATAATAGAACTAATTAAGTTTGGTAATTAACTTTGGAAAGAACCCAAAAGCAAAGAAAACAATTAGACAAATGATCTCTCAGTCTAGAAGATGCAAGATTTTGAAAGTCTATGGCTCAGTTGAATAGCAAACTTTCTGCTAGAAACACTGGCAACCATACAGGCTAGATCCCTTCTCCTGTCTGCTTTGGTCCAGTTCAAAGGCATGACATGAAGAAAAAGAGATAAGAAAACACATTAAGCATTTAGAAAGAGAAGTGCTATGTTTCTCCAAGGTATTATTAGCATTATCCCCATTACCTGTTCTAGCAGCCCTTTTTTCTTCAAGGATGCTATAGTGCCCAGCCAGTGTGCTAATGTAACTGAGCATTGACCTATGAACCAGGAGGTCATGATTCCATTCCTGGCCAGGGCACATGTCCAGATTTTGGGCTCAATCCCCAGTAGGGGGAGTGCAGGAGGCAACCAATCAATGATTCTAATCTTGATGTTTCTATATCACTCCCTCTCCCTTCCTTTCTGAAATCAATAAAAATATATTTTTTATAAAAGAAAAAAAAAGGATGCTGTAGCATGCGACCCATTGGCAAAAAGTCCAATAAATAAGGCAAACAATAAAAACAAGGCAAACTAAGCAAACAGCAGATCCCTGAGTCAACCCAGGGTTTCCCAGCCAAACATCCTTTGCAGAAGTCTGATCATGGAGCTGAAGAGCAACACTGCAAAGGGATCAGACCAAATCACTGTGTTCAAAAAGTTGTATGTATGTGTGTTAATCAAACTGTTTTGGTACCCACAAGATCCCTAACATGAGAAGGACTGAGTTTCTGTGGATGCTGAGAATTGTAAGGTGATACTGCCAACTGATCTGTTGCAAGTCTTCTGATGGTAATACCTTTGTGCCAATTTTCCTCTTTCCCTCCCTTCCTCCTTGCCTTCCTTCCCCTTTTCTCTGTGTCTCCTCTCCTTTCCTTTCTTTTTGTCATATCACAGTCCTGTCTTAAGCTGAATTTGTTATCTATTAAGATCTAATTTTTACATGATTTGTTGCCAGACTGATGTCTTTATCTGGTTCAGTAGACTGATTATGTCCCCTCAAAACTTTTATGTTGAAATCTACTCCTCAGAGTGATGGTACTTAGAGGTGGGGCCTTTGGAAGGTGAGTAGATCTTGAAGAGGGAGCCCTCATGAAAGGAATATGTGTCCTTATGAAAAAGACCAAAGGGAGCTCCCTCCTCCCTTCCATCATGTGAGGTTATTGTGAGAAGACAGCAGTCTATGAACTAAGAAACCAGCTCTCCCCAGACACTCAATCTGCCTTGATCATGAACTGCCTAGCCTTGAGAAATATATGCTTGAATGCTTTTCGTTTAAATCCCCCACTATGTGGAATTTTTGTTATAGCAGCTCAAACTAAGACACTCCTCGAAAGTACCGTCTGAGCCAAGAACTTGTGTGGAGGGGGTATCTTTGAAGGTGATTCCAGGGATCAGAGGTGAGGACCAGGGAGCATGAAACAGAAAGGGAGGAAAAGTCAATCAAAAGTACCTATGGAGTTGGTTCTGGCAGCAAGTAACTGGGACAGAATCTTACCAGGACCATCTGAAGCTATCATATGCTTATCAGAACTTCTTACAATGAAGAACATTTGTCCATTAGCTCACATCCCTGCTTGATTAGGGGTTTCCCTGGCTGCTATTGCATGTAACCTGAGCAGCCTTCTTCCAGTGTTATTCTTAAGACTCTCAGAACTGGAAGGTGAGCTCTTTAAATGAGGCACTGGTAGCAGAGTGGCCCATAGAGCCTCTAGGCACATATGCTGCTGCAGTGGCTGGTATCAGAGATAAGGCCAGCAGAATACAAGGTGATCTCTAGGGATTCTGACATGCCAGGCCTTCCTTAGCCTGCTTTTGTGTAATTGACTTACATTAGTCTAATAGAGGAATTGACATTTATTCCTTTTAGATTTCATAGTATTGATTTTTGCCCAGCTATTTTGCCTAGAGCATATTTTAAATACTCTGCTTCCTTCACGAACGGTGCCAATCCTAGCCAGTTTGGTCTGGCTGGTTAGGTGGTTTGGAATTTTGCATGTGAAGTCAGCTGGCCTGGAATCAAATCCCAGCTCCACCACCAAATAGCAGTATGAACTCAGGAGGTGAGTCTTGCATGGTGAGCAGCAGGATCATGTTAAAATGTGACATTTAAAAGTTGTCAGCTGTAATCCAAAAGTGTAGTATAGGGCAGAATCCTTGTCTTTCATAAAAAGTTTACTTAAATTTAACTATAAATTTACAGAATAAATATTTGGAACTTGTTTGTAATGAAGAATTGAAAAAATTTGCAAGTAGAGTATCACTTGTTTTATTTTGGAAATGTTAAAAATAAATATCCTGTCTTGTCTTCATTCCCAAGAATATATTTTTGCAAGACTAGTTTCTCTATTTTATGTATTAAAACATAGAAACAGTTTTAACATTTTCCCCTGTGAGTAGTATTGCTATCCATCTAACCTAGATGAGATAAATAAATAAGTGAGAAGCAAACTCATCCATAGCATTAAAATTAAACAGTGATATACAAATAGTTCATTAAAAGTGCAAATATAGATGTTTAATAAGGAAATTTATTCCACTTACAATTGAATGTTATGATTGCAGAATTATAAAATTTATGAGTATAACAGCAATTTTCTCTATTATTCACTTCCACAGATATTTTCAATGAACAATGTGTATATTTTTAAAAAATTTAATTTATTTTTCCTACATTGTTTTGTTTTCTATTAAAATGTAATTTAATGTAATTAAATTTAATATAATAATATATTATTCAATTTAATATAAAAAAATCTAATGTCTATTCATTCAAGGGCAAGGGACAGGCCTTGAGGGTGGTCAGAAGGCCATGACTGGAGGGGTTTTCTGAGTGGGAGTGACCAGGTAGAAGGAGTGGGGTATAGTGAGTGTCAGGGAAGGACTAGTGAGAAAGTTAGCAGAGGTGAAACTGGAGGTATGCAAGCAGGTGCAGAAGGGAGTGTAGTGAAAAGGGTTTCTATTTTGTATGTCTTTTTTTTGTTATTTTTTTTTTACTGGTAATTTATTTTTATTGGTTTTACAAAAGTTACCAATCTCTTGACATTTTTATAAAATTTGATCTTTCATGCTAGATAGTTTAACACTGCTCTATGCTACTCAGATAATTTACCAACCCATCAAAAAAAGGAGATAAATAGTTCCTACGAATCTGACTAATACAGCCCTTGTAAGATTTTATCACTTATAAAATAACTGCAATTATAGCACACAAGATAGTGTAAGGCTGAATTATTGTACATGAATTGGCTTTGAAGATAGGTTAAAAAATAACTACCAGTTTTCACATTCACAGCAATTTCTAGCAATCTCATCCACATGGAGAATGTTAGAGGTAGAATGTATCACCCAAAACACCATCTTTCAAACAATGATTCCTGGGCCATAGTAAGCACCCACACCCAGAGCAAGTGAGAAGAAGCTGGAGGTGGGGGAGGCAGTGCAGGAGCACATGCAGAGTGCCATTCTGGGTCAACGTAATTTTTTATGTTATTTTTCTTGCTGGCCCCCTAACATGGGCAATGTGGCCTCACAGCTCTAAAATTGGAATAAAGCTGCAATTCATTAGCAAACATTTAGTAATCCTGGAGTGTATCCTCACACATAATATTTTTAAAAAGAAAAATAAAGGGATATATAAAATACATCATTTAAAAAAACTTTTCCTGAGATATAATTCATATATCATAGAGTTTACCATTTAAAATATATATTGAATAGCTTTTAGTGTAGTCATAGAGTTGTGCAAGCATCATTACAATCTAAGTTTAGAATGTTTTACATTTTCTTTTTATATAAATACTAATCACATACATATGTATATGAAGCACATATGTACATATATACCCTATCTAATAAAAAAGTAATATACAAATTAACCATAATTCTGTTACACCCACAAGCCATGCCCACCAGCCAATCAGGAGCAAGTATGCAAATTAACTCAACCAAGATGGCTTCAGCCACAGAGAGAGCAGGAAGGAGGCTTGGGTTTCCTTGATGATAGAATAAGTCAAGCTTTCTGCACACCCTGGCGGGCCAAGGCCTCCACTCCAAACTACAAAGTTTCAATTATAGAAGATAAATAAATCCCAACAGAAATCGCGGCAGCCATGGAGCTGGAGAGAGCAGGAGGCTAGGGTTGCCCCTGGTGATGGAGAAAGCCAAGCTTCTGCAGCCCTGGCCTGCCTTGGCCTCTGCTTAAGGCTCCGATGTTTCAATTATAGAAGATAAATAAATGTGAACAGAAGTGGCTGACACCATGGAGCGAGAAGAAGGCTTGGCTCCACTCCAGGCTATAAAGTTTCAATTGTAGAAGGTAACTAAATCCCAGATACCAGGGCCTCCGCTTGGGTCACTGGAGGGCATGGCCATTCTGCAAACTACCACAGGCCCCTCACCCAGGCCACCCCATGCCCCAAGGGAACCCCCACCCTGATTTGGGACACCCTTTGGGGCAAACCAGCTGGCCCCCACCCATGCACCAGGCCTCTATCCTATCTAATAAAAGAGTAATATGCAGATTGACCATCACTCCAACGCTCCCATATGGTCAAAGATCCTGCCCCATGTGGACACAAGATGTCCACCACAAGATGGCCAGCAGGAGAGGGTAGTTAGGAGGGACCAGGCCTGCAAGGGAGAGCAGTTGGGGGACAATCAAGCCTGCAGGGGAGGGCAGTTAGGAGCAAACAGGCTGGCAGGGGAGCAGTTAGGCATCAATCAGGCTGGCAGGGGAGTGGTTAGGGGGTGATCAGGCAGACAGGCTGAAGCAGTTAGGAGCAATCAGGAAGGCAGTTGGGAGCCAGCAGTACTGGATTGTGAGAGGGATCCCAAATTGGAGAGGTGCAGGCTGGGCTGAGGGACAATCAGCTCCCCTGCCCCCATTCATGAATTTTGTGCACCGGGCCTCTAGGATATAAATGTAAATCTATGGTCCCATTCGAGGACTAAGAATACCTATCTATAAGAGCTTAGTCTCTTGCCTCTCCATTTATTATTCCAGAGAGGAGCTGAATCAGGAGCCCAGGACAGGGCACCCCAGGTTTCCCACGGAGGCTGGCTTGAGTAGCATGCTGTTCCTCTCTTGCCTCCATTCCCATCCTGACTGTGAGTGGTATTGGGAGCCTCGGGCAGGTTGGGGTCATAGCTGTGCTGAGCAGCCCGAGTCAGTGGTGCCCGTGGAATTTTGGTAACTCTACTGTGGCTAAATCTACCAACACATTTTGGAGGTGGCCACAGAACATCAGATAATGATCTGACTTCCCACTAACTGGAGTAGGTTCCAAGTGGACATCTACAGGGGCGAAGATCCATGTGATCCCCTCTTCTTTTCCTGTATTTCAAACCTTTCTCTCCTTGACCTGCTTCCTGCTCCCAAACATGGTTTGTTCTTCTGGTCCCCCCTCTTTGCAATTTCCATCCTTTTATTGGAATCAGGAAGTCTAATTGCTATTTAAAAAGGACATCTGGGATAACTGTATTTGAACTGTTATGTTAGTGGCTAGACACTCAGCCAACTAAGTGTTTTCTGAAATGCAAATAACACGTTCTTCTCCAAGTGCACCACTCCAGAGGGTCCCAGCCACAAGCAGAGCCCATGGAGAACCCTTCCCGGATTACAACCAGCCTGCTCATCTGGGAAAATAAAATGTTGTTTTATTGGAAAACCCAAATGACTTAAAAATAAATATACAGGAAATATTGCTCCCTCATGGAAGCTTGACTGTGAAAGGCAAACATCATAAAAACATGGTCTCTGTTTCAGGTATTCTGGAAACAAGCTCCCTTCTAGGCTTTTGGGAGCTGCTCCAAGCTGGGACCGAACTAAGAGATAAACCTTGTGTTTACAAAATTATGTAGCATCTTCCTTCTTTTCTCAAACAATCTTTTCTGTCTTGTAGAAATGTTGGTTCTGATAAACAGTTACACAGTGGTTTCACCATGTATTAAAATAACTCAAGATTTGTAAACATTAGGAAAAAGGCACACCGGTTTACCTTTTCACTGGCTGTGATGGAATGGATAGTGACAAAAAAAAATTGTCTGTGTAAAGATTTGTAATTACACAAAATCACAACCTAATCAGAGCTCTTCAATATTTCCTGAGCATTCACCATGTGCCTCACTAGACTATGAGCAGCATGGGCCTTGCGCTCACAGGGTGTCCATGCCAGAGTGGAGACAATTAACAAGCAACTGGAATAAAGCCTGAGCCTGCTCCACTGGTGAGAGCAGGGCTCTCCGGAGGTTCATGGCAGGGCTGCTGCCACCAGAAGTAGCATCCCCGTGGCAAGTGAAAATCACAGGCTTCCTAGGAGCAGAGTGGTTTTAACGTCACTACTTAATACTTGGATGGGCAAACACCAGTACAGAATACAACCTACTCCTTTGTTCCACTCAAGTTAGAAGCAGTTCCCCACACTTAGGAAACCGCCCAGATAGAAACGTTTTTCTCAAAACATTCAAAAGGAGTTTTTCAATAATAAAAGCTACCAATGGCATATTTTCTGAACAGGAGCAAACTGGCACCCTTTTTATTTTTTTTCTAAGATGCTGGCATCTATTTCTGCTCTGTTTGCTAAGGTTTTCATTAGAAAAAAAATATAACACGTACAACTTCTCTCTGATTAAAACATACTGCCTTTTGTGAGTGATGAATTCAGACAAGTAAAGTATCTCTGTCTTTATTTCTCATCATAGTTGGTCATAAATCCTTGCAACCCAGAAGTGATAATGTGCCTTGGCTTCATGTAATTGTGCTGGCTGGAGCTCTGAATGCTCATGTCTCCAGTTTTATTGTCCTAGGACTGCAGACAACTCTTCCAAGTTGCTGATGGAGATGTTGGCCGTGGCCCAGCTCTCTAGGGTGATGATATTTGGATCGTCTTCTCTAAGGGATTGCTTTCCTCTAGCCAGTGATTTCGCCCATGGCTCTGTGTCCATCCTTTCAAAGATAATAAAGATGGAGAAATATTTCCCTTCCTTACCACCTAAAAGGGGAAGTGGGCATGTTGAGGTTCAAAGCTTAAAAGAAAATGAGTGATCTTAAATGCAGACATATTAATTCAATCACCCATCCCTCTCTCCCTCCCTCCCTTCCCCTTTCCTTCCCTCTCTCCCTCCCTCCCTTCCTTCCGCTCACCTCTCTCCCTCCTTCATTCTTTCCCTCCCACATGCATTTATTGAATACTTTATATGTCCTGAATTACCTGGTATACTGGGTGTTATGAAAGTCCTAAAGAGGTTTCATGTTCTGACAAGGAAAAGACAACTACCAGGTATAATGGGGAATTTGGGAAAGAGGATCAGTGTATGTGTGTTAGAGTAGCTTTAGCTGCTACAACAGTAAACTTCAAAAACACTGGCTTAAAACAATAAACGTTTATTTCTCACTCAGATAACAGTCCAAAGCAAATGTTCCTTATCTGTGGGACAAAAGATTTCAATTTCTATCTTGAGGCTTGTCCTTGTTTTAGCTCTTCATAATCATTTCCAGTGCTCAGAGATAGCAGAGAGACTACATCCACTTCTTAGAAACCCTCTTCCTACTCATTTTCCATTGATGGAAACTTATCATATGACCTCAGCTGAATGCAAAGGGGAGCTGCATTCCCACAGTGTGGGAGGAAACAGAAAGTTTATTAGACAATTAACCACAAGAAAAATATGAATAAATTCTTTTTTTGTTTTGAACAATTACTCTTTAGGTGGTGGGACATCATCTATGGAAAAGTCTGGTGAGCATATATCTTCCACTAGAAGTAGGACAAAAGGATTTGCGTATCTAAAGGCTGAGTTACAAATAGGTCCAACCTCCTATTTCAAAAATAAGAAAAGTAGTTATCATGTATGCCCCTCCCTTTGGAAGAAGGGAAAGGTTGTACTTGGAAATTCCCCCATCAGTGTAATTTGGTTCATTTTCTTTTCTCCTCCCCGCCTCCTTTTTTTTTTTCTTGAAGGGATCATAAAAATTAAGTCTAAAACAAATATAATTCTTCAGAGAGCAGGTTTGGCTGCCCTTTGCGATACCTAATTTACAAAGCTCCCTGTAATGGGCGTCGTCTTTCAGTCAGGGAAATGAGCCACTGCCTTTGGGAGTTGGGTGCTAGCTTTCTTGCCAGAATCCCTCCATTCTTCTCCCAGCCTCAGTGAGCACAGTTTCCTTTCTTCCCAATGTAGTGGGGGATAAAATGAAAGGAAATTTGCCTTAATTCTTCAGTGAAACTTTCCAGTGTGAAACACTTTGAAATACAAACTCATTAATAAACACAGCTCTCTTCAAAAGCCTTGAGGATTGCTGTTCTCTGTTCTCATTGTTCACAGCTGAGAAGGCTGCCATTAAGACCGTTGGCCCCAGGCTGTGCACCTTCTGCATGTTGGGAGAACTTTGAATCACCAGCCCTGCCTTCTCTCAGATCGGCATGTGGCCTCTCTCGAGAATAATCCGTTTTTATTCGGGTTGTAGTTAACAGTGACTTCCTCAAGGACTCCACAGTGCCCCTGGCACTGGCTATGCAATTAGTAATGTTCTTGTCACAAACTGCGAATGACCCACTAAAGAGAAGAGAGGAAAAGTGACTGACTGGATGGCCCTGGGTAACCTTTTGGGATTGAAGACATCTTTTGCAATCATCAGCACTGTGCTAAACTGAGAACCAGAAAGATGAGAAGGATTTGTTTATATCTTCATGGTGATAAGACCTTGGGGCCAAAGTTCTTAACTGCCATTGCACAGAGAGAGAAATTGAGACTCAGAGATTGCTGCCTTCCCCAAAGCAAATCATCGGCAGGACTTTCATCCTGTCTTGGCTCACGGTGATAATACTCCACATACGAACTGTGACAATTCTAATAACAAACAAACAAAAACAAAAAAAGAACTGGCACAAGTGGCATTATGTGTGAAGGTTTGCCTTGACCGCATCTTATGTAATGGAATACATAACTGGTCCTGAATTGTATTACAGATACGTACTCACAAACTGGCCCTGTGGTAGTGAAATCTATAAGCAACCTGTGAGGTCCCAAATGCTTTGGCTGTACCCACAATTAAAACAGTCCTCTTTCTAGGAAAACAAAAGACATTATAGTATAGCATAGCAAAAAGCTCAGATAGTACTAAACATTATGTTCTCAATACAAATAAAAAACAAAAATAAATAAATAAATAAAATAGTCCTCTTTCAAAGACTCTATCATAGTTTGGTTATGAGGTATAGGACCTGGCATTATAAACTGTTGGCTGTCAAATATAAGATAAATACTTAGGATATAACCTAGATTCTGGTAGAATCTTTGTTTTTGCCTTCTTAAGGACAGTAAATACTATTTATATACCGTATTTATCCTTGTATAAGATGCTATTTTTTTCTAAAATCATTAGACTAAAAATCAATGGGTATCTTCTACATGGAAGGAGGGAGCCATGCAGGTGCATAGCTGCCCATACCTTGTCAAACAGGCTTCCTCCAATCATCAGCCTTATTATTATTGATGTCAGCTGATGCCGTAATTGGACGTGGAGTTGGAGAGTGCACAGATGCAACAGAGACCAGAGCATTCTGAGCCCATAAAGATGTCAAAAAATAAAAAGATAAATACCCGTAAGCAATTGTCTTACTCTGCAAAATTCAAACTGAATGTAATCAGCTATGCAAAAGAGCATGGAAAAAGAGCTGCAGAGACAATTTGGACCTCCTCCCACTGAGGGTATGATCAGGCAGTGGAGAAAATAGGAAGAACAACTACTTAAGATGCCAAAGAAGAAGAAGGCCTGAAGAGGAAAACCAGCAAAATGGGCAAACTTGGAGCAGAGGCTTAAGACTGGGATTATGGAGCAGTGCCAGAGTGGCTTATGCATGTCAACCAAGCTTATTCAAATGTCAGGCAAGAATGTTTGCAAGTGAAATGAACATTGTTGATTTTACAGGAAAGGCAAAATGGTGCTTCAATTTCATGAGGAGAGAAGGGTTGGCCATGAAAACAAGAACAAAGTTAGCTCAGAAAATGCCACCAGTTTATGAGGATGATCTCACATATATAGACAATGACTCAGAAGACAACAGTGATACAACAGAAGTTGAAGAAATTGATATGTCTGGAACTAATAGTGATGAAGAAGAGAGCAGAGATGCAACAGAGGGTGAATAAAGTGATATGCTGCATAGTATCATAGTACTGGTATATAAACACTACCCGCAGTAATTACTAAATAAAAAAGGTGTTCTGTTTTATGTTTAAAATATTGATTTCTTAATTTTGGGTTGGAAAAGTCTTATGCATGGGGTTGTCTTAATACATGGAAAAATACAGTAAGTGATAGAATGAACAGTCATGAATAAACCCAGCCAGAGTACTCTGGGTTCATTTTCATTTGTGAGCACAGTGAGATTTGATGCCATAAAACTGCACTGTTCACCTTGAGAGGCAGGGACCACATGTGGCTACTACAAATTGAAATGTGTTCTAAGTGTAAAGCACATGCTGGATTTTGAAATCTTAATGTGAAAATGAGATTTTAAAATATCTTATTTTTTATGTTGATTACATGTTGAAATGCTAATATTCTGGATATACTGGCTAAATACAACATATTATTAAAATTTAGGTTCACCTGTATTTACTTTTATAATGTGGTTACTGGAAAATTTAAAATTCCATATGTGGATCACAACTTTATATTTGAAAGTGCTTTTATAGAATTCTAGCCTTTTAAGAGTTTCCTAACTATGAAAGCTTATTCAACCTCTGAGTCCCCCAGACCACCAAAAGCCTCCACTGGTAGCAACAGCTTCCTTCAGAATCCACAGGAAGGCATCGGTGTTCAAGCAAAAGAGTGTTTCCCAACTTCTGAATGTGCCTTTATAATTTTATTTGAATATTAGAACAGAACTGAAAGGAAATATTTTTTTATATCTTTAATTCCCACATGTCCTTCAAGACTCATTCCACATCACTGCCTCTTGAAAGCCCTCCCTTCCTCCCCACTCTCTGGCGGCCTGGAGATGAATCAGGTGCTCCTCTTCTGTGCTGCCACAGCCAGACTGTCATTGCTGGCTTGTCTCTTTACTCCATTTCTAGAAATTCCTTAAGGTCAAAGATTGTCTTTCATTTTTATAGTTCCAGTATCTGACACAGTGTCTGGAAACATTCACCAATATTTAAGGAATAATTGTTTAATTGAAGAATGAATGAATAGTTGACATTGTTATTTCAGAATTATTAGAAACAGTACCTTAATTTAAGTTGAATCTTTCCAGAGAAAAAAAAAGTGTGATGCCTGCCCCTTGGCTACCTCGCAGCATTCCTTGGTGGGCTCTCTTTCAGTAAATGTGACTCTGCACCCAATCACCACAGCAAGTCTGGCACTACTTGTGCTGCCCGAGAGCTCAGCGGACGCCGAGCAGCATTATTTAAGTTTTCATTCAAAACCTCCTGTAGGGGGACTTCTGTGCACCTGAAGTGCCTATTGAAGAAGATCAACAAATGGCTGAAGACAGATTTTTCAGCCAAAGGAAAGACTTATTACCTTACCATCAGTTTAATGAAAACAGAGGTGAAATTCCAACCTGCACTAGATAAACAGCACACCAACCCATCCATCACACTCAGCCACACTGAGCAGAACACCCTAACTGGTTTCACCTGACTTTCCTGTTTCACTCAGATGAGTACTCATAGTATCAGAGAGCTGGGACCTTTTCCCACCACTTTCTGTCAGAACAAAGGCCTGCTCAGGAATTCTTTAGGCTATTCCCTCACACAGTCTAAATTCCCTTAGCCACAGACAGCAATAGCTTTCGAGGAATCCACTTCTTACCTGTGTGCTACATTGATCTACTCAGCACCTCCAATGGCAATTCTTTCTTGGGACCAACCAATTGATAACTGGCATATCCATTCATTCACTATAAGTCTGCCTGCTATACAACAGGCACTCTGAGTACAGAGATGCAAGGTCCTATCTTTTAGGAGCTCACAGTCTAGGAAAAAAGAAATCTTGCATATAGACATTTCTTTGCTTTTAATACGTATCTCTCATTCTTCCTTAACAATATCATGTGAGGTAGAAAAAGTGTTATTAGATTCACTTTTAAGAAGAGGAAATTATGGAGAGTAGAGAGTGCATTAAATGGGTAAATGGGTTTAAAGAGTACAAACTCCAAGATATAAAATAAATAAGTCATGGGGATGTAATGTATAGCATGGTGGCTATCCTATCTAATAAAAAGAGTAATATGCAAATTGATCATCACTCCAACATACAAGATGGCTGCCCCAATGTCGTCAAAGATAGCTACCCCCATGTGGACACAAAATGGCCACCACAAGATGGCCAACAGGGGAGGGCAGTTGGGAGAGACCAGGGGCCTGCAACGGAGGGCAGTTGTGGGCAATCAGGCCAGCAGGGGAAGGCAGTTGGGAAGGAACACCTACAAAGGAGGGCAGTTGAGGAGGATCCAGGTCTGCAGGGGAGGACAGTTAGAGGTAAACAGGCTGGCAGGGGAGCAGTTAGGCATTAATCAGTCTTTCAGGGGAGTGGTTAGGGGGTGATCAGGTTGGCAGGCAGAAGAAGTTAGGGACAATCAGGAAGTTAGGCAGGCTAGCAGTTGGGAGCCAGCAGTCCTGGATTATGAGAGGGATGTCTGACTGCCCATTTAGACCTGATCCTAGGGGTCCCAGATTGGAGAGGGTGCAAGCTGGGCTGAGGCATAACACCCCCAACCCTCTGTGCATGAATTTCGTGCACTGGGCCTCTAGTAGTTAATAATACTGTAGTGAATATTCAAAAGTTGCTAAGAGAGATTTTAAATGTTCTCATCACAAGAATAAAATTATAACTATGTGTGGTGATGGCTGTTAACTAGACTTATTGTACTAATCATTTCAAAGTATATACATATATCAAAACATTATGTTGTACATCTGAAACTAATATAATTTATGTCAATTATATTGCATAAAATGGAGGAAGCTATGACTTAGATATGTGATATCACTTATAGGTAGAAGAAAACTAGAACTCTGAATTTTTTTTAAATGTGTCATTAGACTTCAGTATATCAACTTCAGCTCTATGGTTCCCCTCCCACTATGTGAGGCTTCTTTGATTGTTTTCAGATTTCCTCCTTTTTTCCAAAAATTTAAAAATCCTCTTTCAAAAAAATATAATCCATTGTGGCCTTCATTGGCTGGTAATGAGGTTGACATTATGGACTCACAACCATGGAGTAAAATTCTGAAAGCTGGGACTATATTTATATCCCCTAGGTTTTGCAAGATGAGTACCACTTGTGAGGGATTGCTGTGAATGCTTGACAATATCTCTGCAGCGGTGAATGAAAGAAAGCAACATGTATATCGTTAACCATGGCCTTTTGAGGAACATGTTCAAAGAGCTTTAGCACATTGTAAAATTGCGTTGATATCTATTGATCTCTGAAATAAGGAATCATAATAGAAACAAAATTTAAAATTAAATATATTTGTGGAATGTTTATGATTTTATGGGTATGGGACATATGGTATCTTGTTTAATACTTATAGCAATCCCACAATATTTTAGTAAGCCCAATTATACAAATGAGGAAATAGAGGCATAGAGCCTAGCCTAAAATATACATTTAGTAAGTGGTAAAACTATTACTTGGGCCTATGTCTTTTAAGCATATTCTGAGATGGTCATTTCTACTTAACTCAGAATAAATCCTATATAATAAAAGCCTGCTATACTAAGTGTCTGGTTGACCAGTTGGTCATTTAACCAATCAAAGCATAATATGCTAATGATAATGCTAAGGCCGCTCAACTGCTCATTATGACATGCACTGACCACCAGGGGGCAGATGCTCAACTGGTAGGTTAGCTTGCTGCTGGAGTCTGGCCAATCGAGACTCAAACAAGATGAGCCAGACATGCCCTGGAGCCCTCCTGCAGTCCCTCCCTTTCTGACCAACCTCCTGCATCTCTCCCAAGCCCTGATAGTATACCGGTGGGGTCCCTTGGCCTGGCCTGCTCCCTCTCTCAATATGGAACCCCTCAGGGGAAGTCAGAGAGCTGGTTTTAGCCCGATTCTGCAGGCCAGACTGAGGGATCCCAGTGGTGCATGAATTCATGCACCAGGCCTCTTGTAGAAAAATAAATAAAAATGTTGACTATCCATAGAGGATGACATCCCTTTCCAGAGTGCAGAATACCTTTTCTCCTATCCATGGCAATGCTTTCCTGGTCTTCTTTTATCTGAGAAGCTGGGCCATTATTCAGATATCTGCAAAGGGAGAGTGAATAGTAGTGAAGGACATTCTATGCAGACCATGGTAAGGACAGATAACCCTTCAAGTGACACATGTATACACACACACACAGGCATATGCACATCTCTGATGACTGTACCGATTTTCCTCCTTGTCCCATCACCATCTTTCTTTATGGGCAGTTCTAGACAAATAAAAAAATTTGGCCTCTCTGATCACTTATTTTATGTCCTGTACACCTCATTTGAAGGTACATTCTTTCTTTAGCTTGAGCCATGCTGTGTTCCCAGAGTAGATATATTTGCAAATCAGTTCCTTATTATGCTAATAAGTATGACTTTTATGAAACAAGATGGTGGTGATAAAGTTTCATGTTTAAAAAACACATGTTTACAAGAAATGCAAATGTGAACAAAGAGCAATGGGCACATTGGCCATCAAAGACAGTCCCAACTGACTGGAAAAGAATTTTGCAGGACTATAGTCCTAAGGCCATTGATCTCTGAAATCACATTTCCCAAAGAGGAATGAAACATTTTGTCTCTTCAAATATGCATTTATTTAAGTAGCTTATTGCTTAGAGGTCAACTACTCGTCCTTTTTCCAAGCTTCTGAGAAACACCTCACTGTCACCTCCAAGTACCATCTGTCATTTATTTCCATTGCTTGTAATACTTACATTCAATAGATGAATAAGCTTTTAAGCAGTAAGTTCATTTTACCAGAACCGTGTCTAACTGTATTAGCATCTCACCCACTATGGCTGTTCCATAAATGTCAGATGATAAGAAGAACTGGGATTTGGGACTTTTTTTCTGTGGCTGTGAATCTTGGAAGTAGTCCAGCTGTTGAGTCAAAGACAAACTTCACCTGTGCTGGTTCAGATCCATCATGTGTATGAAGTGGAACGATAAGGTTACACCCATTGAGGTGCTGAAACATGGGAAACCGAACCAACCCCAGGGCCACGTTAATTAAAGCAGAGCTCCGCCAAGCAGGACTTATCAACAAGGCACCTAAGACTCCCCAAATGGGCGTAGTTCAAGATCAAAACCAGCCAGCCCTTACCAATGGCTGAGAGGCACTAGAGGCCCCGTTTGAAGCACAACCTGAACTTTGCTGGCACTGGTCCAAATGTCTCCAACCGACTTTGATCATATAGCTCTAAGTGCCATAGGATTTCAGACCGAACTGAAGCTCGAGTGCCTCCACAAACAATGACAAAAGGTGCGGATCAGAGAAAAGCAAGTACAACCCTGGACTTCAATAACATGCCAGGGACATACATAACATTATCCTGAGAAGCAGAGTGTGCTTCGAGCCTCAGGTCAGAACAGAGGCATTGCTATCTCCCTCACAGATGTTCTGTCTTTTCACATAGAATGAAATTTCATATAATGAAGTTCTTGTGCATCACCAGAAATATATATATTTCTTTTCCTAGTGGATGTATGCTTCCTATGCCATGTCATGAGCTATGGCAGTCACATGGCCTCAATGCTGGACAAATATGAAGGTGGTTTTTCTTTGTTATGTGGAACTAAAATGAAGCCCTAGGCTTGGAAAACTGTTCACATGACCAAAGTTTGCTTGTTTGGAAAAATATGGGGTGTCTATCCAGCTCTTAGTTCTTGTGTACCTTTTCCTTAGGAGGCTCTGCTCATGGGGTCTGGACACCTGGCAGCCAGTGTTGAGAGAAGGAAAGCTGGTGTGTGCTGTGTGCTGACGAAGCGCAGGGTCGGGCAGCCTGTCAGTAGTGCTGAGTGACATTCTGCACCGTAAGCCTGTGCAGATGTCCTGAACAGAGGGGTCTGTGTGGCCCATACAAGCTATGAACTTTGGAGTCTGCAGCTATGGGGAGGTATTTCAGAAAAGGGATTCCTTCCATTTGCATCCTCTTCCTGGCATGTCTGAAACTCTTTTTGTGTGCATGGGAATAACGATGTACTTCATTAATTATGGGGCTGAGTGTTACCTGGTGAAATACTTGAATTGTTAATGATACCAGTAGCAGGGCAAAGAATGAGGTCTCTGAAGAACTGAACCAAAACAGCAAAACCACAACAACGTTCCCTGTGGTTATTGTTAGATCAACCCCTATCCTACCTTTCTCTATGATGGTGGATTTAAAACAACATTCCTCGGTAACTGAGATTACACTGCGTTCACCTCCACTCATGATTCTCCTGCAAAGGCATGAACTGGGGTCATGTGCTCATTGCTTCACACTTTAGCATTTTGCACAAGACTTCCCAGGGGTGTGTGCTTGATTGTGTTGGTATCTTTTTATTCAACAAGCTTATGACAACTGAACTTTGTTCCATGTTGAATTACTAGCATTGTTTTAAGTCATTAAAATTGTCATTAAAAATAGGTTTTAAAGCAAAAAGGACATAGCCTCATCTCTTTGGGTTTCCTTGTTCAAAGTGCACATATTAAATAATAATAAACGACAACTTTACACCCGTTTATTGATGTGCATGATTGATGTTCTTCCCTCACTGCCTTCCTCATGCTCTAACCTCAGGTCCTCCCTCTCTGCCTTGCTGCCTGCACTCTATCCCACTGTCCTCAGCATGCTCCTGGGACACACCAGTCCGGGCCTGTGCACCTGCTGTTTCCTCAGTCTACCTGCTCTTCCTTGGGATCTGCACAGTCCCTCCCCTACACACACACACACACACACACACACACTGCCAACCCCATACCAAACACTTTCTGTCTTCCTTCCAGCCTTTTTTTCCTCCTAAGCATTTATTGTTAGACTATAAATATATACATGCTATCTATTTTATTTTCAGCTAGTTTTAGAGCTCATCTCTCCAAGCAGAATGTAAGGTCAGATAACTTTTGCTTGTTCTTGCATTAGGGCCTGGCGCGTGGTGTTTAATAGGAAATGAATGGAATGAATAGATGAAGCCAGGCTTTGTGCTGGCCACTCATGATAAGGCCAATGATTTCTCACTGCAAGAAGTTTCTAGTCTCATGGGAAAGACAGATATAAAGTAGGTAATTAAAGCAAACCATGCTTATTGCAGGGAGCTGTGAGCACGAATGGCAAAGAGGCCTAAACTGGTCTCCCTGCAGAAGTGATGTTTCAACTGGATTCTGAGCTGATGTGAAGGGCCAGAGACAAGAGAGGATGTAGTGAGTTCCAGGCAGCTGAAGCTGGCTTGTGAGAAGTGAAAAGGATCCAGAGGTGC
Source organism: Lasiurus cinereus (assembly GCA_011751065.1). Taxonomy (NCBI): domain Eukaryota; kingdom Metazoa; phylum Chordata; class Mammalia; order Chiroptera; family Vespertilionidae; genus Lasiurus; species Lasiurus cinereus. Next base: position 11,578,515 of record JAAGEH010000393.1, on the reverse strand, counting down.
AATGAAGCTGGTAGTGGTGGTGGGGTGTCCTGAAAGCTTTGGGAGTAATGTGCAGGAGAATAAGCAAGGGGTCAGGGGGTGGGGTGGATGGGGGGAAGTGGCAAGCAGGAGAAACTGTCATGATCCCCAATAGCATTTTAAGCAGATTTGAGAGAAGCAAAATGAAAAGCTAAAATGAAGTAGATCTCAATGTGGGAAGACTGTCAAATCTGTCCCTGTGGAACTGGCTGACTCTGAACAAACAGAACTAGTCATCACAGAAAATGCAAATAAAACCATTTCTTGGGATCCTCGCAGTTCTAGGAACATACTGAGATCCTTCTTGCCTCAGCACTTTCACCCACTATGTGCCCGTTACTGGAAATGCTCTTTCATCCACCCAAAGCTGCCCACCTTTCCCACATACAGTTCGGCCCACCTCTTCTGGAGAACCTTCCTTAGGAGTTCTTTCTGTCCTCCCTGCTCTATCTTTCCTTTGATCTTCTAAGGCACCGAGGTACACAGCACACAATTCAGCTCTTAATGGTCTACTTTCCTGAGTAAACTAACATCTTATTGCCCCAAGCAGAATGTCCTCTTTTTGCAAATAAAGACTCCACATCCTACCTACTCTCTCCCCACCTACCTAAAGAAAGGATAAGAATATACTAGGCTCTTCCAAAAATGTACCAATTGATTTAGGCCCAGATTATTGAATATACTACACTGATATCTTGCGATCTTAGAATGACTCTTTGGAGAACCTTACTTTATAAATGAGAACATCTAAGCATATGTAGGTTGACAGAGAAAACCAGGGGGATAACTATGCTTTTAGAGTTACTATCTGGCTATAATTTAGTTTAGTAAACTTAAAAAAGAAAAGAAAAAAGAAAGAAATGAAAAGTCCTGTCAGATGGCAATCATTTGTAAAGAATAAAGGCAGAATACACAAAATTTAAAGGCAAATATAAAATATAGTCCCAAATTAGGTAATTATCACAAGAATAGCCAGCAGATCCTGAAAACTAAAATTCAATGACAGTTGGACAATTGTATAAGCAACTCCAAATCTTAGTCTGACCAGTATTGCTATTTAAGATAATGAAGTAAAATATTCAGAAATAGCTCTATTTTTAGAATATAGTGCCACAGTATTTCTGTTGTTGTTACTGAGAATAATACGATCAGATTAATGATTACTTCATTCATGTATTCTTCCAGTGCCTTTTCCATCAATTCTCAAGGACTAGTGAGTGGATCAACATAAAATAGTGTGGTGTCTCTTGACTTCAGTTTAAAAAATCTCAGTATAGTGAAGTAAACTATCTTTTGTGAAGATTTGGTGAAGTTTTAGTGAAGCCTTATGGGGAGAGACAACAATGAATAGGCTTACCATTGCTGATCTCAATCAAGCAGTTTGTCAGACTGTTATAACACAGTCATACATAAGAGTGATCACAGGTTCTCTGTTGTCTTTCCTGTGCTGCAATGAGCCCAAGATTGTTTTATCAGTTACAACATGACAGGATGCCCATCACACAGCTCCAGTTACAGGTATGTCAGCATTTCTATTCTAGGCCCTTATATGCAAGAGCTTATAAAACTAATCATGGAATGAATCTTGGCAGATCAAAGCTTTTCCCAGAAGAATTTTTTATTAGAAAAATGCCATATGCTTTGCCATTCTTATGCTACCCATCAGCCCCTAAAATCAATTAGCAAGTCCTTTTCCCCTTATTTTTCTTCTTTCTCTGAGGAAATGGTGTACTTCAAGGTCTTTGGGTCAGTTTTTAGTCTGACTTGTCTAAGAAAGGTTATCATTTGGAGTAAAAAGAATGAAGTTCTTTTGTACTATACAAAAATATTTTCCTACGGGTTGCTACAGGAGGAGGGAAGGTTGGTTAACACTGAAATCTCATGTAAATGAGATGCTCGTATTACAATATGCATTTAGATGCTCTCTCTCTTTTTGAAAGACCTTTAAAAGTTTAGGTAATGAACAACTCTGAGATCAAAGATTTAATCTGTTTCTGCCTTGAAACCCCAGTAATAATTTACTGGCAGATGTTTATGAATATTAGGCCATTTAATATTTACCCTAACTCTACAAAGAGGCATTACTGCCATAGCTTCATAAATGTTATATATGAGGAAACGAAGGCTCAGACCAGTTAAATAACCTGCCAGAGGTCACACCGTGAAGTGGGAACAAAACCTCAGGCCCACGGGCAGAGGTTCAATTTTTGGGTATTCTCTATAACCATAGCAGAGTTAAGTTAAGCCATGCTAAAAAGTATTAGTACTTATGTGAAACAAACTACTGCCAGTTATGTATTATAGAATCTAAAGGGCTTACTTCTGCTAACATACAGAAAATGTTTGAATGGCAAATGCTAGAACTCCACAGGGCTGGGTTTAAATAAAGAAATGTAAGCAGCCCCTTCAGTTAGCATGCCCCTGCTTGCCCACATTTGGCAATTTCCCTAGTTGTCTTCCATTCATTCAAAAAGTTTACCATGAGAGGTAATTGACTGTGAGGGCTAGCAGGCAGCATTGACTCACTCAAAGCTAGACATGGTCTTGTTCTCAAAGGACCCTATCTGGGACCTGGTCGAAGCTGGGCTAAATGGTGGTGGGTTACCTCACATAAGAATTCCATATTCCCGTTACCTCACTTGTCCTCGAACAGTTGCTAGCTACTAAAGTTTCATTTTCATCAGATCTACTCCAATATTTAATAATCAAAGTCCAGTATTGCACATTTAAAAAAATCACTTTTCTTTTTTAAACTTTGAGGAGGAAGGAAGGAAAAAACTTTTTAAACTTTAATTGGAGGATAAAGGAAGGGAAAAACACAAGAGGAAGAAAAGAGAGAATGAGGGAGAAGAGGTAAGATGTAATATATATTTTTAAAAAAGAGGTGGGGGTGGGGGACTCAGATGCTCAGATACCCCAAATCTGTTACCATCTTTCTTTTTTTTTTATATTGTATCTTTTTTTTTTTAAATCCTCTCATGACGATATGCTTGGATTTTTTACAGATTCTTTTCCCCTAAGAGAGACATGGATCAGGTGCCTCCCATAAGTGCCCTGACCGAGAATTGAACCTATGATAACACTCCAGCCAACTGAACCACCAGCCAGGACTATGGTGTATTTATTTTTATCATAAACCCAACAGGCAAAGACCAAGTCAGTTTCACTATTTGGCATGGAGCCTGCTGCAATATTGATGATATATCAATCATGATTATAACTTTCTCTGTTATCATTATGTGAATGTTATTTTATGAACTTTAATAAGTTGCTTGAGCATTTAAGATGGTTTAAAAGTCTAAATTCATATTCATGCCACATATGTGGGACATAGTTTTCCTAATTGTTATTGTCTCTTGGGTCAGTAGTATAGTTTATAATCATCGTAAAATTTCATTCTTAATTCTTTTTAATTTATCATAAGGAAAATATGGATGCTTATTACCCAATTAAAATATTCCTGATGTTTTAAAGGTAGACATGGGGATTTTGGAGTTTCACTGAAGACAATTAAAAAAAGAAAGAGCAGCTGCGTGACTTCAAAGCGTTTTGAGTGTTCTGAGTTTGCGGAGAGATTCAGCTGTTCAGTACGATTTCCAACTGTCTTGTTGTCATATCATCTGTGATATAATCAAGAAAAAATGGGACCATTTCCCCCATGTGAAAGGTGCAGGAGTATATGACTAGAGATAGAATTTTCATTTGGTAAATTCTAGTTGCCAAGACCAGGGACCAGGGAGAACACCAGAAACCTGAACTAAATGCATGAACCTGACTTCTCTCTCCTTGGCTGGACACAGCACCACTTGCTTTGTGAGTAACACAAGAGGTGAGCCATTTGGATGGAAGCTTTGAAGGTGATATGTTTTTTCTTGGTGATCACCATGCTACTAGCTAGACAGCAGCCCAGGAGGCAGACTCAGTCACATGGCTACAATTTCTTCCAGAGAAATTATGGGTCAAAGTGACTAATATCCACACAAAAAAAGGCACGTCATCATAATTGCATTCTAATTCATTATGAAAGAATCACATATGTACAGAATTTAGCCCCATACCTTTCTTTGGCATCCTCAATTTCTCCCTATTTGTTTTTTAATCTATTTATTCATGATCGTATTTGATCATGACCTTAAACAAGAACTGAGTTGAAATCTTTTTTCATTTCTTCTCCCTCACTTATCAGAATATTTTAATTTTATAAACACGAGTCTAGTTCTCTGAAAAGACCCCCCCCTCCCGCAACTCATAAGCTTATAAATGTTTACTTAATATTAAGATGAAAATGCTCTCGGGGAGGGGTGCTGTGAAGATGCCTTATTTGTGCCCAGGCTTTCAATTAGTGAACCTCTTTGAAAGAGAATGAGTCTTGGCAGTAATTAGTTGGAGGATGTGTTAAAGGCTAAAACACAAATAGCTTTAATTTGTAGGGTGGGTTAGTGTTGACAAAGAGGTTTGGCACATGTTGGATTATTTGGAAAAAAAAAAGCACACTTACAATTCCTAGAAATAATTTACAGTTGTCTCCCAACATATTGTTCATCTGTGAATGATGTTTTCTTAGTAAATAGGCAAAATTTCACTAGAAATATTTAACTGTAGGATCCATATCATAAAAGGTGACGAAACAGTATGCACTCTTAAGCAAGAATAATACACATTTTTTAAAGCACATTGGAATGTGGGTCATTGCCTCCATGGGCCTCACCCATTGTGGCACATTTGACACCGGCTGTTTTATTTTTTTTTAATTGTTTGAAATATTACAAATAGTAGTGCATATGTTTCCTTTTCCCCCCATTGACCTCCCCACCACCTCCGTAACCCCCTGCACATGCCTTCCCCCTGCCCCTCCCAGTGTCTTGTGTCCATTGGTTATGCTTATATGCATGCATACAAGTTCTAGCATGAGACTCTCTTGTCTGAGCACTACTTACTCTGGTTCTCAAAAGCTATGAGTTCTGACATATGGCTCCTCATTATGACGGCTTACCTCCTCTGGCTTCACCCAGGTGAGTGTATGGCTCAGGGCTCTTCTTGCAGGCTCTCACCTAGAACGGAGTCGGGAATATAGGGTCTGCAGGCATCGACTTGTAAGAACAGTCTTCCAGCTGCAGGTAGCACTGCCCTAGTGAGCTCAGAAACTCGAGCCAGGAAACATGGAGTCACAGTCTTTCAAAGTAGGAACAGAGCCCCAACTTTTAGCGAGGCCATCCAAACAGGTGGCAAACTGCTGCACTTCAAAGACAGGAAATCCCTTCAAACTTTAAAGTGTATGGACACAAAACGACCTACATTCAGGAAAACAGGGAGCCAGTAATTCAGCGTCATGTTTGTTCCAGTTTAATGAAGCGTGTTTGGTGGATATTAACTGATCCTAAAGATTCCTACTCAAAGCGGAGGCAGCCTTTTCCACCAGAAACCCACGTTTCCAACATCTTAATTTAAAAAGTCACTTGAGTTAACATCAGATTGAGGTTACCATACACAGCCTCTCTCTGAGGCCAGTGTTCACCCTTAAAAAGTAGTCTGGTTTAAAATTGCAATTACTCAGAGCTCTTAAAAAAACTCTATGGAAATAGTTTAATGTTCTCCTGAACTAAGGGCAGGCATCCACCTACCGTGCAACCTTGGGAAGTGAACCGATGGGCTGCTTTAGGTTCGAAAGGCTGTCAGGGAGCTTCCCCATGTCAAGGTACAGGACTCCCCAATAGTGTTTCCCGGTTCAGAATGCAACTTCCAGATGTGTCTCTTGTCAGTCCTCGAACGTGCTTTGGGCCATAGCTGTAACAGTTTGAACCATGTGAGTACAAGTACTAAACTCTTGCCCAATTATCTCAGAATAAAAGGAGGGCTGGTGATAGGGGATGGCTGAAGCGGGCAGAGATATGGTGTGTGCCCTTTCCTCCGTGTAGGACCTCTTTAGCATTCAAAAGAATTACTGAACACATGGGTCAGGGGAAGGAAATGGGTGGGTGAAAGTCAATCCCATCTTAGAACACAAAAGTTGTCCTTCCCTGTTAACATTTCAAAAAGCAAAAATCCAAAAAGGTACAGATTGGAAAATTCCTGGGGACCCAAAAAGTTTAACCTACATTCTATAGTTTTCTCGACTGAAGCCTCTCTGAGCAAGGAGGTCAAAGTTAACTTTGCTGCCTCGCTCACGAAGTAAGGCAACTTGTTTGGTATGAATAGCTATAAACTGTTTGCAAGTTTCCTAAATCAGGCACTCGGGATGAATTATGAATGGAATTAGCCAGTTTGACTTGGAATTTCCTCACTTTTACTGGTCTTTAAACAAGATTTTTATACATTCATATGTAATCAATGGGACCAACACATGAAATAGCTCTTAACATAAAACACTCTGTTTTAGAGTGATTTTGCAGTTAAGGAAACTTAAATATGAACTTCTAATGTGGAAAAGGTAGTTTTTAACATACAGCTTTAAAACTGACTGGAAAACTGATGAGCTGGCCACAAGATTTCTGTCAGAAAGTGAAATTAAGTTTATGTTTTAAAATATAATTTTAAATGCTTGCTTCTTTCATGAAGCCAATCTGCTTCTCATATCCTTATTCTTATTCACCTTAAAAATACATAAATTTGGTATCTGGTTATTGAGTTTTTAAGTTGCAGGGTAGAATAATTTAGATATTCATAAATACAGAGAGCACAAGGAAAACCTTCCTCTGTGCAAAACTACCTTTAAAATTACCATTCAAATGAGTGAATGCTGCAAGTACACCTCGGATTTAATTTTGGCTATTAGCTATTTCACATTTTAATGTATGTTCTTCCATATAAAATGTGCACTGTCTTAAAATTTCCCTTAAACTGGCATGCCCAAATAAAGTTGATTTCAATAGAAGTTTATTGATCACAATAAAAACTATGCAATCAGGATCATTGTCAAGTTTTGGAGAAAAAAATGAACCTGGATTCTTTTTTACTCCAAAAGGTCCATGTTCAAATTTATCCCATGAAAATATAAAAGATGATTAAAATAAAACATTTCTCAACTGCTTATGCCAAAGGTAAAACACAAGCAATGCCAATAATGCTTTTTTTATATAACTAATGTAACAAAATATTTGGAAGATCTTACATTTAAAAGAAAGGTTCTAATTAAAGTACACATAAAAATTTCAAAGTGTGAAAAGCAGTTGAAAATAAATACTTTTCAGTCACTTAGAATAAATTACTTGCACATTTTAATGGTCTTGTAGATTTCATTCAGTAGTAAAATGTTTTTATAAACTTCTTGCCTTTCAAGTACCTCAAACATATAAAGGTTTGAGAATATTCTTTTTTTCTTTATAACACATTCAAAAGTATCTACCATCTTGACAGACTTTTATTATGGTAATAATATTCTAGTAATTCTACAGAATATAAAATAGTTTCTGAATTTGTTTAAGAGGGAGAATAGTATGAGATACCCCCTTTAAAACATGTTTTTATATTCACTTAAATGTATTATTTCCCAAGTTTCTTGACAAAAACCTTTGTTATTATAACAGTATATAGACTGCATTTGTAGGCTTGGAAATCCTCTTCCCTCCACTAAACTCCTTGAATAAGGTTGTGCTAATCTTGGGTAAAATTTTTAAAATTACTTACAGCAATCATATATCTACCTAAAGAGAGTTAAAAATTCTAGTCATGGTGTTATTTTGAATAGTTAGGAAAAAAAATTTTTTTCTGAAGGACAGACGAACTTCAATCTGAAATGTAAAAACAGAACAAAATAATACAAGTATAAAGATTTCTCTTCAACTTCACAAATCGATGAAGAAATGTTTATCAAAAATTTAAATACAAAACTTTGGAGACAATCCCATGTAGGCAAGCTTTTGCTTCGGTTCTTTCAAAAACGTGCTTGCCCTTCATTTCCAAAGGCAACACTGGCCCACAAGACTCACAGCAGCGATCTGCAGGGAATGGCTCAAAAACGAGCTACCTTGGGGCATGTAATCTGTACCCTCCCCAGGCAGGCACACTGAGTCGAAAAGGAATTTTATTATTTAGATACATTCCTTTTAATTCTGTTTTTATTAGCTTTCAAAGCCTTTGATAGGAAATGTCAAAGCACATTTAAGTTGACTTGATTTTTTGATTTTAATATTTTAGGCCAGGCTTTTTCAAATTCGATACTTTGCAAGTGACAACAAAGTACACTTGTTAAAGTACACTCCCCCGCCCCCATCACATTACCAAAAATATCTAAATGATGGGACTATAATTCCCACTGTAAATTAATTATATTTACTTTAGGCTAGAAGTGTCAAGTGAACATTGCAAAATATTCTTGGGTGCTCCATTTGCCTTGAACATTACCTTGCACATAAAAACCAAATGCTCTTGCCATCTGGAAAATTAAAAATACAAGGCATCCTAGCCTAGTAACCTGTGGGAGCCTCTACAGGAAGCTGAAGGATCTTAGGTGGAAACTTTTAACTTACCTCTTCTGGGGCTTTAGCAACAGGTTTACTTAAAAATACTTCCTTTCTGGTAAAAGGTAGCTAATTCTTAAATGCAGCTTAAAACCTTAGACATCCCCGAGGAGAAATGAAACCACAGAATGTGTCACTGCCCATTTATTTCCTGTTTCACTGACTTCTAGTTAATTCACTGTTAATACCGACTCCTCTGAAGGCAGCGTTTGCATCATTTTGGAACCGCAAACAAGACGTGGCCCGTTGGTGATCATGGCTAAAAAAAAAAAAAAAAACCCAACACCTATCTTTCATAGGGCGCTGCAACCGACATCTTTCTCTCTAGGAGACAAATACTTTTCAGGTCTCGCACCCCCTCTTTACAAACCTGCGCGGGGCTTGCGGGGGGGAGGGGAGGCAAGACTTTGGTGGGAGCTGCTTCTCTTCAGCAAAGCGAGGCGGGTTGCAAAAGCGCAGGCTGCATGTTCCAGCAATTTCCTGCCCATTCCAGGTTCCACTCGGAGCAGCGTGGAGAGGAAGTCGAACTTCTTTTCCAGGCGGAGCCTCCGCGTTGGCCTTGGGGGGCGCCCAGACTGTGGGTCCGGACTGGGGAAGAGGAGGAGCGCGCCCGGGGTGCCCGTCCCATCCGTGCGCCTCGGTTTACGCTCCAGGCCGGCGGCCCAGCGCGGTCGGAGTGGGGTGACGGAGTGGGGTCCCCGGAGCAGCGGGGCACAGGGAACTCCCGACCCGAGGCCGAGCAGGGAGAACTCGCTCCCAGAGCCGCGGCGGGCTCCGACCCGGGGATGCACTTGAACCCGCGGCGAGGCTGGCGACCTGCGCGCGTCCTGAGCGCCCCCGCGCTCCGGGCGGAGCTGGACTTGGGTCTCGCGCGCTCCTGGGCCTCCCCCGTTGGAGCGGCCAGGCCGGGGCGCTGGGCGGGGGACCCCCACCCCATCCTTCGGGTTAGCACCGACGGGGGCAGAGCATCCCTCCCTGGCACTCCGAGTCTCCGAAAGCGGAGACCCAGGGCCGCCTGCGGCAAAGCTCGACTTACACTTCATTTTCCGATTTGAAAGAAAAAAAAATGTTACAGGAGAGGAGGGGAAAAAGAAGAAGAACTGTAAATATGATTTCGAGGGGTGGGGGAGGCGGTGGAGGGGGGTGGGGGGCGAGGACAGGCGTGCGCGCGGCGCCCCGGCGGGGATTCCCGGTCTCGCAGCGCACCCTAGCGGACGCCCTCCCCGCGGCCGCTCCGCCGCGCCCGGCCGCTCCCCCGTTCATCCCAATCTGCAATATATTATTTCTTCTCCCAAGTATTGACAATCAGTGTGTGCGACTCCAGTACCCCAGACCTCTTGTCTGTAACCAGCACATTTATTCCCATTGAAGGGGGGGGAAAATCCGAATTAAATCCCCGTGACCCAGATTGGGTTACAGTGTCATTTCCCCTGGATCCTCTTTTAAATCCACTCCACACTGCTTCTCTGTCTATTACATGCTAATTTAATTTTACTGTGGACGATATTTTCAGCATTTGCTGAGGACAGTAAATTTTGTAGTTTATGTTATTTCACTTTTTATGACTTTTTAACACTTAATAAAATTTTATTAGAGCACTTTTGTGTTTACAAGGCCACAAAACTCTTGGCAGGTTGTCAGAAGTCCTTTTTATTATGATCCTACTGATATACTGCGAGTAATGAAATAATCATGTCCAGAAATGTATCAAAGGCCAGAGGGATTATCCCACTTAATAGCTCCACAGATGCGCCCAGAAGAATGCGGACACGCGGCAGGACGCGCTGAGAGGCGCGGGAGGAAGGAGGCAGCCCCCTCTCCTTTCTTTACCATTTCGGTTGCTTTCTTAAAAGGCTACATGCAGGGTCATGTGACTTTCCGCGGTCTCAAAAAAAAAATTATTCCATTGCAAAATGTGCTTTTCTTTTTATTCTCCTTGTGTGGGCATTTAAGACTGTGCTAGTGGCAGTAGGGCTGGCTCAGCATATCCGTGTCAGTCACTTTCTTCTCATTTCTAAGGGTCCTTTTCTGGCGTTTAAGCAGCGGATGGTGACACTGGTGTTGATCAGTGCGGCTTCTCCAGCCCACACTGCGAGAAGGCACTGGGAGGGGACCAGGAAGGCATGAGGTGTTTTAAAAATCCTTCCCCTCTTTCCAAACAGCACCTTTTGCTCTGGCTCCCTCCCCTCCTCAAACAAAACAGGGGGATAGTGACAGGGATTCTGCTTTCTACCTCGTGCCAAAAGAACCACAAAGTGCTGCTTTTATTATTTTTTTCTGTAACATTTGCTAGGAGGACTGAATTTTTGCAGTAGTTTTTTTTTTAAGAACCCCTTCCTTTTCTTTTAAATATATGTGATCATTGAACACACTGGTGTTTTAAGTTCATTCTTGCTGCAAAGAAGGCCATTGAACTTCCTGACCCTGAAAGCAAGGTGGGTGGCTTTGTTTTATAATTAAATTTCTGTCTCCAGCATCATGTTTCTCTTTCTCTGTTATTTCCTAAATAGTGTGCCAAAGTGATCAAAGAGATGAGGAATGAAATCATAAATGGAGTGAATTTGAAATCACTGTTGCTCCATCCAGAGCACGTGTTCTTCTAAACTTTGGCTTTGAGGGATTTTGGCAATGTTTTTTCACAAGAGTGTGTGTGTGTGTGTGTGTGTGTGTGTGTGTGTGTGTTTCATGTTCCAACACATCACGTTCAGATCTTGCAGTCTGTCATTGCTTAAAACAACCCCTGGGAAGCGTGCTCCTCTCCCTGGATTGCCTCCATCACACACATGTGTGTACTCTTCCATTCGGATGTACATAAGGCTGCTCATGAGGGCTCTTTGATTTCAACTTCAAGGCAAGGGAGCAATTTTGTTCTTTGTATGTCACTTGCTTACCATGGATAAGACTTAGTGCCTGGTCTAATAGTCTACGATGTGTGCAGGATGGTCTAGGTCCTAAAAAGAGCATATGAAGGATAGTGCTCATCTCTTTAGAAAAAATATATGTCCTGAGACTATTTGGGCAGCCATTTCTCTCTCTCTCTCTCTCTCTCTCTCTCTCTCTCTCTCTCTCTCTCTCT